>CM059034.1:25315000-26565000 GCA_030279155.1 Forsythia viridissima | reverse complement strand
TTATTACCCTATTCTATCTAAAGGATGCACCAATTTCTTCTCCACTCTACTAATAAGATGTTAATATAATGAAGTATAATAATTTATGTTATTTTTTACAATAATTAGTTGATAATACTAGTAGTCTTGTACTTATTTTACTAAATACATTCGTGATGGTGATGGTTTTAACTATATATGTATTTTTTTGTTTGATGTCTACTTGTAAGGGGATATTTAGTAACAAAATTAATATAATGTTTATTTATTAAAGTGTAATAATCATAATTTTATGTTATATTTAACAAAAATAGGCATATCGGTTCGACATGAATTGATCTACTGATTCAACCATCGAATCACCGATTGAACTAACAATCTGGTGACTCACTTTCTTGTACGAATCGATGTCCAGACCGAGTTTAATAACTATAGTATGGGACCAGGGTTGTACCGATATATCGAGGTCCAGACTCCAGACCAGCACATTTTTCATTTTTGTGGGGCCAGGTTAGTGCACTATATATATTCGTCTCT
The DNA here is from genome assembly GCA_030279155.1 of Forsythia viridissima. Lineage (NCBI taxonomy): Eukaryota > Viridiplantae > Streptophyta > Magnoliopsida > Lamiales > Oleaceae > Forsythia > Forsythia viridissima. Next base: position 26,564,484 of record CM059034.1, on the reverse strand, counting down.
ATACCAAACCTAGGGTTTTTTGTTTTATATTCTTCATCCGATTATCCCTTCTTGTTCTTGGTCATTGATAGCCGACTGAAATTCACCGTTTCAACAACTCTTTCTAGTATTTTTCTCATGAATTTTTTGTAGATTGGTTTTATTTTATAATTCTAGAAATGTATTCCTCTCGGGGTGGCAGTGGTTATGGTCAACAGCAGCCGTACTCTTCTCAATCTTCCTATTCTGCCCAAAACGTAAGTTTTCTCCGTTCTTTTGTTAATTAATAACCAATTATTATTTTTCATGTGAATTTATTGTTACTCTAAATTGCAGCAAGTGGTTCATGTTTATTTATTCGTCTGTGGCTCGTAATTTATCTTTTTTTTTGTTTTGTTCTTTCGTAGTTGGGAGCTACATTCTCAGGGAGTTCAGTTGGGGGTCCAGATGGGTCTTTAGGTTCACGACATGCATTGATGTTAGGAGGCGCTGGTCAAGAATCAGACCTCGGTGGATATAGGGCTCATGGTCATGGTCATGCTGCGGCACCACCATCACTTTATGGTGGGCAGTATAGTTCTGTCTATGGTTCTACCGGGCAGCAGGTTAGCAGCTCATTCTACTTTCTTTGTTGATTTCATGTAATTTTGACAAGTGAATCAGTATTTCACGCATAAACGTATTTCTATAATTATTGCTGCCCCAAAATTTGATATCATAGAGCTACTCTTATCACTGTTTTACATGATATTATATCCATGTTTACTGCTTTGTGGTGGGTAGATTAGTGGCACGGCTTCATTTTAAACATGCATCAGCTGTGTAGAATTTAATCATATGTGTTATCGAAATAACTGTGCACCAAGCTACATAGAATGAGCTATATTAAATGCATACGGTTCAGGTAGAATTAAATTACTCAAGTGGCCGCGTATTAAATGTGCACGTGTAAATTTTAATTTAAATTGACAACACCTGGAAAATAAATCTCCCTCTGTAATACTTATTTAAAAGTTCTGAAGTTGATGGGATGTATGATGTTAATGATCCATAACTTCACGAGTGTATTGTTGCTATTCTGGAGCTCTGTGGGAAGTAAGTGCATGTTTGGTAGGGTTTAAAATAAATTTTTTTTTTTTTATAAACTCATTTTTCAACTACATTTTATGGACCTACTATTATCAACTTTTCAATTACACATTTCACTAACTTTTTTCAAAATCTCTCAAAAAATTACTTTTAAACTCCACCAAACATATCCCATTTTTTTTTAAATTTATTATGCCCGTGTGAGATGTGGCCTTCAGGCATGTGCACTACACAAAAAGCTGTAATCATGAGCTTTAGTGTTTGTACTTCGTACCAGAAGGTAAACTTGTTGTATTGTAGGTCAATCATCCTTGTCCTTGTCCTTTTAGAGGCTATTTGGGAAGACTGCGTTTCCTCTAAAATCAATGCTCTTGCCTCTACAAAACTTTCTTAAATCTTAATTGAATGGTTTGTTGCAAGTAAGAAGACCATATAAAGTGCATAGCCCATATATTTGTATTATACTTAACTTTTAGGTACTATTTATTATTTATGTAGTACTTTCTTGGAGAGATTGATTCTTCCGTGTCATTTACAAAACTTGATGAACATTAACATTATGAGGGTTTAGGAGTAAGCATGGGAAAGTTTTATTTGGTGGGGGTGCTTTTGCAATGTCTTGGTCATTGGGGGAAAGGATAGAGAAGAGTTTTTGAGATAAGCATAGTTGTATTATGAGAGAATTGGACAAATTATCTAAACTCAGAAGTGTATTTTGAAATATACCTATTTTTTATAACATTTGATGAATTAACCAAATTTAAAAAAATTGAACAAATTATTCATAGATTACCAATTGAATATCTATTATATCTATTTTCTTATTTTCTTAAGCTTATTCTTTCTCTCTCTAACTTAAACACTCTCTCCTCACTTTCTCCATTGCCGCTACCATAAGCTTCATGTCCTATTTTTCTTTGTTATTTTTGTGGTCAAATTCTCTTGTTCTTATCCCATATTCAAATATATTGTCTGATTTGTCACTAATTTTTAAGCCATTTGAAGAATTCAAAAGATTTGAAAATTTTAAAATTAGTTATAAGCTATTAAAATTTGAGAAAATTAGTATATTTTTTGTAAAGATTACATGAAATTTAAATTTGATATACTGTATCTCTATTTTTTTGTTTATATATTTTATGTTGTGGGGTAATTTTTTTCGATATTTGTATATTAGTGGATTGTATTAGATATTGAGTTTAATTTACAAATTTTTTCGATATAATTTGTTGATCTATTTTGCTGTTGGAGAGTGAAATTGATTACATTTGGTTGATAATATGTAAAAAAAGAGCACAAAACTCGTTTGTTTGTTAACAAAATAGATGATTATTGGTTCCAATGTCAGCGACAATGGGAACCAATTTCCCATTTTCCCAATTTTTGGTTTGGTTTCCATAGTCGATGTCTTTGTCTGACATCGAGAAATTGTCATATGACAAAATGGGCCAAAGGCTTTGGACCATTTTGTCGATATCAATAAAATGAGAGATATGAAAAAGTTATTAATTTAGTGTCTATTTTGTCCGTGCTTATTTTGTTGATACCATCGATAAAAAAATTATGGGCATTGACATTATTTGGTTGATGTTGACCAAATATTGTCGATGTATTTTTTGATATCGACATATTTAGACTGATAGCTTTTCTTAGAAGCTATTGTATGATTCTCAACTACCATTAAATCTTAACCACACAAAAAATAGTCATTTTTATAAAATAGTATATTTGAAATTTTACATCTAAAAAATGAAATATTTACAAATATTATAAAAAATCATCATATTTCTAATCCACTCTTTACTTTTGGGTAGATTTCAAAATTCCCCTTGTATCATCCACTACTTCAGGACGTTTTTTTTTTATAATTTATTTTTTCAGTTCATTGGTATGACTATAGTTTCCTGTTGTCTTCTATGCGGTTATCCGATCCTTCATTCTCGTACATTTCTTTATCTTATGAGACGTCCTTTCCCATAAAAACGAATAATTTGCATTTAGGATTCTGACCTTCTACTCTTTGTATGCTTCCATTTCCAACAAAATGAGGCACCTCTGTCAATCAGTTGGATAATTGAGTTTGGTGACTTTGGTCTAGTCATTGCTAGCATGTGCTATCAAAGAAGGAGAATATATGAAGGTTTGAAATGCTTGTCTACTTAGATCTGATTACATTTTAGGGTTTTTGAACTTAGAGCATCTCCAATGCACTCAGTCTATTATTTTTTAGACGTGCTACATAAACATATATAGACGAAGTTATTAAAAACACTCTCCAATGCATGCTGATGAGGACTCAGTCTAACTGATTTGATGTACCAAAAATAGATTCCGTCTAGAAGTCTGTGTAAATTTAGATGGACTTCTAGTCGGAGTGACTCAACAAATTTAAATCAATCTCAGTATTTTATTAAAAAAAAAAAAGCCAGCCAAGGAAAATATAAATTACAGACCTGCCAATTTTTTAAAAAAATTCATACCACATAAGCGGTAATATTAATTTTAGATGGAATCCATTAGAGACGAATTTATAATTTGACCGTTTATTCAATAGACGTAGTGCTACATAGACTGTAAATCTGTCTATTTTACTTGCTACATAAACTACAATAGACGGAGTGAATTGAAGATGCTCTTATCATTTACAATATCTTTTATACACTTAAGTTTAATCACACTAAAAAGTATTTCAGTTTCTGTTTAGAAACTTTATTCATCTTTTCTTTCTTTTTTTTTTTTTTTTTGGATATGTCAAGTGTCTATGTAATATTATCATATTGTTGTATTATTTCCATGCGGCCACAATTCATCTCATACGTCACTTTGCACATAGACTGTGACTGAGGTCATACAAAAATATCTTATAAGAGTTTAAGCTTTCAAAAGTGATTTTCTCCATGTTTAGATGCCATTCTATGTGTTGTTCTGGATAGAATTTTGTACCGCGATATGCTCCTCATTGAATAGTTAGTTTGAATGTGCAGTCACAGGATTAATCTTCCCATTGAATAATTATGGGGCCGCTCTTTTCTTCATCATTGTTCTTGTTCTCTCTTTCTCCATGCTATTAGCCATGTACTTATCTTGTTATGATCAATTGGCTTTAAATTGTTTGACTGTAATCTGTGTTTTTTGATGTCTGTTAAACATGCCGTATCTTCTTGTTTTATTCTTTTATCAGATTTCCCCATTGGGTGCAAAAGGATCTGTGCCATCTGCATTGGAAGGCCGGGGTGGTTATGACTCATCTATACCAGACTCACCTAAGTTCACATCTGGTGACTATGTTTCATCATCAAGTCGTGGCTACATTCAGAAAAGTGATCGATTATATCCCGATATATCTGATTATCCATCAATTGACAGACGCCAATATATTGAACCACGCAATGCATATATTGGGAGAGAGTTGCCAAGTGAATCTGCTGGTCGATATACTGATTCAGTTGCTCTTGACCATAAACATCAGGTATTGCAGCACATGATTTGTTTTCTTTGGAGTCTCTTCTGTCAATTGTTACCTCCTGTCTCAATTGCACCTTATTTTATTTTTATTTTACTAGTCCAGAGCAATATATTTAGCAATAAATGGAACAAGAATCAGTGCTTAGGCTAATAAATACATTCTCGCTTCTGGAGCAGGGTGATATATATGATCGCATGGAACAAGCATCACTTCTTAGGCAAGAACAAATACTGAAGGCTCGTTCACTGCAATCTGCTCCTTTTGAAGGGGACGCTAGGTATGCTAAATTATAAGTATTTGTTTTAACGCGTGGATGTCAAAAAAGGATGTCATTTTTTGAATAGTGTATTTTTAGTTGTAGTGGTTACCGATATTGTGCATATTTTTCTTGAACCTAAGGTGATGATAAATACCTTTGCAAATACATATGGTGAATCAATTAACGTTTTAGGCTAAAGAATAGAAATGGTCATTTTCTCTATAATGATACCCAATACGCAGTTGAATAGATAGTACCATATCTACTGCACTGAGTAGCAAATTTCTGGCAGACAAGCTGATTATCTTGCTGCAAGGAGCACAGTTCACCATCCTGCCCAAGATCCTGTTTCCTATGTTGGGAGAACTAACCAGGAACATCGCAGTTTGTCAATGCTAAGTGGTTCATCATATGGTGGACCACATGCTCCATCAATTTTAGGAGCAGCCCCACAGAGAAATGTGGATGATCTTGTGTATGCTCAAAGTTCTTCAAATCCTGGTTATGGGGTGAGCTTGCCTCCTGGTAGGGACTATGGAACAGGGAAGGGCCTTCATGGCACATCACTTGATCTGGAGTACCCCAGTAGCATTTCGGCACGTGATAGTCATCCAAGAATGGATGTTCGGAAAGATGACAAGGGTGCCTATACTCGGGAGATTGAGCAGAGGGAGAAAGAGCATCACAGGGATTATATACGTGAGCGAGAAAAGGCTAGAGAAAGGGAGAAGGAACGACTTCGAGAACGAGATAGAGATAGAGAACGAGATAGAGAACGTGAACGAGAAAGAGAACGAGAACGGGATAGAGAAAGAGAACGAGAGCGAGAACGCGAAAGGGAGCGGGAGCGAAGGGCGAAGGAGAGAAGTCGAGAGCCCAAACGTGTACCCGAATTGAGACGTGAACGAACTCCTCCAAGAACCTCTAGGGAGCTTCGTAGTTCCTCTCTTGCAAAGGACAGCAGATCTGTGCGGCGAGAATCTCCACGTCATGAAGTATCACATAGGTGGATCTTGTTTACATTGCGTCATACTCTGGTTCTGTATGTTTAGCTGGTTATGTATCTTTCAGCCTTCCTAACTTGTTGTTCTGTAATAATGAAGGCGCTATTCCCCTGACAAAGAAAAGAGGAGAGAGTATGTCTGCAAGGTAAAAACAACTGTGCAAGCGCATAGCTGTTGCATGATAATTCAAACTCGTTCCTAAAAGGTCTTTCTTGTTGATTCCCGTTCAAGTACTTTTATACATTTGACATCGTTCTTCGGCAGTTCTTCCTTAAGTCAGGGCTAACGTTCTCAGACCTTTTATCCACCGCTTGCTCTTTCCTTCTAAAGTTTCTTCCATCTCTCTCATACCCTGTGATATGCTTGTCTGTATTTGTGGGTCTTTTGTTTCTCTACCTGCAAATGTTCTTGATTTCTATTTGCTTGCCATTCTCTGGAGTCTGGACTTTTGTCACCTATTGTTCTCGCATCAGTGATGTACATTTCTTTGCTGCTTTCTCCCGTTCTCTTTTTGCTTGTTTGTTATTCAAACTCAAATCGAGATTCTTTCATTACCGCTGTTTTGTTTGCTGCTGCTTTGCTGCTGAAGACAGTTCTTAGGTTTTTTGCTCTAGTCGTTCATCTTGAAAATTTTCCTCTTTTGAAGATGTAATGGAAAAGATGCTGTCGTATATATATGAAACTAGGTGAAAGTATTCTCTTGACCATGTTCGGTGTTATGTCCTCTTAATGCATAATTATTGACTTTGCAGGTTGGCTCATTCAGTTTTGTACACAATGAGAGGGATTATTTGTCGCTGGATAAGCGATATCCCAGGCTCTTTATATCTCCAGAGTGCTCAAAGGTATGGTTCCTTTCATCTAAAAACCTTTTTGTAATGCATTAGGGTTTCCATTTGACTTCACTGTTTTTGTTGTTTATAGGTAGTTGTGAATTGGCCAAAGGAGAATCTTCGGCTTTCTTTCTATACTCCTGTAAGGTACTATTTTCTCCTCTTTTCTATCTGTGACTACTACTGGAGTTGATAATATTTCAGCTACATGTTAGCTGGCAGCATTGTTAGGGATATAACATCTTTCTTAGTTTCCGTTTCTGCATTTTTCTGTTGGAAGGAATGCTTTTCAGTGCCAAAGGTGTGGTGGTTCCTGTCACTGTGGACAGCCCCTTTTAATCATCATGCACTGGATTTGAAATTTCAATCAAATGTTGATGGTTTTCTTTTCCTTTGTCATTGTAACCTCGTGTATTCTCTGAAAATGATGTGAAAAGTAATTCTCTAGTTTTGTCTCTGCTGAAATAGTTTTGAGCATGATTTTGTTGAAGAGGAGGCTGTGATGGAGCGGGATGATTCACCTAAAGAGTTGGCTAATGAAGTTTCAAAAGCAGGACTCGCTACTGTCTGGAATGCTAAGGTTAAACTCTGTGTATTTTTGTGGAGTTGTTTTGCATGTACGGCGATACTGTACTAACTGATCATGGATGTGTACATTATGATAACTTTCTGAAACCATGTAAAATATTATTGACCTACACTGAAGAATCATGCACTTTGCCTCTTTAGCAGATGGTCAAATGTTAAATTGGTGCACATTGTCAAGTGAGGCATTATATAGTTGAAGATGGGCCAAAGTCACGAGGATGAGTCCCTTCCATATTTTGTTTTTACACCTACATTACGAGTGACAGATCCAAACACTCTTGGATGAATGGACAAAGAAATTGCATAACTGACTGGATGTTTAATTGCTAACATATCGATATCAATGTTCAATGCAAATTTTAGAAAATAGAAGCTGATTGAAAACCCAGACTACATAAAGGTTTAGAATCCAACCCATAATGTTTTAGGGGATGAAGCAATCCTTTAAAGTTTTAGGTCTGGTTTTATCATTCTACAAGCAGTAGAAAGTTAAGCAAGGGGATTTGTAGAGTGCATTTTGTTCTAGTTTTGTTGCTATGCTCCAAGAGAAGTCTCATAATTTAGGACAGCATGTTAGGCTCCCTCTCAAGTGTTACTCCAAAAAATCTGGCTTTTGGGAGAATGAAGATTGGACCTTATCATCTACTGTTTGCAGCTAAAAGAGGAAAATAAGTATTGATTGATGGAGATATATGATATGGACAAGTTTTACCAAAACACGGGTAAAACGGAGTAGTTGTGCAGGACGTTTACAGGTTTGATAATCAATACTTGGCACTTTGAGATGGTCTAGTATTACAAGTTAAGACAAAAATTGGTTGAGGTTCAAACAAAAAGGAACACATGGAGGTCTGTTGTGTTGAGTTTGTTAATTCTAGGGTTGTAATGGTGCCAGACAATCAAAGAATAGAGCATCTGCTTGTACTTCTAATCTCTGTATTGAAATTGGAAGTCTCGTGAAAGTATCGTGCCTTCCTATTCTGAAAGTAAATAAATTCACTGTAAGTTAACTATGAACAAAGTAAGACCCAATTCCATATTTTTTAGACATTAAAAACTAGTAGTGAAAAGCATGTGAATGCAGACATATGAGACTTTTCAATAAATGTAACAACGTGTTCAAATGCTGAATAGCAACTAAAAAGCTTGACAAAAGGCAAAATAATAATGATCTACTGTACCAAGTGGATTGTTCTTGGAGACAATCATATTGCAAGACTTAGACTAAATTGATTGTAATGAAACTTAAATCAGATGCATAAAGGGTATACCAAATACCGTGCTATCCATGTAAAACCAAAACAGTGTAAAGAAAAACGTAAATAAGCTGAGTTGCAACTAATGCGCTCAACAAAACATGCAATAAGGAAGTATAAGATTCAGAGGTTCCAAGTGGCCTGCAGTTAGAAACCTGCCAATTAGCAAGATTTAAACTCTGAAGCTTGCTTTTCCATTCAAGAGTATTCACTTTAACGGGTTTTTTTATATTTGGCTTTTTTACTTCCCATAAGAATGTTCAAGCATGTTCAATGAATTGCTGATCATCATTGTTCTCCAGTTTAATTATTTATTGACTATCTCTTCTGTTATCAGTTGATTTTAATGAGTGGACTTAGCCAAAATGCTCTGGCAGAGCTGTCGTCTGAGAGAAACTATGACCGCATACCACATTTTTGCAATATGCTTCGATTTGCAGTTCTTAAAAAGAACAACTCTTTGATGGCAATTGGAGGTCCTTGGGACCCTGTTGATGGTGGGGATCCATCTAGTGATGATTCTTTGTTAATTCGCACGGCTCTGAGGTTTGTCCTCTAAGTTATAACCTTGATCTGGAGAATTTATGATGTTATATGATTGTACTGATGTAGTTCCTTCTTTCAGACATGCAAAGGATGTGACAGATCTTGATTTGAGAAACTGCCAGCATTGGAACCGTTTCCTTGAGGTAATCTATTTTGATTTTCCTTTGTTTCTTATAGTTGCTTGAACTTATGAGTCTGAGATTAGAATTTTTATTGTAAATATGAAATAGAATGCACTTGTTTGTTTTTATATCTTCCAGATGCCAGCCTGGTTATGCATGGTAATAATATCTGTTGTACATAATTTTCTATTGTATATTTTGTACTTATTTAAGGTGCATTATGACAATAATTTTATTGAATCTGTGTTAGTTCCCCATTTTGGAAATAAAACATATATGATCTAACTGTACATAATTTTCTATTGTATATTTTGTACATATTTAAGGTGCATTATGACAATAATTTTATTGAATCTGTGTTAGTTCCCCATTTTGGAAATAAAACATATATGATCTAACTGTGCTAGCCTTGCAAACTATGTTGACTCTTTGTTGTCCCTTTGGTTTTAGGAGAATGGGTAGTAATGATGTATATAGTTGTCTTCTTACCTTCTGCTGACAGAGTAAAAATATATTCTGAATCCACCTTTAATCTTAGAACCTGTTCTTAATGTCAAAGTTCCTGTTTCTTTGTGTAGTTGATTACTTGATTCTGTTTTGCCATTCTGCACTGTATGCCATTATAAAGCACAGTGACTGCCTTGAGGTTTCAGTTTATGCTTCCGTCATTGTATGTCCAATTTGTTGTGTTTAGTTCTTCTTTTGATGTGTTGTTTGTTGAGCACGTACATGTAGACACAGCAACATTTTGTTCTTATCTCTGTTCACAAACTTTAGTCCTAATTTCTTTTGGTAATATCTTTTATTGCAGAATCATCTGCACCATTTGATTTTTTGCCCCTTAAAATCCACACAAACATAAGCGAGGGTTTTTAGGCCATAACACCTACGAATGAGTGAGGGATTTGGCATTATACCCAAGTATATTTTGTAAATGTTATTACTTGGAGGGTGAGCCACTTTACCTCCAAGCAAGTACAAATGAGGAATTAAACACTTCAAAAAATAACTACTTAACAAAGAATAAATGAATGCATTTACTATACACAACATCAATCTACTTAGCTCCTAAACTAGGAAGGTCCTATTTGTCCAAGTTCATCATACCATTAAGTTCCCATTTAAGCGCATGAGGCTGCAATCTACTTATCCGCACTATTTGATTTTGATAGCCCATGTATCTGATGGTACGTGGTATTAAGATCAGAAAACTGTGTCCTTTGACTTTCGGATATTGTATATATCCGAAGGCACTTTCACATCCACTGTCATGCCAGTTAAGTTCTCATTAGCATTGTTAGTTGTGGTGGAAGGGTAGGATGAGACTTCCTCTTTCTTGCCTGGAAGACAATCTCTCTTTGACCAAATTAATTTACAGTGTTAGGTTGATTAAGTTGGCTTATTTTTTTTGCTATCCCAGTGTGTTCTTCCTGGTCTTTATTTTCATTTTCCCTTTAAAACAAGGCCAAATTCTAGTGGACATAGTGCTCTTGTTCCTGGCTTCCTTTTCTCATACTGGTTTCTCCTTGTTCTCTGTCGTCAGCTTTCGCTCATAGCAAGAACATGACAGCTTCTAGTGGAGTTTGTGAAATTAGGAGTTCAGTAGTTATATTTGTCTCTCATTAACTATTCCAACATTCTTTTCCCAAAAACCTCAACTTTGACATCTTGGTTAGATACTATAAGGCAATTGTAGTGGCTTCTATTTTTTCCCTTTCTTTTTTCAAGTTCATTTTGATCCATGAGTTGTTGTATTGTCTTTCTTTAGTTAATTCCTATAATGTCCTTTGATTGACGAAGAAGTTGACTCAGAAGGCTGTGTGGAAAATTCAGAGTTAATATGACTGAGATTCTCTCTGTCCCGGGAAAAGTTTATATGAACCGGTTTATTATGTAGTGCTAATAATCTGCAGAAGATTACACATAAGATGGACATAAACTGATTCTCCAGGAGTTATAATAGGTTTTTGTCTCCAGCTGTGTTGCTTATCTTTCAGTAAAATGGTGAAAGAACTCTTCCATGTTTGCCTTTATGTAAGGTGGAGGCGACATTCTTAAAAAGAACCTAATAATATAAAAGGGTGCTTCTAGTTCCAGAGTACACTGCCATATCTGGTAGAAATGAAGGAAAAAAGGATAAATACTAATTTTCGGTAGATGAAGAGAAAAATGGGGAAAATGCTAATGTGATTATTGTGTGGTATAGAAATGAAAGGGAAAGCTTTTGAAGTGCCGAGCAGCCTCAGTGTGTTAAGGGCCACCTCTTGGATATTTAATCCTTTAGTTAATTATTGTCTTTAAAATTAAATATACATCTTTAAAGAACTATGAGTTTTGCATTTGAATAACAGTGCACCTTCTTAGTGCCTTCTGTGCATGCACTTCTACTTACAAAACTTTAGATGCCTCCATTTACAGCATTATCATGATATATGAGATGAACTGTCTTGGCCTTGCAGATTCACTACCTGAGAATTGGAAAGGATGGGCTCTTTAGTCATAAAGAAGTTACCGTACTATATGTTCCAGATCTGTCCGAGTGTCTGCCTTCACTGGATTCATGGAAAGACCAATGGTTTAATCACAAAAAGGCTGTCTTTGAGAGGGAGCGGCAGCGTGCTCTAAAGAATGAGGTTCTTTATGTTCTTTTTTAGTCTGACACTATATTTTACCTTGAATGTGCCAAGACCATTAACATTTTATGCACCCAAGAATCTTTTGAAGTGTAAACTTCAGAATTTCAAGGTCTATGACAGTTTTGTGGAGGTTTTCTTTTTTCTTTTTTAATTTTCTTGGGTTATTTTGCATTTTTGTTAATCAAACCTAACATTGCAATGAGAAGAAAATAACTCTCTTGCTAGAACACATTTCGTCGAGTACAAAAATTTCAATCCACTACCTGAAAGTTGGGATGTGGTTTAGTAGTCTATCATAATTTATTCTCAAGTAGTCAGTATCCAATATTGACACATGATGTTGAACTCAAGTGTTCAAGTTTTTTCAGTAGAGTTGGCTCCTTGTTAGTGATTAAATATTATATGTGATAGATTGTTACTTTCTGTGGCACCTTCCATCTTCCATTGTCTTAAAAGCATTGTTGTCCCCCAATGAATGGTTTCTGAAGGAATGACGAGAGTGTAATAGCGATTCTACCTAAAACGCTCTTCTTCCTGCTGTTGAGCTATTCTTTTGCATGCCAAAGGCTAAAGGTTTTTCGGAATAAGGCTTTAGCAAAATATTTAGGAGGTCTTTATTTGTGTACTGGATACATGGTACTAGAAATGAAGTTCTAAGGGTAACATCCCTTTTTAAATTCAGTTAAGATAACGCAACATTTATTCACTGTGATGAAAGGAATGAAGATATGAGATTAAAATTTCTTCATTTTCATTAATTGAACTAGAGAAGCCAGACAATTGTTTTAACATAATAATTTGCTATAGTACTACACAGTTACATTGGAACAAATTTATCAGATAAATCATCAAAGAAGCTTCAAATGCGTTGTAGCATGCTTGAAGGTTAGGAATGTTGGCCAACTTGCTGGAAAAGCACTGGCAAATAATCAGAATCTCATCATCAAATCTCACAATCTACAGCCGTACTTGGCGGGCAAGGATATCATTCTATGAAGTAGAAACTATTGTAGATGATGATTTCTTCATGCACATTAACACATTAGTCATCGAAATTTTATCATATTTTATGGAAGACTTCTCTGATATGTATATATATACGGCAAAGCTACAACTTTTATCACTTAAGATGTTCTTTTTTACTCTGTCAATTGGGTTGGCATGGTTGTTTTATTTACAACCACGGGACTTAATTTGGCCTCTAGTAGGTTTCCTTTTTTCCTAATGCCGAGGGCCTATAACATCTGCTTGTTTGATTTTGTTATTTGCTTCTATTCAATATTTAATATGTTTCTATAATTGATTTCTCTGTGACTAATCCATTTATCTATATGTCAAATTAGATACTGGGAGACAAGGAGGAAAGCTTGAAAGGTAAGAATCTAAACGTCTACTAGGATATCTTTGTCAGCTTATCTTTTCTTACCAACTAATTCATTTCAGATTTAGACAAGAAGAAACTTGAGGATGTGAAAGATGAGAAGACTAAAAATGAATCACAGAAAAAGAAAGAGATTTCATCTTCTGGAGAGTCTGTGGAAGTTAATGAAAAGGACAAAGATGTCCATAAACTCAATGGCAAAGGGAATTCATCTTCTGACAAAGAGGGGAATGAGAAAGATAAAGCAGCTGAAAATAAACATGGGATCGAACCAGCTGAGGCAGATAAGGATGTAGCGAAGAAGGTTACGGGGGAAAATGCCAGTGATCAGACAGCTAGTACTACAAAGCCTGGAAAGAAGAAAACCATAAAGAGGATTGTCAAAAAGAAAGTTGTAAATGAGAAAGGTTCTGCAGAAAATGCTGCTAAACCGATTGATAAGCTCGATGAAGAGGGCGCTGGTGAGAAGAATATTATTTCAGAAGTTGCCGATCAACAGGATAGCCTATCATCTAATCCTCCAGCTATTAAAACTTTTATAAGGAAGAGAATTGTAAAAAAACCAGTGAAATCTGTTCAGGAAGAAGTTGAGTGCTCAACTCCTGATGCGATAACTCCGAATAATCCTGAGTCTGTCGAAGATAAAGCAATGGTTAGATCAGATGGAAGCACGAAACCAACAGTTAAGAAAAAAGTAATTAAAAGGGTCGTGAAAAGGAAGGCAGTTTCTGCAGACGCCAAGAGTAGTAAGGTTTCCCTAGACGACCTGAAGGGAGAAACAAAGGCTGTTCAGCCTCAAATTGATGCACTTATTAAGGAGGAACAAAGTGAAACAGTTGCCGACAAGAAGGACGAAAATAGTGTTGACAAGAAAAAAAATTCTGGATCCGAGAAAGCTGATATTAACAAACAAAAAGATTCTCAAAATGATAATTGCACGAAGTCAGAAGGAAGGGAAGAGCCGAAAGATGAGAAAGTAAGAAAAGACCATGCTGGAAAAGTCGAGTCTGCGAGCAAAGCACATAAAGTGGTGAAAGAAAAGAGAAAAGTTGAAGAACCTCCCCGGCATCCTGGATTGTTTCTTCGAACAAAAGGGAGCAAGGATTCAAAAGTATGTTGAATGCACAACATGTCATCATGGTCATCTATATTGCGTGGCCTGTTCTTGTGCGTGGGATGTCTTATGCTGAATCTAATTAATTGTTTTTTTTTTTTTGCCTCACAGATCCATTCACTATCACTCTCACTGGATTCTCTCCTGGATTATAGTGACAAGGATATTGAAGAATCAACATTTGAGGTATGTAAGACTACCATTCTTAAATTTGCATCCTTTATTGGTCATTTCACGCACTTGACATACTCCTACTTTCTTCTACTTCTGTTGTTGCAGTTATCATTGTTTGCAGAATCCCTCTATGAGATGCTTCAATACAAAATGGGTTGTCGTCTTCTGACTTTCCTTCAGGTTATCTTGAAGCATTTGATCTTAGCAATTTTACTTTCCATGATTGGTCATTGTGAGATTTCATTTAACTAATTGTTACTTTGTTACTTTTTTTGATTCATTCTCTCTCTGTTGTAGGACTTGCGTATCAAATTTGTAAGGAAGAGAAATCAACGGAAGAGGCCAAGGGAAGAAACTTCCAAGAAGGAAAACGGGGGAAAATTGTCGAGAAAGCGCGTAAAAGCAGATGAGTCTAATGAAAATATTAAGTCCAATAAAACCGAAGCACATGACGATCCTCAAACAAATGACAGTAACAATATCATCAAGGAAGAGGTTACTCTTGCTAAGCAGCTTGAAGATGATAAGCCTCAAGATGAAAATGATGAGGAAGACCCGGAGGAAGATCCAGAGGAAGATGAAGAAATTCCTGATGCAACACCCCATCATGACTCAACTAAGGAGGCAAGAGTTTTCATCTTTCATTTCCATCTCTCTTTCATATGCTGTTGTATTATCCCTTATTTTTTTTCTTTTAATTTGGAGGCTGTTTTAGTTGGTTGTTGGGGGTGGTTGGGTGAGTTGTGTGACAATGCCGTTGCCGTGTTCAAGATAATAATTATCAAGGACATTTGGTACTCTCTCCCAGATGTAGGTAAAGCACGAGATTGAACTTACCTGTGATCCAGGATCCAGTTAATTGATGTAGTAGAAAATGAAGTTAGGAAAATAATTATCTGTTAATTCATTAGCTGAATAGAAAAACTGGTTGGTTTAAGTGATTCAGGATGTGGGATGGGTTGAAGTTAGATGCTCAAAGTGATATTGAAGTTGGATTGGTTCGTTGAGAAGGATAAAATATTGTTTAACAATTTATCAACAATTAGGAGAGGCTTGGATCACCGGAGGAAGCTAGATAAAGCTTCAAATTTCACGAGATAATGGAACTCTTTTGAATCTTTTACTCTTTATTACCTTGGACTGATTAAACTCAAAATTAAAAAAAAAAAAATCTAACATTTATGGAGCACAACTACAGTACTTGTACAAGCATATTTGCATGTTTTCTAATTTTGACCAGCAAAAGAAAACCATATATTTTCTTGTTAGTGTTTTTCGATGGCTCATCAGAACTAACACATGTTTGTATATTAATGGTAGAAAAACAGCAAGAAGGTAGTGGATTTATAAATATATGAAAGAAGAATTAAAGGAAATTGTGTTATTGATATATGGATAGAAATATGATCTTAATATCTTTGTTTTCTATCTTGTTTTTATATAGAATTTTGAAGACACTCACTCTAGATGCCTTAATGTAAATATGTGAATGTGTACATATATGAATATGCAAATACATGTACATGGAAGTTCTTGAACTAGTACATGAATCTAATTAAAACATGCATGCTAATTAATGTAGTTCATCTTCTAGATTTTTCTAGAATTATTTTCTAACAATCAACAGTACAATATGTCCTCCAAACGACATAAGATTGTTGTAACCTGGTCTAGTTGTCCATGCAGAAAGTTGTTGAAGATGGAAAGACTGACACTAATGCTAAAAGTGAAAATATTAATGTGGAAGAGAAGAACAAAGAGCAGGAGACGACAAAGCAAGCTCCAGAGACAGAGACCATTGAGGACACGAGCAACAAAGAAAAGGTAACAAAGGTGGAATCAAAATCAAAAGACACCCCGGTTGCGGTTGACAAGAAACTGCTGCAGGCATGTTACTGGAAGTTCCCTACTTCAATTCTGTCAACTACCCTTGCTAGATTATGTTATTTGATTGATTTTCCTCTTGAAGCAGGCTTTCAGGTTTTTTGATCGCAATCGTGTGGGATACGTTCGGGTAAACTATACATTTCTCCTTCCTTGTTGGATAATTACAAAGAATGTAAACGATGTAATACATATTTGTTTACTTTCAGGTCGAAGATTTGAGATTGGTCATCCATAACTTGGGGAAGTTCCTCTCACACCGGGATGTCAAGGTTGGTTATGATGACCATTCTATATTGTAAGAGAAGTTACTGTTTATTACAGTCTCTCTTGGCCAACTAATAATTTTCAAATAATCAGGAACTTGTGCAAAGTGCCCTCTTGGAGAGCAACACAGGAAGAGATGACAGGATTCTTTATGATAAGCTGGTGAAGAAGTCCGGCATTTGAAACAATTGAGAGAATTTGCTAGGTTTCTTCTTGGTTTCAAACTCATGAGACTTTGCTAGGATTCTCAGCTTTAACTTCTATCTGCATTTTTAGCTTTGAATATGTTTGAATGGAGGACCGAGTCGCATATATTGTAGTCAAGTAATGTACATTTTCTTTATCTGGTGGGATGTTTTGAAGTAATGCACACAGAAAACTACAGTTGCTGTTGGGCTCATGCCAAAATGATGACACCTTTTCGATTCCAACTGTACGAGTGCCTGAGGAATGATTTTTTGCATTATCTCAGCAAATTTTTTTATTCGCTTTCTAGACATTTTAATTGGTATTCATTCATAAATGGATGGCAATATTCTCTCCTCTTCCCCTAGGCTGGTATTCTTAAATGTAAGGTTGTTTCTTCATTGCAACTAGCTACGGCTGAAGTTTGGTTAAGAGGAACGTTAAATGTGATGATCGGGTTAATTAAATGAATGATTATTGAATTATACTCTGCACTATTTCTTGATAACTAAACTTTGAAGTGTTATCCATCCACAAATGAAAAGGATCTTGTCCCAACAACTTGATGGAATTGCACGCGTGTATGTTGGAGTGCTTATGTGGCACGACTTGGGCGTTGATTGAAGCCATGTCAAAAAAATACATCTCCCAATTTCCAATTGAAACGTGCCACTTCTATGTAAACAAAATTATTTCTGAACCAAAAATGAAATTGAAGGATCTAGTACTCTAGTATGTAAAAATCGATTTGAAATTTCTTCAACCCTTTTCCCAAATCTCCAAATTTGGAAAAAAAATTTCTTTTTTTTTTTTTAAAGGAAATTTTGCTGTCGTTTTCGCTGACAAAGATGACCCACGAAAAGTAAAAATGGTCTACAACGCTAACAAGCAGAAAACATCAAATTTGGAGATGGATGAGACTACACGAAGGTATTTAAAGAAGTGGAAACTTGAAGATATTCTTTTATCACATAAATCTGGCGAAAAATATTAATTTGATTGGAATATGTTTTTTAAGTTTGATTTCTGTAAATGAGGTAATCATATTCTTAAAAACCAAGTTTGATTTTGAAAATGAAGAAATCCTTTTCTCAAAACAGTTGGCTTTATATGATTGGAAGGACACCATTATTTAATGTGTAGTAACAATTATTAAACCCGAACCCAATTTTTTTTGCAAGCACATGTACAAATATTCAGGACCAAATTGACGATGATGCAGATAGTGAGTTTAGTGAAGTTGTTGATGGTGATATCCAAATTGACAACACATCTTTTGAACGAATTGGGGTGTGATTTAATCAAGCGATTGGTGAAGATGTTGATGTTGAGGGTGATACCGATTCAGACAAGTTCTACATACCATCTTCTTCTGAAGAACTGAAGATTGATTGCTCATCTGATGAAGAAAACAATTTTACTTTGAATCCTAAGTTAGAAGTTGGACAGCCGTGAAGAGATATAAAAGAATTCAAAAGTGCAATATAAAATTATGGGTTGATTAGTAAGTGTAATGTGAGGTTTAAAGTGAATAACAAAAACGAGTACATGGAGTTTGTAAACTAGGTTGTACATGGAAGATATGGTCATCATGGAACAAGAAAAAAAGATGCGTACAAATCAAGTTCAATACTCTTACCCTCACATGTAGTAGAGACAGTTAAAGGCATTGCACGTATAACTATCTGACTGATACTTATTTATAGAGATTCAAAGTTGATCTAGATTGAAAAACAAAAAAAAAAAAAAAAAAAAAATTATGAAGACAGTGAAAGATGATTTGAAGTTAAAAATGAATAAGGTTATATAGCATGGTGAATTAGGAGATATGCTAAGTTGTTGATAGAGGCATCTGATGAGCATCAATTTGGATTACTACGATCGTACACAGCTGAAATATTGAGAACTAATCTGGGATCTACATTTACAATTGCAGTATATGATTCAAAAATTCAAGGGATATATATGTTTGTTTGGAGATTTGTTGTTTGGAGGTTTGTAAGAGAGGATTCATTAGAGGTAGTAGAAAATTGTTAGGCTTAGAAGGGTGTTTTTTAAGGGCAGCTTCAGAGGGCAGTTACTATCAGTTGTTGGCCCTGATGCCAATGGCTATATATACTCCGTTGCATATGCTATTGTGGAGAAAGACAATATAGCTACATGGGGTTGGTTTTTTAGTTATTTGGGTGAAGATTTAGGCATTGAGTGGTAATGAATGGACATTAATGAGTGATAGGTAGAAGGGACTATAGAACATGATTGCTGCCAAGTATCCTGAAGTTGAACACTGGTTCTGTATTAGACACATTTACACCAATTTCTTTAAGAAAGACTTCAAGGAAAAAACTCTTAAAAATTACTTGTGGAGTGCTGCAAAATCATTGCGGTGGCTGACTACACATTTTGGATGGAGAAGATTAAGAAGATTTCAGAAGATACATATAAGTGGTTAATGGGTAGGCCATGACTTAGTGGATTAAGTCTCATTTCTCTACAAAGAACAAGGATGACATACTTTTGAACAACCTTTGTGAGTGTTTCAACGATAATCTTAGAGGATCGGGATAAATCTATTCCGACTATGTTGGTAGACATTTAGATTAGCTTCATGAAAAAGATTCAGGTTAGGATGGACAAGATGAGGAAATTCAAAGGATCCTTGTGCCCTAAAATTCAAAAAAAGTTGGCCAAAAGCACTGAAATTGCATATGACTCTGAGGTAGATTGATCTGAAGGGCCTCAATTTCTTGTAACATGTTTATCTAGAGGATTTGTTGTTGATTTTCCCAGCAGAAGTTGTGCTTGTAGGAGGTGGGAACTATCAGGCATTCCATGTTCCCATGTATGTGCTGCTATCAAAGATATTAGAGAAGACCCTGTGGAATTTGTGTATTACTGCTACAAGGTAGAGATCTATATGAGATGTTATGAGAACATTGTGAATCCCATTAATGGGAAGAAGCTTTGGCGTATGCTTCATGAACTCTCAATCAAGCCCATAGGTTGGATTGTACATAAGAGAGGAGACAAATAGAAGAAGATGTCATTTCGCAAACTGGAAGCACTTCCAAAGTGAAAAGGAAAGGTGTGTTGGAAATGACTTGTGGTGTTTGCGATTAACTGGCCACAACAAGAGGTACCATGTTGCAAGAGGTACCATGATAGAAGTGATGCACCACTTGAGGTACTTCAAT
Organism: Forsythia viridissima; assembly: GCA_030279155.1. Taxonomy (NCBI): domain Eukaryota; kingdom Viridiplantae; phylum Streptophyta; class Magnoliopsida; order Lamiales; family Oleaceae; genus Forsythia; species Forsythia viridissima. Next base: position 26,544,506 of record CM059034.1, on the reverse strand, counting down.
AATAAGCTATTTCAGGTTTTCTTTACTACATATTACGATGATAAGTTCGTTCATTTTATTTTTTACTTGCATTTTATATAGAATTGGTATGCAAATGATGCTTTCAATCCCATTTCAGATAACTCAAGTCAGACAGTCTGCATGAAGGTAATTTATATTCTTTTCTTTGCTTCATATCTTGGTTTACAAATGGTTAAGTGTTAATGATGGTAGATTTCACATTAATGCTTTGCTGATTTTTGGTTCCAAATGTCTAAGTTTTCAAAAAGCTTTACTTAAAGTCACATTTACTACATAGGTTGCTTAAGTTTAAACAAAGGGTTGCATAAGTTTGGTGTTGTTTAAAAGGCTTTACTTAGTTGTTCTTTAGTTCTTAAACTTAAGTTATTTGACATGTGTTGCTCAATAACTGATGTTGCTAAGCTTCTGTCAATTGTATATGTTGATTAAGGGTGTGTTTAATTTTGATTCAAAACAACTTTTTGTAAACGTTGATGAATTGTGTGGTTGAAAAGTTGTAAAAAGTTATGAGTTCTATGAAATGTATGGTTAAAATAAATTGTTGACTTTGTATTCAGTTTTTTAGAAAAAATTTAATTGAAATCAAACGAACCTTGGAGTTCCTCAATTTGTGTCAAATGCATACATGTTATTTACTTATTTGTTCATTATTTTCTCAATTACTGAAATATTGCCGAGAACATGCAAATCAATCAGGTTCACCTCCACCCCCATACTTTCATTTCATGCCTACACCTAAGATGAGTTTACCAAGAGCTACAGTGAGTGGACCACCTCCTGATGCACCAGGTAGTTCAAGGATGGACAAAGAGAAAAAAGTGATAGAAGCTGAGGGGATTCATGTGCAGACACAGAGAATTTCAATGGACTGTATGGTGGAAGAGATAGAACAACTTCAAGGCAAAAAAATTTAAAAAGGAGAGCAGAGAGGGCTAGAAACAGAGAGATTGTGAGAGGTTCAGTTCGATTTGCTGCACCTAAGAACATGAAAGAAGTGACTTTGTGGACATAATTTCTTTTTTGTTGTGTAAAGCTTTCATTTGTAAAGAACACTACTTTGATCTTGTTATCATCATTTTCAGCTTCACATGTATGTTTAAATTTTGGAAAACTTGGAATAGGTTCTGGGAAAATCTATGCAGATAGTAAATTTGTTCATGAAACTTCAATGTTTATGAGTGATAGTAATTTAAATGATGTTTGGAATTGACAATTTACAACAGCTAATTGTTGGACTTGTATATCCCTATTTCATTATTTCATAGAAATTTCATTATGTAAGAAATTTATACAACTTCATATTTTACTTGTGCTGACCTTCCATCTGAGTGCAATCAAAAGGATTATAAATTCAAAGCTCATCCCCTCCTATATAAATCTGTCTTGCTTGGTGTTGATCTCACAAATTGGTCTTGAAATTGATTGGATATCAAAAAAATTAAATTGAAACCATTTTGCTTGAGTACTTGCTTGGAATTACATTGAAGCAGGCATGACAAAAACATTAAAAATGGGATTAGAAACCAGTTGTCCAAAATCCTCAACTCCAACATTAAACTATGCCCAACTCCATAGGCATGTCTATAGAGTTTCTAATCCACTAGTCATGCCCAACGTTAGAAATCAATTGAGCACTATGAGCAACATTCCACATTAAACTGAACCCAAATCCATTGGTACAATTCATTGTCATTGCATTGCACAAGATACAACTTCGGCACATCATCTTTCATACAGAAACTACAACATACAATGCTCAACAAGTAGAAAACAAATTGAACCCAACACAAACTAAAACACTACAGAGAAACTAATTACGAAAGACAATTAATGCTCAATGAAGCATTTGTCAAACACTACACAAACGCACCATTCCATAAGTCGCGATTCTTTAATTAACCTACTCTAACAACTTGGGTTGGGTTGGGTTGGGGAAGATGGGTACTTGTTTTAATTATTTTCTTTTTTTTTTTTCTTAAGTTTAGGATCTATGCTGCAAATTTTTATTTATGAACAGTAGAATTACAAAAATGCTTTTATGAAATATAGAGAATGGTGTGCACGCAGGGACCATTTGTGCAAAAAAAAAACCAGAACTACCGTTTAAATCTAATGGAATTGGACAGAAAGAACCAATGTCCACAAAAACATTTGAAATATGGGCTACACTGCCAAAAATGAAAAGATAGATCCTCAACCCACTATAAGTACAAAAGATAAAGACCATTTGTGCAGAAAACCAATAATAAATATAAAAAACATTTTTGAATATACGATTTCATATGTTGTAAACTAATTCTTAAATCAATATAACCAGAAATGCATCTAAGCTTTAAATAAGAAGACTATATAAGTACAATATTGAAATTCAAACTTCCTATTAAGAAAAAGCAGAATCCACAATATCATGAATTACATAAATCAAATAAACACATAACTCATACAAATATTAAAAATAAATAAAACTGATTCACAAAAATTTAAAACTAAGATTCGTAAAATTAATATTTTACAGACATTTGGCTGGATTTCTCATCAACAAAGTGATGGGTGGCGCTTGAACAACTCATTTTATTGAATTGGATCAAATCCTCAAAAATTCGAACTCATATTCCAAATTTTTCAAGAAGAAATAACCAAACTATCAAAAGCCAAGTATTAACGAATTATATAGAGAATTTGCTTGTTACAAGATTAAAAAAATTAGATACTAAATTAATAATCTTTTCATATTATTCATTTTTTCGATGTTAAAATAGAAACTAATTTGTAGATGTCGACAAAATAAGCAATTTTTTTCAAATAACAAATGGGAACCAACAAAATGGGCAAATGGGCAGCCCATTTGTTGACATAAGAAATGAAAATCAATTTAGTTCCCATCATTTGTCGAGGACATTACAATTGAGAACTAAATTTGGTTTTCATTTTGTCAACGTTGTCGACATAATCGATCTTAATTATACAGTGAAAAGAAAAAAAAAATTCTAAATGTATAATCAACAAATAATAAATATAAAAAAAATATATTTTTAAACATATCATTTAATACAATTAACTCTTAAATCAATGTAACTAGAAATTTAGTTAAACTTTAAATAAGAAGACTATAAAAGTATAATATTGAAATTCAAACATTCTATTAAGAAAAGTAGAACCCACAACATTATGAATTACATAAACCAAATAAACACATAACTTGTAAAAAAAAAAAAATAAATAAAAAAAAAATAAAAAAATAAAAAAACTAAATACATGCTTCACAAAAATTAAAAAACTAGAATTTGTACACATTAATATTTTACAGACATTTGACTGGAATCCTCATCGACAACGTGATGGGTGTTGCTTGAATAATCTATTTTATTGAATTGGACCAAACCCTCAAGAATTCGAACTCAGGGCTCTACTTTTTCAGGAAAAAATGACCCAACTATCAAAACTCAAGTATTAACAAATTGTGTAGAGAATTTGCTTGTTACAAGATCAACTACAAGAAAAAAAAAGATTGGTGAAATATTGAATAAAGAAGCTGTAGAATCATCAACTAAGTAAATCGAAGAAGAGAGAGAAACCATAGAGACAAAGAAAGAGGGAAAAAATAGGAGAGATCAACTTAGCATTCAGAGCACAAAGCAAATTCTGGATGGGGATGGTACCAGCGACTGTGGAAGGTGGAGGAAACTAAACCTAGATTTGGTAGTTTGAGAGAAGAAACGGGATGGGAAAACGAAAATGGGAGGAGGTTCAATTGGGAGACGTCGTTATCTGTTCTCATTAGAGGGGGAAAAAAGAGAGAGAGAGAGGGGGAGACCAAGACGATATCGTTTTGGACTAAATGATGAATAGTAAATACTTCATACACACTTATATTATAGTAAGGATATATACATAGAGAGAATTAGAGAAATTCTTTTTATTCTTTTTTTATTTTTTTTTCTATTTTTTTAAAACAAAATAACATAGAAAATTGGAAATACCCTTTTGGGTCATTTAAACAGAATGATTTCCCACTTCACATTAATTTTAAGATTTGAGACTTCACAACACTTTTTTGAATGGTTTGGAATCCCTTAATGCAATTTAGCTTTGTTAAATGAAGAATTGTCAAAAATAAAAATATTCATAATTTATTTGCACTTTGAAAAAGTGAGGAAGCTCAACTGCAATTTTTTTATTATATATATATATATATATATATATATTTGTTTTATTTTAATTTATGTAAGTTATGGGCAAAATCTTTAAAATATTTTAAATATATGTGCGAGTTAATAAAATGTTGGTGATGATATGTACAAATAAAATTAAATGTAGATTAAATTGTTATAAATTTGAAAGAATGAGGACTGCGAGTGTAATTTATCCTATTTTATTTGATGTATGCCAATTCAAATCACTTTTTGACATATGAATAAAACAAAAACTAAAAGACTGCAAAACAAAAAGTAAGTAACATTCAATAAATCATCTTCTAGCTAGTTAGCTAGTTACACACTACACAACTATTCCTAGCATCCACTTCAGAACTGCTTAAAGACACGAAGAGTTTGGAAAAAATTTCTTCAGTAAGCCAAAAGACATGAAGCCACAGTAATCATCAGCACGAAAAACGACACGAAGAACCATTGGTCCATGGTTGGCGGGTGTATCTGGATTGTGTTCCCGTGGTGATGGGTCGTTGGAATTTGTTTGATAAATTTTTTTTTGTAGATTATAAGTCGTAAATTCTATGAAATGTATGAATAAAAAGTGAACAAAAATTGTGTATCTAACGATTGTGCATGTCAAATCATCTTTTTTGGACACTTAGCATAGCGTTATGCAATTGAGGGTTGTAGTTAAAAACTGCAAACAGCACAATCAAGAAAATTAATCTATAAACAAACAAGAAACTTTCATAGTCCAGACACAATGATGAAATTATAATCCACACCAAAAGAACTCTAACTGCAGATAGACTCACCAACCAGATATACAGCTGGCATGGATGTCCCAAAGAGAGCCATCATCAACAAGAAAAACACTGATGCCTGCCTTTGAGAGAGAGAAAAGGGGCAAAAGGGTGCTAAAGTTCACTGTTGTAAAAAGTTCGTTAAGGCGGCGTCAAGGCGTGACAGTTAAAACAAGAGCAAAACATCCCTGTATCTCATTTAAAAAAAATTTAAGCTTATTTAATTAAGTTTTGTCTTCAACGTTATTGGTCAAATTCATCTCATCAACGATATACGAAGTAATATTATGTGCTTGTTTGGTAGAGTTTAAAAGTCGTTTTTTAGGAGATTTTGATAAAAATAAAAAATAAAAAATAAAAAATAATAAAATATATAGTTAAAAAGTTGATAAAAACTGTGAATTCTATAAAATATGTAGTTGTAAATGAGTATAAGGAAAAAAAAATTTTAACTTTACCAAACGTGGGCATAATATAGTTAGAAACTGTAAAATTGAAGAGAGGTCAATCTTTTAAGTAATGGTCAAGAAATAATCTATAATTGGATTAGATAGCCAAATTATTGACGTCTAAGCACTTCGTTTTATTTCGCACACATGATAAATTCCCTGCAGACTTACCAAGTGGATTACAACCACTATGGGACATCGAGGACAAATCTTCGTCAGCCACCCAATAAAAAATAAAATAATAATAATAATACAACAAAGATAGATTTATCCAAAACCAAACTTGGATTCCTTACCCAATCAATTTGAAATTCATTTATTTATCATTGTTTCCCGACTTTTTCCCCCCTACAATCTACTGCATGTCAGTCCTGTAGATTGATTTAATTACAGTTGATAAATACTTATAAACACTCCCGAAAATTAAAAAGTACCAAGTCTCATGCAGAAAATTGTTCTACTCTCCATGGTGGAGAGTTTTTATAACTCCCACTGAACACGTGTTCAGTAGAGATTGGCCAATAAAAAAGTGCTTGACAAAAAAATCAAGCACTTGTCCAACTCCTACTGGACACGTGTCCAGTGGGAGTTATAAAAACTCCCCACCGTAGAGAGTAAATCAATCCCCGTCTCATGCATCAGGAAACATTATTCAAAGTTTTTTGCTTGTCTCTGTGTGTCTCAATTACCTACTTGATATGAGAAAAAGATTTGACGATCATCGTGAAAGTGGTGATTTAGAGACATTGCATGGCTGCAGTTGACATGTATTTCAATCCTTTCAAGTACTGCGTACTAAATATATCATAATTTCATATCAAGAAAATTATAGTTTTCAAAAGACGTCATACTAGATATAATAAATTAAAATCTAGTTCATTATTCTATTGAGTCCTTTCCAATACTGACACAAGATATATATGCATATTTACGTCATTCGTCCCTCATGTTATCAAATTGATCCTACTACATTGTTGTTTCAAAATATCAGCATTATTACATGCAAGCATCAGACTAATACACAAATGATAGAATTTGCAATTGACTCGAAGGTTTCTAAATCTAGGGGGAAAACCAATCTTTTTCTGTTCTGTGAATTTAAACATACAAGATGGCAACTAAACATTTAGCTTTAAAGTGCCTTGGTCGATTTCTCTGCCTTTTCAACTGATAATGGTGTGTCAATATTATTGTAATCTGTTTTTTCTCCTAGTATCCGCTCCAGCAAACATTTCGGCTTCCAAAAACGGAATCTCTGGAAAGATATTGTTACCCCGGGATCCAGAGTTCGATGGGATGTAAAATTTAAGCTGAAAAACCTACCAGATACTCGCGCATTTACAGCAGAACTCTACTTACAAATACCAGATTTATGAACTCGCCGTCAAGAATTTCCAATCAGCATCCTGGCTCCTGCTTCAGAGAGATCCCACTAGATGAGCCAAACATCACAGGCTGAAGAAACCAAGAAAAATTATATAGTGAGCTTTATTGCAATACTGAAAGTTAGATTAAGACAAACTGTGCAAATTGAACTATAATAATAACTGGTTGATGGTCCAAGTATGCAGAGATTAACGACGACAATAAACATCCAAAATTGATATCAAGCAAAGATGCTCGACAAAATCTTATGGAATCTAATGTTGCCTACTCAGCAGCAGAAACCGAAAAGTTAGAAACTCTGAACAATTTCCAGCACGAAAATGAAATCAACAAGAAAAAAAAAGTCCGGGCAACAAAAACAACATAAATGTTCTGCTGTATGTGAACATCAAGAAACAAGTCTTCAGTACTCTCACAAGCATCATCCAGAAAATAAGTTAAAAGAAAGGTTATTAGCTACGTGATGTGATACATGTTAAGGGATAATTCACACGTCGATTAAATATCGAAATTATAACCTACATATAAGGCTTGGACTGCTACTCTTAACAAAGTTGACATTTTAAGAAGAAACATGTATGGTATCAGAGCCCATTAAGCTCCAACGAGCAATTCAATCCGACTAAAACTCAAACGAGCATACGGATTGCAAGATTGGTATTCTCAAATGAGCCACCATTTTGCAAGGGCATGTTATGGGATAATTCTCACATCGATTAAATATCGAAATTAAAACTAATATATAAAGGTTTGAGTTACTCCTCCTAATAAAGTTGGCCTTTCAAGATATAATCCGAAGTCTTAATAATTACAATGGATATACCTGTACTAAAGAGCAAATGGTTGGTTTCTTAACTAAGCTAAAGCAAAATTCACATGTAGGTATGGCAAATCGATCAATTTAAATGAAGCAGCCTCTGAAGCACAGTTCATGTCACCGTGGTTTTTATCTTGTGTGCTTTTTATTTAAATTAGCTTAAGTGAACGACTTAAAGCATCATAACATTGTTTGACTATTTAGAAAAGAAAGGATAGTTTCATAACATCCCTTGCACCAGTGAAAACTTCTCGGTGATAAAATGTAAGTCTTAATAAAGAAACGAAAGACATTATAAAAAATTCTTTGTAGTGTCTTTACGTTTGCCATTCCAGCATCATATTATACTCAACAATGCACCAGATCTCAATTTAAATTAAGTGATAATCAAGCAGTACTAGTCAGCTTGCACTGCTCTGTATGATCGAAGATATTAAATTGAGAGGAAGCATGGAAACCTCACACTCTTTATGAATGAAAAAATAGGAGGAAAACATCTGTTGACTAAGAGGGGTGATATTTTTTTATAAGAAATTAAGGTGGTATTCTCTTTGCGTTTGTGTTTTGTATTTTGAATTTTGAATTCATTTTGAGTTTTTTATTTTGAGTGTTTGTTTTGAGATTTTTGAAAGTGCGTTCTTTTTTGAATTTTCGAAAATTGTTTCTAAAAACAGAAAACTCAAAAACGCGTTTCCTTGAATTTTTTTAGAAATTTGGACTTACTTGGAATTAAAAACAATTATTAATTAAAAACAATTAAAATTAATTTAAACTTGGAATTAAAAATAAAGACATTTAAAAATATTTAATTATGGAATTAAAAACATTTATAAACAATTAAAAACATTTAAAAACAATTAAAAACACTTAATAACATTTAATTATGGAATTAAAAACATTTAAAAACTATTAAAAACAATTAAAAAAATTTAATTATGAAATTAAAAACAATTAAAAACATTTAAAACACTTGGAAAAGAGTGGAAAATCGAACCCATGACTTGCTGCTTGGAAAATCGCACTTCTGACTACTTTGGAAAGGAACCGCGTATTGTTTAAAAAAATGTGGAAAATAGTTAAATCATGATTATTTTGACGAGCGTAAAATGAAAGAAAAAAAAAAAAAAAAAAAGGTGCAACCAAGATTTGAAACAGGACCTCCGTGGCCAAAACGCGTTTTGGCCGTTTTGGAAAACACCTGAGTTTTGTTAAGAAAATGCAGAAACGTCTAAAATGTCATTTTGTGTTTCCTTTGCAATTTTTTAAGTGTTTTCAAAAATGCATTTTCGGAAATAGCAAAAAAAAACACGTTTTGACTATTTTAAAAAACACAACAGAAAACGGGTTGAAAACACCAAAGCGAACGGGACCTAAGATTTCTTCAGTGTACCAAGATAATCACAAGCAATGACTGCAAAATCACCTGAGATGAACAAGGCAAAATACTACTTGCAAGTTCCTCATTTATGAATTCAGGAAGTGGGGGCATCCGACTCATTATCCCAGGCATACTTCTCATTCTGCAAGCACCAAAAACTTTGTAGCTTCACAAGACCATTCACAGAGACAGCAATCAAGGTATTAAAAAGAAAAGAAACATAATATGCTAATATGAATCACGTACTCATTTAACACTGTAGTTATATTGTTCCTTGCACGACAAAAGAGATCAATGTTCTCCTGCAACTGATCAAAAGAAACTTTGGGATCAGAATAAACGTAAATATGCGCTAAAATTAAAAGCAGAAGTATAGAAAAGGGAAAAAAGATGAAATATGCAAAATATACACGGAAGATGTCGATTCTTACCTCATACACAACATATAAATTAACATAATTATGATAAGTTTGTTTCTGCTGCTGCTTTTTTTTTTCCTTTTAAAAAAAAAAATAGAAAATGGAATAAGTAACAAATATGTAAAATGAAAAGCCAAAGAATGACCGTGGATAAATGCACAAGTTCTATCCTGCATTAGGAATCCCGAGTTCATTTGCTGTGGCAAGATGAGATCGCCACATTATGCTAATGTAATCTAGAACGACTGCCTTAAGAATCCAAACTAAGTTTTGATGTTAACAAACCAGCTTGATTACTAATTATGTGTTGACATATTTCGGGACTAAGAAAATTTTCTCCGGTGAAAGTTTACGTTCGTGAAAGTTTACGTTCCTGTCTCATATATGGTTATAGTGAAGAAACTCCCAAGTTTAAAGTGAGAAGGATCGAGCTCCGAAGGCTGAAACATTGAAGCAACACAGATCTAACATCAGTCCTAAGCAATCCTATGAAGGAAATTCAAGATGTTGCGAAGGAAGTTCAAGTTCCTATGAAGTCAGTCCAAGAGCATATAAAAGAATAAATTGACATCTAAAGGAAAGACACAAGGACAGTTCCAATGAAGAACTACTAAAACCTTGGTATGAAATCCTATCGGATCGCAAATACAGTCCAAATAAGCACCATATGGAAACAAGAAAGGAGACTGATGACCTGGAGTACCATGGAAATGAAAATAGAGCCGATATTTAAGTGTTTATCACTTTGAAATAATTTATTTTCCAAAATTCAAACTTCCTCCTCATTGTTTCAGGCTTCATAGACAACTTCCTACATAGTTCCAATGTCAAAATCGGATTACGATGTAGGAATCTTAAGTTGCATAGGAACAAAGTCCTCACAACAGAATCTTTTCTGGAATCTAAACTTTTCCGATATGAAATACTGAACCCTTCTCTTCCTGATTCAGTTCTTAACTTATACCTTTGAAGCTAAGAAATTTGAACCATTCAGAACTAATCAGAATTATTATAAAATCAGAATTGTTATAAGCTGGTACATCCCAAAATCATCCAAGCTACCTTAGATATTATAGCATGATTCACCATTACATTTGTGGAACATCAAGGAGAGTGAGGACACAACGCGTCTTCGGCCAGCATCATTTGTCACTGTTGGCCTTTTTTAGACTTCTAACTTTTTAAGAGGAACACGTCGTTTTGTTTTATTTAGTATTTTCTATTACAATCTTTTCAGATAGTAGTATGTAGTACATAGTTTACATTTTGCTAATTGTTATTTCCTAGAACTAGGACCATTTCATTTAAAAAATTGACCAAAAAGCCAAGGGGTACATTAAAGTGGGATGACAGAAGTATAGGTTCTGACAAAAGTGCCCTCAATCCCCTACCCCAGGGGAATATGTGCAGTGGGAAAATATATAAAAGTTGGTAGACTGGAAGGAAGGATAGGAGGCTCAAAAACACTCCCCTGTATTCTAGGCCCACTGTATTAAGTAAAACAATAAATACAGAATAAATACTCACTTCCTTACTAGATACTATCTTCCTTTCTTTTCTGGGTTGTTTCTAAATAATGTCTACTTTTCAAACCATATAATAAAGCCATTTCTTCTTAACAAGCCTGGTTATTTTCTTCCAAAAGATGTAGTGTCACTTAAACTGATGTTACTGATAGAGACTCTTTTACCACACATTACTAATTTATTTCCGCTACATACATTAATTTTGTGTACAGAAATTTTTTACTGCATTTTTATTTATTATCATTCCAGATACCAATGTAGGCACCAACACATAATAAAATGCTTTGAGTCATCAGAAAGAATATCCGATTAAATAGCTTAAGAGTAGGTATTTCAAGTATAGCTGGCTAGTGTAACTTTTGAATGGTACTCTTAGATGTAATAGCCAGATTTGGCATTAGCATTTGTGCAACATTGAGGAGAAAGTGAGGACACAGCAAGTCTTGGATGAGTTCGCTGCAATTTAAGAAAATTACTCCAATAACATTGTGATTAATCCATCCTCTTGTCCAACATCAATTGTTAATGTTGACCTTTTTTTAGTCAATTCTAACTTTTTTCAGAGGCATATTTTGTGTTAATAGAACGTTCTGTATAGTAGACAATTTCCAGGTTGTTCCAAGAACTAAGCAACATTAACTTTCATTTTGTTAAAAACAGTGAAATTGACCAAAAATCCAAGGGGTGACAGTTAAGCAGGTGGAGAGAGTACAAGTTCGGACATAAGTGCCCCCAATTTACCCCCACCCCAGGGGAATATGTGCATCCTGCATTGTAGGCCCCACAATATTATACAAAACAATAAAAAGATGATAAATACTCCCTTCCTTTCCTTTCTGGTTGTTTCGAAATAATATCCACCTTTCCAACATGAACATATATAAAAGCATTCAAACTACCTTGAGGAAAGAGATATTACCTTCAGGTTAGAAATATTTGCTGAAATTTGACCAAAAGCATGGTTATTTTCTTCCAAAAGATGTTTTGTGGTGCCAGTTAATGCTGAAACAACATGCATAATTAGTGCATTAATAAGAGTTTCTTTGCCAGAAGCAATCACAATATCAACAGTTCGCATATGCAATCATATGCACGTTATACAAGTGATAGGAATGTATGGAAACAAATATCAGATGTAGCAGGAAGAGGAGGGAAAAAATGGAAACAGGAAAGCACAAGAAAATTCATATAATACTTTTTCAAGATAGGAGGGGCTCCTGAATACCAATGTCTTAAAGCATATATAAATCAAAGTTACTGATAAAGCTTTCATCTGCATAAACAAATTAGAAGTACACCACAAGTTTTGTAGAGGCTGGTTAAGATCGCGCAAGTAAATATTAAGACGCATAACCACATGCAAGACATATTTTACATGATTTCCAAGTATTGTCATGGTCTAAAGCAAGACTAATTATCAAAATATACTATAGACTTGTGGACCTGAGAAACATATAAAATGAAGTATCCCATAAAAGGATTAGTAAAAAGTAAAGTATAAGAGGTTTTGCAATTTTTTTTAACTCCAGTTTCTTCTCTTTTTCCAGAGAAAAATGCTCAAGTGTGATGCTCATGTAGTTTTCAGCTCCAACTTCCACTCCACTCACTTTAGATTTGAATTCCACCCCTATTTCTATCTTATTTGTATGTGCAAATTTTATGATTTTTTCAAATTTTAGATATGCTTTTGTTTTCTATACTTTCATTCTATTGGTATTTCACAATTTTCAAAAGCTCTAAAATTGCAAAATTCTGGAAAACAGTCTTGTAGCTCAAGTCTTTGTTTTAGCTATTTACTTGCAAGTCCTTTGTCCCTTCCGTCATTCTAATAATTCCCTCCGATTCCTCTACCACTTCCATTCGGAAATTGCTGGTCCCTGTAAGGTAAAGGCTACTCGGTTTATGGTACATGAGAGGTAATTATCTAATGCCTTGACATGGGAATAGAGACCTAATAAGAGTCTTCCTTTTGATGTGTGGTTAATAGGCAAGCCAGATATTGAGATGCTTGATCATCTATTTTTGAATTGTGCCACTTGGGGCTTCACATACGATTATTTCCAAGATTATTATTATAGCCAATTTAGTGGAGATGAAGTTGAATATCTGAGGTTTTGGCAGAAGTTGGAAGGTAAACTTCTGAGGAAGTGTGTCATTATTCATGTTACAAGGGCATACAATATTAGATTCATTGGATCTCCATATTTTAGGATACACAGACCTGGCATCAAACTCATATTTTAACAATGTTTCTTTAATTTATGGGGCAGAATGATTTTCTATGTAACATAGCCTTCTTTCAATAAGTACATAATGTGTGTCTCGTAAAGTTTTACAGATGTAACACGTGCCTATGGCTAAGCTCACATTTTCTATAATAGTAAATTGTGCATTCAACAATTTACTGGGCAAAACTACAGATGAAGATCAAAAGCCTTGGACTAGCAAACTATCTGCCAGGATTAGTCAACATGAAGAGAAACATAATACAAAAACACAATAAGTGGCAGAGTTTGCCTCCAAAAGTTGTCGCAGAAATATATCAAAATGGGAGTTTCTAGGACGATTTATCATTGCTCTATGAAAGGAACGTGTGTATAGAAGACCCCGAAAATAAAACCTATATAGCAGATTTGACAAGTACAAAATCTTATTACTCTTCGACAAATCACAATAAAAATCCTAGCCAGATATTATTTTCAACAAATGTTTCTTGATTTGCTAAGCTTCTTTATGTGACAGACATCAAATATATGTAGACGTGCCATATGGAATCATAGAAGTTTAATGAATCATAGCAAGAAAGTATACAGTGTAGAAAGGGGACCTTAAAACAACCTTTTTAAATTGCAAAAACAAGTACAACAATTTACTCTCTGGAAGGGACAGATGGGGTTTTTTAACATTCCAAATAACAATTGTGACAAACCTTCATAAGGCATGCAGTCACTCTGTTCATGATGGTTCATAAATAGAGAATGTGGAGCCATATTCATTGGTGAAGATGAAGACATATTACTCTTCGAAGGTGATTCCACAAATTTGTCCTGAAAATGATGAGCTTTAAAGTGCCTGTTTTTCAAAATAAAACTCTAGATTCTTGAGGCATTAACAAAGTCAGTTATACAAAACAAGGCACCATATATGAATTTAAAAATACAAATATCCATCAAATTATACTTTTGATCACTCACCACAGGAAATGCAAAACATAACTGTGGTGTTTATGGATAAAGAAAACGTTTCACTTACAAACAAAAGAGGCAAGGTACCCATCAACCACCATCTATCAGGCAACTGCAATTAAATGATACTACTTTGACATGACAATCATATAGATTTCAACAGAACACAATGGTAACAAGACCAAAAGATACAGTGGAAAGCACACAAGATCAAACCAAATTACGTCATGGATGATACTGTAGTTGTCATTGATATGTCACTAGGTAATTATCATCAAAAGCAAGTCACTGATGATTGCATAAAACTTAAGTTCCTTTTCTAGTTTACATAACTAAAACAACAAAGAGCAAATACATCACCAATAGCATGTTTAATCTTCCAGCTCAATATGCTGATCTAATCACTGAAACTAATCCTCTGATCCGAAACACAATCCAACAAATCAAGAACAGGTAGGCTTACTAGAACTCTTCTCCTAGATCTATGATAAAAGTAGTATTTCCGAAGTATTCTGATTCTAATCCTCACTTCACCACAGACCATCTCCCATACTACAATAAATGCTTTTATCTTCCAACTATAGGTAACCTTAACAAGAAGTCAGCTATGAAGAATTTTGTCTCCAACTCATCTTCCCTGAGACAGAATTCTTTAAAGTCATTACTTCTTTTAATGCAATAGCCACAAGTTCATCACCTATGGGCCACTACTCGCAACCCAGTAAGCATCAGCAATATCTTTCAGAAACAAGCTCTGTTTTTACACTGAGAACAAAAGAAAAAACACCTAATTTTGTTTTTCAACCCATTTCGTTGGAAAATAAATGTTATTTATGGATGAGAGGAAACACAAACATGCAGGAAAATGAGTCATCGTATGCATAACAGACAGCCGAAAAATATAATATGAAAAATCAAGACAGCTACTCTCTCCCTCCACGCCGCACATCCGAAAAGGCTAACACAACCCTATTCCATGCTTTAACTTTCTTCTTAATGAACTTTAACTTCATAAATTTGGAAAGTTCAACACTCATTTCACCACTTCTTGAATAACATCTAAAGAATGACAACTCAGCCGCTTTCTCAAACAAAAGGAGTGACCCCATTTGAGTAAATTTGACCTCAGAAGGATCAAAATTTGATGACGAGAAATCAACCTAAATAACTAAAAAGGAATTTTTTATTAGTGTATACAATAAAGATTTCCTGGAAGCCGTAATTGGCAAGTATTGTAATCCAATCTTTTCTATATGTTATTACTGGATATATCTAGCATGCATGGAAAAAAATAACTGGGTACCGGTTAGCTTGCTTCCTACCATAGCCAAGAGTCAACATGGAAAACTCAAAGTATAATATTAAAGAGATTAAAAACAGCATACCTTCCTATCTTTTACTTTTTTGCAGAAGATATGATCCTCCTGTTTCCTTCGCTTTCTCTGACAAACAGTTATTACTAATTAGACATAAGCACTCAAAATAATGAAGTTTCATTATTTCGAGTACAGTAGTTACAATAGGAAAGAATATGACAGCTCTAACAAATGCAAAATTAATATGAAAGCATAAAATATTTTTTACATGAGAATTCATTTCAAACGGATGCATGGACTAGGAACTTACCGTCATCCATCTACATCTAAGAGCAACGTCACGTACAGTTTTGTCGCGGAGTGATGCTGCAATCTTAATGTAACGCATGATATGGGGTTCATTACCATATCTACAATTTTTCAAGAAAGGTCAACTAAATGAAATCAGGAGTGTACTTTAGGAGAAGAACAAAAGACAAAAAGAAATACAAGAGATGAAAACCAGCCAGACTAAACAAAAAAAGTCTACACTGTGGTAAGAAATCAACATGCTGTATCTAAAAATGGAATAAATGCTGAAATACCTAATGAAACACAGGCAAGCAATGCAATAATCATTTAGGTGTGATTGAAGCACAGTCAAACCTTAATCTTAAGAACAAGGAACCAGAAGGACGTGACAGTATTTGAATTTAGTGAAAACTGTTTCAATCAAACACTTGGGTTGGGTGTACACTTTTATCCATTTTTATTGCTTTTTTTTTTTTTACTCACATATTGGGAAGAAACATTAGTTCCTTAGACCATTTTATAAATCATTACTCCATCGTTTGAGTAAGTTGACTCGTGTGGAGTAGCATTTTTCTTGTGTAAACTTCAAGAGTCTTAGATGTTTGGTTTTAGATGTGAAATCTAGAGGGAAGTATTCTTTTTGCATATAAAGAAACAGGAGCTGAAGCACAAATCTTCACAGAATTTCTGTTGTGCGTGATATCCCTAGAAGCCTAAATACGTGCGTGCACCGCGCACACACCTATATACGTGTTTACATACAAACACACAAGTCCACTACAGAAAACATGTGTCATTTCAAGCCTCATAATCTTCTCGTTTGTGATAATATACTCTAACTACGAGCATTTTTTGGCCAAATAATAGAACCTACATTAAACAAAATCGAACAGAAGACTAGACCAGTGTTAAAGAGCACCTTAGGTAGCCATTCTGAATTGAATATGCAGCTCTTACGTTCTATTTTAAGTTCGACAACATCCTAAGTCCACAACGGATCACTTTATATCCAGACAAAAAGAACAAGTTTGGAGCACAACAAACATATTGTACCTCAGTCATTGAAATTCCAAACTTATGGCAGTTGAAAAGTATGGTTTTGTTAAACAATTCATTTTCCTTCTTTGGAAAAAAGTACCTACTTGGCAAGTCCTTCTTCCAATTTGTACTGTTCCTCAACGGACCATTCAACCGCCAACCCTGTATCGTGCTTCAACCCTGGTACATAATCCAAAAGAAGTGACGACCCGAAAGAATTTACAGCGTGAACAGCCCCTGGCGAGGAAAAAATAATTCCCCCAGCTGCACCAGTTGTGCAATCATTTAAGCTTACGTCAGTCCCAGCGTGGTTATAGTAATTTCCCATGGAAATCATCGGAGACACCACCCCTGAGCTGCTGCTGCCGCCGCTGCTTGTCCCTGATTTAAATGATATCCCCTGCTGGTGACGAAACCCTGCGTTATCAGCTTCCATACTATGTTATTATATATAGATATCACTAATTTTCTTTCTAATTAATCCATAAAACCCCGAAACATATTTCCAATTCCAGCTCAAGAATTTACTGCCATCTAGGATAATTTCAGAAAATAATCCGCCTCAAGAAGCTTGTATTCCACCAGTACATCACATTACAAACTGCTAGAATTTTAATTCCGACCCAGCTGCAAAAAATAAAGAAAAGAAAATTCCAAAAATAGTTATGAGAGTGTGTGTGTGTGTGTATGAGGTGAGAGGGACAAAACTATAATAGTCAATAGTTGAAGAAGGGTTAAGCAAAGACGCTGCTGCTGCATACCTTTATAAGTGGGAAAGCTTTACCATTTTTTTTTTCTTTTTTATTTTGGTTAAAACAAGAAATGCTATATGGATTTTTTCTTCATCTTTGTTTCTGTTTATTACTGTGCAAATGCTTTTTGGTGTTGGGTTCTTGCACCAATGGGAGAGAAGATGGGTAAAAGGGTGGGGTGTTCTGGTGGGGTTGAGGGGTTGGGGTGGTGGGGTATCTCAAAATGAATATAAAATATAAATGTAAATATGTTTGGGTGTGTTGTGGCAGATCTTGGAATTGAGCAGAGGAAGTGCGAATCCCAATAAGCATTTGATGCCCCCATTATTGTGCAAACGCTTCTCTCCACTCTTGCTTTTATTCATTTTTCAATCATACCCACTTAAGTTTAAGAAAATTTCATTTTAGACCCCAAGTATTTTGAAATTTTACAATTCTATTCCTTATAATTACCACTAATATAAAAAGCTAAAACTCATCTTTTCAATCTTCCTTTTAGTTGTTGTTGTTGCCGTCGTCGTCGGCGGAGGCGGCAGCGGCAGCGGCAGCAACAACGGCGATCGTGGAAATAATATACATTTTTGAGGACATATAAAGTTAATTCAAGAAATTATATACATTTTTTAGGAAATAATATTAATTTTTGAAAAAAATGATTTTTCACCCTCTTCAAGAAAGTAAAAAAATACAAATTCTCTTTTTATTGATAATTGATTCAAGTTTAACGCCACGAATAAATTCTTGAGGGCATATAAAGTTATTCTTTAGATTGTTGTAATATTTTAAAATTTTCTTCAAGAATGGAAATGTTAGAGAAAAATGGGGAAAGAATACAAGCACAACTTAGATGGTGAGTAAAAGTAACAAAATATGATATAAAAATGAGAATGAAAAACTATTGTCCAATGAAAAGATAAATATATGGTGCTTAAAATAAAAATACAAAATTTTGAAGTACTAAGCACATGTTTGGATGTGCTTATAATTATCAAGTCCCATTATTTTTTGTGAATTAAAATAAATAAATTGTAAATTCTTCGTGATAATTATAATTTTTATTTTATTTACTTTTTAAAAAAGTAGATTTTAAGTACATGACTAAAGAACCACTAAAAATAAAAAATAACAATATAAGAACAACTACAATACTACATAGTGGTTAGTCACTCGTCTCTCAATAAACAAAATATAAATACTATTCTTATTCAAGACTCAAAGGATCATTAACAAGCTCCAATTAGTTAAACTTTAATTAATAGTGTGTTTGGTAGGGATTAAAAACACATTTTAGTTTTTTTCAGTCGTAATTTTTGACTTTTTAACCTATTTTTAACATGAAAAGTCAACAATTCTAACTCAAATAAATCAATATTGGTTTATAAACTGTTTATAATCTCTATCAAATGATTAACTCTTAATCTACCGAGTTTAAGTCATTAGTTTCGGGCTTACACTTACAAGTTCAAAAATGGATTGTGAAATCTCGCAAGTATAATTAATAATTAAAAAGTTAAATACGTCTAAAAATGTGAGTTGAGTATAAATTAATTATTTATTTAATTATATTTTTCTTTGGTAGAATGATGTATTTGTGATCTATTTACAAATATTATAATTTAATAAACTCTTTAATGCATTGATTCATCAAGGTATTGGGAAATAAATGTTTGAACACGCATATTTTTTATTTTTTTATTTTTAACGGAAATTGGTCACTGCTCATCTACAATGATTCCACTCTACTAATGAAGAGAGGGTTGGGCTTCGGAGCCCAGCCCATCTATCATGCCAGGCTAGATCATCATGGAGTCATGGTTCATGGGCCACATGAGCTGCTTTCAATTTTGTTGTTGGACGGACAATGATTATTTAAAGAAAAGATATGTTGTTGGAATCGAATAAATTATCTTGTGTTTGACTACTATGTGTCAGTAGTTGAATATATTTACAGAGGGGGTATGTGGACTGAACAAAAAAGAAAGAGTATGTGTATATACTAACTATCGACATATGACAATCGAACATAAGATATGTTGTTCGATTTGAACAACATATATTTTCTTTGATTATTTATCTAAACTCTAGACCTTTGGGGTGTTTATAAAATTATATTTCTATGATTTCAAAAATAATAAAAACTTTCTCCTATGTTTATTTTTCATAAAAAGATTCTTTCGATTATTAAAAAACAAATATATAACTATTATAAAATTATTTTTACATTATGTTTAAACTATATTTTTTCCTTTCTTTCTTCTATTTCTCAAGACATTGTTATTCGTACTTTTTATTTGGATGAGGTCATTAAGTTAAAAAGAATATTTGTATTTGATTTTGATTTTAATTAAAATCAGATTTTTTTTAAAAGTTGATAAAAGTTAATGAAATGTGTGGTTGAAAAGTTGTAAAAAATTATAGGTCCACGAAATAAGTGGTTAAAATTAATTGTTAATTTTGACTTTAACTTTTTAACAAAATTTTAAGTAAAAACAAACAAGCTGTAAATATCGTTTATAACATTTGAAGTGTTATCAAATATGATTTATTTCTTAAAAAAATTATGCTAAGCAAATACTAATTACAAATAATTAATAAATCAATGGTTAATTTTATTAACGGTCACTGAAGTTACCTTAAAATTTTAAAACAGTCACTCAAGTTCAAAAATTGCAGCGATGGTCACTAAAGTATATAATCATTTCTCAAAAAATCACTCCGTTAAATTTAATGGTGACGTGGCACTGTTAAGTGCTGACGTGGTACATAATAGACCATTATTTATTGTATGGCAATCCATGTACTTTATGTAATATTCACATCAGTCCCTATATTTTAATTATCTTTCATTTAAGTCTTCATTTAAGTTCTCCAAAATTTTAATTATTTTTCATTTAAGTCTTCTAAAAATTGCAGCTTAGTTCTTTCAAATTTCTATATCTTTACACTTTGGTCCCCCCAAAATAACATAATTAAATAATAAACTACTTGACAGAACTTACAAATGTCTACTTTTGACAAAAGTACATTTGGACACTTGGACAAAAAATAATGGCTAGAAGAAGATTGACAGAAGAGGTGATGGTGAGAAGAAAATAAAACGTATCGTTTGCTGGCAAAATGGGGCATTAAAAGTAATAAGTAGGGCTGAACAATAAAACCGCTAAACCGTAAAACTGAACCGAAACCGCTTTTTTAAAATCGTTGGTTTGGGTCTACGTGAATCCGTCAATGTTTTGATTTTGAACCGAACCAAACCGCTTCGAAGTGGTTTGGTTTAGGTTTCAATTTTTCTAAACCACCAAACCGATTAAAATAAACAAAATAAAAAAATAAAAAATAAAAAATAAATTAATTTTAATTTTATTCAACTCAATTAAAACTAAATCAATCCATTATCCATATTAAACTCAACCCAATTAAACCAAATACCCAACTCAATTAAAATCCATCAATTATTCATATTATCGTTTCTCTCTCTACAATTTTTTCTCGATCTCAACCGCCACTCCCGAAACTCTTGATTTGATTTCGCCTAAATAACCACTATACTCTAATTTTCTTTTACCAAACTTCCTATGGGTTTTAAGGAGTGATTTAATCTGTAATTTAGGAAAATTCTCTATTTTTTTTGTAGCGATTTAGTTTATTTTCTGCCAGATTTGTAGATGTTATAAAGAAATTGTGACTTCATCATTAGCTCTATCAAAAAAATGCTACTCAATTTGGTAGCCCAAGTCCTTTACAAACTCTTTTGGGTATTTTCAAACTCATTTCATCAATTTTAAAGCTAGACTTATTCGAGAAGCTCAAGCTGAAAAATAATGATTCAAACACTAACAATTTCTTCTTTTCTATTAGTGGTCAGATTCTTGATTCTTTTAGGAGTTCGTTGAGTGCAAAGATGGTTGATGCAGTGATTTGCACTAAGAATTGGTTACATAGTAACAAGGATCTATAATGATTCGTCAACATTTGAATGAAGTAGAGGCATTAGATAATTCAGAGAAAGCTATATCATGTATTATCGTATTTGATATTTTTATTCATTTTCTTTTATTACTAGCATTATATCATTTAATTATAATTAATGAATACATTTGCTATATTCTTATCTTTATGCTAATATTTTTTTGTCTTTTATTAATACTAATATTTATGTTTTATTATAATATTGTAGACTGATATTTATGATTTAACTTGTTCGATATTTTTTTTTATTTGTTTGCTAAACCGTAGTTTTAAACCGAACCAAACCGAAAAAAGTGGTTTGGTTTGGTTTCGAAAGTGAAGTGGTGTGGTTTGGTTTGGTTTGGAAAAATTTCAAACCGCTTTAAGTGGTTTGGTTTGAAAATTTATCACAAACCGCCCAAACCGAACCGTATTCACCCCTAGTAATAAGTGTGGGTTTTGTCAATGTACTTTTTGTCAATGAAATATATTTTCTCTATTTTTGTCAACCCTAAGTGATAAGTGCGGGTTTTGAACTTAATTTGGCCACTAAAAGTGGACAACTGTGAGTGTTGTCAAGTTATTTATTATTTAATTATGTTATTTGGTTCTTTTGGGTGAAAACTCGAGTGTAAAGTCAAGAATTTAACTAAAAGTTCACTTATTTTGACCACTAAAATTGTACTAATTTTTGCCACTAAAAATCAATGATTTGGAAGACCAAATTATAAATAAGTAAAAAGTTGAAGGACCTAAGCTACAGTTTTTGAATTACTTAACTGAAAGATAATTGAAATTTTGGGGAATAAGTGTAAAGATGTAAAAAGTTTAAGAACTTAAGATGTAATTTTAGAGGACTTAACTGAAAAATAATTAACTGAAAAATAATTAAAAATATATGGACTAAAGTGAATAATATTTAAAGTATAGGGAATGTCATGCAATAAATAACGATCTATTGTACACTACATCAACACCTAACGGTGCCACGTCACTATTTCAAGTTTGAAACTTAACAGAGTGCTCATTTGAGAAATGATTATATACTTTAGTGTCCAACACTTCAACTTTTGAGTTTTAGTGACTGTTTTGAAATTTTAAGGTAATTTCAATGATCAAATTAACCCATAAATCAACGTAAATACATGGGGTTAATTTCACCAAGGGTTACTGAAGTTACCTTAAAATTTAAAACGGTCACTAAAATTTAAAAGTTGCAGCGATAGTCACTAAAGTATATATTTATTTCACAAACGGTCACCCCCTTAAATTTTTAACTTGAAATGGTGATGTGGTATATAATAGACATTTATTTATTGCAAGGTAGTCCATATACTTTATATAATATTTATTTTAGTCTCTATATTTTCAATTATCTTTCAATTAAGTATTTTAAAAATTGCATCTTAGGTACTTAATATTTTTACATCTTTACATTTTGGTCTCTAAATTTTCAATTATCTTTCAATTAAGTCCTCCAAAAATTGCATCTTAAGTCATTCAACTTTATGAAATGAATATATACTTTAGTGACTACCGCTACAACTTTTGAACTTCAATTACCGTTTTAAAATTTTAAGGTAACTTCAATGATTGTTTGTGAAATTAACCCAAATACATGTGTTAAAACATTTAATAAATATATTTAAAAATTCACTGAATACTTCATATCTCTTGATTTAATAGCAAATTTTCATTAAAAAATTCATGCTCTAAATTTTTTTTACTATATTAAATATATAAAATTGAAGGTATATCATCGTAAAACTAAAAATGCAATAATATTGACATCAAAGATTTAAAGCTAGATTTGTTTTAGAGAATAATGATCTATAACCTACAGTGGGTAAGATATCATTATCTACTGTGTATAAACATATTTGTGTGTTGTGTGGGATAATGTAGGACCACATCATAAGTGGGTTCTATCATTTCTATAGCAAATATTTTATATCAATTTTAATTTTTAATTTTTTCTAGACTAGAAATCAATTGTCGCAAAAATATGATTGAAATTGCTCTGTAAAAAGATTATATTAACTTTCTTTAGACCAACACAATTTGTTTTTGACTAAATTAAAATTAAAAAACAAAAGACAAAAGATTAAATATAGTTTTATATGAGAAGGGTAATATGGAAATTTAAGTTTATATGTTCTGCTAACACCAACTTTTTTTTTACAAGTGCACTACATTTTAATTGTATAAAATGTCCATAACCGTTATTCATTATCACATTAATGTCCTCAATTTTTTTTTTATTGTATTATTATCATCATCCATTTATTAACACACCTTATACCTGGTGACATTTTCGTTCCAAAAATTCCACTAAAAATAATCTATTAGCGTGCTTTGAAATGATCATAGATAAATATTATATCGTACTTTTTGTTTTTGTTGATTTTTAGCATATTTAAAAAATATAAAGGGCAAATAAGTCTTCACTCACCTTTCTAATGGACTTTCTAGACAAAAATCGATATCGGAGACAAGATGTGTTAATTAATAGAATGTTGACAATAAAAATGTAACGAAAAAAAAAAAAAAGGTTAGGGTGACAATGAGCAAATGTTAGGGAACTTTAATCTATACTACATCTAAAAAATGCTTAAATGGACAAACATTTTTGAACTATTTTACCCTTACAAATTTTTAAAATTTCATATTCACATTTACTAATGTATAATTATTTTTTTTAATATTTTATTTATTACTCTTTTATTGTTCTTATTGTACATTAAATTTTCAATAATTTATTAAATATACAATTAAAATTTTAAAATATTTAATCTATTAAATTAAATATAAAGGTGAGAAGATGATCTTAAATTATTATTATTATTATTATTATTATTTACATTAAGTAGATAAAAGGAATGAGAAATGAGTTTTAAAAAAAATGAATGAGAAAAAATTGTAACTTTGTTTATTACTGCATTAAAATTCAAATCATAGTTGTCAAAACTGAAATGGAGATAAAAATATTATTTTTAATACATTAGATTACAATGATTACGAGCATGTTTGTCTTAGTTCTTTTTTTTTTTTAAATTTTTTTTTCTCAAATTCATTTTCAACTACATATTTTGTGGGACCTACAACTTTTATCAACTTTTCAACTACACATTTTACCAATTTTTTTCAAAATTTTGAAACCACACCAAACATATACTAGAGTTTAGGACTAACGTGTGAAACTTTTTTTTATTTTTATTTTTAATTTAAAATTTAATTATTATATATAAAACGTTTTTCCCATCTTACTTCTGTCCGTCAACAATATTCTTACAACATAGACAAGTATTGGCACTTCTTTAATTTTTGTTTCTTACTCACATTTATGACATTTCATTTACGTCGTCAAATCAAACACGTCTAATAAAAAGAAAACGTACACAAATAATATTGTTCAAAAAGCACTACTACTCCAATAAATGTACAATATTATATAGTTAATCATTACATTTTCTCACAATAAAATTAGTAATTATTAATTTTATTCTTCGTAAAACATAGCCTTGGAGATCATTAATATTATAAGATTTAATATCAATAGTTCGTCAATCATCAAAGTTTAAATCACCAAAAGGTCTTAACTGTGTTCAAGTTATTATTGGTATTATTACCATATAAAATTCATCTCTAATTGTAATTATACTTAAATGAATGCAATTATCTTTTCATATTTATTTGTTACTCTTTTATTGTTCATTATTATCGTATATTAAATTTTTAACAATTTATTAAATGTTCATTTAAAATTTGTAAATATTTAATATATTAAATTAAATATGAAGGTGAAAAGACGATCTCAATTTTTTTTCCTTACGCATATGAAAGAAATGAGAAATGGATTTTAAAAACAAATGAATGGAAAATTTATAACTTTCTTTTATTACCGGATTAAAATTCAACTCATGGAGATGAAAATATTGTTTTGAATACATTGGATTACAGTGATTATAATTGACAACTAATATATGAAGTTTTTTATATGTATATAGCGAGAGAGGGAGAGAGAGAACGTTGACAATCCTTTAGTTTTTGTTTCTTATATATATATATATATATATATATATATATATATAGTACTGGGGGTCCTGAACTTTTGAACCTTGTGACGATGGGGTCTCGAACCTTCTATTTTTAACTCCCGGGTTCTTAACTTTTAAAACTTCGGGCGAGCAAAGTCCTTCTGTTAAAAAAATCATTAGTTTGACCGTTAACTGGTCAAAGTTTACTTAAAATAACCAATTTACCATTTTCAAAATAAAATAAAAAACAAAGAAATAAAGAAAAAATTGCAATTAATCCCATTCCCCACATCATCTTCTCCAATCAACTCCCTCCTCATTCTTTTCTTCACCAATCAACTCCTTCCCACCGGGCCCACCACCCCATTGCCATGGAATTGAACAACTCAACACAATCACCACCGTGAAAACCCTAGTTGACACTGAAAAAGCTGTGCCGATGACCGAACAATCTTGACCACAACCTATGAAGGAACCCATAATCATCCATTGCCTCCAGAGTCACCGACTAGAGCTAGGAGTCGGAATAGGGGAAACCACCGGCTGGAGCTGGAAGTCGGAAGAGGAGGAACTCGCGGGAAGAGGGGAAAATTTGGGTTTTTCACTTTCACAGATTTAGACAATTGGGTTTCAGATTTTGCCACTCCATTTGGGGGTCTTTGTTAATGTAATTCTTTTAAACGCATTGAATTAACAATGTCACATATTTGCAACCTTGACAATGCTTTGCATTGACTACAAACTAGAAAAGCATATTAAAATGTTTGTTTTGTTCTATAAACATTTCACCAGAAGTTGAATCCCCATTTTGAATATTTCACATTACATTGGTCAACATTTTACCTATAAATGAAAAGAAAAAATATATGGTATACTAAAAGGCAGTTTGTATCCATGCCTCCCACATTTTGAACGCACTTTTCGTGTCACCGATGCAGAAATCCTACAAAGGATCAGGATCTAAAGAATGAGAAGGCAATGGTAACAGCAACAAACCTATCAGGCATTCTGTGAACTGAACATACAAGCCTGATTGATTTTTCAAAATAGCCATAACTAATTCCTTTTAGCTAATAGCAAATGAATAATACTGTAATTCATGCTGTTTTATACTTGTTTATATATATTGGGATTTTGCTCAGAAAGTCATATAAATCAAATTAATCTATTTGATTAAGATGTTATTAGTTGGGGGCAGTTGGCTTTTGACAGTAGATGGGAAGACGATATTATTGTGAGAAATTTATTGAATGTGGAGGGGTTGATTGGTGAAGAAAAGAATAGGGAGGGGTTGATTGGAGAAGGAGGTGGGGAAGGAGGTTAATCGCAATTTTTTCTTTATTTTCTTCATTTCTTTGTTTTTTATTTTATTTTGAGAAAGGTAAATTGGTCATTTTAAGTAAATTTTGACCAGTTAACGGTCAAACTAATGATTTTTTTTAACAGAAGGAGTTTGCTTGGGCGAAATTTTAAAGATTAAGGACTCGAGTGTTAAAAATGGAAGATTCAGGACTCCATCGTCACAAAGTTCAAAAGTTCAAGACCTCTAATACTATATATATATATATCCTTACAATAATATAAGAGCCTTAAATTTTTTACTGTTCATTTTTTCGTCCTACACGCCGTCGTTTTACAACTTCTTTTTACAACTTTAATTTGTTTTATTTTCGGCTACTTTTGAGGCTTAGCAGACTTTTATTGACTATTGGAATTAGAATTCAAATTCAGATTCAGAGTTCCGTCATTTTACAACTTTAATTTTAATTTGTTTTATTCTCTATTACTTTTCAAGCTTTGGAGCAGATTTTATTCACCATTAGAATTAGAATTCTAGAATTTAGAGTGCATCTGAGTTTTGAGAGATTGGATCCTACAGTTAAGATTTTTAGACACTGTAAGTATTATTACAACAGTTAGAGATTCATTTACCAACACCAGTATACAAAATGAGTGTGTATTCACGTAGGGAATACTTCATTTAACTACAATTTATCTATTGCTTTTAATAAGAAAAAAAACGAAAAAAAAAAAAAAAAACAAAAAATTTACTAATTCTCGACAACCAAGTTGTTTGCCGAGGTTGCTCGGCCAACCAAAACTGGTTGCCGAGCAATCTCGGCAACCAAGTTTGGTTGCCGAGATTGGCAACCAAACTTGGCATCTCGACAACCAAACTTGGTTGCCAAGTAATATATATATATATATATATATATATATATATATATATTGTTAGGAGGAAAACCTGAATACCCAAGCCAGAAAATTGCAAGAGATACTTAAAGTGATCCTCATCTATTCTCATGCAATTTCTTCTATAACATTTTTAATTTTGAATATTTGCAATCAGACTTACTATTTTGAGTGGTACTAACTGGATTCTTTTATTCCTTCATTATATTAATTACTGCTGAATTTATCGCTGTCTTCAAGAGGTTTGAAAGTATGGTCTTTTCTCATACAATTTTGTTTACTAGGGAAATAACAGCAATGAATTTTGAGCCTATACCTTCTCTAATCTACTTAGTTGAGTAGCCTTTGTTTGTCCAAGTTATGAAAATTGTCTTTTTTCGAATCAATAACCAAAAATCAAAACTTTTTCCATGCTTCAATCATTTATACATACACCACATGTACAAGCAAAAATTGATATTTTCAATCCTACTCCATTAACATCTATTTGCAGCAGAAAAAAATTGACCCCAAGACAATGCTCAAGTAAACAAATTTGCACAGTACATCATACTAATCCCACATAGTTTATTAAAATATCTAATTCTATTAACTGTATACATGAAAATGAGATTAAGAAAATGAAGATTTTACCCAAGATAAAGCTAAGCCGAGTAATTAAATAAGTATCAGAGGCAGTCTTCCCCATTTCTTGTCGAAAATAATGGCGGCGGCCATCCGGGAGGAAGGAAAGGCAGGTGTCACTAGCAATCCTCCTCCGTCTCTGCTGATATGAATTTGAATATGCGGAGGTAACGGGTGAGATATTGGTGCAACTCAAGGTTCTTGAAATTACGAGCAGCTCGGCTGCCCGTCAGTTGTTGCCGAGTGTGCTGGCAACCACTCTGATTGCCGAGCTACCCGGCAACCACTCTGGTTGCCGAGCGAGTCAATCGGCAGCCAGTGTGGTTGCCGAGCTGCCTCGGCAACCACATTGGGTTGCCGAGCTAGCTCGGCAACCAGCGATGTTGTTTGCTCGGTAACCACATTGGGTTGCCGAGTATCTCGGCAACCAGCGATGTTGTTGCCGAGCTCCTCGACTGCCAAGCTTGTTGATTATTTTCTCAAGCATATATCCCGGATCAATCCCTTGTTCCAATTCTTTATTATTTTACTGCTTATTTATTATTTCTCTCTATTTTTCTCCTATAATCACTCCCTCTCCACATCTCTCTGACCATTTCATTCTCTCTCTCTCTATTTCTGTTCCACATAACTGAATGCTTGATCCTTCAGCTACTCTGATTGTAAGTAGAATTGTTAGATATAATTTAGAATTTTTTGTGGGTTTTTTGTTGTTGTTGTGGTGATATGAAGATGTGGACAGCTTTGAGATTGTAGAGGTGAATTAGTCAAGATTGACCTTTTTTCAATTGAAAATGGGGGCCTCCCCGGCCAAGTTCTTGTTTGGATTCTTATTTGTGTCCACCGTGCTATGGCTTATTTTCATGTAAGTTGTGGAGAATTCAGTTTTGACTTTTTATACTTGTACATGTGTGCCGATCACGTTGAATTTTAATGTATATATCATTTTGTTGATTGCTTGTTTTAGTAAATAAAGGTGATGTGTAGTTAGAGTTAAAATCGAGCTCTCAATTTGCTACTCGATGAATTCTTATGTAAGAGATGATTATCATTATAGTCATATTAGTTAGGAAGTGAGGAAAAATGATAAACCAGACTACTCTCCACTCTACAAGAGCAAGTTACGGTCATTGAGCCATAATGTGCTATCCCTTGGATATGAACATCAGGTTTCAGAAGTCAAAACTTGCTCTATTCATAAAATAAATGAAGAAATAATCAAGTAACTCTCTAACATTGTTGAACCCAAGATGGAAGTTGAAAAATGGAAATTTTTATTGCTCCAACTCAGTGTACATGCCTATTACTCAGTTTGCACATGCCTACAATAATCTATGTCTATATTTGTTTTACTTGTATGCTGCCATCATCAGGTACATTAGTTGATTTATTTGACATTGCTATTGTCATTTACGTAAAATGAACTATTTTCATTTTCAAGTTCTTTTGATCATAGGAGTTGGTAATGCATGCGTGGGTATAAAACCTATCTCCGTTTGCAGAATGAAGTGCTAGCTCATCGCTAAGATATTTTTCCAACAGTTAGTTTGTACTAGGAAAATCTATCAAGTCAAATGAGGAATTTGATAATCTAAAGGAAGAACTTATGTGGGAAGGGAGTAGTGTCGTGATGCTAAGTAAATAAGATTATCTATCTTCTTACTCATCCTGTTCTTTCATGACATTTACTTGATCCCTGTGGCTGTAATTTGCTTTTTGGTATTGCAGGTGCAGATGAGCAGAGGTTTTTGGAAGCTTCAATGGCTTATGTATCTGGGAATCCAATAATGAATGATAAAGAGTATGATGAACTGAAAATGAAACTCAAGGTTTGTGAGAAATGATTTCACATACACATTACTACTCAGAAAGCAACTCTATGTTCATTAAAAATGATCATTACATTTAAATCAGAATTCCCAGAAGAATCATTTCTTCAAGAAAGTTAAAAATGTTGTATTTTGTCTCAATTTGTCTATGAAATATTTAAGACAATCAGCATTTTGTAGTAATTCACTTTCAGTAATTTTAGTGCTATTTATTTTACCACCTGTAAACTTTTCATTCATTTTAATCATTTTATTTCACTACCCTGTTTCTTTTTCATATTCTTTTGATTTTTTCTTTCCCATTACTTTTCTTTTTTTAAGTTTTGATCCACTAATATCTTATAGAGGGACGGGAGCGAAATTGTCGTTGAGGGTCCCCGTTGCAGTCTTCGCAGTAGAGAGGTTTGTGCTTCTACTACATATGTATTCCTCTGTTATGTTTTGCAAACACACGTAGGCTTGAGTACCAATCTTTCTTTCTTAAAATCTACTTGGCTGGACTCTTCTAAAGGTGTTGGGACGTTGGGAGTACTTGTGTCATTATTTGACACTTGGATGATGTATCGTACATTTGACACTTGGATGAAAGTATAGTATTTATGTTCAATATTTTACACCGATCACCAACTTGGAATTGATATTAGTGATGCTCTTTGACGTATATTATTGAGGTAAAGTTGAGTGAGAATTTTGAACAATAGACATAACATTGGCCAAGATTTTACTTGATTTAAAAGTTCTCTAAATTTGACATTTGGACACGTACCTACTCGTGACACGATGACACCAGCACCAAGTTCACTAGGAACACTTATCAATGGTTCAATTCTTCATATGAAAGGTCTCCAAATACGTACATGATGAGTTTCCTTGTGATTAATGTTATCGGTGGCTTTAAGTGGGGTGTAGATAAGGGATACTTCCAAGATAAGGTTCAGGTTTTTTGTGCTTGTTTCTTGGTTTACTGAGTGACTTAAGGTAATTAGAAGCTTGTTGTAAATTACACATGTTTTATGTTTTCTTACCCGCTACCTGCATCACATGGTCCCATCTTCTTCTCTGAAGTCCTACTGGCATAAGTAGATTACTTTTAAGTCATACATCATTTGTATGTACTGATATTGTGTCATGTCACATATGTGTTTAGCTTATTGAGTAATAGAATTAATTTAAATTATAATAGGAAACTGTATTTGAAAAATATGAAAGAGTACATTGTCATCCGTTATTTTTGCATATTCTGAATTGAGTAGCATGTCTGCGAGACTTTTAGATTGTCTACTCTGCACTATATGTACGAAATACGCCGTAAAAAAATCTTGATAATTTGAATATATTATTACAACCTAACAACCGTGAACCTTGATGGCAAAATGTATTTTGATGATGTTAGTTCTTCAAGGATTACTTAAAGTTGTTTCCATATGGTTCTCTTCTGATTGTGGTTTTGCTGGTAGTATATGGAAAATATGACCATGAATTCAGTAGATGACTTTCTTGTTATAATTGGTTATTTATGAATTTGCATTTTTTTATTAGAATATAATGGGTGTCGATGCACAAGTTCAAATTTGGCATATATGCATTCTTTTTCTCAGTTCATTGATTTTCTACCTGCAGGTTTACAGTGACCTTTCTGTTGACTACCTCAAGATGTTTCTTCTAAACGTTCTGGCTGCAGTTGTTGCATTAGGATTGTAAGTGACACCTAACGTTTGGTGTGAATGCACTTGTAGAAGCTTCAAGAGAATGAAACTAATTGATATTATGCTCCTTTGAGTTGTTTCTTTGATCAAGCTAATTGACCTTTAGGAAATACTATATGTCAAAGAGTTATATTGATCCAACAACGTTAACACACTGCTGCAACTCCGAAGCCGATATTTTCCCGTCTCCGTTTGCATCAAAATGATTAAACGCACGTTCGTAATATTGCTGGTATTTGTCCATTAACAATCGAGAGCAAGCCAAAAGTTGTTGAAATTAAAAGTAGAATCTGGGCGCCAAAAATATATATGTATATATGTGAGAGCACTAAAAAGATGAATGTACACAATGAGACTTGTGTTTATATATATATATTGGCAGGGATATACAGACGCGGAATGAGAACAATAAAAAGGGTGGGCGCTTTTGTTTTGAGAAAGTCCAGCTTCCAGAATACTTGGAATGCCGCCGAGATGGCTCAGCAATCAACAATTGATTGCCGAGATTGATGAACAGCATTTTACCTTTTTTTTTTTTAAAGGAATAATTGCACAAAAGGTTCCTAATGTTTTAAAATCGTTGGAATATGCCAACAACTTAAAAAAAAAATCTTTAATTTTTTTTTTTCTTATTTTTTTTTCTTTTACACTTAATTTTCATTCAATTTTTTACTAATCTAGTATATATATATATATATTAGTTTTTATTTCTTACTTGTTTTCATTTACATCGTCAAATTAGACGAACTTAATAAAAAGAGAACATACTTACAAGGAGTCGCTACTCCAATAAATATACAATAGTATATAAATCATTACGATCTCTTCAATAAAATTAATAATTATTTTTTTCGTAAAATACAACCCTGTAGATCTCTATTAATACATCGTTAATTCCATACAATTTAATATCAATAGTTCGTCAATCATCAAAACTCAAATCACCAAAAACTCTTCACTGAATTCAAGTTACTATTCGTATTACTACTATATAAAACTCATCTTTGATTGCAATTGTACTTCTATAAATGTAAATAAAATATCAACATCGAACAATACAAAACAACATGTTATCAACAACCATATTTTTTTTTTATCTTTATTGCAATTGCTACTTTAACATTTTAATTATTAACAATTAAAAATTTGAAAATATTAAAAATTAAAAATATGATTACAAAAGTATGTGCAACGCACACGTGTTTAACTAGTACAATTAAAAAGTGGTGAAACAAAAGAAAACTATGGTGGCAACATAATTGGCTATTTATTTTTTGTAACAGATTTCCCCCATCATTAGAGAGCAAATATATATTTTCCATTTTACGCATCTACTTATTTATAGTATACTATTTCAAAATTAGTATTTGTAGTGAATATCTTTAGATCAATTTCAATTTGTTCATTTTTTTTTAAATGAGATATCAATTTTTACAAAAATATGATGAAGATGAAATCGCTTTGTAAAATTTTTTAAAAAAAATTGACTTTATTTAAACTAAATAACTAAACAATAGTTTTTATCTAAATTTAAAAAAAAAAAAAAAGGCAAAAAAGAATAACTATTATAACTAACATAAGAGGAAATGGTAAAATGAAAATTTTACATTTATATGGGATTTTTAGTATTTTATAAAACAAGAAGAGTTTTATATAATTTTCATAAAGATCAGATCAGGAGAAGTTTCTATAATTTACTCTAACATTAAACTATTCAATTTTTTTAAAAGTAAAATTACTCTCCCTTCATTCCATTTCATGTTATTTCTTTTATATTATTAGATTTTCTAAATACTATGCTTTTTCATGAGATGAAATTGCTCATACATAAATACTAAGGTTCTAAAAAGCGTAAAGCGTGGCTAGGCGTTGAAGCTGAACTTCACACCTTTCGGGCTTAGGCGAGACTTAGGCGAGAGCAAGACAAGGACAAAGCGAGGGCGATGCGTGAAACGTGACTAGGCGTTGAGGCCAAGCTTCAAGCTTAGGCAGAACCTAGACGAAGCTTAGACTGACTTTTTAGAACAGCAATAAATATACAATGCAGTCGTTACATTTATTATTCTCAATTAATACATCCACAGTTGATACCATTATATGCTACTAGTAAAAATAAATAAATAAATAACATTTCTAAAATCGAGTAAAGGGAGATTTGCGTGTAAATATTTACGTAAGAAGATTGATTTAAATTTTATTTCGGAGTATAGTCAACTACCAATTTTATTTTGAAATAAAAACTACATTAGAGATCATAGAATCGAAAATCCTCAAGAAACCGATTTAAATATATACATCTTGCAGGCATGAGAATCCACTGTTGCTGTCAAATTTCCTACAAATTTCCTCTTCAGAGTCTTGTGCTGCATCCAACCCAAAAAACAAGGGAATATCAGTATATAAATTGTTAAGGGATAAAACTCGTATCGATTAAATATTAGAATTGTAATCAACATATTATGATTTTGGCTACTCATCTTAATAGAATCAACATATCGAAATACGTATACGTATTCATATACATGGGCAGAGGTAGGGGGGCGGGATTAGACTGTAATCCGATCCCGCTCAATAAAAATATAATTTTTTAATATTTTTAACAAAAAATCTTGACTCCGCCTAAATATATAAATATATGTATACGTATGAATGAATGTTACCTCCCAAAGGTCTCTTGCAATAACTTCAGTATTTGGAGGGAGCCCAATATCATCCCAGTGAGCAGTAACGGCAGTGCGCCAATAACCTCGGTTGAGTAGAACTACGACCACTCTATTTTCTGAAAGCGGCCCTGCCCACACCTATACATTAAACAAAAATGCACATCATGTTTTACAATTTGAAGCGTGAAAAATGATGTCACAAAACGAGACAGGACAACAGGATTACCTCGACAATGTCGCTATAAGTCCTGATCTTCTTAGCTTGAACACCTAGCTTGTCTGGTTAAAGTTAAACCAATTAGTAGAATGTTAATAAAAATTAAGAAAATGGCACTGGAAATGAATTTAGGAGGACGGTTTGATATAGACGTAGTTACCCTGATTCACATCAATCACCTCCTCGTTGCCTAGGATTTCCAGAGTATCTTTCGTCATATTTCTCACATCACAACCAATGAGAAGGGGGGCCTGCAATAATGTAACAAGTTAAAAGAGTATAAATATAAGATCGGGAAGCAAAATTAAGCCAAGTACAAGACAACCAACACCTTAGAAATTGCCCAAAGGCTAAAGTGAACAATGTATTCATCTTTTGTCATTCCCCCATTTCCCACTTCAAGCATGTCAGGATCTGTTCAAAGCCATGCCATGAAAATATTGAGCTTCTGATAATAAGTCACACAAGTTGTGACTTGGGACTATCGGTAAAACTAACCATTCCAGCCACCGGGCTTTGCAAGATCTGCGTAAACTTCATTCTCGTCTGCTCTAGTGACCATGCTACAAGAGAACCAATGTTCGAAATGAAATTTAATTCAAGGCTTTAGTAGGTGTATGACGAATTACGAACAACAATAATCTGAAGAGAGAGTACCTATCCCAATTATCTGAGATATCATTTGTAGTTCTCCAGCTGTTTCCTACATTATGACCCCACAAAGCCGGGTGCATATCTCCCCTGTTATAAACACAGCAAATTGAGTCAAAATCCAGAAAGTTTAATGTCAAGAACTCGACTCCATAACTACCGAAAAAAAGAAGAAAAGAGAATCACCATTCGCAGAGGGAGAAGAAGATCGAACGGCCTGTTTTCATTAATGCTCTGGTCATCACAGGGTACCTATGCAATAGCAGAATGTTTGTGAAAGAATAATTGAAGCGAACCAAAAAACAGGACATTATTGTCTGAATGTATTGTTGAAATCAGATTGTTACCTTAGAGTAGGCCTTGAGGCATCATTGTTACAATTGTCATACTTCAAGTAATCTATGCCCTGTAGTATATAGAAAGCAAGTGATTCACACCATGACATTTTACATTACTGCATAATCCAACATACCAAACATGTAGTAAGTATCGTACCCATGATGCGAAGGTTTTGGCATCTTGTTCCTCGTGACCAAGTGAACCGGGCTGTTTTTTGCTACAGGTAAAATATCTGCATGTCAAAGTAAATGCATTTATAAATGTAACTCTCTCACTTTTAGGCATACATGTATGACTTCAAATAATGTATCAACAGACTCAAATTACCCTGCATCTGAGTAAATTCCTAGCTTGAGACCCTTGTTGTGGACATAGTCTGCTAGAGCTTTCATGCCAGATGGGAATGTGGATTTCTTAGCCACTAGATTACCCTGATATTCGATTTTAAGGAAGCTAAAATCATGTAATTCCAAAAAAAAATTGTTAAATGAAAGTTATAAATACCGAAAAAAACGAACCTTGAGGTCACGAGAAGTTTCACCCCAGCAATCATCTAAGAGAATATTAAGATATTACAATGAGCTACTAATTTTTCATGTCCATTGAACAAAATTTCATAATGAAAAATTAAATATCAAAGAGTTGAAGTAGTACCAATGTTGACATATATGTATCCAAGCTTAGAAAGACCAGTTGACACCAAAGCATCAGCTGTCAAGAATGATTCAAATTAAAGCAGAGAATTGAAGATACAAGTGAAGATGAAGGATATAGATCTTCAAAGTCACAAAATTTATTTCTAAATCTATTGATGGTAACCACTTAAGGCGCGTGTGGCACACCCCGTATTAGACCGGATAAGGATTAATTTAATTCTATCTAATCTTCTGATAAGGGGAAAGTATGTTATTTGGTGCAATTAATATTCAAATTAAATTAAATTGGAGTACTTATCCTCCTTTAATCCACAATATAAAGTTAATGAGTTTTGTGAGGCGAGTTTAGACCGAATTATTTATTCACCATTTTATAAATTAAGAAAAAATTAATTAAATTGAAATATGTAAATTTACTTTCAAGTAAATAAGAACTGAAAAGTTCACTTATAAGTAAAAAAATTGCTTATAACTAAAAAAATTACTTATAAGCAAAAAAATCATTTATATGTAAAAAATTTGCATATAAGTAAGAAAAATTACCTGAGTAAAAATTCACTTCTAATATAAAAATTACATATAAGTCAAAATTCACTTATATATTAAAAAAAAAAAAAAAAAAAAAACTTTAAAGTAAAAAACACTTATAAGTTAAAAAAAATTACTTATAACTAAAGAATTTATTTATAAGTAATAAAATCACGTCATAAGTAAGAAAAAAGTACAATCACAAGCAAATTGTTAGTTAAATGATAAAATCAAAATCACAAGTTTTTGCACACGTAACTGGTATGAACTATTAAGAGAAATTAAGGAGGAAAGTTGAACAATAGTAATTAAGGAGTTACCAGTTTCTTTGATGACTTTTTCATCAATCTGGCAGGCGAAATGATTCCAACTGTTCCACCTAAATAAAATACAAGAAATTAATTATCAATAATGCTATCATCGTAGATTAAAAAGTATTCAAAAAATTCTCTACGAGCTATACATATACATATTTTAGATAATATTTAAATAATATACACGTGGCTCAATCTAATAACTCAATACATGTATATAAACGTTTAGAAGAACCAATACACATCCATCAAAAAATGCATCAAACGGCATAGATAAGGGAGCGTGATCAGACTATAGTCAGGTCCCACTATGAAAAAAATTAATTTTTGAAGTGCAATTTATTTTTTTTAGTATTGATGTACAATTTTTTTTTTAAACAGTATTCACCATCTAAAAAATCTTGAGTCACATATGTTTGTGATAAAGAACTACGATTATGACAATAATCATTAAAGTTTCTTTTAACAATATGTAAACTTTTATGTAAGACATAGTCTGATTTCTTTGTAAGCACATAAAAACGAGAAGGGCAGAAAAAATTACCCCATGGGAGGAGTGGAGGCAAGGCCATTGGAAAGAAGATTGCGTCTGTCGAGTTGGTCCATAGAATCGGGCAATCTCATCATAGTTTTGGAGGCATAACAATAACTAGTAAAAGCACTTATTAGCAATATCCATGCAAACACTAACTCCATAATTGACCCTCTTCTTTTTCAAACTATCAATTGTTGTTGAACGCAAATAGCAAGAGCAAAGTATTGTTGTTGAATCCAAATAGCAAGAGCAAAGTATTGTTGTTGAATGCAAATATTGGGAGAGGTGGTTTTATATATATATTGGAGAGAATATTAAGGGGATAATCATTATCTAAGTTTTGAATTATCTTAGCATATTTGGCTAAACCTTCCAAAAAGGACAAAACTTTGATAACTTATTTTTTAAAAGGGAAAATTACAATAAAGGTTCCTAGCTTTTGAGGTCATTTGCACTTTCGTTTTCAATCTTACTTTCTCGACAACCGTGTTCTCAATCTTTCAAAAATAGACGACATTCATCCGTTTTATTATTCTTAATTAAAATAGTAAAAAACAAAAAGATAAAGAAACATGTAATCATCTTCCTCCCACCTTACCAACCCCTGCCTCGGCACCGTCACACCATGTGAATTTTGATTACTGTTATAAAAAGCTCGTCTAGAGCCTAGACTTGAAATGCGACCTCCAAACTTAATCACGTCTTACACCTTGTTCTTGTCTCACTCTTGCCTAAGCCCGAAAAACTTGTTGTTTGATTTCCACGCCTAGTCACGCTTTACGCTTTTTATAATACTGATTTCGATTAGTTTATATTTTACACTTTTGTGGAGTGAGTAGCGGATGAAGATACATTTTTCTTTATTTTTTTGTTTTTTAAAATTATTTTCTTTAGTTTTTTCTAAATTTAATTTTTTTTAATATTTTAATTAAGAGCAATTAAATGACAATTTTTTTTGAACTTGCAGGTTAAATGGATTGATTAACAGAGAAATTGATGAATTCCATCCATTTTTAAAAGTTTGAGGACACGTTTGTCCAATAAAAATGATAGGACGAAAGTACAAATGACTTCAAAGATTGGAGATGTATGTTGTAATTTACCTTTTAAAAAAACTTGCAAGTGCTGAATTATAGGTTAATTTTACTCTCTCTTTTTCTTAAAAAATAACGTGTTTTAACTTTTACAATTGGAAGTTGTATTTAATCTACACTTTTATTTATTTATTAAATTATAAAATCTAGGTGTATTCAATCTAAGCTATTAAATTTTATAAAAGTATTTGGGTATTCAATTTTTATATAGATATTCAATCCAAATTTTTTAAAATCTTACAAAAATTTGGGGTATACAAAATGTCAATGACTTTTAATGACTTTTTATAAAATATTCTACGGACCCGTTTAGTTTATGGATAAAATTGTTTAACTGGATAAAAAGTTATCCAAATAACTGGTTTATCATTATCCTATTTAGTTCAACTAGGTAAAAAATGAAAAAAAAAAAAAAATCACTGTTAAAAAACTAGATTTTCGTAAAAAAAGACAATTATCCCCTTATTCGTAATTAAACGACAAAAAGTAAAAAAAAAAAAATTAAAAGAGAGAAAAAAGGTAGCAGCAGAAGGCGGTGGCGGAGGAGGGCATCATAAGGTATGGATGTTGAAAAATATATTTGTTCTATATTATAAATGGTACGCTCGTTTTTTAAAAAAAGTAATTGAATTTTTATGTGGATGAAAAAATGGATAATTATATTCACACTACATTGTTTGTTAACCACAACACATTTTAATTATAATAAAGATCCCCAACTATATCTCTTTTTTACATTTATATCATCAACTATTTTTTATCACATTCTTATCATCAATTTATTAATTTGCACATCTTATATTTGTCTTTGATGATGGGTCTGTCCAAAAGATTAATTAGGATGGCGCAAAAATGTATTTTTGCATCTCGTATTTTTAAATTCACAAAATAAATAACAAATACAAAAGTTTAACAAAATATTTGTCCATCATTTCAATCCACATTAGCAGAATATTTGGACAAAAATTATCATTAGAGACAAGATGTGAAAATTAATGATAAAAATACGACGAAAAAATTGAGGACATAAATGCTAAAATATCAAAGGTTGGGGTACTTTCATGGCAATTAAAACGTGGAATAAATAATAAAAATTGTAGTGTGAACATAATTACTCAAAAAAAATTTGTCTTCTTCTTTCCGACGACAACTTATCCTTATTTTTTTTTTCTTAAATTGTTATTCGGATAAAAGTGTATCTGGACATTAATTCCGCCCAAATAAGATAATACAAATTTTATTCATTTTGTTCAACCATTGATCATATATCAAACATGCCCTAGGTACTAACTTTTAAGCACAATGTATAAATAAAAAAAAATCACAATTTGTCAATTTTTCAACTCAAAACTTTGGAAGACTTTCAAAAAATAAAAATATATTTCAATCCATAATTTTTTTTTTTCTTCAACATTTTTATTTTATGAACCCTAGAACCATGACTAATTATCATTTTTGTTTTATGGAAAATAAGATTTAAATATTTTTCTCTTTTCAATTTAATTTTTTTTCTTTTCAGTATTACCTTAGCTATTTTTATCTCTTTCTTTTTTTCGTTGCAGGAAACATAGAGCCATGATTAATGATCAATTATTTGTATAAGAAAAAATATTTTTTTTTCTCTTCAACATAATTTTTTATTTTTTCTCTTCAATAATCTTATAATCATTTTTTTTCTTTCCTTCTTTTTTATTTATTGTTAATTGTGGGATATTTTATTTTTATTTAAGATTTTTATTAAATAAACAAAAATCTATAAAAGTATGTGAAAGTGAGTTTTTCAAAATAAAAATCTATAAAAATCAATTACTTAAAAAATATCAATTTAAATCTTTAAAAATTTAAATTAAAAAAACACCGGACAACTTTTTGTTAAACTTTAAAAGTAACGTTGGCATAATTTTTAATAATTTTTAGAGCCAGCAAAACATGCGAATGGAGTCAATGGACCCTTGTCTCTTCCTTGATATGTAGGAGTTGGGACTAATTATACATTTATACTTCATTTTTCGAATTTTGATTTCATGTTAATTTTAAAGCTAATTCAAGATTCTAGTTTCGTCGGGATGCTTATTCCATATTTGTTTTGTTTTTTTTTTTTTTTTTTTTTATGTTTGCATCAAATCATTAAAGTTTGTCAAAAATTTCATTTTAGTCACTAAAGTTTTTTTTTTAACCATTTTAATCACTCATTTTTCCTTACGAGCTCAGTTTAATAACCGCTTTACCACTTTGTCTAAAATTCGATTACTTTGGTAACATTTTTCTCAAGTGGATCTAACAATCCCTTTTGGACAAAAAAATAAACCAAATGGCAAAGTTTTCTATCAGAAAGTCACAATTTATAGAACAAAATAGATTGAATGAGACAATATCGTTTTTTTTTTTAAAAAAAGTCATGTTTGAATGAAAAAAATAAACTGCTTTGCCACCTAGACTATTATTCAGTTAAATAATGTCAAAGTTGATAATTTTATTAGTTTAATATTGTTAAATTTATATTACAGTTTTTGCAATTGAAGAAATGATCGATTATATCTTTAGTTACATTTAAAACGAGTGCTTTCACTGCAATTTTGACATTTTTGTTGGTAATTTGTTTACCAGTATTTCTTGCTAGAGATGCGGCTTACTACTTAGCACATGTTTAAAGGTACTAATTTGACCAATTTAAATTATAATTTAATTTAAGGTAAACAAGCACTAAGATGCTTGAGGCTTCATGAAAATCCAACCATCATTCGATCTTATCAAGCATTTGGTCGATCACACAACAACTTGATATTATTATATACAGATCTAATCATTCATTACTGGTAAAAATTGAAGGACAGAAACTAAAAAAGATTAAAGGATGTTTGAATATTTACTAAAGGGGATCAATTTGAATGTTGCTGCCAATTTTATTTGGAAAAAAAAAAAACTTGGTTGTGAGGTTGGGTGACAAGAAGGCAATGCTGATGATCACAAAGTCAGAAATCCTCAAGAAGCCGGTTTCAATATATACATCTTGCATGCATGAGAATCCACTGTTGCTGTCAAATTTCCTACAAATTTTGTCCTCAGAGTCTTGTGCTGCATCCAACCAAAACATTTGGGAAAAATCAGTAAATATTTGTGTGTGTTTGTGTGTATGTATGTGTATGTGTATGTGTTACCTTCCAAAGGTCTCTTGCAATAACTGCAGTGTTTGGAGGGATCCCAATATCATCCCACTGAGCAGTAATGGAAGTTCGCCCAGAAGCACGGTTCAGCAGAACTATGGCCACTCTGTTGTGTGAAAGCGGTCCAGCCCACACCTATAAATTAAAAGAAAAATGCACATAATATTCTGAATTTCCAATGTGAAAAAGAAAAAACTACAATATCAAGAGACGAAAAATTGCAGGATTACCTCAGGATCACCTTCCATCCTAACCTTTTTAGCCTGAACACCTAGCTTGTCTGTTTTAAACCAATTGCCAGAATGTGAGTAATTAGGAAAATACATTTACAATGGAAGATAGATGTACGTAGTT
Organism: Forsythia viridissima; assembly: GCA_030279155.1. Taxonomy (NCBI): domain Eukaryota; kingdom Viridiplantae; phylum Streptophyta; class Magnoliopsida; order Lamiales; family Oleaceae; genus Forsythia; species Forsythia viridissima. The sequence continues at coordinate 26,502,122 of CM059034.1, read as the reverse complement.
ACCTTGATTCACAGCAATCACCTCCTTATTGGCAATGATTTCCATAACATCTTTCGTCATATTTCTCACATCACAACCAATGAGAAGGGGGGCCTGCAATAATATAACAAGTTAAAGAGTATAAATATAAGATCAGGAAGCAAAATTAAGCCAAGTACAAGACAACCAACACCTTAGAAATTGCCCAAAGGCTAAAGTGAACAATGTATTCATCTTTTGTCATTCCCCCATTTCCCACTTCAAGCATGTCAGGATCTGTTCAAAGCCATGCCATGAAAATATTGAGCTTCTTATAGTAAGTTACACAAGTTGTGACTTTTGGGACTATCGACAAAACTAACCATTCCATCCACCGGGTCTTGCAAGATCTGCGTAAACTTCATTCTCATCTGCTCTACTGACCATGCTACAAGTGAACCAATGTTCGAAATGAAAATTAATACAAGACTCATATGTATGACGAATTACGAAAACAATAATCTGAAATGAGAGTACCTATTCCAATTATCTGAGATATCATTTGTAGTTCTCCAGCTGTTTCCTACTTTATGACCCCACAAAGCCGGGTGCATATCTCCCCTGTTACAAACACAGCAAATAGGTTCAAAATCCAGAAAGTTTAAAGTCAAGAACTCGACTCCATAACGAAGGGGGAAAAAAAAAGAAGAATCACCATTCACAGAGGGAGAAGAAGATTGAACGGTCCACATTCATTAATGCTTTGGTCATCACAGGGTACCTATGCAATAGCAGAATGTTCTTGTAAGAATAACTTGAAGCAAACTAAAAAAACGTGACATTTTTGTCTAAATATATTGTCGAAATCAGTTTATTACCTTATAGTTGGTCTCGAGTCATCATTGTTACAATTGTCATACTTCAAGTAATCTATACCCTGTAGCATAGAGAATCAAGTGATTTATACACCGATATTTTATATTACTGCCTAATCCAGCATACCAAACATGTAGTAAGTATCGTACCCATGACGCAAAGGTTTTGGCATCTTGTTCCTCGTGACCAAGTGAACCAGGCTGTTTCTTGCTACAAGTAAAATATCTGCATGCTAAAGTAAATGCAGTTATGAATGGAACTCTCTCACTTTTAGGCATACATGTATGACTTCAAATAATGTATCAACAGACTCAAATTACCCTGCATCTGAGTAAATTCCTAGCTTAAGACCCTTGTCGTGGACATAGTCTGCTAGAGCTTTAATGCCAGATGGGAATGTGGATTTCTTAGCCACTAGATTACCCTGATATTCGATTTTACAGAAGCTAAAATCACGTAATTCTCAAAAAAAAAAAAAAAATGTTAAAAAGTTATAAATAGTGAGAAAAACGAACCTTGAGGTCACGAGAAGTTTCACCCCAGCAATCATCTAAGAGAATATTAAGATATTTCAATGAGCTACTAATTTTCATGTCCATTGAACAAAATTTCATAATGAAAAATTAAATATCAAAGAGTTGAAGTAGTACCAATGTTGACATATATGTATCCAAGCTTAGAAAGACCAGTTGAAACCAAAGCATCAGCTGTCAAGAATGATTCAAATTAAAGCAGAGAATTGAAGATACAAGTGAAGATGAAGGATATTATTTATTCAACATTTTATAAATTAAGAAAAAATTAGTTGAATTGAAATACGTAAATTTACTTAAAAGTAAATAAGAACTACAAATTTCACTTATAAGAAAAAGAATTCAACTATAAGTACAAAAATTGCTTATAAGTAAAAATTTTGAGTACAAGTAAAAAAGATTACATATGAGTACAAATTCAATTATAGTATAAAAATTACATATAAGTAAAAAAATCACTTAAAAGTTAAAAAATAACCTTTTAAGTAAAAAACACTAAAAGATAAAAAAAATTTACACGAGTTAAAAAATAACTTATAACTAAAAAAATTCACAAAATACACTAATAAGTAAAAAAAACTAATTATAAATTATAACTAAAGAATTCATTTATAAGTTGTAAAATCAAGTACAAGTAAATTTACATATAAGTAAGAAAAATTATTTTTCAATACTTTTCTAATACGGTGTCGTATTAAAACAATATCCCCAAATCTTATTCTATGTAAAAAGTTAGTTAAATGACAAAGCAAAATTACAATTTTTTACACTATTAAGAGAAATCAAGGAAGAAAGTTACCAGTTTCTTTGATGACTTTTTCATCAATCTGGCAGGCGAAATGATTCCAGCTGTTCCACCTAAATAAAATACAAGAAATTAATTATCAATAATGCAATCACCGTAGATTAAAAAGTATTAAAAAAATTCTCTACGAGCTATACAAATATATATTTTAGATAATATTTAAATAATATACACGTGGCTCAATCTAATAACTTAATACATATATATAAACGTTTAGAAGAACCAATACATATCCATCAAAAAATGCATCACACGGCAGAGATAAGGGGGCATGATCGGACTATAGTCAGGTCCCGTTATGAAAAAATTAATTTTTGAAGTGCAATTTATTTTTTTTAGTGTTGATGTACAATTTTTTTTTTTTTTAAATAGTATTCACCATCTAAAAAATCTTGAGTCACATATGTTTATGATAAATAACTCCGATTATGACAATAATCATTGAAGTTTCTTTTAACAATATGTAAATTTTTACGTGAGATATAGTTTGATTTCTTTGTAAGCACAAAGAGACGAGAAGGGCAGAAAAAATTACCCCATGGGAGGAGTGGAGGCAAGGCCATTGGAAAGAAGATTGCGTCTGTCGAGTTGGTCCATAGAATCGGGCAATCTCATCATAGTTCTGGAGGCATAACAATAACTAGTAAAAGCACTTATTAGCAATATCCGTGCAAACACTAACTCCATAATTGATTCTCTTCTTTGTAATCAATTGTTGTTGAATGCAAATATTGGGAGAGGTGGTTTTATATATATTGGAGACAATATTAAGGAGATGATCATTATCTAAGTTTTGAATTATCTTATCATAAGAATTCTATTCTAATTAGACTACTAGACACTTCTTAGTGGAAAGTATACATAGTAAATTTAAAAGAAAATGATTGTCTAACCCAAACTTAAACCAAAACTTGAACCACTATAGATACAATATCTTTAGTGTCTTTTAAAAAAACACATTTGAAAATTTGAATTGTGTCTTTTTAAAGGACATTTTTGACATTTTAATCTATAATTGTCCAAGTTTTGGTCTTTGTAGCATTACTCAAATTTAAAATATATATATATATATATATATATATATACACTAGTTTTGGCTACGTGCAATGCACGTATGTAAAAAATGAAGGGAAAAGTGTAAAAAAAAATAAAATCATTCGATTTGCCACCAAGATTTGACAGCGTGGATTTTGTAATTCTTGAATTGCATTTTTTAGCATTTATTTAGAATAATTTGTAAAAGGTAAAATAAAAAAGTAATATTAGTAAAAAATTGAATGAAAATTAAGTGTAAAAGAAAAAAAAAATAAAGATTTTTTTTTTTAAATTGTTGACATATTCCAACGATTTTAAAACAATAAGGACCTTTTATGCAATTATTTTTTGTAAAAAAAAAAATTATTTAAACACTGTGATTGCCGAGCCATCTCGGCAATCACCTTAAAATTTTTTTTTTTTTTTTTTGATTGCCGAGCCATGACTTTGTTAATATATATATATTTTTTAAATTTTATTGTGTTAAAGAAAATAGGCTTAAGATCGAGTTGCTCGACAATGAACAATTCATTGCCGAGAATTTTACTAGTCAAGTTTTTTTTTTTTTTTTTAATGTGGCAACATTATAAAAATAAAAACATTCAATTTGTTTAAGATGAAATAAAAAAGATTAATAAAAACGGTGGAATTTGAAAGCATTTTTTAGCATTTATTTAGAATAATTTGTAAAAGGTAAAATAAAAAAAATAAGATTAGTAAAAAATTGAATGAAAATTAAGTGTAAAAGAAAAAAAAAAGAAAAATAAATTAAAGATTTTTTTTTTAAAGTTGTTGGCATATTCCAACGATTTTAAAACAATAGAGACCATTTGTGCAATTATTTCTTTAAATAATTAAAAAAAAAAAATTTTAAATAGTTGATTGCTGAGCCATCTCGGCAATTGATTGCCGAGATGGCTCGGCAATCAAATTGCCGAGCCTTTTTTTATTTTTATTTTTATTTTTTTTAAAAAAATTTTATTGTGTCAAATGGGCTTAAAAAAATTTTTGGTGAATCATACAAAGGTATATATACATTTAGAATTCAATAACAAATTTATCATTATATAAATTCAATTATACATTGAAAGAATAACAAAATATGCAGCTGTATTTTAATCCAAAAACATATCTTTAAATTCATACACATATCTGATTATTAATGGAACGCTTGGTGCCCAACATTTGATTATCAAAATCTCGGCTATCAATTGATTGCCGCCAACTTCTCCAACTCCACTATCAACTCATCATCACCGGCCTCCACCATTACCGCTGCTCAACTTTCCTCTCCCTCCTCCAACTCTACCTCTCAAACCACTGTTATGTTGTGAAGCTTGGCATGGATTGTAATGTGAATATATTAAACAGTCTTGTGAGTTTTTACATGAGTTATGTTAATTTAATGAATTATGCCGATGTTCTGTTTGATATATATTCTTCCTCAACCTATATTTTAAAAATGCAGTTGGCAGCATAATATTATACAGACATTTATGTACTGGCAGGTGCGTGTTGCTTCTCTGTTGCTAAAAATATGAAAAATTTCCATTTCATTTTACAATAGTTCGTGGTCTTATAAATATGCATTGAGAATGTAAGTGAAGTTGCCCTTTATTTTCTAGCTAGATTATGGAGTCTTAACATTATTCAGTAGTGCAGTAGTGTATATTATATGGCATTTGGTTGCCGAGCAATCTCGGCAACCATCTTTGGTTGCCGAGGCATTTGTTTGCCGAGATTGCTCGGCAACCATCTTTGGTTGCCGAGCAATCTCGGCAACCAGTTGTAGTTTAAAATTTTTTTTTTTTTTCCTTAGAGCAATCTCTGCAACCATGTAGTAAAATGAATAAACACTCATTTTGAATACTGGTGGCTAAGGAATATATATTTGGCTCAGCTTCCCATATGATTTTCATATCCTTTGAGAGTTATTACAATTTTTAGGTCCAGTTCTTTGATCTTAAAATTGTTGTTCAAGTTTAGAAAATATGAAACATGTTAACAATCAATGATGGTTGCCAAATTGCTTGGCAACCAAGACCAAGCTGGTTGTCGAGTTGCTCGACAACCAAAAATGGTTGTCGAGATACTCATTACCAGGATAAGTTAAAATATTTTATAGACATTATTGGACAAATAAATTTTATTAATAAACCAAACAGATTATTAGTATAAATCATATATATACACACACACATATATATACAGAGAGACGCACTGTTGCAAATTTGAATCCTTTTTCCAATTTCTCCCGTGAGTTCTATTCTCAGCTTCTGTGTTTATGCATACATATGTATGTAATTTTGCCTGTACATCTGTTATATGTATAAATGATTGAAGCATGGAAAAAGTTTTAATTTTTGGTTATTGATTCATTCTTCTTACTATATTTTTTAAAAAGTCTGAGCTTTAATTGATTTCTTTTATTAATGCAATTCCAGGGTTCATCTCAGCTTTGATTAAGAGAGAGAGAAGAAATTTTTTTGGGTGAAATGTTGGATAAAGTAAAAAATTGCGGCTGGCTTCATTGTCAAAACGACGTCGTGTTGGACGAAAAAAGCTACAGTAAAAAAATTAAGGCTCTTATATTATTGTAAGGATATATCGTCTACTCTGAGATTTGTGAATACTTCATAACTCCAAAATAAATAAATAAATGTCTATTTTCTTTCACTTATAAGATTTTCTCGTATCTCTCTCGTCTATTCTGAGATGTTGGAAATATTTGATATTTTCTTATTGAATATTATTAAAATGTTATTAATTTTTTTTGGGGATTTATGTTATTTGTTAATTTAATTGATGTGACTTAAATTTTTTATATTTTTATTGACTTGAAAAATGTGATTTATTACTTTGAATTCTTAATTACATATTATATAGATTATTTGGACATACGAGAAGTTACTCAAAATAATATTATATTATATTATATTATATGTGTTATGGATGATTTATATGTGCTTAATATTTTTTTAAAAAAATATAAAAATATTTAATGAAAATTTATAAAAGTCTACAAAAATCATTAATTAATCAAAGTTTACATAAGTTTAAATAAGACTTTTATTAATTCTCAATAAATTTATAAAAATTACTTAAAAGTTCACGAATTCTACAAAAGTCATCCATTTATTAAAGTCTTTAAAAGTTCCAATTGAATACATCCTCCTTACTTTCTCGACAACCATGTTCTCAACCTTTTGAAAATGGACGACATTCATCCATTTTATTATTCTTAATTAAAATATTAAAAAAAAAATGCAGAAGAAAAAAAAAGATAAAGAAATATGTAATCATCTTCCTCCCACTCCACCAACCCCTCTCTCTGGCACCGCCACACCACTTGAATTTCGACTAGTTTATACTCTAAACTTTTCTGTACTGGCTAGTGGAAAAAAATACATTTTTCTTTATTTTTTGTTTTTCTAAATTTTTTTATTTTGTTTTTCCTGATTTTAATTTAATTTTTTAATATTTTAATTTAGAACAATGAAATGACATTTTTGTTTTTATTTTATTTTATTTTTGAACTTGCTGGTTAACTGTGAGATATTATATTTTTATATTGAAGATTTTTAATTTAAAACATAAAAATTTATAAAAGTTCATAAAAATTTGTGAAAGTCTTTCAAAATAAATATTTATAAAAATTTGTGCTAGTCTATTAAAATCTATTAAAATCAATAAAAATTAACAAAATCTATAAAAGTCAATAAAAAATAATATATTAATCAAAACTTTTAAAATTCTAGATTAAATATACCATTTTGACAACTTTTGGCTAAGCTTTAAAAGTTATTTGGCATAATTTTTAATTTTTTTTTAGAGCCAGCAAAACATGCAAGTTGAGTCGATGGACTCTTATGACTAATCTCTTCCTTGATATATGGGAGTTGGGACTAATTCAAGATTCTAGTTAGTTATAATTCATTTTTTAAATTTTGATTTCATGTTAATTTTAAAGCTAATTCAGGCTTGTGCTTGATTTGGAATTGCTGTGTTTTTAAGAGAATCAGTGTCAGCTGTGCTGTATAAATAACCAGTTATAGAAAGAATCAGATAAGTGTTTAGTAAACTCTTGTATCAAAATTGTTGTATGTTTCAAAAGCAGTATTTGAACGTTTGGTAAACAAAAGTAATTTATTGGTGTAACGGTATTAAATTACTGAAAAAAAAACATTGATTATAATAATGCTATTTTGTATTATTATTATTATCACGAGTGGTAAAATTTATTTTTTTTCCTTTTATAGTAATAAGTAATATTGTCAAATATTTTTTAACAAGACAATGCATTCACTAATATTATTTCAAATAAAAACAATAAACACCTAATAAATTTCAAATTTTATAAAAACTACAAAATAAAAGCATAGTCGTATAATGCAGAAATTAATTAAATTTATATTATTTTATGCATCAAACTTGCATCAATTCGATTTCTCAATTTCTCTATTTTCATATAATAGGAAAAACGTCAAATAATTTTAAATTATCTTTCGTAGTCGAACTTGCCATGATTTAGTTTCTCAATTTCTCTCTTCCAAATAACGTGAAATTACTGAAATGTGTAGAAAATAAACCTAAGATATTAAAAGAATTAGTTTAATTAATTATGGATAAAATGGGTATCTTAATAATAAATAAATTAAAAAATTAAAAGCAGAATTTGAAAAAATGCATTTTTGCTATTTCTCAAAATTTGCTGCCATGTGAGTTAGATTATTTTATAATCACTTTTTAAAAAAAAATTCAAACGCCTATTTCAACTTTTGATTGTTTAAGAATCAGAAGTTGGATCCCAAAATCAATCCTAAACGAGATATCAATATTCTAGTTTCATCGGGATGCTTATTCCAAATTTTATTTTATTTATTTTTGGGTAAAATCACTAAAGTTTATCAAAAATTTCATTTTAGTCACTAAAGTTTTTTTTAATACCATTTTAATCACTCATTTTTCGTTACGAGCTCGATTTAGTTACCGTATTACCTTGTTATCTAAAATTTGATTACATTGGTAACATTTTTCTCTTGTGGATCTAAAAAACCTGATCGAACTAAAAAGTAAATCAAATGGCAAAGTTTTCTATTAGAAAGTCCCAATTCATATAACAAAATAGATTCAGGGGACGTTATAAGTCATATATGAATGAAGATTTTTTAAGGAAAAAAATGTACTACTTTGCTATCTAAACTATTATTCAGATAAATAATGTCAAAGTTGGTAATTTTGTGCTTGTTTGGTCTTGTTTAGAAACTAGTTTTTCAACTCACAATATATTATTTGATCAAAATTTTGCACATTTTGACCATTTTATATTGAAAAACTAGTTTTTAAACTATATCAAACAAACACTTTATTAGTTTAGTATTGTTAAATGTATATTGCAGTTTTTGCAATTGAATCATATGAAAGGTATGTAAATAATAAGTGAATAGTAAATTGTGAGTTTTACGAAATGTGTAGTTAAAAGTATGTTTGACCAATTTGACCGACTTAAATTATAATTTAAACTTAACTAAACAAACTGTTATGCTTTTATGCAATTTTTGACATTTTTTTAATATAATTTATTTACTAGTATTTCTTGCAAGAGAAGGGGCTTGCTACTTAAGCAGCTCAGAGGCTTAGTTTTAATTTGGGAGTTTTGGAGTACCAGTTATGAGAATTTTTTAAAGTACCAATTTTTGGTGGTTTTTAGTAGCGGATTTTTAAATAGTCCAACCCATGTTTGAAAATTTATTATCTAACGGTTTTAAAAGTTTTTTAAGAGAATCAAATTACATATATGCCCATATATAAAAAAAATTACATTTTTGTTGTAAAATTATGAGATAATTATTGATAATTATTTATACTTATCAGGATACTTAGTCTTATCAGTATATTTAGATAAGCCTTGTTTGATTGTATCCAAATCTTTTTGTAACCTACTTTGAAATCCTATAAATATAAGGGTAAATTCAGGGCTGGTCACTGTTTGGGCACTTATGGACTCTAAAGTTATATGCTCAAAACTTAATTCAATTAAAGTCATATTTTAGAGCTAAAAGACCAACATACCCTTAATTGTAAAAAACGCGGATTTTGAGTGGTGATACTGTTTTGCGGTGATACTGTTTTGTTGTGATACTGTTAAACCTATGATTTTGTACTACTAATGAGACATTTTAAGAACAGTAGTATTCTCTTGTTTATTCTCTACTGATTAATTCTTCTGCCTACCATTAAACACCTTATAAATTTATACTTATCTATCCAATGAGAATCTATGTCCTAATTGAATCTCAAACATATTCAAATTCAAGGGAAAAATTAGAAACATTGTTTATAGTTTTAGATGAGAACCCTTTGCATGACTTCCCATTAACTTGAAAATGATTGTGAGTTCTTCTTTCTTCATTTTAGCATTGCTCTGAAGTATGTGTTTGCTTTTAAGAGACTCAGATACCTTGGAAGAGCTTTAATTTGCAACAAAATGATGCACATTTATCCCTGATACTGTTTTAAAGAATTTGTGATACTGTTTTGAAAAAAAAAAATTAAAGATTGCCATTTTAAGCTAAAGAGATGACTTCAAAAGGGTAAAATCCATCGTAGGCAGCGGCGAATCTGCTGGTCTTGACCGTCTCGTCGAGACCATTCCGAAAACATATTATAATAAAAATTTTGAGCACGTGTGCAAATTCTATGATCATTTCTATTGTGATACTGTTTTTTGTGATACTGTTTTGCATAATACAGTATCAAACAACACACATGACTATGATATCATGCTTTAATCTTTGATACTGTTTAATTAGTCATATGTTTTGTTTGATAATGTATTATACAAAACAGTATCATAGATTAAAACATGGATTGAAATAATATCAATTTATATTAATGCACATTACCTAAACAAAACATTATCATAGATTAAAACTAAGATATTCAAACAGTATCACTTATTCAAACATTGCCATAATTAAACAATATCAAAGATCACATAGATTCAAACAGTATCAAACCTTGCCATAATTAAACAGTATCAAAGATCACATATATTTAAACAGTATCACAGGATTAAAACATGTTTCAAATGATAGTGAAATATTATGACAAAGTTTCAATCTATTAAACCTTGCCATAATTAAACAGTATCATAGATTAAAACTAAGATATTAAAACAGTATCATGGATTAAAACTAAGACATTGAAATATTAGATGATGGAACATTCAAGCTCCTATTTACAACAATTCTATGTCCATTTATATTGTGATACTGTTTTGTATAATACAGTATCAAATAACATACCATGACTAAACATTAGATGATAGAACATTCAAGCTTCTATTTACAGCAATTAGATGGTGGAGCATTCAAGCTCCTATTTACATAAGATAGTGGAGTATTCAAGTTCATATTTACAGCATTCTATACCCATTTCTGTTGTGATATTGTTTTGTATAATACAATATCAAACAACTTTCACAACTAATTAACAACACAAAGAAATAATCTAATGACCAACTTAATACAATATCAAGTTACTATTCTATAATACAGTATCAACAATAGATGTTATCTCATTGTTTACATAACTTGGAAAATGCTCATTGTTTACATAACTGCTAAAATCAACACAGGTTAATCATATTGGTCAGCCTCTCTTGCAGCATGGATATATCAATGCTAGCTGTTAGATCATTAGCCTGAAAAAATAATCAAATACAAGAATTAAGATTAAAACATAGAAATTAATAACAATATTCCCAACTGAAAATTGATCCAAAATCTTCACCAAAAAATTGCCTAAAAAGTGACACTGCGCCATAGAAGCACTCGCCGGAGGTGGAAACGGTGGTTGCCGGAGGTCGCTGGAGGTGGAGGCGGTGGTCGCCGGAGGTGGAGGCGGTGGTGGCCGGAGGTCGCCGGAGGTGGAGACGGTTGTCGCCGGAGGTGGAGGAGGTTTGTGGAGTTGAAAGATTGTGTCAATGAAAAATATGGTTAAAAGGGGTGGTTTTGGAATTAATATAAAATATTGATGTGAAGTATGACTTAATCACAATTTTAAAAAAAGTTTTGACCTAATTTGAAACAAGTCATGTGGAGATGACTTATTGACAATTTCCCTAAATATAAGTCCATAGTTATAATAAAATATATAATTCATTTCGCATTTCTTATATTTTCCTTCTCTTTTTTCTCTAGTTTCATAACATGTTATCAGTATGAGATTCTAACCAATATATTAGTAAATAAGCATTATTTGCTATTCAAAAAAAAAAAAAAATAGAGAGAGTGAAGCAAAAAATTCGGCTAGGATGTGACCATAAAGAAAAACAAGCAGTCTGTAGCCCAAATTCCATTTTCCAAAGCAACAGGTATTGTAAGTATATGCTGTAAATTTATATCCTCTAAATCCATGCACATGTCACATTTTCCCATGAAAATATAAGATATATATGAACAATTAAACATTATTGCATTTGTTACTGTATACGTATTTGTTTATATTATACGTGAAAATTCATATATTAGTGCATTTATTGCAGTATTACTGTATTAAAGTAATTAAAATGCACTCAGATTTGTTAACCAATAAATTTATGTTGAACATATAATTTTACATTAAAGACATATTTGTAAATTTACTTTTACTGTAAAATAATATCATAACTGCATTAATTTATTATTGTTATGATTACTCTTTGTCTTTAATTTGAATAATTATTTTTCGATATTCTTGTATAAATTGATATATTTCATACTATTGTTCCTCAATAGCATATAATCATAATAATATGTTGTTGTTCGTGAAGAAACATAACGTTAATATTTTGACAGAACATATGAATTTGTCATATGTCACAACCTTACATATAAATATTCTAGAGGAATATTTTGTTGTTACTTCATAATAAGCAAATATTTATATTATATTAATATTTCAGTAGAATATTAATTGTTCCTGAATAGCCTAATTTTAGAAGATATAATATTCTATTAGAATATTATAATATTGTTCCTGAATAGCAAATATTTACTTCAAAATAATGATTTGTTGTTGCCCCTAAAGAAGCACAACGTTATAATATTCTGACAAAATATTAGCTGCTCCCGAAGAGCATAACATTACAATTTAAATATTTCAGAAAAATATTAATTGCTCCTGAAAAGTATGACGTTATAATTTTTATATTTCAGAAGAATATTGAGCAGTAGTCGAAATAATATTTTATTGTGTTATAGGAAAAAGCACATGTTTCGAAGAATATCATATCACATAATTAAATTGTGATATAAATGAGTAATTAATCAACTAATACTTATCCCCAAAGGAAAGCATATAAATCATGTTATGTTAACATTGATTAATGCGAATTATATGATAATTGATCGGTTTTTTTAATGAATTTTTTTACTTAATCGTTAAATTATTTTGTATTGTGTCGTTACTCTTGAAGAATAACGACCTTATGTTCAATCAATATTTTAGGAGAATATTGTATTGTAACTCCTAAAGAAACACAATATTACATATATTAATATTTTGATATTGCTTCTAAAGAAGCACAAATTTATATTATATTTATATTTTTCTGAAGAGCGTAATTTTATTATTAAAATAATTTATTGTAGCTCCTGAAGAAGCACAACGTTATAATATTCTGACAGAATATTATTTGCATAATATTCCAGAAGAATATTGAGTTATTGAACTTGAAGAACAATAGTCTAAATAGTAATTTATTGCATTCTTGAAGAAATACATGTCTTGAAAAAGAATATTAAGTTATTGCTTCCTGAAGAAGCATAATTTCTACATAATCATATTCTCAAAAATTATTGGTTTCATTATTTTTTTATTAATCACAACTTTATGAATATCAATATTCTAAAAGAATATTGTGTTGGTATTTTTGAAAAACACAATTTAAGTTTATGCATTTTTTAAATGAACTTTGGAACTTGTATTGTATATATCCATCTTATATGTAATTATATTGTATACATTATTGTATGATTTAAAGATTTATTATTCTAATTATCAATGAAACTGATAATACATTTTTATCAGCTTTCCACTAGTAAAATTTCATGTTTTTTCGAAAAAAGAAAAAAGAAAAAAATATGGCGACAGTGACGATCTATGTGTATTTTCAAGGTGCCCTAATAACAAGTGATTGTGTTAAATTAAATGTTTGTTTTTACAAGTGATATTGACTTGAATATGTTATCTAACGAATAATTCTATATGCTAGCGCATAATTACTCTTGTTGTCATAATATTACAAATTATTATAATGAGAAAATGCATCAAGTTTGAAACTTTAATTTGCATTGTTAAACTATTTCTTAATTGATTGAAATGTTTCTTTATATTTAAACTTCTTTTTAATTTTAAACTCATTTTAAAAAATTATCTTTTTGGTCATGTTTATAGGTTCAAGATGAATTGTCAAGATATCTGTTTAGCTGATAGTGTAACTACTCATACAATTCTTCAAGATAAAAAATATTTTTTTGACTTAGCATTAACAAAAAATAATGTTAATACGATATTCAGTACATCAAATATCGTTGAAAGCTCTAGAAGAGCTAATATTATTTTACCAAATAATACAAAATTACATATAAACGATGCACTTTATTTTATCAAATCAAGAAAAAATTTGCTTAGTTTTAAAAATATGCGCAGCAATGAATACCACATTGAGACGATGCAAGAAAATAATTATGAATATATTTGCATAATTTTTTTTGTATCTGGCCAGAATCAGATAAAAGAAAAACTCATGGCACTTCCATTTGGCATGTATTATACATTCATAAAAATGTTTGAATCAAACAATGTCATGAACTCGAAGTTCGTTGAACCAAAAAACTTTATACTTTGGTATGATCAACTTGGACACCCAGGAGCAATAATGATGCGCTGAATAATTAATAATTCACATGGACATCCTCTAAAGAACTAGAAGATTCTTTTACCTAATGAATATCCATGTGCTGCTTGTTCACAAGGCAAGTTAGTCATTAGATCTTCTATTACGAAGGTTTGTGTTAAATCTTCAACTTTCTTAGAAAGAATTCATGAAGATATATGTTGGCCGATACACCCACCATGTGGTCCATTTTGTTATTGTATGGTATTAATTGATTCTTTTACTAGATGGTTACATGTCTGCTTACTTTCTACTAGAAATGTAGTTTTTGTTAGACTACTTGCTCAAATTATAAAATTACGAGCTTAATTCTCCGATTACTCAATCAAGACAATCCGTCTTGATAACACTTGTTGACGTCTGGACCTGCACCAGTCCACGTGCCAACAGATCTCCAGTCACTCCTCTGCCAGCTCGTATGTTACCTGCACACTAGGACGACCGTTAGGCACCAAGATCTCCGGAGAAAAGGGGTCCGGCGATCGTTGGCACTCCGACGATCAAGTCAACAGCCGGTATATAAAGAATACGCGGGGGCGGGTACAAAATAGGAGTGTGGGAGAGACAAGCAGGCAGAAGTTTGAGCAGAGTTTAGGGTGGGATTCGTAAGCGTAAAAAGTGCGTCATAAAATATGAGTACTAAAAATCTGCGTACCTTAGAATAACCAGAACATGATATTTATAGGGGGAGAATCCTAATTGATTCAGGGAAGCAATCAATTAGAATTCTGTTGGGATTCTCTTTCCTTACCAGATAAGGTAGGTTCCAATCTCGCCGTGATCTTCCGAGATTGCATCCCAATCTCTCTCAATCTCTAAGATTGCGTTGCTGATTTTATTAGATTGGGATATGGTCTCCTTGTGACAATCAATTGCAATCTTTCCTGAGATATCCTTTTAACTGTGCGAACCATAATAAATACGAAGCTGGGCGAGGCTCTCTGGATCGGCCATGAATGTCGAGGCCCTTCATGGGCCTCGCAATACTTTGATTCAGGAATGCTAAGATGTTCGATGAGCCTCTGAGGCCTTCGCTGGG
The DNA here is from genome assembly GCA_030279155.1 of Forsythia viridissima. NCBI lineage: Eukaryota > Viridiplantae > Streptophyta > Magnoliopsida > Lamiales > Oleaceae > Forsythia > Forsythia viridissima. The sequence continues at coordinate 26,486,934 of CM059034.1, read as the reverse complement.
TTAATGGAACCTTTATGAATTTGGAAGGCCTTCGCTGGGCCTATAAGGCCTTAGCGAGGCCCAGATGAGACTTTTATTAGAACTTTGCTGACGTGGAGCCTTTACCAAAATCGGGTGGTAACAACACTGTTAAATTTAGATTACAAGCATTCAATAATTATTGTATGTCAATAGGGATTGTCGTTGAATATTCAGTTGCTCATGTCCATACACAAAATAGTTTAGCAGAGTTGTTTATCAAACGTCTTCAATTAATTGCTAGGCCTTCACTTATGAAAACAAAACTTCCAACATCTCTTTGGGATCATGCTATATTACATGCTACATTATTAGTTCGTATAAGACCAACTGATTATCGTGAATTTTCACCTTTACAACTTGCATTTGGTCACGAACCTAATATTTCTCATCTACGAGTTTTTTGTTGTGCTGTCCAAGTCCCAATTTCACTCCCACAACGTACAAAGATGGGTCCCCAACGAAGACTTGAAATTTATGTTAGGTTTGACTCACTATCCATTATTAGATATCTTGAACCTTTAATGGGTGATTTATTTAATGTACGTTTTGCAGATTGTCATTTTGATAAAATGACTTTCCCAACTTTGGGAGGGGAAAAACTACATCTTGAAAAATAAGGTAAATTTATTGGAATGAAACAACTCTATCTCATTTTTTATCCCCGCAGTAATCAATGTGAGCAAGAAGTTGAAAAAATTATTCACTTGCAAATAGTTGCAAGCCAATTACCTGATGTATTCGTTGATACAAGAAAAGTGACAAAGTCATATGTTCCAGCAAAAAATACTCATGCAAAAATTGATGTCCCTGTAGGAGAATCTGCCATAGCAAATGAATATCAAATATGCCAGAAGCGTGGTTGACCAGTTGATGCCAAAGACTATGTACTTCGAAAGAAAAAGGTACAAGAGAAAACCCAACTAAAAACTTTTAATGAAACAACGGTAGAAACGATTGATCAATTAAACACTGATAATGTGATTCCTGAAGAACCACAAGTGTCCGAAAATAATGATTGGCCAAAATGGAAAGAAGCCATAAGGGCGGAGTTGAATTCCTTAGAAAAACAAAAAGTGTTTGAACCTGTAGTTCGAACCCCTGAAAATGTAATCATTATAGGATACAAATGAGTATTTGTAAGAAAAATGAATGAAAACAGTGAAATTATAAGATACAAAGCTCGACTCGTAACCCAATGCCTCTCACAAAGACCAGGGGTTGATTATGAGAAAACATATGCTCCCGTAATGGACACCATCATATTTAGATTTTTAATAAGTTTGACTATGTCACAAATACTCGATATGCGTCTAATGGATGTAGTAACTGCATATCTGCATAGTTCATTTGATAGTGACATACATATGAAAATTCTTGAAGGATTTAAAGTACCAGAAGCAAATGATTCATATACCAGAACAATGTTCTCAATTACATTGTAAAGATCATAGAACATTGTATGGATTAAAACAATCCAGATGAATGTGGTATAATCACCTTAGCGAATATTTGTTGAAAGAATGTTATAAAAATAACGATGTATGCCCTTGTGTTTTAATAAAAAAAACATATATTGGATTTGTAATTGTGGCAGTTTATGTTGATAATTTAAATCGTACAGGAACTCCTGAAGAGCTCAACAAAATTGCAGATTATTTGAAAAATGAATTTGAGATAAAAGATTTGGGAAAAATCAAATACTGTATTGGATTGCAAATTGAACATTTTCCAGAAGGATTATTTGTTCATCAATCTTCTTATACAAAAAAAGTTTTAAAGCGTTTTTATATGGATAAAGCATATCCATTGACATCGCCTATGGTCGTACGATCACTTGAAGTGAAAAAAAGATCTATTTTGCCCACTTGAAGATGGGGAAATAACTCTTGGACCTGAAGTACTATACTTAAGTGCAATTGGTGCATTAATGTATCATGCAAATTGCACTAGACCAGACATAACTTTTTCTGTAAATCTTCTTACAAGATATAGCTATGCACCCACTCAAAGACATTGGAATGGTGTTAAACACATTCTTCGTTATCTAAAAGGTACTGTTGACATATGATTATTTTATTCACGAAAATTATGATCGTCTTTAGTAGGATCTACATATGCAAGTTATTTATTTGATCTACATAGAGCTAAATCACAAACATGAAATGTGTTTACACGTGGATGAACAGTTATATCATGGAGATCTGTGAAGCAAACATTGACAGCAACATCTTCAAATCATTCTAAAATTATTGCAATGCACGAAGCAAGTCGAGAATGTGCATGATTAAGAAATATGACACATCATATCCAACAATCATGTGATAACCTTCAACAAATGATAGTTCAACAATATTGTATGAAGACAATGCAGCTTGTATTACACAACTCAAAGAATGCTACATCAAAGGGGGCATGACAAAGCATATTTCTACAAAATTCTTCTATACACACGAGCTTCAGAAGAATGGTGACATCGATGTTCAACAAATTCGCTCAAGTGACAATTTGGCTGACTTATTCACAAAAGCATTGCCGACATCTACATTCACAAGATTGGGATGCATCGACTCAAAGATCTTCAATGATTAATATTAGGGGAATAGCTGTACTCTTTTTTCTTAGTCCAGGTTTTGTCCACTGAGTTTTTTTGGCAATGTTTTAATGAGGCAACATTTTCTTAATACTCCAAAACTTTAACAATTAACTTTACTCTTTTTTCTTTTCGTTTGATATTTTGTTTCACTGAGTTTTTATCAAACAAAGTTTTTCGCGAAGCAGTTATTATAGAAATAATCGTCAAATGTAGAGTATTATAAAATTATGAGATAATTATTGATGACTATTTAGACTTATCAGGATACTTAATCTTATCAGTATATTTAAATAAACCTTGTTTGATTGTATTCAAATCCCTTTGTAACATACTTTGAAATCCTATAAATATAGGTCTATAGTTATAATAAAATATATAATTCATTTCGCATCTCTTATATTTTCCTTCTCTTTTTTCTCTAGTTTCATAACAATTTTAAACATTTTATATATCCACCTATTATTGAAAATATAAAATTAAATTTATGTTCTTGCATGTATCTTTTTTTTCTTTTATATATGTTATTTTATTTTTACATATATTAGATTTATGATAGTTTTAAAAATAATTGTTTAAAAAAAGTTAAAATTGGAAGAAATTTTGAAAAACGGCCAAAAACCACCGATTTGAAGGGTTGTGAGATACTCTTCAAATTACACTACACTGGTTTTCATTTATTTATAAAACGTCCAAAACCGATGCTCCAAAAAACTAACGAGTACCAGTTTTCTTAATCTTTCATAAACGGTACCGCTCAAAACCAGTGGGAAAAAAAAAAAAAAAAACAACTCCCAAGCAGGCCCTTGACGAAAATCCAACCATCATTCAATCTTATCAAGTATTTGGTTGATCACACAACAACTTGATATATAGATCTAATAATTCGTTACTGGTAGAAATTGAAGAACAGAACTAAAAAGGATTAAAGGGGTATTTCGTGTTTGAATATTTATTAACGGGGGTCGATTCGAATGTTGGTGCCAATTTTATTTGAAAAATAGAACTTAGTTGTGAAGTTGGGTGACAAGAAGGAAATGCTGATGATCACAGTCAGAAATCCTCAAGAAACCGGTTTCAATATATACATCTTGCATGCATGAGAATCCACTGTTGCTGTCAAATTTCCTACAAATTTTGTCCCCAGAGTCTTGTGCTGCATCCAACCAAAACATTTGGGAAAATCAGTATATATGTCTGTGTTTGTGTGTATGTATGTGTTTGTTTGTGTGTGTGTATTACCTTCCAAAGGTCTCTTGCAATAACTGCAGTGTTTGGAGGGATCCCAATATCATCCCACTGAGCAATAATGGAAGTTCGCCAAGGACCACGGTTCAGCAGAACTAAGGCTACTCTGTAGTGTGAAAGCGGTCCAGCCCACACCTATATATTAAAAGAAAGATTCATATTCTCAATTTCCAACGTGGAAAAGAAAAAACTACGATATCACTAGACGAAAAATTGCAGGATTACCTCAAGATCACCTTCCATCCTAACCTTTTTAGCCTGAACGCCTAGCTCGTCTGTTTCAAACCAATTGCCAGAATGTGAGTCATTAGGAAATTGGCACTGGAAATACATTTACAATGGCAGATAGATGTAGTTACCTTGATTCACAGCAATCACCTCCTTGTTGGCAATGATTTCCATAACATCTTTCGATGTATTTCTCACATCACAACCAATGAGAAGGGGGGACTGTAGTTATGTTACAAGTCCAAATATAAATATAAAATCGGGAAGCAAAATTAAGCCAACTACAAGAGGAAAACTTTAAGGGTATGTTTGGCATGAAGGACTGCATAGTACAATGACATGATTTTAGCTTTTTATTTTTCTACTTTTATGTTATCTAGTACTATCCAATCCACCTACCAAACACACCATATGTGTGATATAGGGACAACCTTGGAAATTGCCCATATGCTAAAGTGAACAATGTATTCATCTTTAGTCATCCCCCCATTTCCCACTTCAAGCATGTCAGGATCTGTTCAAAGCCATGCCATGAGAATATTGAGCTTCTGATAATAAGCCATACAAGTTTTAAGTTTTGACTACAGGCAACACTAACCATTCCAGCCACCGGGCCTTGCAAGATCAGCGTAAACTTCATTCTGATCTGCTCTTGAGATCATACTGCAGCAGAAAGAATGTTCGAATGCAAAATTAATTCGAGGCCTCAGGAATACGACGAATTATGAAAAAAAAATAATCCTAAGAGAGAGCACCTATCCCAATTATCTGAGATATCATTAGTAGTTCTCCAGCTGTTTCCTACATTATAACCCCACAAAGCCGGGTGCAGATCTCCCCTGTTACAAGCACATGAAATTGTGTCAAAATCTAGAGTGTAAAGCCAAGTACATGAAACCATAACAACATAAAAACAAAATCACCATTCGCAGAGAGAGAAGAAGATCGGACGGCCAGCATTCATTAATGCTCGGGTCATCACGGGGTACCTATGCAAGGAATAATAATCGCAGAACCTTTGTTTCAGAACAACTAACCGAACCAGAAAACAGGACATTATTGACTGAATGGATTGTACAAATCAGTTTGTTACCGTAGAGTTGGCCTTGAGGCACCATTGTTACAATTGTCATATTTCAAGTAATCTATGCCCTGTAGTGTAGAGAAAGTAAGTGATTAATTCAGTTTTGTTTGTATAGAGAAAGGAAAGCCACTGGTGGATGCTTCTATTGGAGCACAGAATTTATACTCTCCAACACTTTATGAACTCTAATGTTAGGAATGTCTCCATCAAAACAGACAATTAAGAACATTATGGTTTGCACTATTAGACAGTATTGCATAAGACAATAAACAAAATTTTAAATTCTCTCTGTCTCTCTCTTTTTAAATCCAGCACACCAATCATGTAGCAAGTACTGTACCCATGAAGCGAAGGTTTTGGCGTCTTGCTCCTCATGACCAAGTGAACCAGGCTGTTTTTTGCTACAAGTGTAATAGCTGCAAGTCAAAGTAAATGCATTTATAAATGGAACTCTTGCTCATACGCATTCATGTTTGACTTCAAATAATATACCAGCAGACCCAAATTACCCTGCATCTGAGTAAATTCCTAGCTTAAGACCCTTGCTGTGTACATAGTCCGCGAGAGCTTTAATGCCAGACGGGAATGTGGATTTCTTAGGCACTAGATTACCCTGATATTAGATTTTACAGAAAAGATGTAATAAAATAAATAAAATAATTCCCAAAAAGTTATTAAACGAACATTACATGACTCTGAAAAAGTCAACCTTATCGTCACGAGCAATTTCAGCCCAGCAATCATCTAAGAGAAAAGGATTAAGATCTTTCAATGAGCTACTAATTCTTCATGTCCATTCAAAAAGAGTGCAGCGTAAAAAATAATTATGAAAAGCTAGAGCTGAAGATGTACCAATGTTTACATATATGTATCCAAGCTTAGAAAGACCAGTTGAAACCAGAGAATCAGCTGTCAAGAAAGATTCAAATTAAAGCAGAACACACACACACACACACACACACACATCTAGATGCAAAACATTCTTAACTGATTAATAACATCTAAATGGTATGCACTATAATATGAAATAAAAAATAAAATTAAATGATAGTAATGAGGAGTTACCAGTTCGTTTGATGGTTTTTTCATCAATATTGCAGGCGAAATGATTCCAACTATTCCACCTAAATCAAGTAGAAGAAATCAATTATCAATAATGCTGTATTTGTTAATGGACAAGTATCCAAAAAGTCTTCTATACAAGCTACACGGGTTTAGAAAAAACCAATACACATCCATCTAGAAAAAATCCCTAAAGTCTTCAGATGAGCTTGAAAAAGAGTAAAATATAAAGAGATAAGATTGGACTAATAACAGCCTTATCTGTAAGAAAAAACAAAAAAATTCATTCTTTCATTCCTTGTAATACTAAAAATTCACATATTTTGAGTTTATTTTTAGTGATTCAATTCCTCAATGCAGATCTTTCTGCCGTCACTTACCAATTCTAAAAACAAAACAGAAGACAGTGATGATGATGATAACAATCAAAATTGCTCAACTTGGCTGGAGGGTTTACACAAATACGAAGTAGAAAAAATTTACCCCATGGGAGGAGTTGAGCCAAGTCCATTGGAAAGAAGATTGCGTCTGGTGAGCAAATCCTCCATTTTTTGCTCAGTAGACAGCGGCATTCTCATGCTCTTGGTCGCATAACAATAACTGCTAAATCCACTGATTAACAATAAACATATTAACCAACTCAATCTACTCTCCATAATTGACCCTCTTCTTTGTCAGTTCTCACACGCAATGAATAGCAGAAGAAGTGATTATATATATATGGCATGGAGTCTGGAGATGAAGTTCAGGTTTAAGGTATGTTTGGCTAAGCTTCAAACAAAGTAAAAAGTTTATATTTTTTAATTAAAAGTTACTATTCTATGTCAAATATGTAACGGAAATTGGCGCAAATAGTGCATAACTTTTTATTTTTGGCGGAATGGTCTTTAATCTATCCATTTAGGTGTGCAATTAGTCTTTTTTACGGATTCCGTTAAAAACTTTTCATTTAGATGAGCAAATGGTCTCTAATTTTTTTTTTTTGTTTTTATTAGTGGGAGTAAAATTGTCAAGTTATATTTTTTTCAACCTTTTAATTGGCGCAAATGGTCCCTAAGCTTAGTTTTAATTTAGAAATTTGCAATTGGATTCCTAATCTTTACAAAAAGTAAAAATATGTCTGATATTTTAATTTAAAAAAAAAATTAGAAGAAACTAAATTTTTTTTTAGACCGGTAAATATTTTTTGGATCCAAATCACCCAACCCATTTATCTACCGAACCACCACCCCCACCCCCCGCCCCCCGCCCCACCCCTACACCCCCTATCCCACGCCGAAAATGAAGAGAATTTCCCTCTCCCCTCCCGGTTTTCGGCACCCCCTTTGTTTGCTACGAAAATCATGGAGAGAGCTCTGGTTTTGCGAAAACCAGGGAGATTCAGAAGAATCTCCCTGGTTTCGACCAAAAAATGGGGGATATTTCTTCCCCCTAGTCGTCGACACAACGTCTGCGATGGGGAGGGGGGGAGAAATCTTCCCCTTTTTCTGGTTAATTAACGGTGGGGCGGGGTTCTGAAGATGGTGACTGAAATGTGTGTTTTTTTAAAATAAAAAATAAATTAAAATTTAAAATTGACATTTTCAATGTTTGTTTTTTTAAATAAAAAAATAAATTAAAATTTAAAATTGGGCTGCCCAGTAACTATGTGGCTCAAAAGTTGATTGGGTTGATCCAATAAATATGAGACCGTATAAAATAGGGTTGGGTTGAGCATAATTAAAATTTTTATTTGTGACAAATTTATTTTTCTTCTTATGTTGTTATGATAAAATTAAAATTTGAATTTTAAATAATATGATTACTTAATAATAAAAAATAATTTAATAAAAAAATTAAAGTATCGGCCTTATTTTCACTTTTTGTAAAGATTAAGAATCCAATTACAAATTTCTAAAATAAAACTAAGCTTAGGGACCATTTGCGCCAATTGAAATATTGAAAAAAAAAAATGTAACTTGATAATTTTACCCCTACTAATTAAAAAAAAAAAAAAAATTAGGGACCATTTGTGTACCTAAATGAAAGGTTTTTAATAGATTTTTAACAAAATCCGTCAAAAATGACTAATTGCGCATCTAAATAGATAGGTTAGGGACTATTCTGTCAAAAAAGAAAGGTTAAGGACTATTTGCACACTAATATCATACGTTAAGGACCATTTTCGCCAATTTCCCAATATGTAAATATGTTAAGGAAAATGTTTTTATTTTTTTATTTTTATTTTTTATTTAAAAATATTTTTATTAGCTTAAAAGTTACTTTATGTACTTTAACTTTTCTTTAATTGATCCAAACTAAAATAGTTATTCTTTTTTTCAATGCAATTTGACATGGCCTTGTCAAACTGATATGAAGCTTAATTTGGATTCAAAAATTTTGTTAGACATTGATGATATAAATAATAACAGTTGCTGTATGTTATTTATCAATGGTGACACGCACGCCTCAACGACTCGCCTGTCTCACCAGCTTGCCCACCTCGTTGGTATCATGAGCATGCTTCTGACGGATAAACTGCAATAACCCAACTATCATCAGATTAGCCAGGCGGGCAATCCATGGAATAATAGTTACTACCAGTTATCGGGAATAAGAAACATCCCTCATTAACTCATAATAATGAGGGATATGAAAGGACACTCGTTATCAAACGAGGAAGATGAAGGGACACTCATCATCAATAACTACAGGCCATCCCTATAAATAGAGGCCAACCCCCAGGTAAAAAGGAACTCACACAACTCTTATACACTCCATATTGCTATTTAGCACAAAGGCTTTAATCATTTACTGATTATCACACCGGAGTGGCCACGGGGGAAAAAAGCCCCGCCACCTTTTGCAGGTCTCCACCATTGTCGCCGCTGTGCTCGGAGGAGGAGAAAACCCATTTATCATCAATTGGCACCGTCTGTGGGAAACCGCACAAGAAGTTATGGCTCGAACCAGAAGAGCTAGGAATGTAACCGCTCCACCAGCCCCTGTCGGGGATGTAGGCACCGAGTCCAATGCCGTCGCTAATCACCCACCACAAGAATTTGTCTCTGCCACTCAACTCGCGGCACTGCAAGTTCAGGTGGCGGCCTTAACGGCTCTACTCCAAGATCGGAACGCTGCGGTTTCTTAGCTACCACAGGGTCCTAACCCTCTGCCGGTAAAATCTTCATTACCAGGGGCTCTGCCCCAGAGTCCTAGCTATCCACCGATAGGGCCCTCACCGCTAGGGGCTCCTCCCCAAACTTCTAACATTCCAACAATAGAAACACCATAAGTCTAACAAAAGGAAGATTCAGGACGAGCCCGAACCTCAAAATAACAGAGGCAAGCTCACCCAATACGAGGCAACATCCCCCAAGCCGAGGCAAGTCAACCAGGCAAGCTCACCCAGAAAGCCGAGCTAAAAAAAGAAGAAATTTTTTTTTTTAGGCGAGCTCATTAGGCGGGCGACCTCGCCCAGGCGGGCAGGTGACCTCCAGGCAAGCGGTGACCTCGGGCAGGAAAAAAAAATAAAAAAAAAAATTTAGGCGAGCTCACTAGGCGGGCAGGTGACCTCGGCCTGGAAGAAAAAAAAAATAAGCGAGCTCACTAGGCGGGCGACCTCGCCCAGGCGGGTGGTGACCTTGGCCAGGCGGGCGGTGACGTGACCTCACAAAAAAAAAAAAAATTTTTCAAGACGAGCTCACTCCAGCGGGCGACCTCTCTCCAGGCGAGGTGACCTCACCCAAACAAAAAAAAAAAAAAAATTGAGATAAGCAAATACATTAGATTACTTCTACTTTTTATTAACGATAGTCTATGAAAAGTAGAGGGGCTTATAAGGTGAGCTGCCCAAAAACAAGATCACCTGCCACTATCTGAAAAACAAAGCCAGCTGCCTAAAAACAAGACCAGCTGTCAATGTCTGGAAAACTAGGCCAGCTGCCTTAAAATTATGACAGCTATTGCTGTTTGAAAAACAAAGCCAGTTGCCCAAAAACAAGATCATCTGCCACTGTCTGAAAAACAAAGCCAGCTGCCCAAAAACAAGACCAGCTGCCAATGTCTGGAAAACTAGGCCAGCTGCCTAAAAATAATGACAGCTACTGTTGTTTGAAAAACAAAGCCAGATGCCCAAAAACAATTACAGCTGCTATTGTCTGAAAATAAGGTGATGAGCCTATGTTTAAAAATAAAGGCGATGAGCTTCTGATCAAAAATCAAGGCGATGAACCTCTGCTCGATAAACAAGGCGATGAGCCTCTGTCCGAAAAATAGGGTGATGAGCCTCTACCTGATAAACAAGGCGATGAGCCTCTGTCAGAAAAATAAGGCGATGAGCCTATATTTAAAAATCAAGGCAGTAGCCATTATTTAAAAATCAAGGCAGTAGCAACTATTTAAAAATCAAGGTGATAGCCACCATTGAAAAATAAGGCGATGAGCCTATATTTAACAATCAAGGCAGTAGCCACTATTTAAAAATCAAGGTGATAGCCACTATTTAAAAATCAAGGTGATAGCCACCATTGAAAAATAAGGCGATGAGCATCTGATTAAAAATCAAGACGATGAGCCTATCAAGACGATGAGCCTCAACCCGAAAAACAAGGCGATGAGCCTCTGTTAGAAAAACAAGGCGATGAGCCTCTGATTAAAAATCAAGACGATGAGCCTCTGCCCGAAAACAAGGCGATGAGCCTTTGTCAGAAAAACAATGCGATAAGCCTATGTTTAAAAATTAAGGCGATAAACCTCTGTCAGAAATACAAGGCGATGAGCTTCTGTCTGAAGAAGTTAGAGAATAGTAGGTGCAGTAGATTATTTATACTTCCCATTGACAACAGTATATGAAAAGTGGTCTATGGGAAGTAGAGGGGCTAATGATGATATAAATAATAACAGTTGCTGTATGTTATTTATCTATAGTGACACGCACGCCTCAACGACTCGCCTGCCTCACCAGCTTGCCCACCTCGTTGGTATTATGAGCATGCTTCTGACAGATAGGCTGCAATAACCCAACTATCATCAGATTAGCCAGGCAGGCGATCCATGGAATAACAGTTACCACCAGTTATCGAGAATACGAAACATCCCTCATTAACTCATAATAATGAGAGATATGAAAGGACACCCGTTATCAAACGAGAAAGATGAAGGGACACCCATTATCAATAACTACAGGCCATCCCTATAAATAGAGGCCAACCCCCAGGTAAAAAGGAACTCACACAACTCTTATACACTCTATATTGCTATTTAGCATAAAGGCTTTAATCATTTACTGATTATTACACCGGAGTGGCCACGGGGGAAAAAAGCCCCGCCACCTTTTGCAGGTCTCCACCACTGTCGCCGCCGTATTCGGAGGAGGAGAAAAATCATTTATCATCAGACATATTTCCATACAAATTTAGATGTGAGTTTAATAATTTTTTTAAAAAAAATAAAAAACACATAAATAACATTTGAGTCCTAGAAACAACCATTAAAAATTACTTTTGGATTTGAGTGTGTGTTTACTAACCTTAATACCCTATAAATCAAAATTGACTAATGTTATTTACAATAATTGTCGATAATTATTTACTACATAAATAACATTATCGATAATTATTGATCTATGCGATAATTGTGTTGGCATTAAATGATATATCTAATGAAATATATGAATATAAAATTTATTTTATTAGACATATCATTTAATATTTTGCAACATACACTAATAATTATCCTCAATTGTAATAAATACTATTATTCATCAAAATTTACATATCATATATATACTAGTTAGTGCATATTTGGTGAAGTTTAAAAATAGTTTTTAAGATATTTTAAAAAATATAGATAAAATATGTAATTTAAAATTTGATAAAAATTGTGAATTCTATAAAATATATGGTTGAAAATAAAAATTAAAAAAAAAAAAGACAAGCCAAACATGTTAATGTTAATAAAATGCATTCGAGATGTTGTAATAATCTCTTTGTTAGGAGTTGGAACTAATCTATTTATTTATCTCTTTCCACAGACAACGTGTGAACGTTGTCAGTTCCAGTTCAATGGGACCTCTCTTATCTTTTGGGTCTCACATTTAGCACGTGTTGGTATTGTTTAAATTATAATTTGGAAAATTTGCACAAATGATCTCTAACCTTTTTTTTAGTGTGAAAATAGTCTTTAATCTTTGTTTTTTATCACAAGAGTTCCTAATCTATATATTTTAGTACGTAATTGATCATTATTTAATAAAAAAGACAAAAATATCCTTAGTTATAATTAAAAAAATTACAATTGAATTTCTAACATTTACGAAAGATACAAATATATCCGATATATTTATTAAATAATATTTAATTTAGCATAATAAATATATCAATATAGTCGTGTTAATTAAATTTTTCATAAGAGAAAAATATAAAATTTTTGCTCTTTAGGTACATGTAATTGCTATGTAATGTGAAAAACTTGAATAAAAATTAAGTTAAATAAATAACAAAAAAGAGAATATAATTTTATGATATGAACCAATCTAATAATTTTTTTAGTATAAAAATACTAACAAAAATTAATTTACAAATTATATGTTCTTTATTTTTGAACGATAATAAAACGATAAATTTAAATATAAAGAATACAATTTGAGATCTAATATTTGTAGTTAATAAACGAATAGTTTAATTACATAAAAATATTTGAGCATCAAATTTGTGACAAATTTATTTTTCTTTTTATGTTATAACGATAAAATTAAATTTTATATTTTAAATAATATGATTACTTAATAATAATAAATAATTTAAATTAACACGTTTATTAATAATTATGAGCTTAAATTTTAGTTATTTATAATAGTTCGTAAAATATACAAAATAATTTAGTATATCAATTTGTTAGTTTCTTCTAATTTTTTATAACAAATAAAAGTATCGAACTAATTTTACTTTTAACAAAGGTTATGAATCTAATTGAAAAATTTTCTAATTAAAAATAAGGACATATTTGTCTTTTTATCAAATAATGATCAATTACGCACCAAAACAAATAGGTTAGGAATTTTTGTGCCAAAAAATAAAAGTTAGAGACCATTTTCACACTGAGAGCAAATGTTAGGAACTATTTTCGCTAATTTTCCTTATAATTTCATTTTGTTAAATTGGTTAAATATATTTTTTATTTACACATTTTATATGACTCATAATTTACAATTCACTGTTTATCCAAACATTCACTAACAACTTATAATATAAATATTTAAAAATAATTTCAATACTGCTAAACATGCGCTAAATAAACTCATAATAATATTAAGTCATTTTTAAAATTTTTTTGGTCTTATTATACTTGTGTTTTGTGACGTATGCCAAAAACGTATAGGAAAAGGAGGTTAAAATAACTATGCTAGAGTTTTATCATCAAGTACCCACATGCTGCCACATCAGCATGTGGGCACTTCATCTTGCCCACATGGTGGGCAATAAATCGCCACTCAGCTAGAGTGATGATAACGCCATGCTTACGCCTCTCTCATTTGGTTAGGTAAAGATATTTTTAAGATAATAAACAATAATTCATACAAAATATATGAATAAAAAATAAAAATATATATGAATCTTAAAAAATATTTAATTAACTTATAAATTTAAAAAAAAAACACCCCAACACGCTCTATTTTATTTTAGAGTTGTTATTTCTTTAAATACCTAGTCGGATAAAAAAGACATTTGATGAAGGTCACGTTAAATGTTATAGGTATCATCGAATTTTTCTAAACATTTTTAGTAGCGAAAGAAATTTAAAAAGTTTTTGAGTTGTGACTGAACTTACAAAAATATTGTGTCATTCGTCATTCGTCGTTTTTCAAATTAATAGACTTGATGAACTTACCAAAATATGATTCCATTAGTCATTCCGTCTTCATGTCATCAAGAACATTAATTTTAAAACGACGAGTGGTATATGAGATAACATTTTATTTTACTAAGTTCAATGACAACTTAAAAAACTTTTAAAGTTTAGTGAAAATTGTAAAATGTTTGAGAAAGTTCAATTGCAACCCATTTTTTTTTTTTTTAAATTCAACATCAATTGAGAAACAATTGAAAAATTTCAGTAACAACTAGAATATTCCACTCGATAAAACTCTAATTACAATTTTCTTAGCGTCTTTTTGGTTTAGATTAAAAAGTTATTGTCAAAGTCAACATTTAATTTTAATCACACAACAAATGACCCACAAATTTTAACGACTTTTCAACCAAACATGTTAGTGCCCGTTTGGTAGAAATTATAAACTAGTTTATTTGACCAAGAATAGTAAAAAATGATAGCTACCAAAACAAATATTTTTATCAAATAAACTATTTTGGTCAAATAAATTAGTTTATAAACTCTACCAAATGAACTCTTATCAACTTTTATCAAAAATTTTGTAATACTTTTCCTTAATATCAAGTATTTTCTTTTGAAAAAGTAGTTTAATAAAAAAAAATTATTACGTGGCATTTTAAATAACGGGTAGTCTGAAAAAGACTACCGTGATACAATTGTTGACCCTCTAGTCAAAGATAGTGTTCCATTGATGACAAGGCGTGGTAGGGGAAAAAATATTCCTGCGTCACCAACTTTTTTTTTCCCTCAATTAACTATTACGATGTAACCATTATCAAAATTGACTACGTTTGTGACTTAACCATTATTAAAATTGAAGAAATTCGTGACTTTGACCAACATAATTTCTGTATGGGCTAACAAGTAGGTACGTATACATGTTATTTGCTTTTATAGAAGACTTATCATTTTTAAATAATACACGTGAAATTTGAAAATACGATTTTTTAGAAACCAAAAAAGTTAAGTTGCCAAAAATATAAATTGCATCATGAATCTGTCGGCAGGTCACGAATTCCATGATTTGGGAGCAGTCATGGACATAATGGTCAAATGAAAGAAACATATAAGTTGGTGATTAAATTGAAATTAAATGACCAAGATGAAACAGAGTTGTAAGTTGGGTGGCCTCTGTTGAAAATTTTCCAATAGTTCCATAGCAGCATGCTTTCAAAACAACCACTTTTTAAGAGAGTGGAATAAATGCCATTTTTTTACAATATTGACAAAATAGTCATTTTTTCATGTTTAATGTCAATTTTATATATATATATTTTTTTTTTAAAAAAATGTTATATAGGTTATGATTAGTGCGGGCAAAAAAATTTTAAAAAATAGTTTAAACTTTCACGACAATCTATTAAGTAATATTCTATTACTCACAAACACAATAATTTCTAGCGACATTTAATTATCTTTTTCCAAGATAATTTAAATTATCTTGTAACATATTCTGACACATAGTTATCCAACAATTAATCTTCGCGCAATGATTCTCTATCTTCGCAACAATATATATGAAAAGCATTAACAATATAAAGTGTCTCGCGCAAATTAATATTAAAACTATTTTTTATACTTTTTATTCAAATTCATAATATTTGTTAAAAATGACGTTCTCTTACAATTTTCCTTTATTTATTTATCTTATTTAATGTACTAAAAGTCTATTTTTTTTTTTATTTTAGTAATTTTGTACTAAAATTCAGTGGTATCATACTTATTGACGTTTATATGATGCGTTGTAAAGTTGTGTTTATGTATTTAAAAGTTTTCTCGTTTCATTTTAAGCCGAACTGAAAAAACAGAATTGAAAGTGAAGATTATGATTGCATTATAAAGTTGCTATTGAATGTATCTATCAAACTCGAACATAAAGCAAATATATTTTCCTTATTCATATGGTCGGCAACGTGGTTGGACCAAAATAAGTGGAAGAGGACCGAGAGGTAGGCTAGAAGAACCAAAATGAGGGTCATTTTCTTTAATATATATATGTTTTAAGTCCTTTTTGAACAATCCAGAACATCCTTTCTTTAATTGTTGTAGTCCCAGATTGGACACGATAGTAGGATTACTTTTGGCCAACTCAACTCAAATTTACAACTATTTTCCCCCAATGTGACTGAATTCATTCATTGAATGGTAAAAGGAAAAATGGCGTATGCGGCATCTTACGTTTAGTGGAACTATGGGCCTCTATTCAGCATCAAAATAGTGTTGACTCTTCCTTAACATTGCTATCACCGTACAGCACGCTTCAGAAGCTGTGACCACACACATACTTTGGGGGCACCTCGCTCTAACGACAAAGAAAAATATGGGCCCTCATCTAAAGTGTACGAGTTCAAATTTGATGTCTCCATCTCACTGTCACCTCGACTCTCCTCCAATCAAATTTTGATGATTTTGTATTTTTTGTCTTTTTAGCTGTTTTCCAATTAAATTTTAATACGTGACCATATTTTGATGTGTCAAATTTTAGTAGGGCATAATTCAGTCTACAAGAAAAATGAATAATTTTTTTTTTATCCATTAAAATTTTGACACTTCAAAATCATGTCTATTGTCTTCATCTCGTCGTGACCCAATCAAAATTTGACATGTAGTTATGAATAACTGAACCATATTAACTGTTTTTTTTTTTTTTTTAATGTATGATATGATTAAATCGTAATTGGTGATTAAATTG
Source organism: Forsythia viridissima (assembly GCA_030279155.1). NCBI lineage: Eukaryota > Viridiplantae > Streptophyta > Magnoliopsida > Lamiales > Oleaceae > Forsythia > Forsythia viridissima. The sequence goes on along the minus strand of CM059034.1, from coordinate 26,470,137 downwards.
AAATGAAATTAAAACTTCAGAGTTTAGAAAATAAAAAATGAAAAAATTGAATCCATCTGTGGAAGTTGGGAGATATTTTGAACTCATTTGTTGTTCTAAAGTATGCTACCACCTGGAATTCAACCATCGAAAATAGAAATTTCAAATCAAGCATTATAAAGGTCCACTTTCGGATAATGTTTGAGTGTTCCACAAAAACCCAACATATAACAAATGAGTGTCACCATAATGATATTAAGGTCCCAATTAAGTTGTTTGAAATAATAACTTGTTTGACTTAGTACATGAATTCTGAGACTCATCAATAATATTTATGACAAATCAATTTTGTGCAAAGCAAGCAGATAAACTTCTCCTAATCAGTTCACAAGTGTCCTTTAATTTTTATTTTCCTCTACAATATCAAGTTGGACACTAACATGTAACTTGAAAATTAAGCTGCACTCAAAAGGAAGCTTGTTATTCCAGTAGCATGCCAGAAAATATGCTTAAAAGCGTCGACTGAAGGTCGGAAAGGAAATAAATGCCCATCCCGAGGCGCTAAAGTCTGGGCTCATCAAGTATTAGGTAACACATGTTACCAAATTTATGCAAAATAAAGACACAAGGCAAAATAGAAGTGTAAGTGTGTCACACACCATTCACTTAACTAAGCATATCTTGATAACAGATGCAGCTCCAATTCGATGAAGCGCCACAACAGCATCACCAGGCTGGCACAACCCTTTCTGAGTGGCAGATTTCAAGGCAGCTTCCAAGATAACTTCAGTTGATTCTGCATCAGTTGCTTTTGCAGATCCTTCAGCAAGAATGGGAATCAATCCCCTGTATATCAGGCTATGCCTCGCCGGTGCTTCATCACTGACAGCCCAATCAAATGAATCTGTTGTAAGAACAGGAACAACCACTGATAAAATTGGGACTGCTGGCCTATATTTTGCAACTAACTTAGCTGTAGTCCCGCCACGGGTCATCACTACAATGAGTTTTGCTCTAGCCTTGTTTGCTGTGCGCACAGCTGATGAGGCCAGAGACTCCAATGGGCTCATTGGGAGTGGGGTTGACCTAATCATCTCCTTGAAGATCGCCCCATAGTCGAGTGAAGACTCTGCTTCAATACAGATTTTGGCCATAACTTTTACAGCAACCTCGGGATAAGCCCCAGCAGCACTCTCCCCACTTAGCATAACACAATCAGTACCATCCAGGACGGCATTAGCTACATCAGTTGCCTCAGCACGAGTTGGTCTTGGAGACTTAATCATGGATTCAAGCATCTGTGTGGCGGTTACAACAGGCTTGCCAACAAGATTACACTTGTATATCATCATTTTCTGTGCCAGAAAAATCTTTTCAACTGGGATTTCCATTCCAAGATCACCACGCGCAACCATGAACGAGTCCGTCTCACGAAGGATTTCATCAAAGTTAACCACTCCCTCTTGATTTTCAACCTTCAAATAGAATCCAACGACCAGATAAATCAATAAGAAACTTATGAGGAGGAACATTCATTTTTATCTCTTGCCAAAACCGGACGATCCCCTTTGAAAAACAATTAGGAGGAACAAGGAGATATCAATTATACTACAAGGATGCAGAGTAACCAATTGGCATCGTATATTATTTCTTCCCTTTGTTATCCTCCAAAAAAAAAATATCATCTTCAAATGAATACTGAAAAATATTTCACATACCTTTGACATTAACTGTATACGCTTGGCATGAGGACCAAGAACCTTACGTACGTTAACCAGGTCAGAGCCCTTGCGCACAAATGAGAGAGCAATCATATCAATGTTATTAGGAACACCCCATTCCAGGATATCTTCCTTGTCCTTCTCTGTGAGTGTGGGAAGATCCACAACCACACCAGGTAAATTCACATTTTTCCTCTCCCCTAGCATAGAAGTATTTTCACAACGGCATCTCACAGTTCCAGCAGCTGGATCACATGACAAAACAGAAAGGGTGATGGTACCATCTGCACAGAGAATAGTATTTCCAGGCTTCAAGTCGACAGCCAACTTCTGGTAGCTCATTGAGATCATCTCTTCATCTCCTTTTATGCTGTAATCAGTAGTTACAGTGATTTCCTGGCCTTCTTTGAGTTGAATAGGCTTTCCATCCTTCAAGAAACCAGTTCGAATCTCAGGCCCCTGCACAAGAAATGACACACAACATCACAGTTCAGCTTCAAGCAGTAACAACTAACAAGACTTTGAAAATGACAGTTCACAGTTACCCTGGAAAAGGTTATTTAGGGATAAAAGCAATTAATCAATGAGATTAAGATCAAATCCAAAAAACTAGATATCTATCATTCATAAAAATGGTATGAAAGGGACATAACTGACCAAACTACGAAAACATGGACGTAGAAAATGGTTTCAGGCAGTTGATTAATTCTCAGAAAATCCAAAGGAGAGACAAAATTCAAATTAATTCTTTTAAAACACTTGTCTTTTGAGACAAAAAGTACCAAGTTATATAATGCTCAACCATGCTTAAAATTTGTACAAAACATGATCATATTAAAGTTGGTTCATGTAGAACTAGATAACAGAACAAGACTAGATGTATCATAAAAAAAAATATTGAGAAATGCAAGGAAAGAGAGAATTTTGTGCCTCAGCCAAAATAAAAACAACGGAATTTTTTTTACATCCAAGCATTTTGTCCCAGCCCCCAACAGCTGACCAGCTGGTTCAGCAGATATTTTGTGGGTAAGGATTTTTTTTATTTAAGATGGTGATCTGATTCTCTCATGACATGGTTGATGATAGGTTTTATTGTTTTGATTTCCAAGAATAGGTGCTAATAGCTTCTAACTTAGAAAATCAAAACCCTAAATATAGAAACTTTCATCACAAAATTTTCCATATTCTGAGTTGTTATGATTGAAGTGTAGATATGCCTATAGACATTGTGGTCATGTCAATTGAATACTTCGTGGTGCAATAGTATAGCACTTCAATTTTATTAATCCAATTTAGTTTCAGCTCCATAAAGTGGCCCAACTTCTTGACTTAGGTGGGTCGTAAGAGTCTAGCAATAGAAGGTAAAAAGCTTCAATCTGCATGACCTAAGAGGAAATGGAAATTAATAATGAATGAGAATAGGTCAAGGTGAAACCTACATGGAATGTTCTTTTGACTTTATATCTGAGGTCTTGTTTCATATCTAACCCTCTCTATCTATGTTTCCCTTTGGTTTGCTGGATTTTTATTTCTCAGGAATTCAAAATCTACAGCCAATGAAGAAAATTAAACCAAATGGAAAGAAAACAATGGTTTTGGCTATGAATTCATCAAAACAATGGGAGAAAGGTGACCAAAAGAATTATCAGATGAATAAAAGTGAAGCTTCCAATCAGGACTAGGAAAAGAAGCAATAGAGCCTAATGAATAACCAGGTGGACAAGGAGAGTTACATAAAGTGGAATGAAGTAGCTCCTTATATATAAAGTTCAATTTAGTTTTTGCTCCAAGTGGACAGAATCATGGTGATTCTCTTAAACATTTCTGTAATTTCACTGTATCCAATTTTGGTGTTATCTTCGATAAAATCCTTACCTAGACAAAAACAAAAACCGAAAACCGAAAAAAAAAAAATTGAAGAGGGAAAGAAAGGATATACAAGTGATTCAGAATCTACAAGGTTTTGTTTTCCCTCACAGCTTTTTTCATAGTCCAAGAACTAAGCAGCAAATCACCCAATATCATTTGTACAACTTATATGGAAATAGCTAGCAAGTTTCCATCATATATTGTGGCTGGCAGTGGCATCATCGCTAATAAAATGGAAACAGAAATGCCAGATTATTTGTGGATGTCAAAATCATCTTGCTCTTCTAACATAACCAAAGTTGAAACCCTTTAATGTAGCTCAAAAATCAGGCCAACCTAACCTCTTTGCTCAATTACTAAACAAGGTAATGTGTCCCCATACACTTCTACTTACCTCTCACTTTCCACCCTGACAAAACACAGGCTAGAATATTTACATCTTTGATTTTCTTTTCCTTTAGACAACCTGACTTTGTATAAGAAACAGAAAAATGACTAAATAAATATTTCATCTTGTATTCTTGTCTAATATAATACACTCACAGCATCTCTAGCAATAAAAATAATTGATTTCATAAACGAAAATTCAAATCATCAAAAAGTTCATTTGTAATTGGGGCCTAGTAAAATAAAAATCAAAACAAATATTCGTATGAAACTAACATAAGAACTTAAATATACGCTATGCAGAAAAATTAAGTTCATCAGCTTGAAGCACAAAATTTCACATAGTGGACAGCAAATGTATATTCGGGTAAATGGAGCTTAATACACAAATGCACATGCAACACAGACCTTGGTATCAAGCATGACAGCACAAAGGATCTGAGTGTTCTGCATAGCAATCCTGAGAGTGTTCAGAGTCTCCTGATGGTACTCATGGGTACCGTGCGAAAAGTTGAACCTGGCAACGTTCATTCCGGCTCTAAGGAGCTTCTCCAGCATTGGCACTGACCGAGAAGCTGGCCCCAAAGTGCACACAATCTTTGTCTTGGGGACTCGGCCATCGTTTGGAATCCCCTTCAAAATTCCCTCAATGTCTATGTTTGCCATTTTCACTTCCTAGTCTTTCTAAAGGCACACAGAATTTAGTCCAGTACACTACCTATCTGTGAAAGAGCAACACCATATAAGCAATATAAAAATTAAAACAACTTAATACACGACCAACATAACAAAATGCAAACTGGAAAAGGAAATACAGATTCAAACAAGATATAACGAAATCATACATGAATCCTACTGAATTCTATATATTATTTTGGGGCCGTTTTGTCAAGCATATGAGTTGAATAAAAACTAAAATAGTATTTTACATAATCAATTATCATGCCCAAATTGCCTTAGCAACAAATTCCAACCCCAAACCCAAAAAGAAAAGAAGAAGAGCTGTACAAAAATAAAACTTGAAGAAAGATCTGAGATTTTCACAGGTAACAATTTTATAAATTCACTTCATATTATGAACAAAAAAAGAAAATTACCACATGGAAGGTTCATAAGAAGTCAGTTTCCTTACACATATATGAAATAGACAAAAATTTGACAGAAAATACAAGGATTTCAACGAAACGAAAGCATAGTAAAATAAAGCAACAGAACATTCAGATCTACAAAGCCAAAAAATCATTTCAAACAGAAACAAATAGAGAAATCACCAGCTTGAAAATGGTTGATATCACAGTGAATATAGCAATTAGCGTTTGTATTCAGAAAGAACTAAGACAGATTTAACAAATTATTGCACTCACCCCAGAAGAGTTTGAAGTTAAAGTGAAGGAGCTGCCCACAGAATTATTTTTTTTCTCCGTTTTAGCGTTGGATTCAAGTTTGCACGCTATTAATATTAAATTACAGTGTGCGGTTAGTGGGCTTTCTTGGATTTGGGGGATTACTACGGAAGTTGATTGTTCTGGGCATCTTTGAACAAATTAATTAAAGATGGTTAATTGCATCATAATACCACTCAATTTTATACTCTATTTCATTTATAATATCGAACTTTAATTTGTTTTATTTGTAATATCAAACTTTAGAATTACTTTCAGTTAAACAACTTCTTCAACCAATCATTTATTGTTTGATAAAAATTCTGACGCATTAATGAACCATTAATTGACTGATAGTGTAAAAATATTGTCTACGTATATGAAGTTTAAAATGCTAATACGTTTTTGATGTCAAAGTCGTGTTTGAAAATACATTCTTGTATCAGCCATTTCGACAACCCAAAGTCGTTTAATTGATTTCAAAAATATATTTTCATTTACGTGGACAATACTTTCACACGTGACAAGATATACCGACAAATTAACGATTCGTTAGTGTCATGTTAAGAAAAAAAAAATGAATGACTGGTTATCGAAGTGATTTAATTGAAACTAATTTTAAAATTTGGTGGTATAAATTAAATGAATTAAAGTTTGATGGTTAAATAAAACAGAATATAAGTTCGATGATTAAATAAAACAGAGTATAAAGAATACACTTACAGCGTGTCTGACGAAGGGTTAGTTTGATTCGAGGTCATTGTAATTTGACTCAGTTTTTAATTGGGTTACTGAACTACAATTAATGTCAATTAAATCATTATCCTTTAATTTAGTATCAATTGGATTACTACACAAAAATTTGTCTCAGTCTAGGCCTTTTCTTTCAATTGCATCACATTTCGTTCATTGGCTGTTACACACAAATTATGATCCTACGTGGCCATAAGAAAATGAACTGGAAGAAGTGATTATAGTTTGAGTTATTTTCAGTTTATATTTAAAACGAGTTTTTAAATCGTATCACTTTTTTGGGTTATTTTTTGATGGGCACGTAGAATGACTTGTTAGTATGTAACAATCACGTAAGTATTTATCGTCAAACAATGTGAATGAATTGAATGAAGTAACCGAAATTGAAATAAAATTAAAGTATAGTGGTTCAATTGACACAAATTAAAGTATAGTAATTCAATTAAAATTTAGGTCAAAATACAGTGACTGCGATTAGAATTATCCCATTTGGCAAGCTTATGAATAAATAAGTAAGTATTTTTATTAATTAAAACTAAAAATATGTAATTTATTTGTTTTTTTAGTTGATGTGCTATTATTGCCTAATTGTTTTGTCTTTTTGAATTTTAATAATCACAATCCAAATAATAAAGGGGTAATTATATTCACACCACAGTTAATATTAATTGCACTGAAGGTTCTCAACTATACTCATTATCGTATTTATATCTTAACTTTTTGGTCACATTCATATCTTTAACTTTCAACTAATTAGTACATTTTATCTTTAGTGACAATTTCTGGTTCTGCCATTTTTATAGCAAAACAAGAGAGATTTCTCCTTCCTCAAACAGAAAGACTAGGGAGATCTCGAGATCTCTTCAACTTCAAATGCTACCAGGAGAAGTGGTGTGGTGGCAGTATGTTGGTGATACCGTTTGGCAGGATGGTGGCAATGGTAGTGGCTGTAGATGGTGATGGCAACGAGGCGGATTCAGATTGGATCGATCTGATCCGTATCAACTCCAGATCAATTTTAGAAGATCCAAATCCGTCGATTTATCTACTATTTCTCGGGACAGATCGGATTTAGGTTGAATCAAATCACTAATTTGATCTGCAGATTAATTCGTGTATTTTTTTTTGAGTCAATTGCCATTTAAAAAATTAAACAAACTTCACTATTTTACTACTTTTTTCTATTTTTTTCTTTCTTTATTTTTTAAATAGGGATCGGATCGGGCATACATGATCCAATCCGCCCCACTGATCCGTAGATCAAGAATTTTTCTCTCCATTCAGACCAAGTATCTATCAAATTTAGAGTAGATCAGATATTTTTGCAATCCCTAGTTGTGAGTGGAGTGTGAAAGAAGATGACATTTTTATTTTTAAATTCTTTTCTTTTGTTTTTGTGTATTATGATTTTTTTATTTTAATTATTTTAATATTTTTATTAATAATAATATAATGACAATTTTATTCTTTTTATTTTTAAACATATTAATCAAATGGGTTGACAAATTGAAAACTTGATGGAATTCATATAATGAATGTCACTCATTTTTCAAAATTTGAGGATAAAGTAGCTTAGAAAAAAAGGTTGTGGGTAAAAATGTAAATGAAATTAAAGCTCAAAGACTTTTGTTGTTATTTACCCTAATTTTTATTTACTTTTAAATGATTGCTACTTGCTAGTACGGTCAAGGTAAAAGTAAGTAGGTGTGCGTGCATGCATAGCTTTTGACACGAGGTAGTTGAGCGTCCACATAACTTACAGCTTGTTACAACTACTTTGAATATAATTTAACTTCATCAAATTAAATTAGTTAAACATATTTTTTATTCATATATTTTATAAAATTTATAATTTATTATTTATACATTACATAATAACAACTTATGAGTCTTTAAAAAATAATTTTAACAGTATTAAATATGCACTTATTGAATATTTTTTAGTACTTGTAAATATTTATAAATTGATTAAATATTATTTATATTTATATATTTTATAAAATTTACAATTTTTATCTACGTATTTTATAAAACTCATTATTTATAATTGAAAAGAACTTTACCAAACAGCTGCGTCCCACATAAAAAAAATTGTGAGAATATTGTCCGAAAAGAAAAAATGCGAATGATGCGTGTACCAGCACTAGAAAAAAAAAGAATATTAAAAAGAAAAGAAGTAATGATCTTGTCTAATTATGGACTTAGCAAAAACCACATACACATGCCAGCTCGACACAAAATGACATGTTTTTATGGTGAAGGTAATGTTCTAAAAAGTGTAAAGCGTGATTAAGTATGAAAATTGAACTTCAAGTTTTTTGAGTCTAGACGAAACTTAAGTGAGAGCGAGATAAAGACAAGACAAGAGCAATACGTGATTTGTAATTAGGTATAGAAGTCGAACTTTAAATTTAAGCGGACCTCAAACACAACTTTGACAGATATTTTAAAAGGGTGAAGGTTGGAATTGGAAATGAATTGAAAATGCTCTTTTAACCTGCATCTAGACTAGGCTGGGGTGATGTGATATGTCACAAAATTAGATACGTTCAAATGAGGCGCAAATTGCGAGCCTTTTCTTTAAAAGGTTGTCTCCTCACCAAATTGACAAACCTCTTCTTTTAAGAATCTAAGAGTGTATTTAATTGGAAAAATTATATATATAACTTACTCGTAAAATAGAAATTGAATTTTACTGGTTATTAATAATTTTTACAAATACACTATTAATTAATAACATAAATTGTATTATATTGGATGTAAAGAATTATGCTATTCTACAATGTTATCTTAATTAAAATTGGTATTTTATCATTATGAGACAATATTTTATCTCCTGAATTTTTCTTTTTCAAATTTCAAAAATCGGTCTCCATTCATTTTAATTCTCTATCTAACATTTCAACAAGAAGTCTCATGACTCTATAATAATTCTTGGTAGCATCATGATAAGTCAGAGAATTTAATTCATAATATTTTCTCACAATTCATATCATCTTAAGCATGTATGCGTGTAAACCTATTCTTGCAAAACAAGAATTGACTGAGGAAGAGAGTGATTCAACAACTCTTTCACGTATCTTCAAAATTTATGGTTGGAATCAATCATCTCTCTCCACCGCATGACACCAATCTATACCATTGAATGATACTTAGGATCGCCGTCAAACTATGAACATTCATGATGATTTTGCAATTAAAAATCATCAACTCTCACAATCATTTTATGAAACACATTGCAGACAATTTAATGCTTGAAAAGTACTATGGAGATAACATATTTATACGGAATTCAGACTTGAAGAAAGAAGAGTATTCTTACAATATAACAGAAATGTAATTTATGTCAGTCAGTAGTCGATTGTGTTTCATTTGGTGTAAATCATTTGTTGTTGATAAAACTTGGTATATGTCCTCCTTCATGAAATGAAGTATTATGATTCCGAATTTTGTTGCTCCTCTCTTACCGCAAAATATGCAATGCATGCAATTAACAATTCATATATTCAACATCATTGTCACATAGCCTGAATTCTAACAACATATCAGATTGACCAGCAAGTAAATTGGCAACAAATAAATTGAGGTAACATAAGTTTTCCCTTTGTAATTGTTCTCGAAAACAGTTTTGTTAGTTTGGAGGCATAGGATTGATAAAATTAATATAGTCAATGCTCAAGGTTGTGTGTTTCCTTAGACACGTGCTTTAACAATTTCATAGGTTGCTAGACTTGTTAGTAAGTGCAGACATTGTAGTTGCAGTACATAGATATACACACAAGAGCCGGGTAATTTGTGCAAAAAATGTATTAGATGAGTACCAAATCAGGGATTGCATACAAACATTTTATCATTTCACAACTTTAGCTCTATTAAGCAGCAGTTTGAAGAGCTATTTTCTAGTAATTGATCCATTGATTGACCAATTCATTCTTTCTTTAAAACACGATACTATTTTCTTTTCTTCATTAATAACTTGTCGAACAGCTTAGTATACTTTCTTGTTAACAGATGGAATCATCAATATAAATGATTGATGCAAGGAACTTTGTTTGTATAGTATAATATAGTAACGTGTTATTGTTTTTAAGATTGGCTAATATTAACTTATTGTTTTCAAAATATTCATAAGCAAATAACAATAAAACTTGGAGGTGTCTATCAATTCTCACATGTCTTGTGGGTATGGAATACATTAATGCCTTTGTTTATTATGGAGGAGAATGGAATGAGTTAAAAAAACTACAACGATTATTCAATTATGGGAGTCATGATTCTAAAATAATGCACATACACAAAGTTGGTGGTTGATATGTTATTTAAAGAGTTAAATAAGGACCCAACCAAATGTGCACTATCACTATAGTATCAAGTTATGGAAAAGGCTCCATTTTTGAAGATTAATAACAACTATTATGTAGCTTTTTATTTAAATTTGAAAGAAAACAAAAGAGGCGTGACCAAGTTTCCTATCTTCATTGATGTACTGGAGGGAAGTTACACTGGAAAAGTTATCCCAAATCTATATATTATATCTTCTTCAGATGGTGACATTGGGTTGGTAACTTGATATTACTAAAAAGTCTCATTGATGACTGATTTAATTAGTCACGCATGCTCAATTGGGATAAAAATAGAAGATCATCACCAGACAACTTATTTAGTCATTGCAAGTTGTATTAGATACAAATTTCTCTCTAAAAAAACAATATATACACTGGGTGACATAATGAGTGATATGATGAATACATATGGAGTGTCTATCCGTTATGAGAAAGCATAGAGGGCTATGAGCGAGTCTTGGAGACAATAAGGAGAGATCTTAAAGTGTCGTATGGAAAACTTCCAGTATATCTTCATATGTTGAAAGAAGCAAATCTAGGATCTATGACGAGAATTGAGACAGATGATAGTAACAGGTTCTTTTACAACTTTCTCGCCTTAGGAGCATCAATAAAAGTGTGGAAGCATTGCAAACCTGTTATGGTGGTCGATAGAACATTCCTAACATGTAGTTATGGAGGAGCACTATTCACAGCATGTATACATGATGCTAATAACAACATTTTCGTGCTTGCATTTGGAGTGGGTGATTCAGAGAATGACTGTTCTTGGGAATAGTTCATGTTAAAGATAAAAAAAGGCATATGGTGAACGTGATGGATTGTGTATCATTTCATATAGATATCCAAGTATTGAGAATGATGCTGAAAGGGTATACCCAACTAGAATGCACGGTGTTTGTTCTTACCAACTACTACAAAATTTGAAAAAACAATTTGGAAAGAAAGATAAGGGGATTAGGCAACCATTCAATGCAGCTGTTGAAAGAAAGATAAAGGGATCAGGTAACCATTCAATGCAGCTGTTAGATCTTACACTACAACTGAATTCGAAACCCATATGAAAATTCTCGATAGTATCAATCTGAGTATTCGACAGTATCTGGTAATTACAAATAGCCTATTTCCCAAAAATTAATTTATATAAAAATGCTTAAATATTAACAACATCGTACTTTGTGAGTGTCACGAGGAGAAAGTTGGACATCATAAGTGGTCAAGGACATACATGACTACGAATAGATTATCAACAATGACTTCAAACATCGTTGAATCTATTAATTCATTCACGAAAAATGCGAAGAACTACCCAATAGAAGCCTTGTTCGAGAGCTTATGTTGCATGGTCCAGAAATAGTTTTTCAAAAATTTGAGTGACGCACAATCAACATTCACAAGGCTCGCTCCAATGATGGGAACAGTCTCATAAATCCAGACATGGAAAGCAATAAGAAATCCACTTACCCGGTATGGCATGTATGGTTTGCCATCACCCTCTACTATTATATACTTGTTCTTCAAAGCAGATTTGACCGACGAGATGGTGATCCTAATTAATAGCTCTTTACCCCATGCATATGTATTACAATCATTAGAGTCGACAATCACCATTAGAGAATCCTCAATTGATCTCTTGTAAGACACTGTGAGTATTAGAAATGTAATCAAATAAAGTATTCCAATATTGGCAACGTCCCGGTCACTATTGTTTGACATTTTCATGAATGCTTGACGAAAATATGAGGGCAATATGCTTGGAAGATGTGTAAACTACTCACGTTTCAACTTGCAGTATCTAGTGTTATACTTCGATCGACTATCCTCTCCTTCGCAACCTAACCCAGTAATGAGACAAATCTTTCATGGAAAATCTAACAAGACTATCATTGAACTTGAACCACATCTTGTCACAATTCACCGGTCTGACTTCCCTCTGTAGCACTTAGTGAATCAATTGATGGTTTAAAACAATTTCGTTAGCATTGAGAAAATGGCCAAAACATGAATCATTGGATCTTTTCTTTTGTGCGTCTGTCATCCTTTCAAATAGAGTATTAAACATCACGGGCTTGGATGATGCATTTACTTTACCCTGAAAACCACTGGTCGGGTGTATGATATATTCTTATTCTTGTAAATATTGAGTACGAAAGCACAACAGATTAGTAGCACCAAAAACATTATAAAAATTCTAATACCCCACTTTCAAAACTTAGTCATGCAAAGATGAAAATGTTTCAATGTATTAAAATATGAATTCATGATTCAGATTTAAATCGCACCAGTTAATTTAATTATCAAAGACTAACATATGTGTTTTGCATCAAAGTGAATATGAGATATTCCTTAAACAAATTTCCATCATATTCGTCCACTCATTCTAAAACAGTGAATATGATTTTATATCTTCCTTGTTACACCCTTGAACATTCTGTTACAACCTCTTGGGTAGAACTCACCCTCAAAAGCTAGCTAATGAAGGGAGGGTGCCCAAGAGGTTATAAATCACACATCTAAAGCCCATACTTTCGATGTGGGACAAGTCCCATAACTTACAATGGGAACCATGACAAACCACCACGCTCCGCGATCCCGGCGCCCACGTCGGACTGGCTTTGCACTAGCCCATGACTAGTCCCGGACGAACACTGCTATGCCGACGTCACCATCCGCGCCGCTCGATTGCAACCGGGAGACGTGGTGCCTGCTCTGATACCATTGTTACAACCTCTTGGGTAGAACTCACCCTCAAAAGCTAGCTAATGAAGGGAAGGTGCCCAAGAGGTTATAAATCACACATCTAAAGCCCATACTTTCGATGTGGGACAAGTCCCATAACTTACAATGGGAACCATGACACATTCCTACCAGGTAGTTATGGAAGAACACTATTTCACAGTATGAACATGATGCCAATAACAACATTTTAGTGTTTACATTTGGAGTAGGTGATTCAGATAATGATCGTTCTTGGAAATAGTTCATGTTAAAGATAAAAAGAGGAAGATGGTGAGCGACTGAGTGTGATGGATTGTGTATCATTTTAGATAGATATCCAAGTATTGAGAATGATGCTGAAAAGGTATACCCAACTGCAATGCGCGATGTTTATTCTTACCAACTACTACAAAATTCCTTTATATTAAGTAGCAATCAAAGCCGGATCTAGGAGCTGCAGTAGACTATAGCCCAACAGTCAAGCCCAACCCAAAAGAATTTTAACTTACCATAATTTGAAATTAGCCACCGAAAAAGTAATTTTCTAGTTCAATACTAGTCATGGCAGTAAATTCTAGATTTTTTGTTTTCTTAAATAGGAATGTCATCATTTTTTGGACGAGGAGTGTTGTTTTATATGTCATGGAACATATATCAGTTATATCAGGACAGTCGTGTAGATGTCATGACGAACATTAATTTAAAAAAACTATCGAGGTTATTATAGAAAGAGAGTAGGCTTTTACAAGTCGCAAGCTTCCAAACTTGTCTGTCATCTACAAGTGAAAACGCGCAATTACGCGTGGAAACCTCAATGCACCATGCAAAACTCACAACAGCCACCTGCGAAAATCCTGTTTTCATGAGCCACGTACTCGCCATGCAAACCCTATGATTTCCTATATAAACTCCCCTGTTACTAAGCAAAAGTTAATATCTCGATAAATGGGGAGGTTCATAGGCTTTGCGGTCACTTTTACAGTCCTTTGCGCCGCCGTCATGGCGGGGTCCAACTACTACGCCACCATAACCACAGTGGAAACGAACGATGCTAATCCAAGTTTATCACAGCGCTGTCAACAAGAAATTCAAAAGCAGCAGCAGCTGAATTCCTGCCAGCAATATCTCCGGCAAAGCAGCAAATTTACAGAAGGGCAAGGTGGTTGGCGTGAAGAATTCCCGCGATGCTGCGAGCAGTTGGAGCAGATTGATGAACAATGCAGGTGCGAGGGTATAAAGCAGGTTGTGCAGCAACAAAAACAGAGAAGAGAGTTGCAGGGAAGAGAAATGAGAGAGATGCTGGAAACAGCGCAAAGTCTGCCTAGTTTATGCCGTTTTAATCCTCCCCAACGCTGTGAAATTCCAACTCTATGGTATTAGGGGGTGGCAGAATTGTATGTTTTTATAGTAAATAAGCACATCATCTTGTTTATTAGGTGGTGTGTAGGTGTCTCTTCATCTTTAATGAATTTTGTTTTACTTTTGGTCTTTAAAATAAGCACATCGTCATTTCTGTTTGACAAGAATATGTTAAAGATGATAATATAGTAGAAAGGGAAGAAACCATTGAGTGGTGCTGTGCTAAGAGTTGTTGGCCCGAGCAGCAGCTCTCTCTAATGCCTTCAATCTGTTTGCTTCCATACGAGCCTTCTGTTCCTCTGACATCTCTTTGACTCCGCATTTATCAGCAGTAACAATCCCGGGTTCAGATACTTCCTACCAGGTTATTAACACATCCATAGACCATAGACAATCAGAAAACGCTTTCCCAACATATTGTGCGATTGAGTAAAGAAAATATTTTGAACTAGCGATAAACTCACTTCAATGGCCTTTTCCCATATCTCATGAGCAGTGTCTTGGTTTTGCAAAGTTTCTTCCTCAACAAAACTTGGCCCTTCTGGGGGGCCCTGAGCATCTGCAACAGAAGGAAATGTCCGTGAGAAACAGCTAGTCATTAGAAATGTGTCAGCAAAATGATTATAGAGGTTGATGCACTATTAATGACGTTGTAGCACTGCCAAGGCATGAATTAAGCTATAGCCTATTCATATAAAGTGGAACATTCATTTTTCGTGGTCATTAAAAAATTGTTTGGCTCTATAAACTCACAGCATGGTCAATGTGTGTCTCTTCTCCGTCTAATTTTATCGCTGCTTCTGGAGACATTCGAGTTCATAGTTACACAAAGTTTTGTTGCATCATCTAAAGTGGCTTACAAAACCTGAGCGTTCAGTTTTAGGTAGTACTACTCGTCTTTCTCATGTTAGAGAATATTGGTGTTTAAAACAAGTATAGGCATGCATTTCAGCAACTAACAACTAATAGTAACATATAGCATGTAAAGGCTAAAACAAGTCTCTTGTGATCACGGTAGCTAACAGGTATCAGGTACCTTGATCATGGCTTGAGTTTTCTTGTTGAACTTGAGGCTCGTGCAGCTTTGCTGGATCTACTCCATTGGCAACTGCGTCTCGCAATTCTCTGGTGCAGCGCTGATTGAAGAAATTGTAAAATCCAAGGAAATAAAATAGCACATTAATTTCAAGGCATCAAAAGGTCACAGTGAGAATTTGATATTATTGTTTTCAATGTATATGAATAGCAGTTTCTAATTTTATGAGTCTCCAACAGGCTTATGTTTAGTTCTAGTCTTCTAGATAGCTCCATTGAGATTCACAAGATTCTTGCTTTTGACTTTTACCCTATTCACTACTTTGCAGCTCTCGGAACCATACAGGAAAAGCAGTTCTCAATCTAACATGATCCTAAATTCAGTTGTGTTAAAAAGCTCTTACAGATTAGGGCTCATTGATTCAGATTTGGCATTTCCACACAGATTGTCCTTTGGAAATGCTTCATGAAGAGGACAATAATTCAGAACCCTAAGAAAGTAAAATTAACTGAAGATGAAACAGAACACCAACTATCAAAAATCTAAAAATGTTGTGTTAATCTTATGTCGAGTACCCTCGATCTCTGATGTAGTACAAACAACACTGAACCTCTACATGAAAAAATAATTTTTAAAACACCATTAGTAATTCTCCTAGTTCAAATTCTTTGCTCATGTCAATAATTCCTTTAACTATGATCGTGCAAAGTAGAAAAGGATAAGGGGTAGCATGTGTGCATCTGACAAATAATAATCACTTACACAGGCACAGTAAATTTCAATACAAGTCAAATATGTCTTACCCTGACACGGTTTGTAGCACCAACTTGTTCCACCTTATGCACAAATTGATCGAAGGAGTAGTAGGGGAGTAAACGTGAATGCCATTCAGCATATAGGCCAAGAAGGTGCCGCAGATCACTAACCTGCAGAAATGTAGTTAATATGGCTTGAAAGACGATAGACCCATCACTAAGCCAAAATAGAAGTGCACGATCAGGATCTTTTCCTTGTCATGCCTCTGATATGATTCCAAACAGATCAATGTATATTTTGCTGAATTACTGACTGCAGATGAAATGGAAATACTAGAACTGGCAGAATATTCCAGAGATCTGCCCACTCACCTCATTTCACTCTATTCTCTCCATCCCTGCAACTACCATCCCTCCCCTATTTATTCCGTAATCCCCATAATACCCCTAATCCCTTTACAGAATACAATTCACTCGCAACTGAAAGTGTAATTGGGGACCTAGCAGACTCCAATATTATGTTCACAAAATCAAAAGACAAACAAGGTTTTCATAAAGGCACTAACATCATCAAGGGCGAACTTTAACAGTAATAAACAATTTTAAGAAAAATTGCATGATGTTCAATTTTATGCTTAAGAATGCCTTTAATTCATGCATACAATTTGAATTTATTCTCAAAGTACTAAGTTGAAGCAAGAAATTCCTGAGATAATGAAACCAAAAGATTTTAAAGAACATTTGTGTTTACTTTGCCATTGTAGATGGCTTGAGTCAAAATTGGTCGCCAACTTGTGAGTTACTACAATGACACGGGTAAACTTGTTAAAAAGGCCATTTGGCAACCAAGTGCAAGGAAAGACCTGAAGTGTCTTTAAAATTATTACAAAACGCAAAAAAGATTGTCGATCAAGTCTATAACTGTGGACATGCAATAATCAGATCAAAAAACTCGAAGTCCTAATCATCATAACTATACTCAAACACCTCGTAATTTGAATTCTTGTAAAATATTGACAAGATTTCCAAAATATATTTCTTGAATTTGCGGCATATTTCATCCTAGTTTTCAAGTATCAAGGAATGGTCTTAAGATTAAATTTCTTAAGGCTATAGGTGCTGGGACTTCCACTTGCTAGGGGAGAAAACATGCGCCACCCAACAATCTTATATGTACTTGTTGGTTCATAACTCATAATTTTCCACAATTTATATAATTTTATGAAGTTGTAATTCAAATTTGTGTCACCATTGGAGATCTAGTAGTCCAACGAAACTCAGCAGCCAAATGTCCATAGATTACCATTCCTAAAGTATTACCAATTCCTCTATAATATCTGCCTCAATATCCCCAAATTATAAGATCCTAAAGAAATTTTAAAAACTTAAAGCATTAACTTAAGTTTGTTTGAAAGCTGAAAACATAATGATTCAATAATATTCCTGGTGCCGCAGTCAGGGCCTCAACCTTTCTCAGGATTGCAAAATTGGGCTAACAGTTCATAACCCGTTTCCTGAAAAGCACAAATATGAAGGTACAAACTCCAGGTCACAATGCACAATTCTCACTCTTACTTTGTGCTTCAGGTGGTGTTTTATCTACATCTGTAGTGAGTGAAATTGGAAAGGGATAAAAAGAAAACTTGCTCAAGTATGGTGATTTCATTTTCCCTCAGCCCCTTTCCTAAACAGGCAGAAATATGAATGTACAACTCTTATAGAGCTTTGTACCCTATGCTTCGATGAATGTAACTTTAAACAAAAGAAATACATAAAAAAGCATCCAAACAAATTCGCCAAATTAAGCAACCAAGGAAATAAGTAGTAAAATATAAGAAACGATAGTAGTTGAGGAAAAAAAGGACCTCGTGGCCACGGCCGCGGCATTTGAAAGCGCCAGGGAAATGGCGGAGAACGTAGCCGAGCCCATCATTGGAGAGGAGTAGATCTGGGGTTAGCTTCGGTCTCTTTCTGGGTGCTTTCTTGGGCTTCTCAGTAGTGGATTTTGAATTATACGATGTGGGTTTAGGGTTGGCATTGTTGTGGGTAGATGCAGCATCGGAATTGGAAGTTGGCGGGTTATTGGAATTGGGATTGGAAGGGCAATCACGGGACCAATGACCTGGGCGGCCACACTTATAGCATCCAGTTGGGGCTGCAGCTGCGGCGGCGCCACCACTCTTCTCCATTTCTACGATTTTCTCCAAAATTTCAGTATTCTATGTATTGAGATGCAGCGATCTATATTTATGGAGGGAAAGTGAATCAAGTTTTGGCGGGAACAGAAAGGTATGGGGAAATTAGTTTTGGGCTTCGGGCTTCGAAAATTAGTAACAGTACTATAGCAATCGAAATTGGGGAGAGCCCAACAGTCGGCTGCACCCAGACATTTTAGAGATAATAAGGAATCCCTCCTTTTTTTTTTTTTTTTTAAATGATTTTCAATATATTAGATTGTTTTTAATTTTTTAATAATACTAATTATCATATATATTTACTATATTTAATTAATAAATCAATAATTTCAAATTTCAAAAGTCAAATGCAATTAGTAACCGATAATGATATGCCATATTGCCATTTTTCAGTCACTAAATCGTATCTTCCTTAATTATTGATATTAATATGCCAAATAACCAAAAATACCCCTTAAGTAATTGAAGTCATTTCTTTTTCAGAAAAAAGCAAAATTAATTTGTCTACATCTTTGATTCATCAATAACACCTATGTTAATCTACATAGAAATGTTACAATTACATTAATTAAGTAACATTGCATGTACTTTAGTAACATGGGCAACCATTTCAACAATTGAATTCAATAATACAGTTTAGTAACAACTATGTTAATATATTAAAGTCATTATATAACTATGTTAATTCAATAACAATTACGTTAATAAATCGAAGTCACTGTATCTTTATTTTTGTTTTCGACAAATGATACTAATTTAGTAACAATTATGTTAATTCAGTTAACAACTACGTTATTTCATAAACAAACATGTCGACATATTGAGGTCATTATATCTTTATTCTCGTTTTCGACTAACGTTACTAATTGTAAATGATGTTACTATACATGAAAAAAACAGATTGTTACCATAGACTATTTTCATTGCATTACAATGAAGTATCAAACACATTTTTCGTTCCATAACAATTTACCAACAATTTTGAATAATCATATACATACAACAGTGTTGCATTGATTCATTCTCATTCAGTTCAATGGTTTAATCTGTTATTGCAATTTTTTAGAATTCATAAAAAATTCAACTTACCAAAAATCCAAATGCAACTTAAATCAAATACATACCTAATGAAACTCTTATTGATGTTAAATTCCCAGTTTCCACAATCAAGAAATTATCGTCGATGATGATTGTTACGAATTTGAAATCTCATTGAAAAAATGGGTTGTTATCGTCGATGATGATTGTTACGAATCAGATATCTCATTGAAAAAACGGGTTGTTTTCTAGAAACAGTATTAAATAATAGTCACAACGTTCCTTTTATTTACAATCTTTCAACCATGCTTCAATTGTTACGAATCAGAGATCTCATTGAAAAAACGGGTTGTTATCTAGAAACAGTATTAAATAATAGTCACAGCGTTCCTTTTATTTACAATCTTTCAACCATGCTTCAAGATATAAATCACTTTAAATACCTAGAAAATATATCGATGTAAGGATTTGTGATGTTCTAAATATATTTCTGACTACAATTTTTAGAAATAGAGATG
Organism: Forsythia viridissima; assembly: GCA_030279155.1. Lineage (NCBI taxonomy): Eukaryota > Viridiplantae > Streptophyta > Magnoliopsida > Lamiales > Oleaceae > Forsythia > Forsythia viridissima. The sequence goes on along the minus strand of CM059034.1, from coordinate 26,450,084 downwards.
GATTACAGAAACATGATTGTGAAACTATCTCGTGTTGAAGACATATGTGGATGTGATGTTTGAAATTCAAATTATGAGACAATTCTAGGATGATACTTATCCATACAAAAATAAAGTAACCTTCTAACTAAAAATGGAAGAATGAGGATTTATAGCTTCCATTAAACATTCAGTAAATGTGTTATTTCCTTTTTCTATGTAATATTATTTTAATTATTTTTTTCAATCCAGTAGATTTGCAATTAGCATAATAACCTCGGGCATTTATGTTAATAACCCAACATCTTATGGGTGAAGTTTGGTTTACTTTCAACCAAGTAAGTGCTTAAATAAATTTTTTATTTATATATTTCGTAAAATATATAATTTATAAGTACTTATAAAACTATAAATATATTGTTGGACATAGATCATCAAAATGCACACTTAATCAAAGAGCTCAGTGGATTAATATAGCTCATGTTCGTTGGCCATTTTGGAGAAGAAAAATGCATTTTACATTTAATGCAATGGGCCACATTTGTACAGGTAATAAAACTTTTGTATTGACTAAATATATTCACATAGTGCATATTTGACCATTATACCATTCTTCCTCACGTGGAGACATCCTCAATAAACCCAGTTCCAGCCCAAACAATGTTTACCATGTTTCTCCTATACATATTTTTCCTCCACCTCCACCGGAGCACTGTTACCCATAGATTCATCTGCCAATCCCGTCGGAATAGACATTTTTCAGTGCAAAATCGACGCAAAGTTTGACTCACAGCTGATCCTTTGAAAATGGTAAACTATCTGCCTCCTTTTCATACTCGTCTGGCAAATGTGTTTTTTCGCAAAAATATACAAAATCATATGACAATTTCACCTATGTTCCTCATTCATTAGTTTCTTATAAATAATGTCTCATGTTAGCTATATAAATTTCAAATACGATTTATTCTAATTTTGTTCCCCTCCCTTTTGTAGTCGGCCGATAATGTCTCCGGCGCAGTACCCATCGGGTAATTCGTTCCGCCTTCACAGTCGAGTTCCTGCTTGCGAAAAAATACCAAATGGGACGACTATACTCACCAAATTTTTCTTCATTGTTGTGAAGTGATGATTGCTCAAGGATTCAAATACGGTAAATGTTTTACCAAACTAGGATGGGAGAATCTTACCAAATTGTTCAACTCCGACACAGGAAATCAATGGACCCGCACCCAACTTAAGAATCACTAGTTTAGCATGCGAAGGGAGTATCAACAATTTAACAAACTTGTCCGTTGTACTAGAATCGAGTACGACCACAGCCAAGACGTTATTGTTGCCGATGACTGGTGGTGGGAGAGAAAGATTCAGGTACTTCAAAATTACTCGTTTGATTTAATCAAGCAAATAAACTCTATATTCATAATCACCGTTGTGAATTAATTATAAGTCATGTTTCCATTTACTTATGAACACATTCTCATGTTTAATTAATTATAAGTCATGTTTCCAATTAATGAAGTGTACATTGCTTTGTTAATCTTGACCAATTCAATAAAGTTCAAGCAACTGTGTGGAATTTGCAATAAAGTTATCTGCAGGTTGTTATTATAGGCGGTTGCTTACAAATATTCTTTGTGTAACTTCGACGTACACAGTGTGGTGTTATTGGACATATTCAGTGTAGTTGAATATATTTTTTTCGTGTGATTTCGACATATACAATGTGGATTTGTAGAACTTCAATGACATTATTCAACAATGGATTAGTCATCAATGAATTTGCTCTTGCAATTGTTGTTGTAGAACTTCAATATTTTCCAATTACTCTAAATGTATATATTTCCTATATAGGAAAACAAAGATTACGCCAAATTTAAGGGAAAGAATTGTGCGGAAATTTTTCACAAGTACCGTAGTATTTTTGGTAACATGTATGACTCAGAAAAATACGCTCTCAGCCCTTCAAAGCTATCTAAAAAGGATTTCGATTAGGGATGGCAATGGGGCGGGTCCGCCCCGCCCCGCGAAAAATTTTACCCGCCCCGCCCCGCGACCCGCGAATTCGCGGGGCGGGGCGGGGCGGGGCGGGGCGGGTCGGCCCTTCGACTCGCCAACCGCCCCGCGAAATTTTTTTTTTTTTTTTTAAAACTAAAAACATAATTAAAAAAAATAAATAATTATATATATATATATATATATATATATATATATATATATTTGTACTAAACAAAACAAAAAAATTATAAAATTGAGGTTATGGTGTAGTGGTTAACATTTGTAGTTTACAAGTTTCAACCCGGGTTCGATTCTTCTTTAGTCTATTTGTAGTGAAAATTATAATCCGTGTCTATACTTCTTGACCTTAGTAATTCACAATGACTTTAATCATCTTGATACGAGTGTTTAGGAGTACATGTAAATAATTCTCTAGAATGGTTTGAATGAAGAGGATTGAGAACCATGAAAAGATGATAAATGTTGTAGTAAATTATTTACAGAGATTCTCCCTTCCTATACACAAGTTTAAAAACACAGAAATGGGCAAAGGGGATTAATAGGAAAATTTCCAGATTTTAGTTTGTGCATTAGTAACTAATGTTCACCCCTTCATTTTTTTAATTTGTTTTTATGGGTAAAAGGAATAAGTTTCAGTGTAAGAGATTCTATTATATATTTATATTTTATGATTTTTCAAAAAAAAAAAAAAAAAATTCTAGGGGCAGGTCGGGGCTGCCCCGGACCCGCGGCGGGGCAGATTTTTCTGCCCCAAACCCGTCCCTATTGTCCGACGGGACGGGGCGGGGCGGTGGTTGGCGGGGCGGGTCGTGGGTTTTTTTGCCATCCATAATTTCGATGACAATGTTGTCAGTTTAGACAAGATACCATTTAGCTCTGAGCTGCACGATGAGTTCGTGCCATCATCTGGTTCATTTAGCACGTCCGCAATGGAATGTTCAGGCGGACACAGCGGAGAAAAGAGAAAACACGGCTCTCATGCTGTTAACGGAAAGAAGAATGTTGACTTCCGCGTTGCATTGTCAGAATCAGTTGAGAAATTGGCATCGGCGGAAGATGCATTGGCTGCGCACTTGAAGTCGAGATCCGGCCCTCATTCGTTTGAACAGTGCATGCAACATTCGAAAGAATTAGGGGTATTCGACGGGGATGAGAATTACAAAAGTTGGGCCATCAATTTTTTTATAGAGGGAAATAACTGGGTTGCTTTCACCGGATGCCGCCCAGATCACATGAAAATCAAATGGATACGCTTCGAGTACACCAATTGGTTGTGCAACAATCCTCATTCATTTGATTAACAGTCTATGTTAGGCGTACTTAAATTTCCACTTCATGTATCGGATTTTTTATGTTTTCAATTATTGAGTGTCACAATTTTTCATCTTTCGTTGTATTGTGTTATTTGTAATTGTATGTTTCATTTTCAATCGGGTTCGGGAATTCTTGGATTTGGGACTGAGCACGTGATAAGTGCGCGTATTGGACTTATTGTAGCCACTGAACATGGATATTTGTGAGTTCTTTGAAGCAGTTTATTATTTATCTATGTTATTAGTTATTTTTTTATCGCATGGCACAAATTTTATGCGCTCCGCCATTTTTAGCGAACAACATGTATCAAGAAATAGATAATCTATCTTTGAACAGTAAACGGTTGTACTTTGAGATAATAAAATATTTCTTCATACAAATAATTGTACTATCAAGTAAGAAAATAGTTCTTACAAGTTGTCCTTTCAGAAAATAATAATCTTTCTCGATCAAAAATGGATTTTGCTTGTATTTGCATGCGTGAATGGACAACACAATGACATGAGGTAAAATCTCTTTTATATATGACATACCATTGTTTCACAATTGAAAGTAATGCATTCCACATTGTTACAAATTGAAAGTTGGTATTTCAAACCTGAACTTGCCATTTTCACACCAGCAATGAATGATCAGTTTGTGTATGAATCGGTACGTATTGTCGACTCCGATGATAATAGCTCCGACGACAATGACATGGACAAAATACAACAAGATATACATGTGTGGCTCGAGTATTGTAGCGCTACTAAAAGCCTAATTCGAGATTATCTGCAACAATGTCGGGTTAGAAGTTGAAGATTCCCGAATGCAAAAAATGGTCACATTTTCATGCTCGAAGCACTACAAGAGGATCCTCAAATAGCTTTTCAAGAATTTAGGATGTATCGTTCTTTGTTCGTAAATTTTACGTAATTACTACGTGATGAGTTTGGGCAGACTGAACGTGGATATTTATGAACAAGTAGGTATGTTCTTATGTATTCTAGCGCACAAAAAAGGGTATCAACAAATACGTAATAGGTTTGGGCACTCCATGGACACGATACACCATTATTTCGGTGTCGTTCTGCGTGCAGTTGTTGGACTGGGTGTAGAATAATAAGACCAAAACCAAATTATAATAAAAGTCCACCTGGTTACAGGCCATGTCCGAACAAGCATCCCTACTTCCAGGTGAATACAGTTTATGAAATGTGATCGTAATGTTATTGTTCATGTCTATCTATTTAATAGTTATAATGAAACTAATTTTCAATTGATACGATTATTAGGATTGCATTGGGACGATTGACGGGACACACGTCAAAGCGGTTTTACCTGCTGACGAGCGATTGCACTTCATAGGGCGAAAAGGCTACCCAACTCAAAATGTGCTGGTGGCATGTGACTTTGATCTCTGCTTCACATTCGTCCTCCCTGGGACGACTGGAAATGTACACGATAGCCGAATTTTGGTTAGGGCTATTCATAATTCTGATATAAATTTTCCAGTGCCGGCCAATAGAAAGTACTATCTCGTAGACTCTGGTTTTGCGCATAGGACTGGATACAGGGCCCCGTATAAGGGAGTGAACATCAGATATCATTTTCAAGAGTTTCATTCAGAATCTAGTCACGGTCGAAGAAGATTCAGAGATACGCGCGAGCATTTCAACTTTAAGCACTCATCTCTGTGCAATGTAATTGAACGTGCTTTTGGTGTGTTGCAGAATAGGTGGACAATTTTAGATCGTATTCTGCGTTATCCTTTTCGAAAACAAACTGCAGTGGTTGTTGCAGCAATGACGATCCACAACTTCATTCGACGGGCAGGCCAACGAGACCACGCATTTCGTACTGCGATAGAGGTTGAAGAAGTAGTCGAGATTGATTTGCCAGACAAGATAGAGCAAACGGTGGCTGATTACAATGCGCCACAAATATCGAATATAGAATGGGATTAATATCGTGATTTCATAGCGCAAAAATTGTGATGCATAAGTGCTATTGTGTTACATTTTCTATTTTATCAGGATTCATTGCTAATATTGTATGACACGGACACTATGAATGAATCAAATGACTTTTTCGCACGAAATCTTCGAGGACTGAATTGTACAATTTTGATACTTTTGTAAAATAAAAATGCAGATGTGTAAACATGTTTTTGAAACAAAATCTACGCTCTTCAAAGTTTAGTTACAAATGTCGGGGAAGTATGAATCACTAAACAACAACAAAATGAAAGTTGAAAGACCAAAATGCAGAAAAACGCACATAGTTGAAGGACCAACCTAATGTAAACCACCCCACCTACGGAATACAGACAGCAACATATTCTGGTTGGAAACGGCAAAATTTCTGTTTGCTGTGGTCGCGGTTGGACCATGGCAAACAGCACCGGGGAACAAACCGCGACCAAGACCAAACAGGAAGTGGAACGAATTTTTTTTCTTGGCCAAACAATTTTTTTTTTTTCTGAATGTTAACGGCAAAATCCCTATTGTTAGATTTGTATATTTCAATTAATGGGCTTTAGTATTTCAAGCCATAATGCTATTTATCTTCTTCAACAATGCAGTTATAGTTATACATACACACAGACGCATGTATAGTTAGTGTGAGAAACCAATTTGCAAACCGCTTATTTTTTTTTCTTGGCCAAACACGTTTTTTTTCTTCTGAATGTTAACAACAAGATCCTCATTGTTAGATTTGTATATTTCAATTAATCGGCGTTAGTATTTCAAGCCAAAATGCTGTTTATCTTCTTCAACAATACTTATACATACATACAGATGTATGTATAGTTTGGGAGAGTAACCAATTTTTAAATCAACAAAATGAAGGGCATAAAGGTAAAAAGTCATAATTGGTCAAAACGTGTAGAAGTGGAAATGTGTAAACTTTTCTGAAAGTGGAGGTTGATGGTTTGCCATGGCCCATCAGCATTTATTGATAAATGAAATTTTCAGTTGAAAAAATCGTGAGCGAACATGCTCATAGTATCGATTGGTGTCCCAAGATTTTATTGAGGAATACGACATCAATTACAAGAAGACATTTTATTGAGCTTGTATTACCTTGGTCACCAGACTATAAGTTGCAGGGTCGGTCCTGAGATTTAGGGGCCCTTATGCAATAATTTAAATAGGGCGTTTAAACAGCGCCACGTAAAAGGTGTACGATATTTGTATTTGCTTAAGGGTGTTTTTCGAGATTTTACCTTCATAATTAGGTTGTCCTAATATTTCATTATAATTAAGGAACTTTCATTGAATTATTATATATATGACTAATTTTTTGTGTTTTTTATTTTTCGCCCTTTTATTTATTGCCAAATCCTAAAAATTTGGAAAATCGTTTTGAATCAATATAAATATTTCTATGTATACATATTTAAAGGGAAAATTGCACTATCTACAATTTAAAGACTAGATTAAGGTAGATAATGTAAGTTAGATTTTGACTTGTTTTTTATTCAGGCTTCACATGTAAGTAGGCTGATTTAAAAAAAAAATTAGACTAAAATTTTTAGACCCTAAATAGTTGGAGGCCCTAAGCGATTGCCTAGCCACTTAGGACCAGGGATGACCCTTATAAGTTGCAGTTGTATTTTGAAAGTAGAAATTATGTTAGGAGTAGTATGATATAAAAATACTTTTTTTAGTAATAATGTTATAAAAGATGTACCACGTGCAATTCTCTTGATCATCTACCATATATTTAAGGATCTTCGCCTTCTATGGGCATTTTATTGTCTTTAAAATACTCATGGTGCATGGTTAGCGAAAATAATAGTATAATTTTATGTTTGGCTTCTATGCAGGTTATATGATAGTACTTCTTGTCATATTGATAAAAGTAATATTTTTCTTCTACACTAATAACTAGTTGTAGTAAATGGATTGAGCGGCTCGTAGACTTGCCAACTTGGCTCCTCAAAACTCGACCCACAATGGACTTGGACTCATCTAAGGACGAGGACGAGCTCGAGCTCGGGCTGAAAAAAATAGGACGAGCTCGTTTGGCTCGGCAAAAATACTAGCCAGTTTGTGGGCTTGCCCAACGAGTCGAGCTCATTTTAGGCTTGTGGCTCGTCCCTAACGTTCACATTTTTAAATTTTTTTAGATTCAATTGTTTCCTATAAATACTCATTTTTAAACTCATTTTTTTTCATACCTCAATCTCTCAATCTATTATATACTCAATTCAATAACAGTTCTCAAATTTCAATCTCTCAATATTAGTTTATAATTAGTATCTCATATCTCATTATTTAAATATTAGTTTATACTTTTAAGTTTTAATTTTATACTTCTAGTAATTCTCTATATTTCTATTTTCTACTACCTCTTCATCTTCTACTCTTCTCTTTATTATTTTATTGCAAATGGTATAGAATCGAAGTGGTGATAATTTTAGTGGTCTTAATGACATTCCAATTACAAACGATATTATTGATGAGTTTGGAGGTAGTACCGATCCAATTGATTTAGACGATGTTAAAAAGATGTTGACACGTATAACCACCAGTTCTATCACTAAACAAAAAACCACAAAAAAAAGGCTAGTTGCTGGCAATATTTTGAGTTAGTGTCGACTGGTAAGTAAATAGATGGAATCTGTAAGCACAAAGCACAGTGTAAACACTGTAAAGAGATGTTAGCCTGCAAAATAGGGATAGACACGATCCATCTAAACAAATACTTCAAAAAGTGTCAATTCAAACACGGAGATTTAGAATCAGATCAGACACAACTCTAGTTTGGATCTACCAGAGTCGGGTCGAGTAGGAATCTCAATCTCAACAATTGAGTATATTCACAAGATAGTATGCGCCATGAGGGACTATCGAAATTGGTGGCAAATGCATATTTCCACTGAGTTTGGTGGAAAATTCTCATTTCATGAATTTTATCCAAAAATATCTCCAATCAAGGTATGTTAATGTTTCTAGAAATAATCTTCATAAAGACAATATTTTTTTTGTATAATAAAAAGAAATAAGTTATTACAAAATATATTAATAATTATAACGGTGTTTTATCTTTTACATCAAACTTATAGACATGTAATAACTAAAAAAGATACATGGATGCAACTGCATACTACATTGACAGTAATTGAATAATACATAAAAAATTAACAGCGTTTAGACAAATTGATTATCCTCATAATAGAGTTAATATTTTTCATATTTTATTGTAGTTTTACATTTGATAATGCAGGCCCCAACAATATAGTAATTAAAAAATTTATTCAATATTTTAATCCAAAATTTGATGGTATTTTTTTTTACATTCGTTGTGTATGTCATGTGTTTAATTTAATGGTGAAAGATGAATTAAAATTTATAGAAAAATAATTTTAAAAAATTAGATATCCTATTAATTAAATTACGGTTTCATTAGTAAGAAAACAAGTTTTTGTTGCTCTATGTGTTGAAAATGGGCTGCAAGAAAAATATTTTTGTACTGATGTTAGATATCATGCTTGAATTTTGTAAAGATTATGAAGATTGCATTACTGCATATTATAATGGCTGATACTCAACGACCCAAAATATGATTTGCAAGCACATGACTGAGAAATATGTGATGGAAGCTAAATTTAGAAAATATTGAGAAAAGTTGCTTATGTTATCTCTATGAATAATGATATTCATAATCGCTCATTATCGGTAGTCTTCCTATGTGGCATTATTCAATTAGATGAATTATTTACTCCAATTGAGTAATGCATTTATAGTCATTAATTATGAATAATTCATCCAATTAAATAATACTATGTATAATGACTAACGTTACTAAGCGACTATGAATAACATTAATATATTTCTATTAGCATATATTATGGATCTTAGACTTAACTTAGAGAGTACGGAATTAACAATAATGACAATTTCATAAAAATTAACCTATGAAAATATACTAACATGTGGTAATTTGTAACAAATTTTATGTCAAATGTATGAAGTCTACGCTGAAAATGTCAGTAGGAACGTTATACGACCCCTTGTTCCAACATATACTTCGTCATCAACTGATGACATTGACTTAATGAGTTGCATTAATTCACATAGTGGCGATCAACATTTAGTTGGTTCTTCTTCTTCTTATTCCATTTTTCGTTCTCGTTATACACCGATAGATTTAGTTAGGTATTTCGTGCACAACATGTTTAGTATTTTAGATGACGAAGAGATAAATAATTTTGATATACGACGATGGTGGAGACTACATCAACATAAAATATCCAATTATTTCAAAAATTACACGTGATCTATTAACACTTCCGGTATCAACTGTAGTATCGAAGTCTGCTTTTAGTACAAGTTTGATTTTAAGTCAAGACTCAAAGCCGACATTTTAAAAATCTTACTATGTCTGAATGATTGGAATGACGCCGAATTTTAAATCCAAGATAAAGTAGATATAATGATGTCCGAAGAACTTGAAGATTTGAATATAGATTATTTAGATTTGTAGTAAGTATTATTTTGCGTATATATTTAATATTTATTTTTCTTATTTTAACAAAAAATTGTACACTACCTAGTTCAAAGTTGCCAGTCCCAAGCTCGGAAAAAAGATGAGAGTTTTCAATCTTCAATTTTTAACATAAAATATTTTTGATACTTTCTTTCTTTTGTATTTTAAAATTATCAAAAAAATAAATAAATTCAAGGCCGAGTCAAGCTCGTGGGTAGCTCGGCTCGGCTTGTTCGACCCACGAGCTCGTGGGTCGAACCAAGCCTCGAAATTTGGGATGAGCCGAGCCCGTCATGCAATGCTAGCTCGACCCATTGCCACCCTTACTCATAATAGGGAAAATAATATATTTGATCTCCAATTTTTTAAAAACGTAAGAATATACTCCTAACTTTTATAAATAGTACTGGACATCTCCAATATTTGAAGAAATAGGTATGGTAAGTCCTTTATGACGAAATTATTCTCTCATTTGAATAAATAAAAATTATAATAATTGAAAAATACCCTCCAAAATAAAAATAAGAAAGAGGTCATCTTCTTTCATCCAACCCCACATTTCATTCTTTTTCACTATCCATCTTTTTCTCTTCATGCTTTTATGCCATTACATCCAAAAGGGTGTCTTGTTATCACAACTGATGTTTGAATCGGACATTCATATCTCATTCCTCAAGCTTTCTCTCTCTAGAACTCTCCACTTCCCAGTCAGATCATTAAGATATCCCTTCCAGTTTCGAAAGAGGGCATGATGTTTGTGTGGATAAATAGGTGCTTATGGATACTAAAGAAGAAGGATTTCGGTGGGTCGTTAATTTTTTTTTTAATCTTCAATGCATAGACATTTTTGATAATTTTGCACATTAGTAGAGTGTTGAATATATTGGATTTTTCTTGAATTTTTGGATTTTTTTGTTATCTTTGGATGATTTAGGGTTCTGGACTTTTATAATATCTCTGTTTTCCATCTAGGTACAAGTGGTTCTTGAAGAATTGCTTGGGTTTTCCATTTTTTTTTAATGTATGGAGTAGGGCCATTGTTTGAATGTTCCTATGAGTGAGATGTGGTCCTCTTGGCGTGTTTTTTTCTTGAACATGGAACCCTTGAGCAGCACTTGTTGATACTGGTTATGGGCATTGAAAATATTGTAGAAGTTTGGTATTGTTAATATAGTTAGTAGATTTTTTGTTGTTTGTATTTCACATTATATATAAATTGTACAGACAAAAAGAAAACCCATTGACATGTATAGAACAATATTGATTCTTTTATTTGAGGAGGGTTTTCTCGGAGGAATTCATGGACGGCTTGTAAATTTTTTATTGGCCGAGTAGAGGAAAAGGTGGGAGTTTTCCTCGGAAATTTAATGGCAGATTTCTTTTCTGGTTAAACAATGTATTTAGAGAAGATGGATACTTAAAAAGAAGGAAAGGTTGGGGTTAGTGGAAGAAGAGAGCATCTTTCTTATTTTTTTATTTTTTTAGAGGTATTTTTTTTTATTTTTCTTGTTTTTTGTAAAGAGGATGATAGTTTTGTCATAAAGAACCTACCATGTATATGTATTCTAACGTTTGAGATGTCCGATACTATTTTTAAAAATTAGGGGTATATCTCTTACGTTTTTGAAAAATTAGGGACCAAATATACTATTTTTCCTTGATAATATATTACTTATTCAAAAGATCTCAACTTGCATCAGAAACCGATTGTATATCCAATTCATCAATTTCTCCAATTCCAATATGCCTCTTCATAAAATAAAGGAAGAAAAAAAAGTATAATGTCCACTAAAGTATGTTAGACGGTGTTGAAACTATTTTTTAAGTGTTTATAAGTTGTGAATTCTATAAAATATGTAGATAATAAGTAGTAAATTATGAGTCTTACGAAACATGCACATCACATGATTAGAAGGAACATTCTCTAAGATCCTAAACGAGTCACCCATATTATAAATTACATAAATCACCCTACATCTACTCTAAATTACTTTCTCGTGTTGCATTGTAAGAAAAATGGTTATGCACTTTGGGACACACTGACAAATTCATTTCTTTGCAATCAAGATACCAAACAATACAACATACATCCTTTATCATTTCATCAATCAGTTTATTGAAGATATAGAATCCCTCCTTTTTCTTTTCAAAAACACTATCCACATAGACCAGGAAATCTTGATACGTCTGTTACCATATACAGAACTCCCTTATCCATCAGATAAATGTATTATATCACTCACTTTGTAATTTTAAAAAATTTAGAAATGAAAAGATTACATTAAAAAGAGGAGGAAATACTCTCTTCCAGTGAACAATGGCAACAAGTACAATGGTCAGGAATTCAGAGACCAATCAAAATTTTGATACACTATGTAAATTGGGCCCCCATCATTCAAAAGGTGTGTCAAAAGACCTGCCTTAGTTGCATCCAAGTAATTTATGATCCACTTGGGAATTTCTTTTTCTTGCCCAAAATCTGCACTGTACCTGCAGTAGAAAAGATCCATAAAAGCAAAGTTAATGGACTTTCAACTTTATTAAGATTCTGCATTTTGTGAAACCATGAAACTCATCCATAATCTTTAATGAAAATCTTGATTTCAATCAACAAATAGAAAATTTCCTCCATTAATGACTCACCACTTGATAACGCGAGAGAGGTACATGGTCCTCTTGGCAAGATCTACGCGCATTCCATCATCCCTTTGGAAAAACTCCCTTGCAGCATACCTTAATTCCGATGCAACTCCCTGAGCAGTAAAGAATTTGACCACGGGGCTTGACTTTGTTGCATTGCAGAGCGCAAAGTGAATCAATAGATTAACTTTTGGAAACGCCAGCTGGAAAGGAATTGAAAAATGAGTAAGTCTAGCTTCAGTTTCATGCCCAGTGATAAAATGGAATGTGCTAGGTTTTAATTCGCAGTGTAAGATAAATTACCTCCAGACGCTTGTCTCCACCACTAAAAGGTTTTGTTAATGAGAAAGGTGCTCTTTTATTGCTTCTAAGAATCCCATTTCTAATTGTGCTCAAGGAATAGGAGTAGCCCCCAACCACATACATGAAATCATCAAAGAAAGCCCTCCTATCGATCATGCCTCCAGGATGACCAATTCTAATGACCGCGTGAATAGCCATGGCATTGTGCAAGTTTAAGAAGAATGCCAGTTTCTCATCCGCTGTAAGTGTCAAAAGATTCATTCTCTGGAGATCCTGCACTAAATTTATGTATCTGTATTCATAAATAAAAGGAAATATGAAGTTAGCCAATAACACTTGCATTTATAATCATTCGGTAAAGGAAAAAGTTACGTATCATATAGGTAGCCAGTTTTATATTGCTAATGCACGGCAGCGCCTAAACCTAAACCGGTAATCTGCTTCTATTCAAACTTGATAGACAACAAAAGACTTAACTACGACTTCGCATAATTGTAGTAAATAAGCATCACACAAGTTAAAGTAGCTAATCAAGAGGTCCAATAAAAATGTGAAAAAGGTTGACATGCACTTCTCTCATCTGTAAATATATTTCATTGTTGCAAGACTGACTGATCGATATAAAAAAAAACAGGCATGAACTAAAAAAGGGTGTCTTGAAGTTGAAAGAGCTTGTTTTGATCCTGAACATTCCAACTCATCAACCCAATCAATTTCTTTTTAATAACTCAAGGAGAAACACATGCAAATCATAACCAAAACGAAAAGGTGAGAGAGGATTTAGGCTGAACAAGACTGATCTAACTCAAAGCATAGTCCCGTTAAGAGTATAAAGCTAAAGGATCTACTAGTTTCCGGCATTGCAACGAAACATACCAATTTCGATCAACATATGTCATATGTGTAGGTTCACATAATTCAAATGCAACTAATGTAAAGATTCATACTACCTCCGTAATTCTTCACTATTTCTGATGCCGACATAATCAAGATGGAGTCTGTCGTCAGAGGCATAGGACTCAAGTATTGCGGACATTATTCTGGCAAGCCTCTGACTAACAGTAGCAGCATTCTTGGGCTCACTGTCGTTTACTGATCCCCTGAAATTATAGCATTTGGGAATGAAGGGCTCGTGCTCAAGGAATCGGTAGCAGTGGTTTCCATCCTCGAATTCATTTTCACTGCATTTAACACGTCATATCTATAAGATCAAAGTAGGTTGAAAGCTATAAGTTCCCAATATCTTGTTCTTACCCAAAAACATGATGAATGAAATGCTTTCTTGCCAGCTGCTTCCCAATCTCAATGGCCTATATAAATATGAGTTGTGAGACAAAATAAATAATGAAGTCATTAATCGGTGAAGAAATGTAGTTATGTAGACAAAACAAAAGATTGCATGTTTGGCTTAACCGTCACGTTTTTACTACTTAATCTTACAAGTGAATCAAGAAAATGGTTGGGTTTGAATTACTGCAGTGGTTTATTAGGCCAAAAGTAGGGATGTTCAATGTTGCTATTGAGTGATCTTATTATGAGCGTATATTGAATTTACTGCAGTGGTTTAGGCCAAAAATAGGGGTGGTCAATGTTGCTATTGTGGTGGTCAATGTTGCTATTGTGTGATCTTAATATGAGTGTATACGAACATACTAGTTAACAAAATGAGAGAATAAAAGGAACTGCGGAAAAAAGACGCAATCCAACTTTTAAACAAAAAGTAAGATAAAGGGAGGCCAAACAAAGTAAAGCTAATTTTATTTTATTTTTTGAAAAAACAGTTATTTAACTTTTCTGGTTGCAAACATGTGCCGCAAAAGACAACCAAGTTTTATGCTTATCCAAACATGCTAGAGACCAGAGATCTTAAGATGGCTTGACCTCTGTTTACTTTTCTTTTAAGTAACATGTGCCGAGAGAAGAGTTTACTTGACAAGTAATTTTTAAGCTTAGCCAAACAAGCTAACACCAGAAACACCTAAGATGGGTTGGCCTCAACACGACCCCTAAGATTATATTCATTTGTTGTGTCAAAAAAAGAGGCACATAAGACAGTGAGTAGTGTACTGGGGGCGTTCAGGTTTAATGGAGCTAACAACTAGTTTTATCTTTCAATAAAAAGAAAGAAGGAAAAAATTATATATGTAAAAAAATAAAACAAGGAAAAACACGAGCTTAAAGAGCAAAGTACACAATCTGGCTCTCTAGATGAGTCGAAACACTCGAGACCTAAGGAATGCCCACTTTTACACTTCTAATCACGATACTTACAGAAAATAAGATAAAAAAAAAAAAGTGTGCTGTGGTGTGGTGTGGTGTGAGAGCAAAAAAAGATAACATATATAATATATAATCCGATTAGCACGTCAAATTAAACACAAAGGAACATAGTCAAAGAAGAGAAATAAAAATATGAATATTTCTTTGCACCTGTGATAAATTTTGCCGAATTTAACAAATTAAACATATAAAATATTTGTTTTTAGTACTCTTCCATTCAATTAAATATTATATAATATATTTATTTATTTCATATTTAATATTATCAAATTTATTGTATTAAATACGTTCAATCATTCAATCCTACACATGAATTGGCATCGTAGCATTGGAGGCTGCCTCGTATAAAACACGAATACTGCTGCGAAGAAGAAGTAAAAGCTCTTGTTCGCATCGTCCACGTTTGACAAGACAACCATGGGACCACTCAACCAACTTTGAACGACCCATACTTTTCTAAAACAAAACTGACGTGTTCTTTTGCGGCCAAATATTTTCCTCAAATCAAACTTCAAATTGAATTATTCAAATTTTGACTTTAATCTCCACTTGAACCCTTGCCTCTATTTCTAAGAGCACTTTTGATAGTAATCAACATTAAGTCATGTACTTACAAATTACTTATTTTATTAAATATAATTTTTAAATTACATTTTACATGCTTGATTGAGCTTAATTTCATCAACATGGTAATTTAAAAAAGAATTAAAAACGAAGAAGAAAACATGGAAAGAAGGAAAATTTGTCAAAAACATATCTTAATTGGACCGTGCATTTTGAGAACATAACCTGACATCATTACTCTTACTACTTCGTATTACCAAAATATTTTAGCGTTGATAACGAGGAAAAGCCATCATATACTGATAACTGATCCCACCCGCATGTGGTCGTAATTATTAATGTTGGCTCCTAATACACATTTCTCCATTAAAATGTATATCTAATTACAACACGAAATACTTTAATTTATCATATTTTTATTCAAACTTCAGCCTTCATTCAATTAATTATTTATTAGTAACTAGTTAGAAAATATCTTCATTCGTCACACTACAATATTAAATTATATATCAAATACATCCATAATTTATACAATTATTAATTAATTGTTTTTCAATTAGTTAATCAACAAATCCAATTTGGTCAGCGCTTCCAACTGTCTAGATTTCCACCTCAACTAAATAACAGAACTTTATCTAATCCCTAATTAATTAAAACAAACAAGAGTTACTTAGTGGTCCACACATACTGATGCAAAACGCGTTTGTTAAGTAATTATTATTATTAATGGTCCCAAAATGATAATTATGTCTAATCAATTAACACAATACTATACAACAGTTTTTACTTTTTATCAATATTCTAAAAAGCGTAAAATGTGACTAGACATATAAGTCGAATTTTAAGCTTTTCGAGTTTAGATGAGACCTATGCGAGAGCGAGATAAAGATAAAACGAGGGTGAGGTGTGAAATGCCTAGGCTGATTTTTTAGAACAGTATTTTTTTTTAATAAGACCCACTACCAAAAATCTCATACATATTATATTAATTAAAATAGTGCTTTTAACTCCCTCTTTTATGTCATTGCATAGAGTTAGTTATATGAATATACCCCACACGTGGATTCCAAATAGTAATTATTTAATATAAAACGTTACTTGATTAAACTTTTAATTATTTTGGAGTAAAAAAAATGTAATAAAGAAATTAGAAAAAAAAAAAAAAAAAAAAGGTGAAAATCACAAAATGGGGTGAAAATAGAGATGTATACCTTCTTCCTGCCGCAGTCCAAGTGGTGAATTAGGACTTCCACAAGATCAGCCCCAGTGAAACAATTCTTGACAATCTTCATCTTCATCAGACGGTCCTGAATGGGCAGCCTCTGCCGCAAAACCCTAACAATCGCCACCATCTCATCTAAACTCTCCTCCGCCTCCTCATCATCGAAGCCGTATACGGGCGGCGCGGGCGCATCATCCGGACACTTAATCCCCAGCATTTCCTCCATTTTCTTCTCCAGCATCCCACTATTCCTCAAAGAGTTCAATACAACCAATCCTCCGATAAGCTTTTCGTTGAAAAATATTTGTGGTACTGTTCCACTGCCTGTCCTTTCGATTAACTCCTTTTCTCTCGTGGGATACACGTCGATATTGATCTCAACAAAATTCAGATTCTTTCCGCGAAAAAATGATCTCACTGCAGTGCAGTCCCTGCAATTCGAACGCGAGAAAAAGCTAATTCTTCCTTTTAGCTCTACCTTACCTAATTCTTTCAGTGATTTAATCACTTTCAGACCTACAAGATTGAATTCCATAACTTTTGACGCGGGCTTCAATAAAGCCTCCTCGTCTTCATCGTTGTTTCTTCCCTCTCTCAACGACGACAACCGCTTCGTTATGGCGACGGAAAAGCTATTACTCTTTTCACGAATAAATTTCCCGATCGCCGGCATATCAAAATTATCCGGCGCCGAAATTGACCTTTCCATCTTGGGCGACAGATTAGGCGGAGAGCACGTGCCGTTAACCCCAGGCGGCGCTTCTGGCTTGGGCAGCTGCGAATGAGGTTGCTGGATCAATTCTTGTACGGTGCCGTTTGCTTTTTGTGAATCGGCTGAATTTATTATATCACTGGAACGGCCATTGACTTCCCTTTCGTGTTCTACGTTAGAATCGGAATTCCCATATCTTTTTGAATCCGTTTTTCCATTTCCAACAGTATTCCCCTCATTTTCGGGGAAATTAATATCTCCCCTTTCTTCTTCAACATGGTTGGAAGCGACGTCGTCTGCAATTGCATGGGGTTGTTCTGTATTTCCATCTCCTCCTTCTCTTGATAATTCCATTCCTGAATGAATGAATAAAAGAAATGAAAAGAGAGAGGAGCGGAGAAATCGGGGAGCGGTTATATTGAAGCCTTGGAGGGAATATGTATGTATATATAAATATATGAATGAGAGCTTGTAAATGGTTAACAATGGCTAATGGTAATTAAGAAATAAAGAAAAGAAAAAAGAAAAATAGAGAAAAGGTCAAAAACGGCCAAGTGATATGTTGTTCATGTCATGCCGTCCCACTAATTAAATCGGGTTTAATTTCGGTAAGACCAAGTGTTAATGAAAAAGTCATTTATGTCGTGTTTTATGGTGTAATTTGAACTACCATAGTTTCCTGAAGAAAGGATCAAGTCTAAAATCCACTAAAATTGATCCAGTCTAATATCTTATACAATTCTTAAAAGCATATTCAACGTATTCTGTAGATTCATGTTTAGGTAGCATCCAATCAATAATTTTGAATGCATAAATAGATATTAAAGTTCAAAACTGATCTTAACAAATTTTATCTACAACTTAATAATACTGTTATATATGTCTTTTATTTGTTTAAAATAAAAATAAAATCACATCTTATTTCGCCACATCAGCTTGACAGAATGATTTTTGTAAAAATAATTTTATTTATTATCACTAGTGATTATTATAAATCTGTGAGGCAAATATATTTACATTAAATAATAAGTTTAATAAAATGTGAGAATATAAAATTTAGTTTATTGAACATATCTTTGAATGCTAAGAACATTTCTAATATGCTCTTTAAAATAAAGAGAATCTTATGTTTAAACATACGGTCTAAATTAACTTTTTAAAATATAGAATAGGTTTTGGTTCTTCAAATTTAGAGAGCTTAACCCATTCTCTATAATTAAATAGTGTACACAAAATAAAATAGAAAATATAGAATAAAATTATATAATAATTAGGAGAGATGCATGTTAAAAGAAAATAAATGAAAAAAATAATAAATACTTATTGGAAGAAGTAAAATAAAGTGTTAAAGATAAAGTGATTGTTGAAGTACTTAAAAAATTTTACTCTTTAAATTTGTATATACTCTTTAAGACGCTCTTTATAAATAGAGAGTCTATTAAAGATGTTCTAAATAACATATATCTTTTTAAAACATTATCTATTTTTAGTTATCTGGTTAATTTTTTTTTGGTAATGCATTTGGGAAATTTGATGTTGGCTTCAATAGGGGCCACTTTTTATGTTATTGAATTTAATTTAGGACTTGTTTGGTTTTTTTACACATAAAAAAATACTCCCTCCGTCCCAAATATATAGGCCACATTTCCTTTTTCTCTAATCCCAAATATATAAGCTTGTTTCTATTTTTGAGGTGTTTTTTTTGTTCATTTACTAAAATAACCCTATTTAATTTGCTTATTTATAACTATTTTTCCCAACTTAATTTTGAAATTGTACATTAAATAATACTCATTAAATAAGGGTAAATTAGGAACACCATTGATAAATTTACTTTTTCAATAACATTCTTAATCCGTGTGAAAAATCCAATCAGCCTATATATTTGGGACGGAGAGAGTATAAAAAGTCAAAAAAATAGGTAAAAAAACACATTTTCTTGAAAAAAAAATAATAATAATAAACTACACCCAACAAGCTATTAATATCATCTTAATTGTCTAGCTGAATAGAATTCCTCGGAAAATAGATGTTGGCTTCAATAGGGGCCACTTTTTGAAGAATAAACGGAAATTGCCCCCAAATTATAGCAGGTGATTGATTGACAGTGCCAAATATCTAATACGTGTCTTGGACAGAGAAGTAATTTTTTGTTTCGAAAACTACTCGCTAGAGTTGATATATATTTTTTCGGGAGTCAAACTTAGAACTAATTGGACAGATTAGATAAAAAAGAAAAAAAAATCAGACTCATTGAAGGACTTGATATTTTTTTTTTGAATCGAAAAAAGGTTGATAACCCCCAACTCTAAGGAGCCCCCCCACCACCCCTGCCCTAGAGTCACATGGAGAAGGTAAATCGCAGGATGTGCCTTCCTGTAGTCAGAGTGGAGAGAATTATGTAAGCATGAAAAAATCTCAATAACTCTCGCTTTCCACAAGGAACAAATTCAGTATTTCACGATTCGAATCTTGCACCCGGACGCGCTGAGCACTTACCATCCCTCCCCTTTGCCACTGGAAATATGTCCTGGGGGCGAAGAACTTGATATTTAAATTAGAATTAAATGTGATTTGAACTCCCGTACTTTCGTGATTAATGGATGACGTCCTAATTCACCAAAATAAATAGAAAACTAAAATTGGATTAAGTCTTCACGAAATTTAATATGACTGTACACCACAATGTCTAGAATATATTGGGAAATTGGCGCAAATAGTCCCTAATGTTTACCATTAGTGCACAAATGGTCCCTAATGTTTTAGTTTTGACGGAATGGTCCATAACCTATCCATTTAGGTATGCAATTGGTCTTTTTAGGTGCGCAATTGGTCCCTATCACTGTTTTTTGTCTTTATTAGCAGGAGTAAAATTGTCAAGTCACATTTTTTTTCAACCTTTCAATTGGCGCAAATAGTTCCTAATCTTAAGAAATTTACAATTAGATTCCTAATATTTAAAAAAGTGAAAATGAGTCCTATACTTTATTTTTTTTTTAATAAAAATAAAAAAAAAACTAACAAATTGATAATATACTAAATTATTTTGAATATTTTATGAACTATTATAAAATAACCAAAATTAAAATTCATAATTATTAACAAATGTGCTAATTAAAATTATTTTATTATTATTAAGTAATCATATTATTTAAAATTCAAACTTTAATTTTATCATTACAACAAAAGAAGAAAAATAAATTTGTCACAAATAAAAATTTTACTTATGCTCAACCCAACTCAATTTTATACAGTCTCATATTTACTGGACCAATCCAATCCAATTTTGAGCCACAAGATTATTAGATCAGTCCTATTTTAAATTTTAATTAATTTTTAAATTAAAAAAAAAAGCAAAAAAAAAAGGTTCCCACTCACCCCACTCCACCCCACCCCCAACCCAAAATACGAGCAGAAGGGAGGGGAGAAACTGCTCGCGAAACCAGGGCTCCGCCCTGGTTTCGCCGCGAATAGGGGGGAGAAATCTCCCATATTTTGCTGCGACGGGGGGATCTCTCCCCCCATGTGGTAAAGATGGCTGTATTGATATGGAGCTGGTGGTGGAACTGAATAATGATGCACCGGGGGAGGAACTGATTGAACGGGTGGTATAGCTATGGATCCTGGAGTTGGTGCTGGAGGTGGAATCAAATATTGAATTGGCGAAGTTGGTGATTGAGTAGGCGGCAAAGAAGGATCTATGGACACCGGAGCTGGTGGAGCAATCAAATACGATACAGGGGGAGGCGGTGATTGAGTGGGTGGTATAGAAGGATCTATGGATACTGGAGTTGACGCAGGTGGAGGAGAAAGAGCCTGCGTTGGTGGTGGAATATACTCGATTGGGGGTCCTAGAAGTGGTGACACATGCGGTACATATGTTATATTGGGTTGTGTGAAGTTTTTGAATTTGATGAAAGGCCAAAAGAAGGCTGATTGGCATGTTACAGGAGAGAATTTTAGCTTCTGTGTGACATCTGCTGTTCGTGTTCCATTGTCTTCAAATCTGATGATTTTCATTGAAGCAGTCTGGGCACTTTCGCCGGCGACGGCAATCGTGGAGGGGAGAAATCCCCTCCCTTCTGCTCGTATTTTGGGTGGGGTGGGGTGGGGTGGGGTGAGTGGGAAACTTTTTTTTTTTTTTAATGTAAAAATTAATTAAAATTTAAAATAGGACTAGTCCAATAACCTTGTGGCTCAAAATCGAATTGGATTGACCCAGTAAATATGAGACTGTATAAAATCGAGTTGAGTTGAGCATAAGTAAAAATTTTATTTGTGACAAATTTATTTTTCTTTTTTTGTTGTAATGATAAAATTAAAGTTTGAATTTTAAATAATATGATTACTTAATAATAATAAAATAATTTTAATTAGTACATTTGTTAATAATTATGAATTTCAATTTTGGTTATTTTATAATAGTTCATAAAATATTCAAAATAATTTAGTATATTATCAATTTGTTAGTTTTTTTTTTTAATTTTTAATAAAAAAAATTAAAGTATCGGATTTATTTTCACTTTTTTAAAGGTTAGGAATTCAATTGCAAATTTCTTAAGATTATGGACCATTTGCGCTAATTGAAAGGTTGAAAAAAAAATGTGACTTGACAATTTTATCCCTGATAATAAAGACAAAAAACAGTGATAGGGACCATTTGCGCACCTAAAAGGACCAATTGCGCACCTAAATAGATAGGTTATGGACCATTCTGTCAAAAATGAAACGTTAGGGACCATTTGCGCACTAATGGTAAACGTTAGGGACTATTTGCGCTAATTTTCCGAATATATTTGATAAAAAAAATTGTAAATTATAAATAGTAGATCTTATAAAATATGTAAATAAAAATTATAGATCCTATAAAATATGTAGATAAAAATAATATTTGACAAATTTATAAATACACATAAATATACTCCTAATCTGAATTTGAATTCAACTACAATAGTTATGAATTTTGATTGTCATCAGATCATTGATTTATAGGGATTTTGGCGCAAATGGTCCCTAACCTTTGGTCTAAGTGTGGAATTGGTCCCTAACGTTTAATTTTTGACAAACAAGTCCCTAACCTATGTGTTTTGGTGTGAAATTGGTCCTTATGTAATACAAAAGACAAATATACCCTTATTTTAATTAGAAGAAATTGTATATTGATTCCTAATTATTACAAAATGTGCAAATAGGTCCAATACTTTTATTTTTTATAAAAAAATTCAAGAAAACTAATGAGTTTTTTTTTTGAATTAACACTTTAGTAATAAATATGTTAAATAAAATTATTATTTTATTATTAAGTAATTATATTATTTAAAATTTAAACTTTTATTTTATTGTTGTATAAAAAAAATAACTTTGTCACAAACTTGATATTCAAATACTTTTATTTAATTGAGTTATATGTTTATTAACTATAAATACTAGAAATACAATTATATTCTTCATATTTTAATTTATCGTTTTATTTTCGTTCAAAAATAAAACACATAATGTGTAAATTAATTTTTATTAGTATTTTTATGTTAAATAAAAATGTAATAAGATTAGTTCAATGTCATAAAATTATATACGTTATTTTGTTATTTATTTAACTTAATTTTTAAAGTAAAGAGGGAGAAAAAATTTTATAAGTGAGGGAGAAAAATTTCTCTTTTCTCCCAATGATTTCTCCCTCTTTAAATAATATAATTACTTAATAATAAAAATAATAATTTTATTTGACATGTTTATTACTAAAGTGTTAATTACAAAAAAAAAAAATTTCACCAATTTTCTTTAATTTTTTATAAAAATAAAGTATTGAACCTATTTGCACATTTTGTAATGATTAGAAATACAAATATAATTTATTCTAATTAAAACCAAGGGCATATTTGTCATAAGGACTAATTTTGTACTAAAACACATAGGTTAGGGATTTGTTTGCCAAAAAATAAACGTTAGGGACCAATTTCACACTAAGAGCAAAGGTTAAGGACCATTTGCGCCAAAATCCCTTGATTTTTATATTTATGTGATTGTTACAATATGCACAATGTTTGGTTATAGTAAGTAGAGATTTTGTCAATAGGTTTTTTTTTTCCCAGTAGAGCTTTTAATTATAAGTCTTTAATTATAAGTCAATCCGAAAAATATTATCAATATTAAATAATCCTTCGATAGTATATTTATAAAAATATATTTTTACATAAACTACATATTTATTTATTTGACTAAATATTAATGTTTCTTGAATATTTCACAATTTTATCTATCATAAATAATATTTATTTTAATATACTATGTTGACGTTGGTTTTACCACACACTTCTGATATGGCTTTCACGTCAGCAAGGGTCCCATCTAGGCCCAACAAGGGCTCCATCCGAGGTCTATCGAGAACCTCAGCTAGGTCCTGCTAGGACCTCGAAAGTTCTGATAAAGCGCTCCGAAGATCCATCGAATGCCTTGGCCTTCTGCAGCTAGAATTCTGTGCCTCGACACTCACGACCGACCCATAGGGCCTCGCCAGGCTTCGTATCAATTATAACTAGCAGGCAGCATGATATACCGGAATGACCAGAGAAGTAATTAAGAAAAGATTACGTTGATTTGGCGCACGGATCCTCACAAGAAAACTGAATCATAATCTCCTAAAATCATGCAACGTGATAAACTCAAAGAAGGAAGATAATCTCAGGGATTGCCTGAGTAAGGGATGATCTCTATCACATAAGGAAGGAGGATCCGATTGGGTATCAAATTGATTTGTTTCCTAAATCAATCAGGACTCTTGCGCTATAAATACGACGTATCCGGTTGTTCCAAGGTACGCACTGTTTTACGCTTAAGAATCCCACCCTAAACTCTGCTCAAATATCTACCTGTTTGTCTCTCCCACACCCCATTATTTCCACTCCCCGTGTATCTCCCATATACCGGCCGTTTACTTAATCGTCGGAGTGCCAACGATCGCCGGACCTTTTTTCTTTGGAGATATTGGTGCCTAACGATTGTCCTAGTGTGCAGGTAACATACGAGTTGGCAGAGGAGTGACTGGAGATCTGTTGACACGCGGACGTTGCAGGTTCCGACGTCAATAGATTGGCGCCGTCTGTGGGAATCGAAATACGTTACACAACCAAACAACTTGTGGTAAAAACGTGTTTTCTACCCGGAGGAGCATGGCATCCGAACATTCCACAGAAGAAGAAGTTGAGTCCCACCACACTAACTTGCGATAGGAAAGCGTTCAGGACCTGCAGAACGTGACCCGTCGCAAAAGGAGAAGACAACGACAGAAACGGACGGTGGAACAGGAGAACCAGGATCTGAAGATGGATAATGCCCAGATGAAGGCCGCGCTTGAACTGTTGGAGAATCAATCCCTCCAACATGGACCCAAGCGCAGTCGTGCCCAGAAGAGCCCTTCACAATCCGGTTCACTGGACAGCCGCCATTCCCAAGAAGAACCGCCCGTCCCTAACGGTCGGAACCCCCGTAACCTAGCCTCGAAGCCCTCATAGGATGGCCAGAGAGAGACCTTTCCCTGTATGAGAGAACCGTCCCGTTCCTGCTGCCAATGTGTTTGACAGGTTGGGAATATGGTCTTCTATAGCACCCCCCTACCTGCACACAGCAGGCGCAGTGAACACAGTGAGGCCCGTACGGAAAAGAGGAAGGACCCAAAGAGTCACGCAAAGTCTGAAGAGGAAAAGGAGAGGCTAGAGTGTTACGAGGATGATGACGACGAGAATCTCCCGTTTACCAACTACATGAAGGCAATGGAGGTGCCCGCAAACTTCCGAATGCCTCTCATGGATAAATATAACAGAAGAGGCGACCACATAAACACCTACAAGACGAAGTTCCAGGGCCAGTCCCCCGCGGTGAAGTGTCAGAATTTTCATACCACACTCACGGCCGACGCGAAGAGATGGTACAATAAGCTGAAGCCAGGGAGTATCCGAAGCTGGCCTCAACTTAAAAGAGAGTTCATCAACGCCTTCATTGGCAATCGAACGATGATTGCTGACATTGCCCAACTCAACGACATTCGGCAGAAGGAAGGAGAGACCGTCAAGAGCTACTTCAAGATGTTCAGCAACGTTATCAACAAGATCGAGACGGTGACCGACGAAAATGCCTTGGATGCTCTAGTAACTAGACTGCACATGCGAACTCCCTTTTTGGAGGGATGTACAAAACAGTCAACCAAAAACCTACATCCAGCTGGTGGACTTGATCCAGCGCAAAATCCGATCAAAAGAGACGATCGAGAACAGAGAGAAGGCCGAAATGGAGAGAGGGGACCGCTACAGGAGAGAGGGTCGACCCTCTCTGGAGCCTCGATTCTCCCACTTTCAGAGGAGGCGTTCCCCGGAACCGACAAGCAACCATTACAGGAGGTTCAATCAGACGGAGGTAGCCCCTGCGCCCTGTCCCAGAGCACTAGTAATGGCCCCCTTACCAGTCGTAACCCCACCCAAGTTCTACCGTATACACAGGACCAGGGTGCATAACACGGAGGACTGCCCGGATGTAAGGGAGTTAATCAATTGCGGGAACCATGGGCAAGGAGAGGAGAATCAACTTGTGCGAGGACGTCGAGGGCCGCCTGCACAAGGACGAAGACCTCCTCATCGGCGCCAGAACGATGGACCTCACCGTGATGGAAGGGAGAATGATGGAGATAGGGACCAGCCGAGGGTGGAAGGGCCCCTAGGTGCCCTCCTGTTCAAAAAATAAATACCATTATAGGAGGGCCCTATGTCGGAGGGCACACAATGAACTCGCGACGCAACTACACGAAGGCGGCGAGAAAAGAACCCCTGGAGAGTTGGCAGGTCCACGAGCATCCACCAAAAGCACCACAGATCTCGTTCACTGAGGAAAACGAGGCTGGCATACACTACCCGCACTGCGATACCCTGGTAGTCTGCGCCGTCGTTGCCAGAAACGGCCTAGGGCAGATGTTGGTCGATGATGGAAGCACTGTGAACATCATGTTCGGCAGTACCTTCGAGAAAAGATTACGCTGTGGATCATAAATTGACGGCTATCTTGGATTCGCTATTTGGTTTCACAGGGGATAGCCTCGTCCCACGAGGAAAGATTACACTGGTGGTAGACTTCGGAAAACCTCCACGCCACCTTTGGAAGTTCATGGAGTTTTTAATAGTGGACACACGCTCAGCCTACCATGGGGTCCTTGGAAGGCCCGCGCTGAAAGATTTACAGGCGGTCACGTCCATACACTATCTGGCAATAAAATTCTCGATGCCCAGATGGGTGGCCAGAATCCGCGGTAATTAGACGGAGGCGAGGGCATGTTACATGAACGCATTGCGGAAGGCTGCTAAACGTGAGGATACCACCCCAACGGTAATGACCACACACTCGGAACCGATGGACGTTGATTGTGAGGAGATGGATGAAGAATTAACACTGGACGAGGGCCTGGATCCTCAAATCATAGCCTTAGATTCTCTTGCCTCTCCGGCCGAGGAACTGGAGGCATTTCTGGTGAATCCCTCGGAACCAACCCGAGTATTACAAGTGGGAGAGAAGCTCGAGGAAAGAATGAAGGAGGAGCTGAAGCAGTTTCTCTGGGAGAACGCTGACGTCTTCGCATGGAAACACAGCGATATGGTCGGGATCGACCCGTCAGTTGCGTGTCACGCCTGGAAAGTAGATCCAAAAGTACACCACAGGATTCAAAAAAGGAGGCCTTTGAGTGTCGAGGGGTACAATGCATTGAAGGAGGAAGTTGACAAGCTCCTAGCCAGCGGGTTCATCAGAGAAGCGATTTACCCCCAATGGGTATCCAACCCAGTATTGGTAAGAAAGAGTACCAAGAAGTGGAGGGTATGCATAGACTTCTCGGATTTGAACCAAGCATGCCCTAAAGACAGCTTTCCGTTGCCGCGCATCGACCAGCTGGTCGATGCGACTGCTGGCCACAAGTTACTTAGCTTTATGGATGCATAATCGAGCTACAACCAAATCCCAATGTTTGCGGGAGATGACGATCACACCTCGTATATCACGGACTGAGGGCTATACTGCTATAGGATGATGCCTTTCGGCCTGAAGAACGTAGGAGCCACGTACCAAAGGTTGGTAAACTGTATGTTCGCTGGACAGATTGGGAATACGATGGAAATATATGTCGACGATATGCTGGTGAAGAGCGTAAACATCAAGGACCATATAGAGCACTTAAGAGGGATGTTCGGAGTCCTTCGTAAATATCGCATGAAGCTTAACCCCTTGAAGTGCACATTTGGAGTTGCGTCCGAAAAGTTCCTCGGCTACATGGTCAATCAGCGCGGGATAGAGGCTAATCCCGAAAATTTTAGGGCGCTCATTGAAATGCGGTCACCATCATCCCCCAAGGAAGTTCAGAGCCTGACGGGAAGGTTAGTGGCTTTGAATCGATTTATATCCAAGGTGACCGACTGCTGCCAACCTTTCTTTCAGACCATCAAATGAGGGAAGAGGTTTGAGTGGACCGAGGAGTGTGAGAAAGCCTTCCAAGACCTCAAGGTCCTCATCGAAAAATCCCCGCTGTTATCCAAACCAAAGAATGGAGAGACGTTGCTCGTTTACCTCGCCGTATCCGAGAAGGCAGTTAGCTCGATTTTAATCCGAGAAGAGGGCCCAGTGCAATTTCCTGTCTATTACGTGAGCAATGCCCTGCAAGACGCCGAGACAAGATACCCAAACATGGAAAAGGTCATCCTATCATTGATCACCACCTCCCAAAAGCTTCGACCGTACTTCCAGTCCCATAGCATAGATGTTTTGACAAACCTCCCTCTACGATAGATACTCCAAAAGCCGGACACATCAGGACGATTGATGAAATGGTCGGTATAACTCAGCCAGTTCGATATCAATTACAAGCCACGACCTTCAATAAAAGGACAGGTCTTAGCAGACTTTGTAGCTGAATTCGCCCATATCCCCAAGAGTTCACTTGCTGCCTGACCCATGGAGGTACCAACATGGAAGTTATATGTTGATGGAACCTCAGGTGAGGTCAGAGCTGGAGCCGGGATCCTGTTGGTCAGTCCTAACGGCCATAATCTCAACTGCGCACTTCGCCTGGAGTTTAAAGCCTCCAACAACGCAGTGGAATACGAGGCCCTCCTAGAAGGCTTGAGGTTGGTACGAGAGATGAATGCGAGGAAGCTCCAGATTCATAGCGATTCACTACTGGTTGTCAGTCAAATTAATGGGACCTTCGCAGCACGCGAACAATCGATGGTGGCGTACCTGACAAAGGCCAATGACCTGTTGTCCCACTTTGAGGCGTACGAACTTCTATAGATCCCACGAATGGAAAATGTCTATGCGGAAGTCCTCTCAAAACTGGCGAGCAGTAGAGACTCCGACTTAATGAAGGCCATCACGGTTGAGAGGCTCAACCGGCCTTCCATCGACGAATCTCACGCATCCACTATCATGACTATATCTGATTCTCCAAAATAGATGAAGGAGATCACTGAATATCTAACCGACCAGATACTGCCCGATGACAAACAAGAGGCACAAAACTCCGCAGAAGGGCCACGAAGTTTGTGCTGCAGGACAAGATCCTAAATAAGAGGAGATTTAGCCACCTCCTCTTATGCTGTTTAACACAGAAGGACGCAGTATACGTAATGAAAGAGATACATGAGGGATATGTGGCAATCATTCGGGAGGAATGGCCCTGGCACAGAAAGCCCTGAAACAAGGATACTATTGGCCGACCATGAAGAAAGACTCCCACAATTACGCAAAGAAGTGCGACAGATGTCAGAAGTTCACAGCTATACCGAAGCTCCCGACTCAGAACCTTACCCCGGTTACTAGTCCTTGGCCCTTCGCCAAGTAGAGAATCGGCTTCATCGATCCCCTCTCGACAGGGAGAGGTGGGGTCAAATTCGCGATTGTAACGGTGGATTACTTCACCAAGTGATGTGAAGCCGAACCTTTGGCCAAGATCATGGAGGAAAACGCATGGAAATTTATATGGAAAAACATTGTCTGCAGCTTCGACATTTCCTACTCTCTCGTTTCCGACAATGGCACGCAATTCACAGGGATGAAGTTTAACGCGAATTGTGAGAACCTTGGTATCCGAAGGGACTTTTCCACTCATTACTACCCCCAATCCAACGGCCAGGTGGAAGCTGTAAATAAGATCATTAAGCATACCCTTAAGCGGAAACTAGAGTCCGCAAAAGGAGGATGGGCTGAGGAACTACCCGAGACCTTGTGGTCCTATCGGACTACCTCTCGCATGGCCACAGGTGAAACCCCGTTCTCTTTTGCATACGGGGTAGAGGCAATGATTCTCGTCGAGGTAGGGATACCCTCACCCAGGCACTTGCACTTCAACGAAGTGACTAACGAGGATTTACGAAGGACAAGCCTCGACCTGCAAGACGAGAGACACGTGGAATCGCAACTCCACCTCGTGGTTTACCAACAGAAAATGGTCCGATACTACAACTCCAAAGTCAAAGGCAGAAGCTTCCACATCAACGACTTTGTCCTGAAGAAGGTATTTCAAGCTAATAGAGAGGTAGGGGCCGGAACTCTAGGGCCCACTTGGGAAGGACCTTATAAACTTATCGAAGAAATCCGCCCCGAAACTTACAGATTGGAAGATTTCGAGGGCAGGGAGACGAGGCACCCTTGGAACATCGCCCACTTGAGGCCGTATCATCAGTAGTAAAACTTTTTTGCACTATTTTGATCTTCCTACGTTTTTATTTGGCACCCCGATACATTGCACCTTCTAATAAAATCCATCGTTTATGAATCCAAAGTGTTCCTCATGCAAAAAGAACTAGTGTAAGCAAGTCGGCAGCGAGGGATTATGGTTCGCGGCCAACTCTTTCAACTCCCTGGATAAACATTCAACGCGTATTTAAACAAGTGCAAGCAATTCAGCAGCGTGGGAGTGTGGTTCTCGGCCAACTCTTTCAACTCGTTGGATAAACATTCAACGCGTATTTAAACAAGTGCAAGCAATTCGGCAGCGAGGGAATGTGGTTCGCAGCCAACTCTTTCAACTCGCTGGATAATCATTTAACGCGTATTTAAACAAGTGCAAGCAATTTGACAACGAGAGAGTGTGGTTCGCGGCCAACTCTATCAACTCACTGGATAAACATTAAACGCGCAAACATTCAAGTAAACACGATTCGGAACAATCAAAAAAATTTCCACTAGTAATTCACGGGATAATTACACCATAAACTTTACAACGGCATAACCAAGAGGCATCGCCACTAAGCACGTGCAAGATTCATATGGATCGGCATAACCGGGGGCCCCAAGTTTGGCCAATAAGCCCTTAGCCTTTGCTAACTCGCTTAGCGCCTCGGTCAGTTCTTTGTCTTTTGCGTGAATCATGCTTTGGCAAGATTTTAGCTGCGACTCAGCCTTCTTCCGGGCATCGACACACGCTTTCTGGATTGTCTGGGCCTTTGTAACATCATACGTGGCACGAGTCCTAGCGTCTTAAGAAAATGTGAGTCGTGCCTGAAGATGTTTGTTTTCAGCCCGCATCGCTTCGACATCTTCGTCCTCTTCAATGGCGGAATGCAGTTCGTCAACCTTCATCTCCAACATTTTGTACAGCTCACAGTTTAGAACGTGACTACGGGAGGTATACATTTCGACCAACTTTACCAACTCCATCACTTCCGTGGTGTCTGCCGTCTTTCCAAAGGCAGAAGTCCAATATTTATGAATTGATGTCGCCGCAATGGCAAACGCTGAAGGTAATTTTCCCAAGACTGTTGGATCCAACTTGTCCTGGCGGGACCCAATGTTGATGTATTCGTACTTACCAAGAGGGGGAGACGTGGACGTCCGGGACGCCTCCTCCCCGCTCTTGGCTCCTGCTTTCCTTTTCACTGATTGTCTAGCATTTCTGGGCAGAGGCACGGGTCTAGCAGAAATTGATGTGGACGAAATGTCTGTTGTCGCCTCCGGCGCAGGAAAAATATGGAGGTTATCCAAGGCGTGATAACGATGCCGTCGACGCCTATCCTCGGTGAAGCGATCTAGATGACGTTTGCCTTATCCTCGTCGGAATTCCAACATAACAATGGGGTATTAATTATCCCTCGCGAACTCCTTTGTGTCTCCCGGGGCGTTTTTGTTGGCCCTGGAATGGTATCGATGGCTTTATAAGTAGGGGTGGGCGTGGGTCGGGTTAGGTCGGTTTTGGGCCCAACCCGACCCGAACCGATTTAAAATCGGTTTGGAGAAATAAAAACCGAAATTTTTTTTTTTAAAATGGACCCGAAACCGACCCGAACCGACTCGGGTCGGTTCGGGTTGTCAGTTTCGGTCGGGTTCAAGAACAAAAAAAAAAAATTTTTTTTTTTTTTTTTTTTTTTAAAACCGAGTCGGTTTCGGGTTGGGTTTTTACCCAACCCGAAACCGACCCGACCGGGACGAAAAACCGACCCGAACCGACCCGAGTCAGTTTGATTCGGTTCGGTTAGTCGGTTTTTCGATTTTTTTGCCCACCCCTATTTATAAGTGCCACAGAATGCCAACGAAGTCCGAAACCCAGGTATCACAAACAAATAATAACACACATGCAAATAAGAAGGTAAACTTGGCACGATTTTATTCTATTAAACTTGGAATACAGAGCAGAAACAAATATGCCTGACATATATTCTATCACCTCGCCACCTCCATGGGTCGGCACACGTGGGGTTATTAGATCTCTGAAACCTATCATCTGGTCTTCGTCATCCCTAGCATCATCCGGATAGGGGAATCTGACGCCACCATAATAGAAAGTCTCCCAGAACCAACATGAGTTGATTTGGTGACTAATTAGGCCACACTGCTCAAAAAATACCGTTGACACTTTTTCGCATTGGGCCCCTCCTAGCTCCATCAACCGTGTCGGGCACGCGCCGTTCAGGGCATGGCCGGGCTAAGGCTACAAAGCCTAAAACCCCACCTCGTACGTTTGGTTCTCTGAACGTTGATTGGTTGGGCTTTTGGTCTTTTGAATGTTGATTCTTTGATTGATAGGCATTCTGGATGCCAGTTATCCAACCGTACTTCCATCACACGTCAGTTACACGATTCCCGATCACACGACTCTGAGAGGTTGGGTACAAAAGGTTCACGGTGGAAGGGCCTTAGTACGTTTTTATTCTATATATAAAGACTGCGTTAGAACTGGATACAGGGCAATAAATACGATTATTCCAGGGGGATTTGGAACGCCGCACAGCTGTTCTACCTCCCCAAGACATTAAAGACGCCAACTCTTCAGATTCTTCCAAATGTCTGTGCCATTAATGCACAATGAGATGATTCTCAGATTTGAGGCGTTCCCCCCCACGCGCAATCACCCATAACATTAAAATGACGGGACAATAATAAATTAAGTAAAGTACGTTGAGTAATTTATTCAAGGACATATGCGAAAGCAGATAACAAGATTCAACAGTTTGGATGCCCTGCCGCCTCTTTAAGGGTTGGCACTTTTCGGCCTTCCCCCACGGTTGGAGGGGGTATTTGTTCATTGACATCACCAGGTTCGGTGTCAGGAACCCGAGCCTCGGAGGGAGCCTGCCGAAGGAATGAGAGGTTCCACTCTGGATGGATATCCGTGATACGGTCCACTAACTGTTCGCCTCCGATGGTCATCAGGTAGTGGGCGAGGTCCTGATACTCGGGCGTATCCACGAACGCATCCTAATAGGCCTCCACCGCCCTGGCCTCGGAACCTGCACATTCGGCTAGAATTCTCTCCAACTCCAGTCTCGCATCCGCCAGCAACTTTTCCTCTTCTGTGATGATAATCTCTAATCTGCTGTTCGCAGCGGCAAGCGCTGTCTCGGCGGTAAGGGTCTTCGGCCAGTTTCTGAGCCTCTTCTGCATGCTTCTGAGCCTCCTCGGCTCGCTTCTGAGAAGCCTCAGCAGCCTGCTTCTATTTCCGGGCCTCTTTTAGACACTCTTTAGCGGCCTTCAACTCAATCTCATATTTACCCTTCACGTCCGCCTCCCTCACCACTGCGAAGTCCAACTTGAATTGGAGCCCCCTTTTTTCATACTCCAGCTGCGCCTTTTCAAGCCACACAACCTTCAGCTCCTCGGACAACTTGGCAGACTTGGCCCCCTCCTCGCTGCATTGGCTGTCAAAACTTTCCAGGGTACTAAACAATTCCTTGCTCAGGACCAGACCCTGTATCAGGTTCATCTACGCCATCTTCAGTCGCTCCCGAACAGTAGCTTCCTCGACGGCCTTCTCTCATTTCTGGGTCCAGTATTTGTGCACACTCGCCGTAATCATTGCAGGGTGGGCAGGGAGCATTTCTATGACAGAAGTTTCCAGTTCTCCTTGCCGTTGAGAAATGCAGACGGGGTTCTCCTGCCTGGACGAGCAGCCAGATTTCTTTACACCCTCGGTCCGACTCGACTTGTGTGCATCCCTCATAAACCCTCCCGTAGGTGCGGGAGCCTTCCTCTTTCGTGAGGCCGCATCACTTGTATCCTCGACAATTCTCTTCCCCTTATCCTTGGGTGGAACGGGGCTAGGTGAAGGACCCGATGACGAAGGCTGGGGCGGAGGAGGAACATCCTAGCTAGGGGGGATCGGAAGCCGGCGGGTGAGCGGATTCGGATGGCATAGCATCCTGGACCTCTTGTGACGACCCAGCCACTTCCTGCGTAGCCATCAGAACCGACGAACCCTCTCCACTGGTAGGAAGGGTGAGACGGATCATAGGGATATTGTTGAACCTGCAAGCTGTTAACATGGACACAAATACGCGACACGTTCTAGAAATTTTCTACTATACATCAGTATATCGAGGCGTGCGTGACTTACACATCAGTCCATAGCTGGCCAGTAGGTTGTCGTCCTTCAGTAGGTTACCAAGACTCCTGAAGTCGCTACTGAGAGCTCGTACTTTATTCCACTTCGACCTTAGCTCCCATTGGTTTCTCTTCGGGATTGGTGGCTTCCTGCAGTCTACAAAAGTAAGCAATACATTAAGTCAGAAACTATAAATAAAATTCCACACAAATGCGGCAGTTTATACCAAGTTCTCCAAATTGCCGAGGAATAGACATATGAGGAAGAGAGTCCTCTGGCATAAATTCTTTGTCCCCGCTGACGAAGATGAACCTCTCTTTCCAATTGTGTACTTTGTTGGGGCTATCGGTGGCCGTTTTCCACTTCTAGCCTGGCCGAAGAGAGATGTTGTACTAGCCCGCGGATCGACAAGGCCGGTATATAGTCTCGAACTCCCTCGGGGTAAGGTTCCCTCTAGCCTCGGCAACACTCTACAATATGTACGAGGCAACCATCTGTCCCCATCCATTCGGCGTTATCTGACAGGGGGCTAGGTTTCAGTCTTTTAATACCTCACAGAAGAAAGGGTGCATAGGGAGGTGAAGGCCTTGTTGCATCACGGGTTCGTAAATCGCGACGTACCCTTCGGGGGGATTGTAGGTGCGTTCCTCTTGACCCGGAGCTCTAAGTTTCACGGGCACAAGAATGTCATAGGACAACTGTATGTCCTCCAACTCTGCCTCGGTGATCCTCGACCGAGCTATAGATACTTCGATTGCTGACCGTTTTAGCTCTTCGTCGAGCGCCTTCGCGATCGGGACATCCTTCTTATCAAGTGATCCCCTCATTTCGAGTACCCCAACGTCAGGTCCCCCTTTTGCCGCCATCTCTTTCGCCTGTGTGGATAGACAAGCCCCCCTCTCACTCGTAGATGGAGTCAACGGGCATACGGCGGGAGGCTCCGGGTTTATTCTCCCTACGACTTCAGAAGATGAAGATGATGTGGCTGTCGATGATGACTCACTCTCAATAATACTAGGGTTTGTTGGGGCATCAGATGAGTTCTGTGAATCGTCGTTTTCAGACGACATTACGCCTACAAGGTATAATCCCCAAGCTATGGAATTGGGCAATAACCACGAAAGGAAACAACGGAAACAAATCACAACAACTTTCAGCGCGCTTACCTTGTAAATACGATTAAAACGACACACCCACTAGGAACTTTTCGCTTGTCGACAGAATATTCAAAATGAGCACAAACGCAAGAAGAAGTTGTAGTGTCGGGGGGATGCCTGGTTTTATAGTGATGCGTTCTCATATCCACCGTCTAAATCCCAAGCGTCACATCTACGCCTACGGACAATGGACGCGTGTTTTAAATTGAGCAACGGACGGAAAAGCAAAATTCCCAAACGTTTAGTGAACCGAGAACACACGCGCCCCCGTTTTTGGCCACATGCAACTGCATTAACTGCGTACACCCTCTCACTCATGATTGCCTGACCGCGGATGGACATCCTTGATTGACAGAACCACACCAACCGTAGACGCGTCACCAAAAGTCTGGCCCCTGAAGCCCTCACCCGTCATGAATGTTCGGCTTCGGACTTGGGAGACTATACTAGGTAAGTTGAAGTCCTATAGTTAAACGCGTGAAGACCATATTCCGCGGAACCCATGGAGACCGAAATTATTCTGCGCACAAAATTATTTTTATTCTCAAAAGTCCCACGCCTATTATGAATAATAGGCTTAGACTTGGGGGACTATTGTTACCACACGCTTCTGATATGACTTCCACGTCAGAAAGGGCCCTATCTAGGCCCAGCAAGGGCCCCATTCGAGGCCCATCGAGAACCTCAGCTAGGCCCTGCTAGGGCCTCAAAAGTTCTGATAAAGCATCCCAAAGGCCCATCGAACATCCATAGAGGGCCTCGACACTCACGGCCGATCTATAAGGCCTCACTAGACTTCATATCAATTATAACTAGCAGGCAGGATGATATGCCAAAATGACCAGAGTAGTAATTAAGAAAAGATTGTATTGATTTGGCGCACGAATCCTCACAAGAAAACCAAATCATAATCTCCTAAAATCATGTAACGTGATAAACTCAAAGAAGGAAGATAATCTCGAGGATTGCCTGAGTAATGGATGATCTCTATCACACAAGGAAGGAGGATCCGATTGGGTATCAAATTGATTTGTTTCCTAAATCAATCAGGACTCTTGCGCTATAAATACGACATCTCTGGTTGTTCCAAGGTACGCACTCTTTTACGCTTAAGAATCCCACCCTAAACTCTACTCAAATCTTTAACTGCTTGTCTCTCTCACACCCCGTTATTTCTACCCCCCGTGTATCTCCCATATACCAGCCGTTGACTTGATCGTCGGAGTGCCAACGATCGTCGGACCCTTTTTCTTCAGAGATCTTGGTGCCTAACGATTGTCCTAGTGTGCAGGTAACATACGAGTTGGCAGAGGAGTGACTGGAGATCTGTTGACACGTGGACGTTGTAGGTTCTAACGTCAACAGTTGGAAAATGACGTGATAGTTTCCAAGCCAACTTAATATTTAAGTATTGAGGTTGGATGTGGTCGAAGTGAAGTATATACGCAAATAGTAGAAGAAGTCCTGTTTTTAAATTCTCTCTGAGTGTGCTTTATTTTTCAGTAATTAATGTCCTATTCCTAGGACATTTATGTCTCATATTTATAGGAAGATGTGTGATGATTACATGCATTTAATGTCAAACTAAGCATTAAATACTTTCAAGACATTCTCTTTTTGGACATTTAATGTGAAGTGACATATGCATTAATTACGACTGATGAGAGGCTGGTCTAACGACTGACACATGGGAAGATGTGTCATTGATGACGAGAACAATCGTAGGTTAACTTGGCAAGAGCTCGACCTGAAGTGCGAGGGTGGGACCTCTCTGACAAAAGAACTCACTTTCCATAGAAGTTATGTATGGCCTGAAGTAGGTAGATAGGACCTCCTTCTTGTAGGAGGAGTTCTTTAGGCTATTGTCATAGGTCAATTCAGATATCAACCATTGCCTCCCAATGCCTACTTTTGACTTTATTCATCGGTGGCCTTTAGTTCATACTGTAGTTTTGGCCCGTATTGATCTGTTTCATAGATTTCCATGTGGTTGACATGATGTTTCTGGCAGTCCACTTTGTTTGTTGACAAGTGGCATAGCTTTGATAAGGTGCCAACTTTCGCGTGGCTCGAGGACGTGTTTTAATGGAATACCATCATTGCAACATCGTGTCATTATTGCAGCATTGATTGTGTAGCCTCTTTGCCTTCATCCTCTATAAATAGAGAGAAATTGGGCACATTTGGGACTCTTACCTTCACGCTTTCTTCCCTTGAATTGCCATTACCCGAGTTAAGTGCCAGAGTGCATATCAGAATCGCCCGAGCTGCCTAAGAGGTCGCCTTGTTCTCCAATCTTAGGTATAGTGCATAGATCCTCATTTTTACGTTTAATTCTTCCCTTTCTAAATTTCTCTTGATCTTATTCTCATTTAGTAAAAATTGAGTTCTAAGATCGGTAGTGGTAGTGAGGACGAGGTTCTGTCCTGGGAGAGGGGTTGGGTAGGATGATAGGTGAAGTAGTTGAAGAAGAGGTCCATAGCCCTACTCCTCTGACGTCGTCTCCACAAGTCGAAGATAGTCTGGAGAGGGAAGTAGAGTCCGAAGCCTTAGGTCTGAGGAAAAGAGATATAGAGTCCAGGCATAGAAGCGCTCCGATCTGGAAATGTAAATTCTTTTCGTTAGAAGTCAGCTAAAAATGGCTGAGGGACTGGCATAGGACTTATAGGGTCCCTCATAACATAGAGTTCATCGTCCCAGGTTCTGACGACCTCCCATAGATTGCGTGGCCCTGAACCAGGCCATACTGACTGCAGGGTTTCACCTTCTTTTTCCTAAGATCATTAGGAAGTTCTTGAGAGTGTGGAGAATAGCTCCGACCTAGTTGTGCCCCAATTGATGAAGGACTATGGTAGATTTTCTCATCCCTGTGGGGCCAGCTCGACTTCCCTCGTCCTTCAATTAAGGAGTTTAATAATTTGTACTCTTTTAAACCTCATGGTAAGAGGTCAGACTGGTGGTACACCTAGGTGAAGGCTAGAATGGGTGATAGAGTTGTTACCCAAACCCCGGACTCGATGAAGAATTGGAAGAAGTATTGGTTCTTTGTCCGAGGTAAATGGCAGTTTGCTGAGAATGACATCAGACTGGATGCTAATATTCTAGTTCGTTATCACGAACTAAGTAAGCACATCTACCTTGTGGGTTTAGGTTAGTTCGCCTCATCCCTTATTGACCTTTGGTTTGTTTTTTTCAAGATACAATCCTTACAACTCCACGGAAGAATCTTCTAAGAGAGCACGAAGGGTGCGCACTTTAGATGAAAACTCTAAATCCTGTAATGATTTGATAACCAAGGAAAATTTAATTGCAGATCGACTCTTTCCTGCCATTTCAGATCATTCCCTACCTTGTGAGTTAATTCGCAATCCGAACTACATACTTGTTATTATTTCACGCCATTCTTCAGTTCGGACTTTGTATGTTTGCAGGTAAATCTAGAAAAGAGATGAAAGACATGTTTGCTCTGTTGAAGAAATCAGATAAGGTTGGAAAGGGCAAGATGAAGGCTTCAAGAGAGAGGCCTGGCCAAATGGCCCACTGCTGACCTACACCTGCACAAGTTCCTAATTCGACTCCAGCTCTGATTTACAGTCCAGTATAGAGTGTCGAGGAAGTGACATCTTTTCCAATTTGTAAGGACCGTCCCGAGTTCTGTAATCTTTGGTCTAGATTCCAATGCCGTACTTGGGATCAACCCCAAAGAAAGATGAGGAATACCTAAGGCTTCGTGGAGTTTCTCCAAGATAATACGGGATTTCATCCATTTGAACTCTAATTAAGGGACGAAGTATTCGAGCCCCCCCACTGCCAAGAAGGCCATGAATGTTTATGGCGAAAAGCTAGACTTCAGTCCAGCAAAAATATTTAGAAAGCATGGAGGCGGTAGAGTCTGCCATTGCTGCATCAGTAAACTCTTCTAGGACGGTGATTCAACTCACCTCAACGGCGGAGAAAATGGGCAAGACTTTATCAGAATTTCAACTGATGAAGGATAAAGGTCAGAAAGTCTTTGCCGAACTAACCTAGTAGAAGAAAATCTGGGCTGTCGCTGAGGAAGAGGGAGGATGAGCTCAGGGCTAAGGAGTCTGAGCTTCAAGCTTTGACAGAGCAACTGGTGGCATAAAAGAAGTTGACGACCGAACTTGTGACTTCATTGGAGAAGAGCCAGACCGACCTCAGGACTGTTTTGGAGAGGTCGATAGACAGGGACGAGGTTGTGGCGGAGTTCAAGTCCTTGGGTGCTTATTTGGTCGACCAGGATAAGGTTTACTTCCTCACTATGGATGAGTTGATTGAGACACCGGCTGAGAAACATTCGGACTGGGATGTTCTGTTCCTAAAAGACGAGCTGGATGAACTTAAGAGAAATTCCAAACTTAACCCCTCATCGTCAGAGGAATGAGATCAGTCCGAGGATCAGGAATGAGATCTTGTCTTGTTTGATGTAATTTTTGTTTTCCAAGAGTTCTCTTTTCTCGTACTTGTACTTAACTTCAATATCAATGAAAATTTATGTACTGTTAACTTGTATTTTATTTTTCAAACTAAAACCAATTAGAATTGACTTCTGACTTCTAACTTCAAACTTTGTTGATGTCGGAACCTGCACCGTTCACGTGTGAACAAATCTTCAGTCACTCCTCTGTTAACCTGTATATTACTTGCACACTCAGACAATCATTAGACACCAAAATCTCCGGAGAAAAAGGGTCCGACATGTGACGCCCCGAAACTTAACCTTCGGGTGTCAAGAGATACATAAAATCAGGATTTAAAATTTACAAGGATTTTGACTAAATAAAAGAAATTTCGTTTGATACCTAAATGGTATCGACGAGTTAAAAATTTTTGAGGGAAACACTATTAATTAATATACTAATGATATGCCAAATTTGAAAGGTTTTCGGCGCATGACCTAATTATAATAAATTTTGGAAGATACTTGGTTGCAATACGTTTTCTGTTTGCGCCTCACTGATAAGAAAATATTTATAAAATCGTATACACATTAGAAAATAGTAAATCTAGTTCCTAACGAAAGATAATTCCCTATATAACCTCTATGTAAGATTTCATAACAAGAAGATGAATGTAAATACTTCAAACTTCATCCCAAATACATAGGACCAGCGCAGTTGCTGTTGTCGGGTGCAGCCACTTTGAAGATTTTTATAAAATACATTTCAAATCCTTTTTCTGTGAAATTTGTGGCATTAGAAAGATATTTTCAAGTAGTTTCCTATATTAAAATATGGAAAATTACCAAGATCATATGATATAGACGTTTTACTAAAAACAGTGAGGTGCTACACAGACATTTCAGATTGACCTTTCAACACTTAAAAATTTATATCTCGTGCCACACATATCCAAATTGAGTGATTTTTGTGCTCATGTAAAGAAAACTCACAGAAGAACGTAACAGTATTTTTAGAGTCTCAAATGGATGTTTTAAGAGTTCGTAATGGCACTTTGAATTGACCCTAAGAATCTGTCCCGTCTCTGCCTCTTTTATCATTGCTGGAAAAAAATCTATAAAATTGCCTTTTAGCATAACATGAAAGGTATGATCTCAAAACATACTTCGAGTATCATATTACATCATGTCTTATACATTTTTATATTCAAAACCACAAGAAAACACATTGAAAGCTAGTTTTTGAACAAAACATACGAAAAGGAAAGTTCGATACAAAATAACTTTGTCTTTGACCCATCATCGAGTATGCCAACTAACTTCCATCCCACTTCAAAGATCATACATCTGAAAATTTAGTATGAATACTATGAGTATGAGGAATAGTCAGTAAGATGCCATGCTCGGATTTAACATGTTAATATTACACAAAGTAAGCATTCAAACACATACTTGCACATTCTGGCTTGCCGGTGCCCTTCGGACTTGTTCTAAGGCATAATTAGATATCTAACTTTGTGACTTGTCCACATCTTCCATATTATGGTTTTCATGTATAACTTAAGCATAGATATTACCATGAAATCCTACCACTTGAGCATAGAAAGCATCTTACCTTAAAACTTGGAGTAACGTGCTTGAAAAAATATGAAAAACTTTACGAACCAACTTCCTTATAATTTTCCTTGCACCAAAGCCTTATAAATTTTTTTTCTTGCAAGATAACTGTAATGAATGACGGAAATGATACTTCCTTTAAATACAATGGAAATTGTGATAAGGAAATATATTATTCACCGCCACCTTTCCCACATAAATGTTTATCTTCAATTGTCTTGGAATTTGTGAATTTATATCTCAATTCATGCATAATTGCCTAAGCTAAAGACACGTATATATATATCAATAACTTAATCATGAAGAAAATGTATTCAAATCCTTATCTAATTCATATAGTTATATAATGATCAAAATTCATTTTCTTATCAATTTACTTTGACGACTATATCTACGATCTAACTTAATCGAAATATCTTTTTCTTGAGCTAATTATATGTAATTTAATATGAGCTTCAAAACGAGCCTAATATTGACATATAAATTTTTGGTATTTAGACACCCAAAAAAAATATTTACTAAACCGGCGTAGAAAATTAATAGTACATAATATTCAAAGCATAACTAAAAAAAAAATCATAAATAAATAATCTAGCATAAAAATTTGGGGTATTACACGACGATCGTTGGTACTCCGACGATCAAGTCAACTGCCGGTATTTAGAGTAATATACGGGAGTGAAAGCGATTAGGCGTGGGAGGGATAAGCATGCAGAGATTTGAACAGAGTTTAGGGGTGAAATTATTGCATGAAAAGAGCGTACATTAGAATAACCGGAGACGTTTTATTTGTAGCACAAGAGTTATAATTGATTTAGAAAACAATTAATTAGATATCTAATCAGATCCTCCTTTTTTATGGGATATGGATGATCAGCTGTCTAGACAATCTCCTAGATTACCGTCCTTATTTAAATTCATCACATTGCCTAATATTTAGGAGATTGAGATTTGATTTCCTTGTGAGGATCCGTGTACCAATCAAACATAATCTGTCTTTAATTACTTCTCTGGTTATTTCAAAATATCGTGCTGCCTGCTGGTTATAATAAATACGAAGCCCAACGAGGCTCTATGGGTTGGCCATGAGGGTCGAGGCTTTTTATGGGCATCGCAATGCTCTGATTCAGGATTGCTAAGATGTTCGATGGGCCTCCGAGGCCTTCTGAGAGTTTACGAGGTCCTTGCAAGACCTTCGAAGCCTTCGCTGAGTGTGTGGGATCTTTATGAATCTGAAGGGCCTTCTTTGGGCCTATAAGGCCTTACGATGGCCAACTTGGGCCTCTATTGGACTTTCACTTATGTGGGGGCCTTATCAGAATCAGGTGGTAACACTTGTGTCTAATGGCTGAGCTAAAAACTTAAATATGATATCTGACCTCT
This sequence comes from Forsythia viridissima, assembly GCA_030279155.1. Taxonomy (NCBI): domain Eukaryota; kingdom Viridiplantae; phylum Streptophyta; class Magnoliopsida; order Lamiales; family Oleaceae; genus Forsythia; species Forsythia viridissima. Next base: position 26,407,157 of record CM059034.1, on the reverse strand, counting down.
GACTTCTGACATTAGATGATGTAAATACCTCCAAGTTTGTAGCTCTGTCAAATGGATGAGCTGAAACTAACATCTGACATCCTCAAGTTTGTAGCTCGGTCAAATGGATGAGCTGAAATTGACCTTTGACATTTGAAATCTAACCTCCACCTTCAAACTTCAGACATCTGACGACTGAATTTTGACTTTTGACATTAGATGATATAAATACGTCCAAGTTTGTAGTTCGGTCAAATAGATGAGCTGAAACTAACATTTGACATCTGACATTCTCAAGTTTGTAGCTTAGTCAAATGGATGAGCTGAAACTGACCTTTGACATTTGACATCTAACCTCCAACTTCAAACATTAGACATCTGACCTCTAACTTTTGACTTTTGACATTAGATGATGTAAATACCTCCAAGTTTGTAGCTCGGTCAAATGGTTGAATTGTTACTTCAATTACTGAATTAATGTTGCAACCTTGTGACCGAGCTCTTCTTTTTGTTATGGAGTACCCATACTGTTTGGCTTGGGTCCTGTCTGTGTGGACCTTTGCATCCAGAGGTTTTTGAACTTTGTCACATCCTCAGTTAGGACGTATAATTTTTGGGTTTATGTCGACGATGCAGCACTAAAGCCATCCAACGTGGGTCCGAGCTATGTGAGACCTTTATGTCTAAAGGTTTGTGATCTTAATCACATCCTTCATTTGAACTATTTGTAGATTTGATTTTGACGTTGTTTTTTAATCAAAAACATCTCTTCATTTCAAAAAGGTACGAAAAACTTTTTACAAAGTGGAATCTGTGGCATTTTTGAAAAAAGTAGGTCGCCGAGTTCCTTCCCAATGCGTAGGACCTTCTCAAGATGGTTGTGGTCGACCTCGATCAGCTCCATCTCTTCAACTGGCTTTGACTTTTGCTCATGTAGGTCCGTCATCAGGTGTAGACGTCTAAGCTCTTCATGAAGCATGTCTATTCCTACTCGAGAGAATGTGATATTGCAGTTTCTGGCAGCCATCTAATCTCCTCTGACTATACCAACTCTACGGAAAGTGGGAAATTTCATAACATAGTGGTAGACTAATGTGGCTGCTTTGAGTTCATACAGTATTGGTCGTCCCAAGATTGCATTGTAATTAGATGGGAGGTCTACAATGACAAAACCTGCGATAATCCTCCTTTGGCACAGAGGTTATTCGAGCTCGATCATGAGAACAACTTGCCCATTTGGGTCTACGAAGTCTCAAACCCTGGAAGGGCTTTGGAAATGGCCTGACGTGTTGTTCGTCAATCTCCATTTGTTTGAATTTTCTCTAGTATAGAACATTCACGGAGCTCCCATCATCCACAAGTGTTCGATGGATATAGATTCTAGAGACTAGCATAGTAATGACGATTGCGTTTGGATGTGGCTACAACACGTGGTAGGTGTCTTCTTCAGAGAAATAATACTTCTTCGAATCCAGGTCAACTGAGACGTTTAACAATACCAGATAGATGGTATGAGTTTTTTGACAGAGTTTGCGGTGCTGTCGCCTTGACCTTTCTAGGTGCTGACTCTCTACCACTATCATGAGAATTTTGGTACGTGGTAGTTTACCGCGGCCTTGTTGGGTGGAGGTAGATAGGGATGGCAATAGCTTGGCTAGGCCAATGAAAAACGAGCTCAGCTTGCCCAAAAGGATGATATGAGAATGAACTCGTCTCGTCCCAAAAGTGGTTACTCGATTCGGCCCACGAGCTCATGGGTCGAACGGGCCGAGCTGAGCTACCCACGAGCTCGACTAGGCCTTTAATTTTTAATTTTTAATTTTTTTAAAAAAAATTGAAAAAGAAAATGAAAGAAAATATCGGAAATCTTTATATTAAAAATTAAAGTTTGAAAATCCTCCTCATTTTTTCGAGATTGGGACCGACTATTTTGAAAGTAGGCGGAATTAAAATTGTACACGAACAAGATGTTACGTGTACGATTTTTTTTTATTAAAATAAGACAAATACTAATGCAAAATATTACTTACTACAAATCTGAATAATCCATATTCAAATCTTCAAGTTCTTCGGCCATTATTCTGTCTAATTTATCTTGGATTCGAAGTTTGGTGTCATCCTAATCCTTTAGACACATTAAGCTTTCTAAAATGTCGGTTTTGAGTCTTGTCCTGAAATCAGACATCAGACACCCTACCACTTATACTAAATGAAGCCTCCAATGCTACAGTTGAAATCGAAGGTGTTAGTAGATCACGTGCCATTTTTGATAGAATTGGGTAACTACGTTGATGTTGTCTCCACCATCGTATTATCAAAATTTTCTTTCTCTTCGTCATCTAAAATACTAAGCATATCATACACGAAATATCTAACTAACTCTATAGGTGTATCATTAGAATGGTGAAGTGAAGAAGTAGAAGAAGAACCAACTGATTGTTGACATTGACCACTCTTATGTGTACTCACGTAACTCCATAAGTCAATGTCATCAGTTGATGATGAAGTACATGTTGGAACATGGGGTCGTACAATGTTCGTACCGGTCTTTTCAGCATAGACCTCATACATTTGACGTAAAGTTTGTTCTAAATTATCACACGTTACTGAATTTCTGTATGTTAATTTTTGTGAAATTGTCATTATTATTACTTTTGTACTCTTTATGTTAAGTCTAAGATCCATGATACATGATAATAGAAATAACATATGCAATTGTTCCAAATATTTTCTAAATTTAACTTCAATGACAGGTATAATAGTAGAAAAAAGAGCAAAATTCTTATACATAATAAAATTGTTAGCAATATAATAGAAATGATTTAAAACAAGCGGAGTAGTGGGATAATATACATTAGAACATTCAATTGTTGCGTCGTAAAAAACTTTCAAAATTTTTCTAAAATGAGCACATATTTTCTAGTCATATGAATCCAAATCATATTATGAGCCATGTGAGTGTCGACAATTATAATATACAATAATGCAATCTTCGTAGTCTTCACAAGATTCAAGCATGAGATATGTAGAATTCTATATATGGCCAACATCAGTACAAAAATATTTTAATTGCAGCCTATTTTCCTGACATAGAGCAGCAAAAACTTGTTTTCTTTTTGGTGAGACCGTAATATAATTCATAGCATATCTAATTTTTTATAATTGGAGCTGTATAAATTCTAATCCATCTTGCACAATTAAGTTAAATACACGACATACACAACGAACGTGAAATAAAATACCATCAAATTTTGGACTACAATGTTAAATTAATTTCTCAATTACTATATTGTTGGGGCCTGCATTATATAATGTAAAACTACGAGCCTTAGAATTACAATTAAATTCACATAACACACCCAACAAAACAGTAAAAATATTATTTCTATTATGAGGATAGTCTATTTGTTTAAATGCTATTATTTTTTATGCATTATCCAATTACTATCAATGTAGTGTGCAGTTACAATCATATATCCTTTTTGGTTATTACTTGTCCATAAGTCTGACATAAAAGATAAAACACTGTTATTATTATTAATATAATTTATAATAGCTTATTTATTTGTGTTGTATCTAACAATAGTGTCTTTACGAAGAGTATTTCTAGAAATATTAACGTACATTGCTTGGAGATATTTTTAGATGAAGTTCGTGGAATGAGGATTTTCCACCAAGTTCAGTGGAAACTCGACATGTGCCACCAATTCTGGCAGTCATTCGCGGCGAATGAGTTCTTGTAAATATATTCAAGTGTTGAGATTAGGACTATTGGACCCGGCTCCCGGAGATTCAAAATGGAGTTGTGCCTGATTTGTTTCTAAACATCCATGTTTGAATTGACACTTTTTGAATTGTATGTTTAGATGGGTCGTGCCTATCTTCTTTTGCTAGACTAACTTCTCTTGACAGTGTTTACACTGTGCTTTGTACTAAGGAAATCCATCCACTAGTTTACTAGTCGGCACCAACTCGAAATGCTGCCAGCACTTAGCCTTTTGTTTGGTGGCTTTTTGTTTAGTGCTAGAACCGAATGTTGTTTGTGTATCAACATTTTTTTGAACGTCTTCTAAATCAATTAGATCAGTGCTACCACCAAACTGATCAATAATATCGTTTAGAATTAGAATGTCATTCAGACCACTGAAATCATTATCAATTTGATTGTAGGCCATTTGGAATAATATAATATAGAGAATATGAGAAGATGAATATGTAGTAGAAACTAGAAATTAGAAAATAGAAATGTAGAGAATTAGTAGAAGTAGAAAATTCAAACTTCAAATTATAGAGTAATATCTAGTTAATGAGATATTAAATACTAATTATAACACTAATATTGAAACATGAGAGAATGAAATTAGAGAATTGTTAATGGATTGAGTATATAATAGAATGAAAGATTGAAGTGTGAAAAAAATGAGTTTAGAATATGGGGTATTTATAGGAAAATAATGAAATTAAAATAAATAAATAAATAAGAAATGTGGCCAACGGTCACATGATCGTGACCATTGGCCCGTGGTTGGTGTTTTTTGGCTCGAGTTGGCTCATTTTTTGGCTGAGCCGAACGAGCTCGACCTATTTTTTTTGCTCGGCCCTTGCTCATGCTCGTCCCTGGACGAGCTCGAGCTGGGCCCTAGTTGACGAGCTTTTTTGCCATCCCTAGGAGTGGAATTGGGAGTTCAGGTCCTCCCGCTGGATGTGTTGGAACTTTCGTAGTTGACCTTGCCTAATGAGGTTTTCTATTTCGTGTTTCAAGTCCCGACAGTCGTCGGTGTCGTGCCCAGCAGATCGGTGGTAACTGCAGTACTTTATTTGGTTCAACTCAGATGAGTTTGCTCTCATATGGGCGGGCTTTTTGAGGATGTCCTTGCTTTTGGTTTGCATTAGGACATTCTCAAGCGAGGTATTTAAAATGTAGTATCCCTAGAACCTTTCAAGAATGGGTGACCTGGGTGCTGGAAATCAGGTGTTTTCTTGGGACTTTCTTTCTTCTCCATCCTGTGATCTTTTTCTTTGCCCCTTGACGTTGTCTATGTGATCGTGCTTTTTATTCTCCTAGTTAGAGGTAGCCTCATTGGCACTAATGTACTTCTCAGCTCTAGATAGGAATTCTCAGCGTTGCTACCAGAATCGTGTTTTCATACATAGTCCTGATAAAACAGCTATCAAAGCGGCGTTGTCAGAGATTTTGTCCATTTCGACTATCCTATTACTGAATCTGTTCATGTAACTCCTCAAAGATTCAGTTTGTCCTTGTTTGATGCTCACCAGGCGTTCATTGGGAGTAGACCGAGCTCTTGTCCCCATGAAAGTGGAGACGAACTGGGTTGATAGGTTATTCCAGCTCCGGATAGAACGCTGTTGTAGTTTTTTGAACCATCTCATTGCTCTGTTATCGAAAGTCAGAGGGAATGCTCTACACATGATGGCATCACTGGCCTTTAGAGTTCCATCCAAGATGTATATCAATCAAGGTGTTCGACGTGGTCGTTTCCATCATCATAACTAGTTAGTTGTGGCATTTTGAGCTTTTCTGGCAGTGGTTTTACCAGGATGTCTTCCGAGAATGGAGAGTGTCGATCGGTTATGTATTTCTTCGGGATGTTATTTTTCTTAGCCTCTAGTTCAGCTAGGCATTACTTCATCAACTCTAGCTCATCCGGGGTATTTTGTATGCTTGATGCTACCGCAGACTTCTTCTTTCCTTTGTACTTTCTCTTCGCGTGGCGTAGTTGGGATCTGAGAGGGGTGACCTATACGGTCAAAGACGCTCTCCGATTATTGTGAGGTAGCTTTCCTAAGGGGACTAGGGCGTCTGTTCTCACCCTCCTTGCTACTCGATGTATTTTTCTCGCTGAATTCTAACTTTCTTTTCACACGACGATCTTCAGGTCGACTTCGTGCTGGCGTCTCTACTTTTGAGTTAGAAATGTGTCTGGTGGTAGCTTGATTCTTCTCAAGTCATTCAATGGCATGAGTTAGGTACTCCAACTTTTGTATGACTACATGCTTTTCAGGAGCATGAGTTTGAGCTAAAGTTTTATCGGGATGTCTTCGGTAGAAACCCGAAGGGATATCAACATATTGTCTCCCCCATTCTATCGTGGCTGCGAGCACTTTAGTCATGACTACGGCTCATATTGAAAGTATTTTTAGAGATAAAAGTGTTTAGGTATGGTGATCAAGTGTGGAGATCAAGTGCTGATCTTTTTGTCTGTTTCTGGAATATGGAGAGCCTTTTTAGGGTAAACCCCTCCTTCTATCGCCAAACTATTGACGTTGGAAAATGACGTGATAGTGTACAAGCCAACTTAATGTTTAAGTATTGAGGTCGGACGTGACCGAGGTGAAGTATATACGCAAATGGTAAAAGAAGACCTGTTTTTAAATTTTCTCTGAGTGTGCTCTATTTTTCAGCAATTAATGTCATCTTCCTGGGACATTTATGTCTCATATTTATAGGAAGATGTGTGATGATTGCATGCATTTAATGCCAAGTTGAGCATTAAATACTTATAATACATTCTTATTTGAGCATTTAATGTGAAGTGATATTTGTATTAATCCCGACTGATGGGCGGTTGGTCTGACGTCTGACACGTGGAAAGACGTGTAATTGATGATGAGATCAATCATAGTTTAACTTGGCAAGACCTTTAGACAGGAAGTGCGAGGGTAGGACCACTCTGACAAAGGAACCCCCTTTCCATATAAGTTAGGTATGACCTGAAGTAGGTAGGTAGGACCTCATTTATCTGGTTTGGTTTGGGATGGCAGTGGGGCGAGTCGGCCCCACCCTGTGAATTTATACCCCGTCCTGTCCCGTCCCGTCCCGTCCCGCCCCGCCCCGTGACCTATGAATTTGCGGGGCTATGTGGGACGGGTCGAGGCTTTGACCTGCTAACCGCTTTGGTTAAGGATTTTTTTTAAAATAGAAAAAAATAATCAAAAAAATGAAATAATATGTATATATATAGGAAATAAAACAAATGAAATATAAGATTGGAGTTGTAGTGTAGTGGTCAAGAGTTATAATTTCATAACTTCTATCCAATTTTGATTCTTGTTCAACCTAATTTTAAAAAAAAATGATATGTAAATTATAATTCTATTTTATGATTTACCAAAAAAAAAAAATTAGAGTGGCGGGTCGTGGGGCGGGGTTGCCCCAGACCCATCTCAGATCCTTCACAGGGCAAATATATTTAAACCCTCCCAAATTAATTGATAATGTTACGCCTCGTTAAAATATATCCACGTGACACATGACAGATAAGCCCTAAATGATGACTTGGTCCCACAATATAAACATCTAACAACACGTGGAAAATACCTTCAACCTCATCTGGACCACTTTTATTATAGCAGTCTGGGGACTTCAATGAAGATCGGACCACCCTGGCTATTGATGTGACAAGAGTAGCACGGCTCTATTAGACTGACACAAAAAAAGAGTGTAAATGGGATGATATGACCACCTGCAAACCTCATAGTCAGATGCTAAAGGTGATGGTGACAGTGATTGGCGAGAGTGATAGCTTGATGGGACACTGGTCAATCACAGAAGTAAAGGACAGATTCATTAGCATCAAGGAAATTTCAGATATAAGTAGAAGAAACAATGTTAGAAGGATGAATGTATTCTAAGAAACTCTGCTTTGATATTATTTTTTCTTGAATTCAATTAGTCCGGAAAAACTTAAATTCTAACTTGAGTGTCGGAGTGCACACGGAAACCCCTCCGGTCACCTATGCTAACTGACAATCTTGGTGTTCAGTGTGTAGGAATTTCATAACTGGAAGCAGGAAGGTATTTCGGTGCTGATCGTAAATCCAACTGGGATTTGTGGTCAACATTTTGGCGCCGTTTGTAGGAATCGACACAGAACAACGAGTAAACACGTGAAAAAGCATAGCCAATCAAAAATAAAGGAGAATGAATAGTCAATGTGAAGAAACTGAAACCCACGAGTTGAAGATTTAAAGTCAAAAAGTTTCCCATTAAACAAAAGGAAAAATTTTAGTTGAAGTCACAAAGTTTCCCTTTGAACAAAAGGAGAAATTTTTGTTGAAGATTTGGAGTCACAAAATTGCCCTTTGAATAAAAGGAGATACTGTATTTGAAGGTTTGCAATTATAGGATTTCTCTTGAAAAAAGGCAAAATCTTACCCATATTTGGCAATCGCAAAGTATTCCATTTCGGAAACGAAGATAAAGCTTGGACCTTATTCGAGGGGTTATAAATTTATGATTTTCACGCTATTATATGTTCCCGCTTTGCGTAACATAAAGAAAGAACAAATCACAAACCATCAGTCATTTTGAACAAAAATAACACAATGAGTGACAAAGATGGAAACAAGCGTACCAGGCAAACTGGTGGACAACCTGAGGAAGGGGACGAAAGAGCTCCTGAGGTTACACAACCACACCGGCATGGAAGGTGCTCTAGAGCACGCATGGTATGCAATATAGAAGTTATGGCAGAACAAATGTTGGAAATGCAAAGGCAACAAGTTGCACAAACTGCTGTCCTAAATGTATAGTTACAATAGGGACTTATACACCCTACACCACCCGCATATCCACTTTATCAACCCCAAGGACATTAGTACCAACGCAAAAATGAAGAAGATGATCCATACTCGTACGCCTCTTTGGAAAGACCGAGAGCCCCATTTCAGGGAAATTATGGAATGGATCCACCTTAACACCCATATCATGGGTACAATGCGAAAGAAAACTATGGAAACCCAAACTTCTATCCTGAATACTTTCAAGAACCTGAAACCTCACAAGGGTCCAGTGTTTTCAATCGTTTGGGTAGCAAGCCTCCTAAAAATAGGAGAAAAAGATGGGCAGCGGCGCTATATATGTTTGCGCCATATCAATACCAAGCCTAGCAAAACCCCGACAAGAGGCCGGTGCGTGGACTCGATGAAGGAGATGGACGAACCCAACGAGTTTGATCCCATGAACAAATCTCTCTACCCCAACTGTGGTCTTATGAAATGGATGATGATAAGGAAACAGACTTCTTTTCCGAAGGGATACAATGGTGCAAAGTCCCTAAATATTTTGAGATACCTGAAATTAAAAAATATGCCTGTCGGGGAGACCCAGATGGTCATCTCTTAAACTACAATGCCAGCATGGAAATTGCGGGAGCCACCCCAGCATTAAAATGCAAAGCATTCCCTCTAATGCTGGAACGAAGCGCACTCAGGTGGTATAAGAAATTGCCCTCCAAGAGCATCCACAGTTGGAAGGATTTAAAGAAAGCTTTTGAAAATGGGTTTGTATTCTCAAAACCTGGCCAACTTCTAGTCCAATTCCTACAGGACTTGAGGCAAGGGACATACAAGTCACTGAAAAGCTACTTATCTTGATTTACAGAAGAAATGAATAACTGTAAAGACATCACGGAGGCAGAAATGTTCTCAGCCCTCAAAGGAGGCTTGGAAATAAGAAGCATGCTTTGGAGAGATGTTAGAAGCCGGAAACCCACGGACTACAATACGTTGGTAGACATGATGAAGGAAGAGATCATATTAGAAGAAATGGCTAAGGCTAGGGACAATCACACCCAACAACGGTATAACCATAGAGGCCATGCAAATGCCAAATCCTTTGATGACAACGTAGGTCGTTAGACCCGACGTCACCAGGGGACTCGACAACGCCCTTTCCCAGTGACCGGGTCCAGTTATGCAGCGGAGATCATTGAGACAATCCCAAATTTGCACACTGGCTTGCATGCACCCAATCGAGGGATAGCTGCTGGACAAGCAGGTCCCAGAAAGTCTAAAAAATCGTTCACCAGCTAATAATGTGCTTACTATTGATTCTACGGGCATAGTACTGAGGACTACTGTGACATACATCCATTGGCAGAACAAAGAACCCAAAAGAAAGATCATGCCTCTTCTGGGAAAAGTCAAGGCAGAAACAATTCACCCCAACAAATTGTGTCGTAGACGATACCAGGAGGCTAGAAATTGCATACCGAGAAGAGAGGCCCAATCAAGAGAGCGTGGTTGGAGCAATGATAGGGAAAACATTTAAAGAGCAGAAGCAAGGCCCCTATCTCGGTGGAAGCTCCAATAACTCACAAAAAAGATACATCTAGGAAGCTAAAGAGCCTGTGAATGTAAACTATAACCTACATACACACCCGGTGGGAACGGGTAAAAGTGATCCCATCACCTTCATCCTCTCAGATGCAGCAGATGTACATTTCTCCTATAATGACGCTCTAGTAGTTCGAGCGGTAGTGGCCAGAAATGAATTGAGGAGAATGTTAGTTGACGACGGAAGCTCTGTCAACATTATTTATCGGATCACATATGAAAAAATGGGTATAGATACTCATCTGACCCCATCCACTGATCCTATATATAGATTCACTGGGGACTCCACTGTCTACAAAGAAACAATCATTTTGATGACAGAAATGGATGTAGCACCAACCAGCGTTAGGACTCCTATGGAATATTTGGTAATTGATAAAAGCTCCTCTTATCATGATGTACTTGGAAGACCTGCTCTTATTGACTTGGGAGTAGTGACTCATACAATGTTTTTGTGCATAAAGTTCTCCATAGACCATGGAATTGCCACAGCCAATGAGAACCGATCCAAATCCTGAGCATACTACACCAATACTATGAGAAAATTTGTAGACTGAGAGACTGGATGGAATGAACAAGGAAGAAGATGAACAGATGATTGAGCAAGGAGATCTAGCAGATCTAGATCCACGAGTGGCTGAAGATGAGCCTCAAACTTCTCTGGATGAAAAGCTGGAATGCTTCCCTATGGATCCAGACGACCCAACAAAGGAACTGCAGCTGGAGAATAAATCTCCGAAAGATTTCAAAGATCGTCTGAAACGGTTCTTATCCGAAAATCTTGATGTGTTCGCATAGAAACATGGAGACATGGTGGGAATTGACTCTAATGTCTCATGCCATAAACTTTAAATAGAAGTGAATCATCTGGGACACAGATAGAAATGCCAGCCGATGAGTCCTAAAAAAATGCTGCGCTAGAAGAAGAGGTGTCCAAGCTGTTGAAAAAGGGCTTTATAAGAGAATCTCACTACCTGAAATGGGTTTCCAATCCAGTGTTGGTGCCAAAGCCCAACAGAAAATGAGGGTGTGATTAGATTTCTCCAATGTTAACCAGGCTTGCTCCAAAGACAGTTTTTCCCTTCCCTGCATAGACCAGCACGACCGGTCATGAAGTGTTCAGTTTCATGGATACATATTCAAGGTATAACCAAATCCTCACGTACCTACTGGACGAGGAACACACATTCTTCACTACCGACATATGCTTATATTGCTACAAAGTTATGCTATTTGGTTTGAAGAATGCCGGGGCCACATACCAGAGGCTTGTAAACAAGATGTTCGTAAACAAGATGTTCACCGAACAACTGGGCAAAACGATGGAAGTTTATGTAGATGATATGTTGGTTAAAAGTTTGATAAAAGCTAACCACATTGACCACTTGAAAGAAATGTTTGAAATACTGAAAAAGTACAAGATAAAACTAAACCCTCTTAAATGTGCTTTCGGAGTATCCTCCGAATTTTTTTTGGGATTCATGGTAAACCAAGGAGTATCGAGGTGAACCCCGAAGAGATTAGAGCGTTACTTGAGATGAACCCTCATCAGACCCCAAAGCAGATGGAAAGTCTGACAGGTAGGGTGGCTGCCGCTTTATCTCAAAGTCAACTGATAAGTGACTACCATTCTTCAAGGCTCTGAAAGGGAGAAAAAGATTCGAATGGACTCCCAAATGCGAAGACGCTTTTCAAGCCTTGAAACAATACTTGGAAAAAGCACCACTCCTGTCTAATCCATCAAACAAAGAAACTTTAATGCTATATCTAGCCGTCTCAGAAGAAGCAGTCAATGCAGTCCTCATCAGAGAAGATGACGGCTACCAGTGCCCCGTCTATTATGTAAGTAAAGTCTCGCTGGATGCTGAAATTCTCTATCCAGATATGGAAAAATTAGCTTTGGCTATGATCATATCCTCTAAAAAGCTCTGGCCTTATTTTCAGTCGCACACCATATGTGTATTGACTACGTTCTTTCTAAAACATGTGTTATAGAAACCTGATGTGTCCAGAAGACTGATAAAGTGGGCAATAGAGCTAAGCCAGTTTGAATTTCAGTACCAGCCCCAGAACATTATCAAAGGTCAAACTTTAGCTAATTTTGTAGTCGAGTTTACCCATCATCCAGAGGTAGATATGGCTGACCAAAATAGACACACCAGACTTTGGAACCTATTTGTGGATGGATCATCAAGAGAAAATGGGTTTGGGACATGCATAACGCTAATCAGTCTGGAAGGCCACAAATTACACAGCACCATGCGCTTCAGGTTCAAGGCCTTAAACAATGTTGCAGAATACAAGGCTCTCTTAGCTGGCATGAGGCTAGCTAAAGCATTACAAGTCCAGACTATAATTGTATATAGCGACTCTCAGCTGATTGTCAGCCAAGTAAATGGCGATTTCGAAGCAAATGACAAGAATATGGCTTCTTATCTTCAGAAGGTCCAGGACCTAATACCACATTTTGAAGACTTTAAATTAATCCAGATCCCTCGGACTGATAATCACAGTGCTGACGCATTATCCAAATTGGCTAGCAGCAATGACTCTGACCTCTTCGAATGTGTCTAGGTTGAGTTCCTCTCCAAGCCTACTACTGAATAGGATGATGTTGTGTTCTTTATTGAGGAAAGAGATTCATGGATGAGGCCCATATTCTCATATTTGATAGGGAAAATCTCCCAGAAGATAAAGACGAAGCATGAAAGATCCAAAAAATATCAGCACATTTTGTCATACAAGAAGGAGTGCTCTTCAAATAAGGTTATTCTTCCCCCCTCCTTAGATGTGTTGGGCCAGACGAGGCTGACTACATTATGAAAGAAATCCACGAAGGTACATGTGGCAACCACTCAGAAGCAAACTCATTGGCCCATAAAATCCTTAGACAAGGGTATTATTGGCCCAATCTTAAAAATGATACACTTGAGTTTATATGCAAATGTCAGTGCTTTGCCTACATGCATAAACAGCCTTCATGAAAATTGCTAGTGGTATCCAGCCCTTGGCCATTCGGCAAGTGGATAATAGACATATCAGACCCAGGCCACAGAGACGAGGCAATCACTGTTATGCGATTGTGGCTATCGATTGTTTCACCAAATGGGTAGAGGTCGAACCCATAATGAGAATCACAGAAGCAAATACTTCCAAGTTCATATGGAAAAATATCATTTGCTGATTTGCTATTTTTCGCTCTCTCTTGTGTTAGACAATGCAAAACAATTCAGAAATTGCCAAATTGAAGAGATGTACAACGATCTGGGAATAAGGCATCACTTCTCATCCCCACACCATCCATGGGCTAATGGTAAAGTAAAGGCCATAAACAATACCATAAAATACACTTTGAAAAAGAAATTGGAATCAGCGAAAGGGACGTGGATAGACGAGCTGCCTCAGGTATTGTGGGTGATGCAAACCATCACCCAAACGGCCACTAGAGAAACCCCGTTCTCAATGGCGTATAGTGCTGAAGCAGTGTGTCCGGTGGAGATCGGAGTGCCTTCCCATATGCAAATCTATTTTGATGAAATTTCCAATGAAGATTCTTGAAAGGCAGAATTGGAACTTCTTCAAGAGCGGAGAGACGATGTACAAGTGAAACTAAGGCATTACCAACAAAAGATGACCCATTATTATAATAAGGGATAATTTCATCAAAGGTTCTCAACGTTTCAAAATCGTTAAGGATATGCTCCTAACTTAAAAAAATAGCACCACACATCTCCCAACGTATGAAAAACTTAGCGTGGTAGGTCCTTTATGACCAAATTGCCATTCTCTTTAAATAAACAAAAAAAAAAGAAAAAAAGAAAAACATAATTAAAAACTAACCATATGTATCTCAAAAAATAAAAAGTAAAAAATGTGCCAAAAAAAATAAAAAGTAATAAATAGGTCATTTTCTTCAAAAAGTTCTAAAATTTTATTTGTACCAAATTCGTCGAAAAATGGGTAGTTTTTTTGGTGAGTTTGTGGTGTTTTCCCATGGATGAGGTGAAACACTATCAGCAAAATGTTGATGAGCCGTGTGATCAGGCCTCAACCATCGTCAAGGTGGCGAATGGGGGGATGTGTTGAGGCGAGTGACGGTGGATTGTTTGATTTCATGGGAAAGAAAGAGGAAGAGAAAAAACCTGAGGAATAGGTGATTGTAAATGAGTTTGAACAGAAAGTGCAGGTCTGCGAAGAAGAAGAGAAGAAGCATGAGAGTATACTCGAAAAGCTACACAGAACTGGCAGATCTAGTAGCTCAGTAAGTTTTTTGTTCTTGCTCTCTTACATATATTTTCTTTCAACACTTGTCTAAACGTTTAAACTGATACATAACACATTTCTACCAGTATATTTATAGTTTCTCAACTTACCATTTTGCACTTTCTTGATTGTTATGTAGTCTAGTGATGAGGAAGAAGTAGAAGATGGGGGAGAGAAGAAGAATAAGAGAAGTAAGGATAAGATTTCTGGAGAACACAAGGTTGGGGACATTTCTATTCCAGCTCAAGAATCAGAATAGAGGGTTTCTGGAGAACACAAAAGCATTTTTAGATAAGATCAAGGAGAAGCCTCCCGACGGTCACAAGCAGGCTGAAGAAGTGGCTGCACCACCTCCGGCTGCCGAGTGTGCCACCCCAGATGGTGACGCCAAGGAGAAGAAGAAGAGGTTCTTGGATAAGATCAAGGAGAAGCTCCCTGGGTACCATCCCAAGAATGAAGAAGAGAAGGAGAAAGAAAAAAAAAAGAAGTGGTGGTTTTTTTTTTTTTTTTTGGTGAGTTTGTGGTGTTTTTTGGAAAATTTGGTACAAATAAAATTTTAGGACTTTTTGGAGAAGATGACCTATTTGTTATTTTTTATTTTTTTTGGGTATATTTTGTATTTTTTATTTTTTGGGGTACATGTGGTTGGTTTTCAATTATGTTTTTTTTCCTTATTTTTTGTTTTTTGTTTATTTAAAAGGAAGGGCAATTTGGTCATAAATGACTTACCATGCCAAGTTTTTCATACGTTGGGGATGTGTGGTACTATTTTTTTAGGTTATGGGCATATCTCCAACGATTTTGAAATGTTAGGGACCTTTGATGCAATTATCCCTTATAATAAGAGGTTAAAGGTCCGCTCATTCCAAGTCAGGGATTGGGTCCTAAGAAAAATATCTATCGCTACGCATGAGCCCGGTGTATGGACTTTAGGCCCTAACTAGGAAGGTCCTTACAAAGTTGTAAGCGAAGTAGTCCCGGGGACTTACATATTAGAAGACAAGTTAGGCAAATGTTTGCCACACCCATGGAATACTGAGCACCTCCGCAAATATTATTAGTGAAATCCTAATTGCTAGTAGTAGGATCTCTTATCAGTTATGTTAAAATTTTACATCTATAAAACATGGAGGTTCGGTCAGTTAGTTCTTTTAAACTCATAATGTGAATTTATTTCGTCACTTAAATTCCCTCCGGTTCGGACTTCTGAGATGCCTCATAAATGATAGTTCATCGGAAATGAGATATATCAAAGTTGTTGATCTAGAGATTTACTCGTAAATTACAACTTGGGTCAAATGGCATATTAAAAATTTAATAAAAATACACAAGCAAACATTGAAACAAACAATGTAATCAAGCTTCTCCTTTATTCGATGAAATGAAAAACAAAGTTCATATCGCGTAAAGAGAAATTAAAAGAAAATGTTACTGCCATACCGCCTCTTCAGGGCCGACACAAAAAAGGGCACTTAGACTAATTAATCTTTACTTGATCTTCACAAATTTTGTCTATGCTCCCTTTCTTGCAGCACTTGCTGGGACATCAGCAACATAAACTTGGCTTCACCACGATAACCTATCATGGTGAAGTCAGACTTATGCTGTTGATTACCCAACATCATCTTGAATTTCATCGCCCATTCTGAGACCAGACGTGAAATGAAAGAGTAAATGATTCTAATCTAAAACTAGCTCACCATCTTCACGAATTGTCCTACCCAGCTTTAAACTTGCAACTCAAGACTTCATGAATCATCGAAGAAGAAGCAAAATCAAAACTGGAGTAGAACAATTCTTGAAATAGAGATCTAGACGCACAATGGAACCAAACATAAAGATTTCTGTTGATTTATATAAAATCAAAAGTTTAGGCCGCATGGAGGACACCAAGTGACACAAATATTAAAGAAATACGTTTCTTGAAAATGAATGCAAACCGTTGCTCTCTTGAACATTGTAAAGGCCACCTTTAATGCATTGAAGATTAATTTTTCAAATTTGAATATGACTCTTCGAATTCTGTGGAAATGTTGCACCATTAAGGCTACCAAAAACAGAATTCAAGTCTTCGGACCCAATAATATAGTCAAAGCAACATAAATCTTATAGTACATCAAAAAAGAAAGGGTAAATAGCACTGGGGGTCCCAAACCTTTGAACCTTTTAACAATGGGGCCCCGAACCTTCTATTTTTAACTTCCGAGTCCTTAACCTATAAGACGTTAGCGCCAGAGGTCCTTTTTTGATAGAAACTGTCAATTTGACCGTTAAATAGTCAAAATTTTGTTAAATAGACAATTTTACCCTTAGATTTAATGAAAAAAAAAGAAAAAGAAAAATAAAATAAAAATTGCAACTAAACCCCAACCAACAAAATAAAAAATTGTAACTAAACCCCTTTTTTCCAAAATACCACCGCCAACCACCACCCATCGGAACTGCCACCAGCCAACCGCCAACCACCACTAGCCACTGTGAAAACCTAGCTAAGACTGAAATCCCAACTCATATTCAACCACCGCCAACAACACGCGCGATTATTTCACTCTCAGATCGGAAGTCTCTTCAACCACCATTTGCTAAATATTTTTTGTACATTGTTTTTTGGGTTTTTTGAAGTTTTCTATTGCCAATGCGGTTGTTTAATTTGGCCATATTCCTATAATTTTCCTTGTTCATGCTGCAAAGCTCAACCTATTGTGCAATAACTTCAGTGACATCTCAAACAACATGAGTCTATTTAATGGCTCTACATTTGACTCAAAACGCGTAGATTTGATGAAATTTTTCTGGGAGTTCAAGGTTTAACATCGGACCACCAAAAATCAAGGAAAACAAATTGCCGAATTTTTTGGCTCCGCTCGCCAGAGATTTTGTGCAATTCACTTTTTGGGCAGTTTTTGTTTTTTTGAAAAAAAAATGGGTCTGGTTATGACTACTAGTGTCTCGCTGCCTTCTTCTTCTTTGTTGTTGTATCTTCTACGTGGATTAGGTGGGGTGGCGGTGATCGACGGCGGCCTTACGACGGAGCTGGAACGCCACGGTGCCGACCTCAATGATCTCCTCTAGAGCGCCAAATGCCTTATCACCTCCAATGTCTGATTGGTCTGGTAATATCCAAAATGGTCTACCGACCTCAAGTTAACAACGCCATGGTGCCGACCTCAATGTCTTACCTCAATGACCCCATCTAGTTTTTTCGATGGGTATTGGTTTTTCGGTGGGTGGTGGTTGGCGGCTGTATTTTGGAGAACAAGTGGTTGAATGTGTTATAATTTTGTATTTGGATTTGATTGGAAAAGAAAAAATGGGGAAGGGGGTTGATTGGAGAAAGAAGAAGTGGGAAAGGGGTTTGATTGCAATTTTTCATTTATTCTTTTTTTTTTTTAAATTCGAAAAGGGTAGACTATTCATTTAAAGAAAGTTTTGACTATTTAACGGTCAAACTAACGGTTTTTTTAACAGAAGGACTTTGTTTGCGCGTTTTCTAAAGGTTAAGAACTCGGGGTGCTAGACATTGAAGGTTCGGGATCCCATCGTTATAATGTTCAAAGGCTTGGGACCTCTAGTGCTATTTACCCAAAAAGAAATATTACTATGTTCTTCAAAACAAAATGGCATAAAAATCCTATCCTAGGCATCTTCGACAAGAGGTTGGTTCGTCGAGTCTTCAGCCCCATCAGCAGAAGGTTGGCCGACACCATCTTCGGCCTCTTTGGGAGATGGGTAGTCCACCTCAATAGTGGAAAGGTCTAAGTTAGGATGCAGCTCCTTCACTTCGGTCAACACCTATTGGGCCCCAAAATTGACAAAGAAGGCCTGGAGATTCTCATAGTCCGAATTAAACTCGTACTCACTCCTGAATTTTTCCACTTCTGCCTTCACTGCTTCCTCAGTGTTTACTTTGAGGCTAAGATTCTCGCTCCTCAGAGATTCGGATATCTTATCCAGCTGGCAAATCTTATCCAACAACCCATCTCTTTGAGCATTGGCCTCCTCCAGCTGAGTAATCATCTCCATGAGACTCTCCTTCTAAACGTTGGCCTCGGCTAAAGGTTGAGCCGTGATCTTCTGAGCCTGATTGGCTAGATCAAACCTTTTTGAACCACATCAAACTCAACGGCTGCCGGGTCTATCTTGAGCTTATCCCTCTCATAAGCCAATTGCCTCATCTCATTCTTCGACTCATTAAGAACCTCCTGCAACCAACTGGTCCGCTCTTTAAAATGATCTCAGTCCTTGATTATATTCTCGACGTTGCGGAGGGCAGTGTCCATATTCTTTTTATTCAACTCTAAGTCTCGAACAATGGATTCTGCCTCTTCAATCAAGACCAAGGACCGAGCAACAAGAGCCTTAACCACACTCAGTTTGACTTCGGTAGAAGACTTAATAGAGTAGTTGGTCCAACTGTGAGTCCAAAACAAGTCAACGGTAGTAAGTTCCCATTGAAGGTGTGGATGAATCATATCGAAACCTTAGCGTTAATATCAGAGGGCTCTCCCTCTAGGATTTCTCTAATACGGACCAAATGGCTGTGGTCCGGTCTCTCCGAGTTCCACGACTCCGTTCTTTTGTCTCCATTTGCACTCTCCCTAACCTCTGCAGCCAATTCTGAGATGATTTGGAGGAAACAGTCCGAGGCTTCTTAGCCTTTCTTATGAGTGCAACATCTTCCAGAACTTTCACATCTTCGTCATCTCCCACGAATATTTTTGAGGAACCTACCTATTTTGCCTTATCCTTCTCTGCCCTCTTGACTCATAATTTTTACTTCTGCACCATAATTCACAAATCTTGCGATGAAGCGGTAGGAACCAAAGTGGTTTGCCTCAGATCAACAGGAGTAGATAGAGCATTTTGATTTTTTTCTCTACCCTTTAGACTCAGACCGGCAAGAATCCTTTTTTGTTCATTGTCAGAGGATCTTTTTTGCACAACCGGAAGAATCTTTTTGGCAGCCAAACCAATCTTGAGCAATGTACTTGATCCTACACAATGTTCGCAAAGGTTTTCATTAGATAATATCAACTATGACATATATATGAAGACAATACCAATTGGAGGCATGAATAGTTACCTTGATTTTTCATCAGGTTATGTTTCACAAAAAGGTGATCTGAGCCGATAACTCTGTAAAAATCCCCTCTATAGGAATAAAGTCGACCGAACATAGCCAAGTCCTTCTCAGTCAAGAAAGAGGCAAACACATCGCCTACATACAAACATAAATACTTAAAACTCAAAGAAAACAATTATGCAAAAATACGACGCTTAATCAAAATACAACACCACGATATAAGCAGAAAGTCAAACTCATGTCGAAGAGAAAGAGTCCGAAGAATGGTAATCTCAAGGACCAGATTGGAAGGAAAAAATTGCCAATCCCCAGCGGCCCACAACCATTACTCATCCAATGTTTGATAGATGAAGAGTGTCCGATAATGATAAGGTTATGGGTCCCTCTAGAGGTCAAATAATACCAGTCCATTACCCATTCTTTAGGTTCTCCATCCATTCTGGCACACTTGTTCAATTTAAATAAGGATAGTCCGGGCTAACTTCTTGCCACAACAATCAAGTCCCTACAGCCTGGGTCCAAAAATTTGGAGACAATTGGTATGGACAAAGATTGTAACTCCTAAGTATGGCCCTAAAAAAGGGGTAAATGGGAAGCTAGGGCATCACTCATAATAGCCACATAGTCGTCTGTCAGAGAGCATGGTCTATCTATTTTGTTCGGATGAATTAACCTTACGCACTCTAGAATCCTATATTGATCCCTAAATTTTGTAAAATCAGAAATATTAAGATCCGAAGGATATTTACTGCAAGCCCAATCCTTCGGCTCAGCCTCAGGATACCTCATCCCCCCTGGCAATTCTCTAACATATTCAACCCAACCCTCCACCAGGTCCATTTCATCAAGAGTTAACCTAAGATTCACCCTATGAGTCCTAGGACTAATTGACTCCCCATCACCAACAAGTTCTGCCTCTCTAGAATGACCTGCTACCCTATTGCCTTTTCGTTGCCTCGCGATCTCTTCCATTTGCTTTTGTAAATCAGTAGCCTCTTCTACTGTTAATTTTGTCATCACTAACTGGGTCTCTTCTGCTTTGCTGTCAGAATCATTCAAATTTATTAATTCACATAATTTTTCAAGTCGTTTTTTCCTAAGCATCTTAAAATAATTAGCGTTAAAGGCCAATTTTGAGATAGAGCAAATAGCCATATCAGGCTCAGCCATGGCCACTATCTCTCTTGAAGGGGACCCCCCAACTTCTTCCAAATCACTATCACCATTGTCGCCCATTTCGTGATGGCAAAAAATTGTACTTCTATTTTATAATAAAAGGAAGAAATTAAAAATAAAGCAAATTCTAGTCAAGAGCATACACACGGTCAAGAGACGTACCTTTGCAGACAAATAAAAACTCCTACGAATGGTAATCTCCTTGAGAAGAAATGAGGTCACCCAAGCAACCGACCGAAAGCGAGAAAGTAGGATGCAACAATCGGAAGAAAATCCTCTTTTGTTTAGAGAAGGCTTTTGCAAATCTACTCAAACTTCAAAATGACATTAAAGAAGAGATTTTTTTGTTATAGCCTCATGCCTTTTATAATAAAAGAGGATTCATCCCACTGTCCTACAGTAATAACCGGTCTATCTGAACCATTCGTATACTTTCCAATCTCAACCAATGGAAACAAAAAGCGAGAAAATGCACAACAATTATGTGGTTAAGATTCGCCAGTGCACTGCACCTAGGTGTATGGAGTTAAATTTAGCGCAGACTCATTTAATGGCGTAGCCATCATCATTAGCTTTGCATTTCCCCACGTCATTATTGCTGAACATCTCACATACCTAGGAATACGAAACGATAAACTCACTTTTGACCCGCTGGGCTGCCCAACGGTTTCTTTTTAACAAAGTCAAATATAATTACACAACTCAACTTCGACATGTACTAATGAACCGGCTCCATCAACATCGGCACTACATGTACAACCCTCCTCAGAGAAAGGTCCGGCGCTCCATGATTAAACTCCAATAAGCCCATGACCTCACATAAATGATAAAGTCCAGGGCTTAGGGGACTGAATGTTACGCCTCGCTAAAATATATCCACGTGGCACATGACAGATAAGCTCTAAATTATGACTTGGTCCCATAATATAAACATCTGACAACACTTGGAAAATACCTTTAACCTCATCCAAACCACTTTTATTAAAGCAGTCCGGGGACTTCAATGAAGACCGGACCACCCTGCTATTAATGTGATAGGAGTAGCACGAATCTGTTAGACTGACACAAAGAAAGAGTGTAAATGAGATGATATGACCACCTGCAAACCCCATAGTCAGATGCTAAAGGTGACGGCGACAGTGATAGCTTGATGGGACACTGTTCAATCATAGAAGTAAAGGACATATTCATTAGCATCAAGAGAATTTCAGATATAAGTAGAAGAAAAAAATGCTAGAAGGAGAAAGGTATTCTAAGAAACTCTACTTTGATATTATTTTTTCTTGAATTCAATTAGTCCGAAAAAACTTAAATTCTAACTTGAGCGTAGGAGTGCATACAGAAACCCTTCCGGTCGCCTATGCTAACTGAAAATCTTGGTGTTCAGTGTATAGGAATTTCATAGCTGGAAGCAGTAGGGTATTTCAGTGCTGATCGTAAATCCAGCTGGGATTTGTGGTCAACAGATAATATTAGGATTTAGAAAAAAAAATTCCTTTGATGTGGAGGAAATTTAAAAGTTGCATTAAATGTAGATTCAACTTTCTGTAAAAGCTAAATATAAAATTTTTTACAAAAGCTCCAAACATTGTGAATAGAATTTGACAAACAATTTTATTAATTGTACTATTCATTCGATCTGATAAAATCTTCGACTATCTAGCTATACACAATGTTGGTATCCACCCCAAGTCTTGGAGTGATCAAGGTCCCAAGTCCAACAAATTAGTGCAATTAAGAATGCCCAATGATAATTTTGATTGAGAATGTAAATTAATTAGCAATTTTAGTTGAAGTCCTAAACTATCATAATAAGAAAACCATGCACATTTATTTCATTGTGATGGAAGGGGAAAAAAAGGAGAGTCCTAGTAGCACTTTAATTTGATGCCTTTAGTTAACAGTGCAAATTGGGGTATTGTGGAATAGAATCAAGATGTGAGTGCATGAAAGAGAAATCAATTCAACCCCAAATAGCGAGAAATCCAATAGCAATAGTGCAGAAATTGAGTAGAATCTGAGTGGCTGCGCAATTGTGATCTAACAATCCATGTTTCGATCGTCGTGAAATTTGATAAACACGTTCACAATTCATTTGTATTCAAATCCAACAATTAAGATCAAGATCATGCGGTTATTCATGAAGAATCACTATCTGAATAGTGACGAACTTTGGTGAGATCTTTTTGTTGTTGTTTTTGAGTAGTATTGCAAAGAATTTTTTTTTGCAATAGTTATACTTGGATAAATTGTTATTTTTGCTTTTGGAATTTTTTGTCTTTGATAGATGATGATTATTTGTTTACCAAGAATTGTATAATTCTTGATGATTTAGTGTGCCTCTAATGTTATCTATAGAAGAGTGTTGTACCCATTATTGTTGATTATAGTGAAAGATTATTCGAACGCAGGCAGTGGAAGTAGGCATATTGTCGAACTACATTAGATATTGCATCATTAATTTTGTGCATGATTTATTTTAGTTATTATTCTATTTAAAATAATTCTCATTAGGTTCGTACAAAAAGAAAGAACTAATTATATTCCATTGCGTGATTTATTCATATTGATGTGTTTCTCCCATCACAAAATTCCTAAGAAAATTCAAAAGGTGCATAAATAAAAATATTATTATTTCTTGAAACAAAGCAATGGATTCAATAGATTGGGTCGCTATAGATTAATTATGTATTTAATATGTGCTTTTCTGGAAAAAAAAAATCAATTTATTAACAAGTTAACATTTTACATGGATAACAAGTTATGTTACACTATGTTATCTTTATCTTTTTTTAAAAAAAAAAAAAATTAATATGTTAATATGTTGTGTTACCCTATTTTATATATGTTATTCTTACTTCTGTTCAATCAACGCTGTCTACAGAACACCACTATACTGAAAATCATTATCTTTAACTGTTCTGCCTTATTTGTCGATGCCACAACGTACTTAGTTTCAATTAAATTAATAAAAAATCGTTACTTCTAAGATAACACACGTGTTACCTTGTTAATTTTGTTTTAAATTATACCCTAACACCATTTCCCACCATCATTGCCACCGTCACATTCCATCACCACCACAACCAATCCGCCAATGCCACAACCTACCCAACCTCAGTTAAATTAGCAAAAAAAAAATTTACTTGTAGGATAACACGTGTTACCTTGTTACTTTATCTCAAATCCTAACACAATCTCATACTAATATCACTATCGCCTTCTACCACCACCATGTCAGATTTCTCCAATCTCAACCATCTCCTCACTTCTTTCTCCAACACCACCACCATCTCGTAGAGTTGCGCGATGCCCATATCCAACACAGACATTCACCCAACCAAACTGATGCGAGTCATGGACCGACTAGCAATGACTCGTTACATATTCCGGTGGGTTCCAATAACGAGATCTAGAGCCAAGAAGATCAATGACGCCATACAAGGTTTTGTCCAAGCTACGTTGGCTGAAACTGACACCCAAAGTGCAACAAGCAAGACACCAACATTCAAAATGAGTAGGACCAAGAAATATCCAACCTTAGTAAATTTAATTCAAACTAAGGATCATCTTAAATGCATATTGGAGGCTAGTAGGAGATTGGAGGGCCAAAATGAGCATAATTCAAAGTTTGGAGACCAAATGACGAACAACTAAAAATTGGCCTGGGCGCAAAAATGGGGTGATCGCCCAAGCCCTTATTTTGAAGGCAGAGACTAAAATCTTAGGGCTTGGACGATCGTTTGGAATTACACTAGGCGATCGGCCAGACCAAATTCGAGAAAATCTAGATTTTTTCGTATTTTGTTTCATTTTTCAATTAGAACTCTATTTTTGTTAAGTTTTTAGTTATTTTCGAATTAGATTAGGTTTTTATTGATTTTTGCATATAAAAACAACTCTCATTATAGACAATCTTTAACTTTGATTATTGAGAGATTAAATAAAAGAGAGATTCAGTGTTCTTCATTGTTTTTAATTGAATTAACCAAAACTTATCAAAAATTTCGCAAATCTTTGTGGCGTTCAAACTTGGTTCTTTGATTCAAGAAATAATCGGGTCAAGGTCTTGCGACTTGATTTTAGCTTTCTTAGAGTTCATCTCAATCTTTCTTGTAAATTTCGAGATTCAATCTTCGCGATTTCGCATCACAAACCCTAGTGCCACCTGCCATTGCTGTCAACACCATGAGTCATTGTCGCCACTCACCACTATTATCACCATTAACTAAGCTAATGCATGCAACTACCACTCATACATCCACTTTCAAAATACCACCATCGCATTCTCCATCTTTCTGCTTGTCCACCATCACCACTACCGAATCTTCTTTATTGCCATTTAAACAACCAACAATAGCACTCACATCATCATCAAATCCTCACGCCAACACTCAATCAGTTACGAACTCCACATCTCGACTCCACGTAGGTCCATATTTTAGATCTAGAAGAAGATTGTAGTTTAAGGTGACGACGACCGGCATTGCATAAATCTACATGATGGAAATTGAAGATCTACGCGATCCAAGTCATTAGAAGTAGAGGTGGTGGCGGTGGTTTGTGTTTGGAAAATAGAAAAGAGCAATCAATAGTTTGTGTTAGGGTTTTTGAAAAAGTTTATACAATAGAAATATAACTATTTTTTAATAATTGTTATTTAAATGTATGGTAAAAATTAAAAAGAGGGTATTTTTGAGTAATTATATTCACACTAAAGTTTCTATTATATGCATCACATTTTAATTGTTTTTATATACAAAAAAACCAGATTGATCTCTACGGGCAAGACTTCAGTCCTGTAATGCAATCCTTAATGAAAGTCTTTCAACCGTTGACATTTTGACACTTGTGTTACCAAATTTTTTCGTCGCATTTTTGTTATAACTTTCAATTAATTTTCACATCTTGTCTTATATGACGATTTTTGTCAAAATATTTTGTTAATGTGCATTGAAATTAGGGATAAATATTTTGTCAAACTTTTATATTTATTATTCATTTTGCTTATTTAAAAATGTCAGATGCAAAAAAATAAATAAAAAAATTACGCCTTTCTAATTAATTTTTTGATAAGATGTTCAAATTAATAGGTCGATGATAATAATGTGATAAAGAAAATAGTTAGGAACATAAATGCAAAAATGAAAAATAGTTGAGAATCTTCATTATAATTAGGGGAATTCATGCAAATGGTCCCTAACGTATGACATTAGTGCACAAATGGTCCCTAACATTTCATTTTTGACGGAATGGTCCCTAACCTATCCATTTAGGTGCGCAATTGGTCATTTTTCACGGATTCTGTTAAAAATCCGTTAAAAACCTATCATTTTTTATGGCAAATGGTCCCTCTCATTTTTTTGTGTTTATTAGTAGGGGTAAAATTGTCAATTTACATTTTTTTCCTTTCTTTCAATTGGCGCAAATGATTCCTAACCTTAGTTTTAATTAAAGAAATTTGTAATTGAATTCCCAACCTTTGCAAAAAGTGAAAATGAGTTCAATACTTTAATTTTTTTTTCAAAAATTAAAAGAAATTAACAAATTGATAATATACAAAATTATTTTGTATATTTTATGAACTATTATAAAATAACTAAAATTTAAACTCATAATTATTAACAAATGTGCTAATTAAAATTATTTTATTATTATTAAGTAATCATATTATTTAAAATTCAAACTTTAATTTTATCATTACAACATAAAAAGAGAAATAAATTTGTGACAAATAAAAATTTTAATTATGCTCAACCTAGCCTGATTTTATATGGTCTCAAATTTACTGGGCCAACCTAACTCGCTTTTGAGCCACAGTACTACTAGGCTAGCCCAATTTTATATTTTAATTTATTTTTCTATTTAAAAGTAAAAATATTAAAAGAAAAAAGAAAAAAAAAACAAACATTTGAAGATGCCAATTTTAAATTTTAATTTATTTTTCTATTTTAAAAAAAGGGGGAAAAAAAAAAGCAAACATTTCACCATCTTCAGTACCCCAACCCTCCCACCTACCGTAAGTCAACCAGATCAGGGCGACCCGGGGCCCCCCTCCCAATCTGGAAAAAACTTGTGTAATCTTTCAATGTATCCGGGGTAAACTCCCATTAGACAGTAGATCTATTCTGGATCAAAAGACTTGTATCTAAATAAGCTTTTCAAAGCCTTCTTGAATAAAAAACTTTATGTTTTGAATTCTCAGACTTCCCAGAATTTTATGTTTTACATGATATTTTGTACGGATCCATACAGTCTAAATCCAACGAAGTACCTTTCAGGACAGGTGGTCCATTGCAGGGAAACAACGGAGCAGGCACATTGGTGAGGCAGAAATTCATTCAGAAACGTAAACACAAAGAGAAACAACCAATCATCTACAGTAAGACTAGCTGTACATACTGATGCTCCAGTATCCACATAAGCATGGATTGTGTACTAACAATTTCTTGTTGTCTTGTCGATATTTCCATAATTTTGGTTTCTAATTGAAGCTCAAGGTCTTCAATTTGATCCCGTATGTTTGTCATTTTGACCTGCAAAAGATAATTCACGTGTTAAGCTATCATCAAGATAATTATCTTTACTTTTAATTAACTGTATTTCAAAATTATAATGGCTAAACCACATCTGCCATCTAATTAATCTGCCTTGTTTATAGTCTGGGTGTACCTGGCATTTCAGAAATGATTTGCATGTAGATGAATCAGTTCTAACAACAAAATGGTTAGAAATAATATAAAGTCTAAATTTCTGTATAGCTTTTTTCATTGCTAAAATTTCCTTTTTATTGATATGATAATTCTTTTCAGCAGTTGAAAATGTACCTGAAGAATAACTACAAAGTTTTTCTTCTAAAGTTTGACTGTCTATCGCTTTGAGTACTGCACCCCAGAACTCCTGAGAGGCATCTGTTTCAATTATCATTTTATCATCTTTGTGAGGATGATAAAGGGATGAAATATTTTTTAGTTTCTTCTTGATCTTTTGAACATACAGACTGTCTTCTTTAGACCAATTCCATTTATGATCTTTCTTGAGTTTTTTCTGTAAAGGACTTCTTATTTTAGCAAGATCTTTAATGAAAGATTCAGCATAATTCAAGCATCCTAAAAATCTCATTAACTGTTTTGTATCTTGAATTTCATTGGAAAATTCTTGAATGTGAGTTAAAATACGAGGCTTTAGCTGTTTAAATCCTAGAGCAATTTCTAGACCTAAATAGCCAATTTTTTCTTTGAATAATTCTGCTTTCTTTTTAGATAGCACAATTCCTTCACTGTATATTTTTTGTAAAACCTGTAACACATGTTTTTCATGATCTATCTCATTTTCAGAAAAAACAAGAATATCATCAATGTAAACACAACAAAATTCATTGAACTGTTTGAATGTATTATCCATATGTCTTTGGAAAATACCCGGTGCTTGCTTTAAACCGAATGGAACAACTGTCCATTGGAAGTGTTCTTGAGGACAACTAAAAGTTGTAAGTGGTTTTGTTTCTTCATCAAATCTGACTTGATGAAATCCTGATTTTAAGTCAAAAGAAGAAAATATTCTTTTTCCTTTTATAAGTTGCAAAAGGCTATGCATGTTGGGAAGGATGTAACCATCATTCTTGGTATATTTATTAAGCATTGAATAATCAATGACCATTCTAGCTTTTCCACGTCTTTTTTCTGCTTCTTTTTTTACCATGAAGGCAGGTGAAGAGAAATGTGATTTATTTGGTTCAATTACTCATAATTCAAGTAATTCCTTAATCTGGATTGAGAATTCTTCTCTATCCTTTGGATTGTACGCCATTGCTTTATTTCTAATGATTTTATTTCTAAATTCATCAAACATTTCAATTCTGGCTGTGAATTTTCCTTTATTAATCCTAGGATCTAAAGGATTTTCTAAGCAACATTTTTCAAAAAGATCAGAGATCTTTTCTCTTTCTGTATTTATTTTGAATATCTCTAATTCTTCAGATGTTATAAAAACATTTGGATTTTTAGATATATTCTCCCTTTGAAAATGAGAAAAAGATTTTCTATTTTCATTTAATTTTAAAGATTCTAGAAATCTTTTTTGAAGATAATTGAAAGCAACTGCTTTTCTTTTCTTTTTTATCCAAAGTTTTCTTTTATTCAAAGTAAAACTTATCTGATCAATTTCTTGGATGAATGGGTGATATAATTGACAAAAATTATTACCAATTATGAAATCAATTCATGTTTCTAATTGATAAACTGTAGGTATTTTAAAGAAAAAGGTCTTTTGTTCATTATCATGATGTCCCCAAATGGCAACATCTAGATTCTTAATGACTTTAGAAGATGTCACATTTGATTCATTGGCAATTTTTAGATTTAAGGTTTTTTCTGCCTTAACCCAAAAATTATCTGAAATTATCCATTTACTAGCTGTACATACTGATACTCCAGTATCCACATAAGCATGGATTGTGTACTTTCTATATCCTTCAAAGCTAAGCTTAATTGGGATATATATAGAATTTGGATTTGTAATATTTCTATTACTCATAATCAGAAGAATCTTCTGAGGATGATTCAACATCCGTTTCTGTATTAGTAGTCAGATAGTAAAGTGATTATGTATCACTAGGATCTTCTACTGGGTAGAATCCTTGTTTTTCAAATGTATTGAGGGGTTTAATCCTATCTTCGTTTCCAATTCTTGCAGGGCATTCATTTGCATAGTGTCCTGATTCATTGCAGAGCCAACATTTGCAATTCCTTTTCTTTTGAGGACAAAATTTCTTTTTGTCTTCTTTGTCTTTTTTACCTTTATTAGGTTTCTTTTCAAAATTTTTAAAGAATTTTCTTTTCTTAAAAAATTTCTTCTTATATGGTTTTTTGTATCTTTTAAACTTGTAAGTTTTTCTTTTAGATTTCTTTTGTCTTTTTTCAGTTTTACAACCATACTGTCTAGGGATTCTATCAAGATATCTGCTACAACAGATTCTAGGGTGTCTAGTAACTGTATTTCTGCTAGTCCTGACAAGATATCATTCTTTACATTTTTCAGCAAGAAGATTTCTTGTAATTGTAATAGCTAGACCTAAAGAGTGGTCTATTTGGAGATTGACTTTAAAATTGTCTTTACTATTTTCTTGTTTTGTAATTGCTTCATTGAAAAGTACCATAACTTCATTGTTAAATGGTTATGGTAATTTTCTCATGAATTTTTCTGTAAGATTTTTCCAATCTTCAGAAGGACAGATGTAGTAATATTTAGAAAATTCGCAAGTATACTCTTCAAAGAAGCATATATCGCAAATTGAAATTTTTCCTAAATGATTCATGGCATCTGCCACATCAATTGTAGACCTAGTGTTTTTAAACACTTCGTAAGTTTGTCCTGTAAACTGTTTATAGATCTGTTCCACAATTCTTTTAATAAATTGGAGAATATCTCCTTGTGTTTCTTGCCAAATGGCATTCTTGGTCGCATATGTTATAGTCTTAAGGAAAGCTTTCACATTTCCTCTAGTACTTGCAATAACATAATTCCAAGAATTAGTTTCACTTCTGTGAATTTCTTTATTAATTATCATAGATATCATGATATTATTATACCAATCTTCAATGATAATTTCTGGATCAAGAACACAATCTAGATCAAGAATTTTTAAATCCGTCTGAACTTTCTTTGGTTTGTTTAATAAAAATGATGGATCAATATCATCTTTAACTGGTTTTTGTCTAGGGACAAAGTCTCCTATAGGTCTTTTTTCGGTTTCCTATTGGATTTTGTGATG
This sequence comes from Forsythia viridissima, assembly GCA_030279155.1. Lineage (NCBI taxonomy): Eukaryota > Viridiplantae > Streptophyta > Magnoliopsida > Lamiales > Oleaceae > Forsythia > Forsythia viridissima. The sequence goes on along the minus strand of CM059034.1, from coordinate 26,376,747 downwards.
AAGATGGTTCATAATCCATAGGTTCTGTTTCAATTTTTGGTTCTCTGATTTCTATTCCTTTTTGGATTGGATTCCTATTGGGATAGAATCTTTCATGTATGATTATTTCATCATCTGAACTTTCTATTGAAACTTCATTTGATTTAATAGGCTCTAAACTGTCTGGTTCATCTCCTACAGATTTGGCTTTAAGGATAGTCTCTTGATTGTTAATGTTAATTCTTTTAACAATTGATACAATTTGTTCAAGCTCATTATCTTCAAAGGCTAAAAGAACATTTAACAGTCCTAAGTTTTCTGAAGTTTCATAAACTTTTTCCAAATTTTTTCTGAAACTTGTCATTCTGAATTTGGATCAACAAATTCAAATTTTCCGTTTTTAATTTGTTTTTTATTTTCAACTTCAACTTCTCCCCCTCTTTTTTGGAAGATTCCAAAAGTAGTCTTTTTAATTGATGTACTAGGTTGATTCCTAATTCCAGCAATTATGACAGCTGAGTGTTGTTCCATTGATTTTTCATTATCAATTTTTAAATTTTTAAGAGATAATTTTATCTCCTCAATGTCTTCTTTAAGAATTCTTAGTTTTCTTAAAATGTCTACAATTGACATTTTATTCTCCTAAAATTCTTTCTGCCAATTTGTTGACAGTGTCATTTAATTGTTTTAATTTTCTAGCTTGACTTGATTCAGGCTTTTCTTTTCACCTAATCTCAGGTTTCTGTCGCATGGAAGAAGTTCTAAGTAAAAGGGGTTTTTGTTCTTTTACTAAAGTTCTTTCTTGAAGTAAATCAATTTCAACAAATTTTCTGGATGGTTGAACCAACCAACCAAACTCTGTTTCTTTGTGTTCGAGATAGTCTGAAAATAAGGGATCAATTTTGATTCATTTGGGTTCTTTAACAATTGTCATATTGTGTTGATTATGCACAACATAACTAACCAAGTATGATATTGAAAAAGGGACGTTGTTATCTTTGACTAAATCTGTTCTTATGTACTTGTGTACAAAAGATAAGATTCCATCAAAATCTTGGTCATGTAGACTTACTGAAAGTCTCAAAAAAGCAGTAAATATTAATTTACCACATGCTAAGTTACCGTTAAGGGAACCTAGACATCCTTCTACAGGATTCTGTATTCTTTCATCAATCAAACTCATTGAAATGGGTTGATCAATTTTGTCTGATAAGGTGCTACGGATCAAATCCTAATTGCTCCTATTGTAACCCAATACAAATTTTTGTTGTCATCTAAATCAACCTTTTGTTTGGCTTTATTTATGTCTTGTTTTGTAAGTAAAGATATTCCTATCTTTCCTGTAGTGTGTTGTACATGTATATCAAACTCTTTTTGGGAGACGCCATAATATACGTGTCTATTTCTGTTGATGAATTTGTTAATGAAGTTTGACTAAACAAAAACTTCACTGGGATGTATAGAAAGATTCGTTTTACAAATCTTTGCAAGTCTTTTATCAGAGATTAAAATCTCTTTACTGTAATTTCTTTTGGATTCGTTTTGTTCAAAAACTTTTCCAAATTCTTCATCAGATATTTCATTTATTATGCTCATGTTTTATAGTGAATATAAACATAATGCAAAATAAATTCATTAACTTCATTAATGTAATTATTTTCATATTTTTTAACTATTTCCTCACGAAAATAATCATAGTCATAATTTTTATGAAACTGTAAAAGCATGTACTTATTTGTAAAGGTATGAATGTAAGCACTGCATATTCTACACATAATCATTGATGATGATGTAAAGTGTAATGCATGATAAAACATTCAATTTCTCTGTTGTATTTTGCAAGATTTACATTCATTCTGTTTCTTTGCCATTCTGAGGCAAGTCTATGTACTCCTACACAACTCATGTAAGTGTAACTGTCACGATGATAATTATACTGTATGAAATAACAGTCTATGTTTAGTATGTATCTACAACACATTCTGCAATGTATCATATTGTATTTAACTGTATGAAACTAGGCTCTGATACTATTTTTTACGCACAAATGCATAAACTGTACTTTTTATTGCGGAAGATAGATATTTGTAAAAATGTATGTAAAACTTAGACAATAGAAACATCTGGAAAGACATGTATATATATAAACTCAAATCAATACCTTCTTACTGTAGATGATTGGTTGTTTCCCTTTGTGTTTACGTTTCTAAATGAATTTCTGCCTCACCAATGTGCATGCTCCGTTGTTTCCCTGGAATGGACCACCTGTCCTGAAAGGTACTTCGTTGGATTTAGACTGTATGGATCCGTACAAAAAATCATGTAAAACATAAAATTCTCGGAAGTTTGAGAATTCAAAACATAAAGTTTTTTATTCAAGAAGGCTTTGAAAAGCTTATTTAGATACAAGTCTTTTGATCCAGAATGGATCTACTGTCCAATGGGAGTTTACCCGGATACATTGAAAGATTACACAAGTTTTTTTAGAAAGAAAACTAGATGCTCCAAAAAACCTCTGCCTATTACAATGTGAGATGTCCCTTTATATAGAAAATTTTCTGCCAATTTCATTGCCAGCTGTCTTGCCACAATTTCTTCTTTTGCCGAAAGTTGGAACTTGCTTTTGACTAAAACATTTGGTTGTCTGCCATGTGACTGTCCTCTGGACTTCTCTTTTCCAAAATTTTCAAATTTTGAAAGATGCCTATGGCCCACCATTTGTGAAAAATGAAAAAGCTGTTTGATTTGGAATCTGCTTTCCGTAAAATCCGCTGAGTCTGCCATTTGATGAGGTCCATCATTTGAAAACTTTGTCTGCCAATTATGTCTATTAGCACACACTTCACCGAGAAGCTTCTGGCGAATGTTCAAAGATGTTTTGATTTCTTCAATAAAGTAAATCTTCATTGGAATTGTATGAATCTTCAATATCATCCAAGGAAGCAGCTTTTGAAAATTCATCTTCAATTGTTTTTTCAATTATCTTGTCTTTGCCTTTTTCTTTTGTGTTTTCTGCAACTTGGGATTCTTTAGTATTGTCCTCACACCATTTGCAACAATGGTCCTTGTCAATACTTTGTCTGAGATAAGAACAAAGATGTCCAGAATAACTGTTAGGGCAATTAAATTCACAATAGAAATTTCTTTCAAAATTGCAAATAGTCTTTATATTTTCTTTAGTCATTTGAGCACTTGTTTTGCTCGTGACTAAAATGTTGTCTGAAGAATGATTAACTTTAATTTTTGAATCTCTGTTAATTGTTCTTAGACTAGTCAAAAGTCTTTGAAATGAAAGGCCTCTCCATTCATTTAAAATATCTGAATCTATCTCAGATGGAATTCCTTCAATAGGTTCATCAAGATAGGCTTCTTTAACAGTTTTGATTTGGATATGATGATATCCTTTGAATAGGATATTATCTTTATTCCAAAATTAAATTGTATTGTTAACTTTCAAAATCATATGAAGGTCCTGATTTTTCACAACGTATTTTTGAAAATCTTTTAATGATCTAAAAATGTTTTCATTAATAAGTTTTATTTCTTCTAAGTCTTTTCCTGGGATAATTGTTTTAATTAAGCCACAGTAAAAAGCTGTTCTGACTAAATTGGGTTATGCACCTTCAACGAAGATGAATTGGCCAAATTTTTTGTCAAATGTACCAAAGTAATTTTTCTCAGGAACATTGGCTCCTATGACTCGGGCTTCTTCTTCAAGATGAATGAAATCCTGAAGATGGACATTTGAAACTGTATTTTCTTCCTTTTAGATGTGGGTTTTACCCAAACTTTTGAAACGGTCTGTAAGAACAAAGTCTGGAGTTGTTTGGATCACATCTTTGTAAGATTTAAATCTCAAATCTGGGAAGATGGGCCTGGTCTAAAAATTAGGAAGTCTGGGCATGGACTTGATATTTTGACTTTGGTAGTCGGGCCTAAGGCTCACTTGGTCTGTTATTCTTTTGTAAGAAACTGGAGTTTCTTTGTGAAATTCATTAAAAGCTTGTTGGGCTTCTAAGAGGGTTTTAAAACTTTTGTGTTTGTGCGGTTTGAATTTTACTAAGGGTTCAACCTCAATCCAATTCGTGTAAAATCCTTTTGAAGGGCCATCAAAAATGACATAGAATTTTTTGCCTGGAATTGATGTTCCAACTGCAATAAGTGGTTCATCTTTTCTCTTTGGACTTGGAATGTCCTTCTGTTCTTGCGAACAATCTGTCTGTATATTTTCTGGGCTTGGAATACCCGGATGTTCTTGCGAACACTGAGCTTTTGAAGGCTCGTCTGTATGAACTTTTGAGGGTTCACAAATTTCCTTCATTTCCGGGTGCGGGTGGGGGTGGGGGTGGGGGTGTGGGGGTGGGGGTGGGGGGGTGGATAAATGGGTTGGGTAATTTGGGTCCAAAAAATTTGTTAGTTTCTTTTAATTTTTTTTTTAAAAATTAAATTATCGGACACATATTCACTTTTTACAAAGGTTAGGAATCCAATTGCAAATTTTTTTAATTAAAACTAAGGTTAGGGACAATTTGCGCCAATTGAAATGTTGAAAAAAAAATGTAACTTGACAATTTTACCTCCACTAATAAAGATAAAAAAAAATGAGAGAGACCATTTGCGCATCTAAATGAAAGGTTTTTAACGGAATCCGTCAAAAAAGACTAATTGCGCACCTAAATAGATAAGTTAGGGAACCCTTCTGCCAAAAATGAAAGGTTATAGACCATTTGTGCACTAATGTAATACGTTAGGAACCATTTGCGCCAATTTTCCTTATAATTAAAATATATTGTAGTTAACAAAAAATGCTGTGTGAATATAATTACTTGATATTTTTTAACTTTTAGAAGAAAATGAGGTATTTGACATAATTAACCCTCAAGTAATTATGCTTCTTTACTTATTTTTATTTTGATAAAAAAAAATTATTTCTGTAAAACTTTTAATACTCCTTACTTACCTTTGCTTTTATATATTTTGTATTTTTACAAAAATGGAAAAGAGATGTCCCCAATGTTTTTTTATTGCAATGTAATATGTCAACATCAAAGACTATTAACTGAATATCGAGTTTACTTTCGATATGAAATTGTTTTATGGAAAATTCTTTATCTCTTCTTTTAAGATACTTTTCAACAATTCACAAGAGTTTAACTTTATTGAAAGATTTTAACAATCATGTTAGAAAATTAATTCGAGTTACAATATGTAGAGAACAAAAAATGGTATTTTTTGGAGGGAAAATAGGGTATTTATAGTTGTGTTTAAAAATTACTTTTTGTACACAAAAATATTGATGCACGTGTGTTGCAAGGACTTAAATTTACTTCACAACAAACCGATGTGTGTGCTTATGAGGTGTTCATTTCAATAATTTTAACAACAGTATTTAGAACTAATGTTAAGCGCAACTATCGTAAAATACTTTTGGGATACCTTGTGCTAAGGAAAGTTGACGTGGACGACAATTCTTCAAAAAGATTCAGTGCAAACTTGGAACGACTATATAAAGTAGCTAGGAAGGTTAGAAAGGGCATGCGCATGTTCAAGATGTTATTGGGAAAGCCCTAGCTCGACATTGAAATGTAAAAATTTAAAGAACTATTGTCAATGAAAGACTATTCTTAATTCAACATTTTGGAATTGCAAAGTTGTTGATCGTCACTATGATCTATTCAACTATTATGGACAAAGAGCCTAAAGTAGTTGTCAAGCACGACCTAGAATCATCATGCTAGGGTCGAAAGACTCAAAAATATCATTATTGGAATGACAATGAAATTAGAACACACGAATTCAACTTTGTTCATCAAGTTGACAATACGCATTCATATAGATCGTCAAATATCGCTACTTTAATTGAAATCAACTTTCATATTGATAACATTTGTTTGACTTGGAGATATGAACTATTGTTTTGCAAAGTAATCTATTTTTCGTCTAAGTTTCTAAACATATTTGAACTAGAAATGTAAAAAGAAATTGTAACTTTGTATAGTAAAGAACAAGAAAATGGTTTGTGTAGCAAAATGGGGATGGCCGGTCACTTGTGGTAAAATCTCATCCAATATAGAAACTAATATCACCAACAATCATGGAGATGCATTAGAAGGAAAGCTATATAGACAGAATGAATCCAAAAAGAAAAACTGGCGATGATTTCTATTCTTAAGAAATCAAATATTCCTTTCTATATTTATTCTTTATTACCGTTACATCGAGAATGTATATATACTTTCCCTATATGAACAATTGATATACAAGAAGTATTATTTCATCTTTATATTATCTTTGCCTTCATTTATTTAAAACTCTTTTAACCTGGATTCTTATTAAAAGTGGCCAATAACTGAAATAATCTGCCCAAACAGTCCCTTACACAGTCTAGAACACGTAAAATGCATTGAGATGGAAAGATTCCATTTTGTACTAAACATACCATTTGAACAACTTTATGTGATCAAAAATTACAAAATTGGTACCATTGGAATCCTTATAACTTTCTACATCTTTAATTCATAACTTTATGTTTGCAAAGCTCGGTTAACCACGACTGCTTGGACACGGTCGAAAATTTTGAATAGTTTTATTCTAAAATACCCAAATTGAACCAAATATATTATTTCTTTGCTCCAACCTTAAAAACATTATTTGGCTCGAAAATCATCAAAGCACAATATTTTCTCAAAATTTTACTTTAGTCTTTGAAGTTTAAAAAAATTTCAAATTGGTCCTCAAACTTGCAGAAATTGCAACGACGCTTCTAAATCTCACACAATAACTTATAGTCATCCTCAAAACTATACTTCAAGTCTGAAAGTCATAAACATACAAATTTTATTAAATTTCAATTTAGTCCCTAAACTTTTTAAATATTACGATTAAGTCCCAAATTGCATTTCGATCCTCAACTGATTGACATTGCCACCAACTTTCAAGTTCATCACATATTCACATCTTAAACGAAAGTCTTCTCAAATTTTGAAATAATTCCAATTTGGTCCTCAAGTTCTCGACTTTGCACATAATCCCCAATTAGAAATCAGTGCTATTACACGTGACATTTAAAATCAGAAAGATCTTTGAAGTAGAAGTAATTATTAATTTTGCTTACCAAAAACAATATGAGATTTTTATTTACTTGTTACCTAATTTTTTCTTGTAAAAAATAGGCTAATAAGTGATTGAATTGATTGAAAATCATTACACTTTATTGTGCAATTGGACTCCACACACAACGTATAACAATTGCTTCAAATGGTTAATAATTATGTGATATATACACATTCTTTTCAAAAGTTGCTTCAAGTTTCTTTGAGATTGAACGGAGGAGCTAAACCATGTCGAAAGAAAACTTTAATTTTCGAGGATTCAATTTAAGGGGATGACGATGTATTGTCAAAGGGATGAATAGTGAATTGTCGGGTTTATAAAAGAAGGCAACAAATAAAACACTAAGGGATGCATTTTAATGTTATGTATAATTATTAGAAATCGTCACCACTCTACGTGGCAGTTAATTACTTGTTTAATTATTCAATAAAATTGTTATACATTTTAATACGTTGAATAATAAATCAAGAAATTCACTGTCACCCAAACTGATTCATTCATTATTGAAGGAAAATGTGGAATATGACGTGATTGCATGAAAGAAATGTTTTAAGATTTTCTAGACCGTCCAACATGTACAAATTCAGCATGTCAATTTCCATCAAATGTTCATAATTTGAGTTAGGTAAAAAAATGATTATTTTACCATTCCAATTATATCTTTCACCCAAATAAAAATATTAATTTGAAATTCAATCTCAATAACAATAATTCAATTAATTATTTAATAAATTACGACCGCTTCAAATTCATCCCAATTTAAAAATAAAAAAATGAAAAAATAAAAAAAATTGCTTTAGGAAACATGCGTCTCATTAGAGAGTTGTGAATTCCCTCTTGTAAATATGTAAGCGTTAAAAGTATTAAGATATTAAATATATTTTCCCCGAAACCCATCAAAAACAAAAAAAAAAAAAAAACATGTCATAAAAAAACAATTGATAAGAGAGATTATGTTATTTTCGAGAAAAATTTGAAGTGTCAGCTGTATGGCAAAGCTTTAATTTTAATTTAAGTTTATCAAATTGGTCAAATATATTTTTTATTCATATTTTAGTACCCAATTATTATTCATACATTTAATAAGACTCACAATTTATAAACAATTAAATAATAATTTATGCACTACCAAACATGTGCTAGATTAGTCAGCTTATAAAAATGTGTAATTGTAACATGAAAGTCATACGTAAAACTAGGATGCTAATTATCGAATCGAACAATTTTGTCAATGTTAGGTTTGAACAAATTCAACGACTCGAAATTTGTTAATTGTCAATGGTTCATACAATTGTACAATTTTTCTTGTGGGAGGACCCCTCTAACCAAATTTTCATTCAATCCATTTTTCTAATATTAATTTTCTGATTATGATACACTAATTAGAAGCTACCTTGCAAATTTGGTACAATAAGTCCTCTCTTTTGACAATTGTAATATTCAAAATTAAGAACCCTTGGGGTGTAAAGTTGGTTGCCACGACTCATCCCTAGAATAGTATGGTATGGTATAGTCCACGCTTCTATATCAGGTCAAATCAATCCGTGGAAAAAAACATGATCTCCATCCCTAGAATGGTATGGTATGGCATAGTCCACGCTTCAATATATTTTTTGTTTTTCTATTAATTTTCTAGGAAAAATATGAAGAATAGACACTAAGGCTCGGGGAGTCAGCCCACAGCACGACCTGTGCCTGGCTGTGTCGGGTCACCCTAGGCCTCTACAACCTATCTAGGTTAACACACAATTCCTCAACAAAACCTGAAAACAGAATTATCACCAATATATCGCTTCTTTACAATGTGATCTGACTGTAAGTTGTATTATTATGATGATGGATTGAGACAGTGAACATATTTTAAAAGTGATCGATTCAGAGAGATGGATTGAAAAGGTGAGCAGATTTTGAAGATGATCAGTTGAGGGACATGATCCAATCGGTAAGATAGATTGAAGTGGTCAACAAATTTTTGGAAGAGATAATTTTGTGAGAGAAAAAATTGAAGATGAAGTAACACACGAACGTTTAAGTACTTTTTTCTTCATGTAGCAAAGAAAACTCCTATAATGATAAGTGATTTCCTCTAGCTTTGTTGATAGTTATCATCCAAGTAGCACTACATAAGCAGAAATTTTTGAACTGAAGTTGAGAATAGGAAATTGCTGGGGGTTAGAGTCCTCCCTCTACATGTTTACATTTGAATCAATGCACATAAGTATATACACCAGACCCTGCTATATTTGCAAGATTGTGAATTCAATACAAAAATATACGGTTTGCGGGAAAAAAAAAAGGTTACACAAAAAGTTATTGCTTAGCAGAAAGATAACAATTTCCCACTCTCTGATGAAATGCTAGATGTTGAATCAATTTTGTCAAGCCAAGAAACTAACTGCTCTGTAGAAGGCCTCATCTTTGGGTTCTCATTTAAGCAAAGACAGGCAATCTCAAGAACCCATAACATTTCATCAGCATTTTCTTTGTCATAGATAAATGGATCGAACACTTCGGTTTCTCTATTTTCGCTTTTCATTTGAATCACCCAAGAGATCAAATCACGACGTTCTTTTGGTTTGCACATATCCATTGGCCTCTTCCCAGTTAAAAGCTCCAAGAGAACGACTCCAAAACTATATACATCGCCCTTGTAGGTTGCAACAGCAGCCTGGCCATACTCGGGAGGGATGTAACCTAAGGTTCCTACAAGATCAGTTGAGACATGGGTGTCATAGGGATAAATGAGCCTCGCAAAACCAAAATCAGCCAGCCGAGCTCCAAAATTTTCATCTAAAAGGATATTGCTTGATTTTATATCTCGGTGAAGTATATGAGGTTCACAAGATTGGTGCAAGTAAGCAAGTGCTCTTGCGGACCCTTGGGCAATCTGCAGCCTCATAACCCAATCCAAAGATGAAGGTCCATCAACTTTCTCGTGCAGCCAGTAATCAAGGCTACCATTCTCCATGTAAGAGTAAATCAGAAGCTTGTCGTTCCTGTACTTGCAGTATCCCTGAAGATGAACAAGATTCGGATGCTGAGCTCTCGAGAGAGTTTCTATTTCAGCTAAGAATTCTCTATCCATCTGACCATATTCACCAGAAAGCCGTTTAATAGCAACCCTCCTACCATCAGGGAGGATGGCCTTGTAGACCAAACCAAAGCCTCCACAACCAATTATATTTGATTGATCAAAATCATTAGTAGCCTTTACAAGGTCACCGAGTGAAATCGCTTTGTTAGCTTCCGTATTCTGGAAAAGAATAACAAGACTTGATGAACCTAGTTCATCCAAATCCTTCTCAATGGTATCACCATCCTGCTTTTCAGGGTCGATAACTTTTCGACTACATGCCCGCAGAACGATCGAGGACATAAGAGCAAGAAGAAAAACAGTTCCGAGTCCAATTCCAACAGCCATTGCAATAATAGTGCCTCTTGATTTTTCTGATCTGTTAGCTGATACACCAGGTACTCGATTGCTATTGGGACAAGGATAAGGAGAGTGCTCACGACAGAGATGTGGGTTCCCTTCAAAGCTTGAGTTTGAAAAGGTAAAGAACTGACCTTCAGTAGGAATTACCCCTTGTAGATTATTATAAGCAACACTGAACTTTGACATAAAGCTGAGGTTAATTAAAGAAAGAGGTATCGTCCCATTCAGACTGTTATGGGACAAATCCAAAGTTTCTATGCTCTTCATACCAGAAAGTTCACTAGGGATGGATCCAGACAAGTTGTTGCATTTCAGATCCAAAACATGCAACCCTTTAAGATTGCCAAACTCTGGCCAAATTGGTCCTGTGAAAAAGTTATTACCAAGTTCCAACGTGGGAGGAAAGCTTAAAATCTGTTTATACGGTAAACCTCCATGGCTGGCATTCTTTCTCACGAAAAAGGGGAAATCGAGGGATGGATCCTTCAATGAGACATTGCCAGAGACGAGGCTCTCTAGTCTTGTAAGTTCTTTTGGAATCTCCCCCGTAAAAGAGTTGTTCGACAAATCTAAGTAGAACAGAAATTGGAAATCGCCGAACCAAGGTGGAATTGTACCCTCCATACGGTTCCATGACAAATCCAGCAGTCGCAATTTTTTACACCCATTCAACCACTGGGGAATCATACCCGTGAGTCTGCAGCTGGCAATAACAAGAGCCTTGAGCGCAGTAAATTGCAGTCTAGGAAAACTTGGCATTGCTTCGTTGCGAAAATTCAAAGTAAGAACCAGAGTAGTCAAGTTTGTACAATGCTGCAAAATTTCAAGAGCCGCTGTAAGGTTGGAAATACTGGAGTTTGAGAGGGAAAGGTAAGAAAGACTCTGAAAATTCTTGAAGGTTTCAGGGATTTGCCCATTGAAGTTGATCCTTGCAAAATTTATAGTCTTTAGTCGGGGACAGGAAGGTAGGTTATCAGGAATCTTCCCATGGAACCGATTGGTAGCCAAATCAAGCGAAACAAGACTAGTCATTGCTGAGCAATTAAGATCAATTATATCTCCCAAAGAATTATTTCTCAAACTAAGTGAAGTAATAGTAGGCGAATTTGCCATGGATTGTGGTATTTTACCAGTGAAACCATTGGAATCAACTGAAAAATAATTCAACCTTCCAAATCTATTGAAAACATCTGGCAAATTTCCTGAAAATTCATTTAAAGATAAATCCGCGCGAACAAGATTAGAGAGGTTACCAATAAGGCCACTCAGCTGTCCAGAAAATCGATTCTCATGAAGAGCCAAGTTTGCTAATTTCGGTAGCCGAAACAGATCGTCAGGTAAACCGCCAGAGAAAAAATTGGAAGCAAGGCAGAGATCCTCCAATGAACTACAGTTTCCAATATCAGGAGGCAGATTTCCATTCAAATGGTTAACTCCCAAATTCAAAACTGAAATCCGGGTTGAGTTGCTACAGATGCCCACAGGAACTGGACCCTGAATCATATTCTCAGAAATGTTTAGAACTCTAATTGAAGGCAGGTTTATGATATTTGGAAATAAGCCAGAGATGTCATTGTAGGCCAAGTCCAAGATTTCTAACTTTGGCAAATGTAACAGTGAAACAGGAATAGACCCTTTGAGGAAATTGTGGGAGAGATTAAGGGTTTTCAGTTGCTCCAAATTGCCTAAAGATTCAGAGATACTTCCTGCGAGTCTTTTTTTCCCAAGCTCCAATTTAACCACCCTACCAGAATTGAATGAATCATTCACACCAAGAGACGAAGAAGAATAGCAAGTGATTCCTACCCAATTACAGCAATTGGATGAAGATGAATTGAAATCCCATCCTTCAATATCTGACTCCAGCCTTTTGAGGAAACCCTCCAATGCTTTCAAATCATTTGGGTTGCAAGTCAAGTTCTGCGAATTTAGAACCACAGCTTGTACAGATAATCCAACAAAGATGAAGATTACATAGAACTCTAACATACCCATCTCACGAACAAACAAAAACACGATTTAAACCACCCTGAAATCAAGATTTTCTAGTATCCGTTATTGCTTAAGAACGTGCAACAAAGGAACTGGAAGAAAAATATTAGTGAGAGTACTGGGTTTGCTTATATAAAAAATGGGTGGAAGGTAAAGGAAAATGAGAAAATGGATTAAGCTTTTGTTTTGACATGAGAAAGCTCTCTTCGTTGGTCCAAATGAGGCTGCTGCTGATTTTTCTCTGCATAAACATGAGAATTCTAGAGAGAGAAAAAGAAGCAATAAATGAAGAAATCGGGAACTCTACACTCTACAGCCAGCTGCCAGTAATAGGGAACTGTATGAGCAAATTCCTTGAATCAAATGTTCTGTGGCCGTTAAGAGATGTCAAAATTGCATTGTTAGTATCTAGCATTTAGAAAAGGAACAAGTTGGTCTCTCCATTTATTTACTATCGTTATACAATTAATACTACCTAATAATAAATGACGAAAATATCTAAAGGTCTATTAAATTCTCGCTTGGCCTTTGCATGTTCGAATTTATAAAGCTAAGTTTTGCTCCTAAATTTGTAGCGGTTTCTGAAAATTTAAAATATGCTCAAGACTTGTTCGGTGCAGATTATTTTCCAAAAAATGGGTTTTTTGTCCACATTTTTTTATTATTCAAATTTTGTTATTGTATAAAAAGTTTCAATAATCCAAAAAAATGGCAAAAAAATACGTTTTTTTAGAAAAAATTAGAACCGAACAAGCCCTTATTTTCAGAAGACTTCAGGAAAATTTAATTTTTTTTTTGAAATGTTCCGTAATTTGAGATCGAAAATGCAACGAGAATAAAATATTAAAGATTAACTTATTATTACTAGATTACATAGAGATAGAGAAATAGGTAAAGAAATTTCCGTCCAATATTTAATAGTTTTGGTCGAGTCATCTTGTTCAATAGAAACAAACAAGAACAAACACATTTTTGTTCACATCAAACTACTAATTTTTGTTCAAAATTTTTTACCTCTTTCAAAAAATTAAGGAACAAACATGTACGACACAAAAGATTCCAACCCCAAGTATAAATAATGAATAAACTAGTAGATTCAGATATAAAGCAACTTAAATTAAATAAAACTTGATATGTGATTATTCGGTTTACGATGAATTAAGGACTAATGATGCAATTTTCTCTTAAAAAGTGGGCGTGTATTGTACTCTATTGTCCTTTTTTTTCATTCCCTCTTTCTAATTTTGGGAAAGTAATATGTAGTTTATTCAGTTATTTCGTAATTGTGTGTCTTAACTTTCAAGGTTTCACACATGCAAAGAAGTCAATTCTAGGTTGGTCTGCCTCTAATTCAAGTTTCAACTATATTTTGGGTTTTCAAAGTTAGCTGGAACAAAATAATATTTTTTTTATTTTAGAAGAAATAAGTGTACTTCAATAGTCATAAATAATACTAATTTATAGCATGTTCGTTTATATTTATAAGTACTTATAAGTTAGTTAAACATTATTTTTAGTTACACATTTTTGGTATGATCTACAATTTTTATCTACACATTTCGTAAGACCCAATACTTATAATTTACAAAAAATTTTACCAGACATTAATCTTTGAACTAACATTTTATTTTCGGACGTGTTTAAAGGTATATTTTATTTACGAGTAAAGAAAAATATTTATTTTTCAAGTGATATACTTATTTTTTCAGGATAAGTAATTTAATTAATAAATTATTGACCACCTCAATACTTATTTTCTAGGTTTCTTGCAATAAAAGTTGTTTTAAGGTAAGCATTGCAACTACATGACTCATTGGCCCTGTCTAGATGATAGTGTATGTAATACCATAATAGGATATGTGGCATATATGGGAGTTTAAGATGTTTTTGGGTCTATTAGCAACTTTTTTAGTTTACAAGGGACCAAAATAAAAAATAGCAAAACTTTTCCGCTTGCTGGGAGAATATTATTTGAGTGCAAATAATAATAATATCCAGATATTATTATTTGCAAACAGTTGAGTTTGAAGCACTTTGGTGAGTTTTAGAAAGTTTAAGGATTGAAGTGAAAATTATGGAAAACTTTTAGGAACCATAATGTGAAGTCTTGAGAATATTTTATCGATAGTGGATTTTAAGATCTTAAACCCAAGATTGGGCCTTAATGCAATAAGTGTATATTTTTGAGGGACTAAATCACAAATAGTGAGAAACTTATTTTCAGATGAGGTGACAAGTTGAGAAGACTAGATGCTAAAGATTTTGTCTTGGGCTGTCTTTTGATGATTTTGTGATGTTGAGGGATTAAAGTAAAAAAAAAATTTAGAGTCAATTATTTAAATATTGAAAATAAAGGAATTTATATGTTGATATTGGCTTAAATCATAGCTCGTATTAAATTACGTAGAATTGACTCAAAGAAAAAATCAGTTTAGATTATAGAATCCAAAGTCTAAGAGTCCAAGAAAATCAGGACTTTAGTTATTAATTATAAGAAAAATTGTCAATAAGTCATCTCCACATGACTTCTTTCAAATTAAGTCAATTTTTTTTTTTAAATTGTGATTAAATCATACTTCACATCAATATTTTATATTAATTCCAAAATCACCCCTTTTAACCATATTTTTCATTGACCCAATCTTCCAACTCCACAAACCTCTTCCACCTCCGGCGACCTCCGGCGACCTCCAGCACGCCTCCACCTCCGGCGACAATCGCTTCCACCTCTGGTAACTTCCGGCGACCTCCAGCGAGTGCTTCTAAGGCACGGTGTCGCTTTTTAGGCAGTTTTTTTGATGAAGATTTTGTTAGCTGTGAAACTACAAAAATAAATGACAAGTTACTACAATAAAAGACTTTTTCATACATGTGTATAGGGAGGTGGTACTGGTCAGCTTTCAAGTGGCCGGAAATCAATTTCTCGAACTTCACGTCACAGTGGAGCAGCCAGAGCTTCTGGTGGCTTGAAATATCCGTAGTGGATAACGTTTTATGGACTTTGGTCATAATGTTTGAATCCTTATCTTTGGTTTGTATGCTTTTTTATTTCTTCATCTTCTGTGGTTGTACTCTGTTCTTAATGTCTTAACAGTTAGCATTGATCTATTCGTGCTGCAAGAGAGGCTGACCAATATGATTAACCTGGGTTGAGTATTTGGGTTGAGTATTTTAGCATTTATGTAAACAATGAGCATTTTCCAGTTATATAAACAATAAGGTAACATCTGTTGTTGATATTATATTATAGAATAGCAATTTGATATTGTATTATATAAAACAGTATCACAACAGAAATGAGCATAGAATGTTGTATATATGAGCTTGAATGCTGTAAATATGAGCTTGAATACTCTACTATCTTATGTAAATATGAGCTTGAATGTTCCACCATCTAATTGCTGTAAATATGAGATTGAATGTTCCATCATCTAATGTTTAGTCATGGTATGTTATTTGATACTATATTATACAAAACAGTATCATAGAAAACAGTATCACAATATAAATGGACATAGAATTTGTAAATAGGAGCTTGAATGTTCTATCATCTAATGTTTGAATGTCTTAGTTAGTTTTAATCCATGATACTATTTTAATGTCTTAGTTTTAATATATGATACTGTTTAATTATGGCAAGGTTTAATAGATTGAAACTTTGTCATAATATTTCACTATCATTTGAAACATGTTTTAATCCATGATACTGTTTTAATCATGTGATACTGTTTGAATATATATATGTGATCTTTGATACTGTTTAATTATGGCAAGGTTTGAACATGTGATATTGTTTGAATGTCTTAGTTTTAATCTATGATACTGTTTTAATCTATGATACTGTTTTGTTTATGTAATTAGTATATTTTGATACCGTTTTAATCCATGATACTGTTTTGATCTTGTGATACTGTTTGAATCTATGTGATCTTTGATATTGTTTAATTATGGCAATGTTTGAATAAGTGATACTGTTTGAATGTCTTAGTTTTAATCTATGATAATGTTTTGTTTAGGTAATGTGCATTAATATAAATTGATATTATTTTAATCCATGTTTTAATCTATGATACTGTTTTGTATAATACAGTATCAAACAAAACATATGACTAATTAAACAATATCAAAGATTAAAGCATGATATTATAGTCATGTGTGTTGTTTGATACTGTATTATGCAAAATAGTATATCAAAAAACAGTATCACAATAGAAATGATCATAGAATTTGCACACGTGCTCAGAATTTTTATTATAATATATTTTCGGAATTGTCTCGACGAGACGGTCAAGACCAGTGGCTTTGCCACTGCCTATGATGGATTTTACCCGTTTGAAGTCGTCTCTTTAGCTTAAAATGGCAATCTTTAATTTTTTTTTTCAAAACAGTATCACAAATTATTTAAAATAGTATCAAGGATAAATGTGCATCCTTTTGCTGCAAATTAAAACTCTTCCAAGGTATCTGAGTCCCTTAAAAGCAAACATATACTTCAGAACAATGCTAAAATGAAGAAAGAGGAACTGACAATCATTCTCAAGTTAATGGGAAGTCATGCAAAGGATTCTCATCTAAAACTATAAACAATGTTTTTAATTTTTTCCTTGAATTTGAATATGTTTGAGATTCAATTAGGATATAGATTCTCATTGGATAGATAAGTATAAATTTATAAGGTGTTTAATGGTTGATAGAAGAATTAATCAGTAGAGAATAAACAAAAGAATACTATTGTTCTTAAAATGTTTCATTAGTAGTACAAAATCATAGGTTTAACAGTATCACAACAAAACAGTATCACCGCAAAACAGGATCACCACTCAAAATTCGCGTTTTTTACAATTAAGGGTATGTTGGTCTTTTAGCTCTAAAATATGACTTTAATTGAATTAAGTTTTGAGCATATGACTTTAGAACCTATAAGTACCCAAACAGTGACCGACCTTAAATTTACCCTTAATTATAAGGAGATTAACCTTGTTTGAGTTTATCCCCTCCTTAACTAACCAAAGTTGGTTTCCATTATTTGTAAGTGGAAATAAAGTAGGATCAGGACTAAATGTCTGTTTGGGATTGACTTTAAAGTTAAAAAATCACAAGTTATTTTAAACATTTGATAAATTTTAAGAAGTTATTATAGATAAATTTCCACTATCTAGCACAGATTTTGAGAAACAGTAAAGTAGTAGCTTATTAAATTATGTCCAAGGTTTATTACGATCGTAGAGAGTTTCTACTATACGGGCCAAAAAACTCACTATACGTTTGTGTTCACTTTATCCAATTTTTTCTTTTTTCAATTTCCTCAATTTTCTCCTTCCCAATTCTCTTTCTCTTCACCATTCTTCTTCAAATCTTTCCTTCTCAACATTTTTCTCCTATCAATTTCTATTTATTTTTCTACAGTCGAATTCCACCGACAATCAGTATATTAGTTAGTATTCCAAATTTTCAACAATAAAGCATTCCCATAGTTCACATTAAATACATCTTTCTATCTTCCTTCCTTCTTCTTCTTCTTCTTCTTCACCATTGACGTATCAAAAGATCAGAGGTACGATTTAATTAAGTGTACTACTTGCATGAATTTTTCAAATTAGTGGTCTTCCTATTTTTCTGTTCTTTTATTGAAGATGTTCCTAGTTTCTCTGATTTTCGTGGGTTTAAAATCCCCCAATTTATTATTATTTTTTTTTTGTTGCTCAAATTAATTGGATATTGAACCTGTGAACTTCATATACATGTTGGTGATGAGTATGTAATAGATTACTGCAATGGCTGATTTATGTACTTATTTAAACTTTTGAAAGTGCCTGAAAATATGTATTGGTTTTGGTGTCGACCTACAATTATATTATGCTATTGTTACGCCGAATATTAGAAACAAGATCTTATAGTATATTCTTGTATCTAACTAGTATACCGTTTATCAGTAGAATTCGACCATAGAAAAATAAATGGAGATTGATAGAAAGAACAAGATAATGAAAGATTTGAAGAAGAATGATGAAGAATGAGAGAATTTAGAAAATTGAATAAGGTGAACACAGATGTATAGTGGATTTTTGGATTAATAGACGAGAAACTTCTTACGATCCTGATTAATTAAATTTTGAATGAGATTTATTATTTCTAGTATACATTTTGCTAATATGAGAATTCACTTATAAAGTGACACTGAATGATTTAGATGTATAGAGTTTGAGTTATGCCTAGAAGATTGCACTTATGAGTTCCTTGTGACTTATTGAATTTTTCATAGTCGATGGTGAACGACAACTCAATAACATTTAATCATTTATGCACATCAAAACAAAAAGAAAAACTTTTGAATGCTGGCATTTTATCTGGTTTGTGCCAAACATGGGCTTTAGAATATAAATTCATTGTCTTTTGTGACTTTTGAGCCTATAAAATGTCACATTGCAATTTTTTTCCCACTCGGGTGATATCTTAGGTTATTTCCCAAAAACTATTTTTTCTAGTGCATGACTAAGATACATTCGTCAATAAATCTGAAGATTAGAATTATTGATATGTAAATATAATAGTTTAATGATTCCTATTAGTTAAAATTTGAATATGAAAAGTGGGGGGTTCATCACTTTTGAAAAAGTTACATACTCCAACTGCAATTTTTTTATTAAGTTTTTTATTTTTTTGTTATTTTAATTTACTTAAGCCAAAGTCAAAAACGTCAAAAAAATTATTTGGAGACCATTTGTGCGAATTAATGAAAGGATGTGGACGATAACTGCTAATAAAATTAAATGGAGATGATATTGTTACAAAGTTTATAGAATGGAGACTATGAATGTAATTTATCCTAGAAATAACGAACTAGGATAGTGATAGAAGGTTTACCATTTGAACACGCAAGAACCACATGATCGAAAAACCAATACTAGATAATTACTAGAAAACCCTTCATTAATTGAAAGGCCAATTTTAATAAGACTTTTAACTTTGACTTCCATCTCATCAAGTAATTTTCATCTCAATGATCGAATTACTTTCAATGTATCAATGTTTTCTCCTAAAATGGACATCTACTCTTCCAAGTCAAGGAAAAATTTGGAAATGAGAAAATTCGTTTTTGAGGAGTGTTAGAGAAATTAAATGAATTTGTCATTGCTTGAATATTTTAATATAATTCTTCAATTTCAAACTATCAGATTCAACCAACATCAAACAAACGTTTAGATCCACAAAGGAGAAACCCAAGTTCCAAAGGAAATATAAATTTTCTTCTAAGAAATTAGGGTTTGTCATTCTAAAAATGCCACAAAAGCTCTAATACCACTATTACGAAAAAGCAGGGTATCTAACAACGCATCTTCTTATCCAAACTTAAATAAAATCACGCCAACATCAAGAAAAAACCAAAACAATGAGCTTAGAATATTGTATCCTTATATTTCACCATCAGACCCAAAGAACTCAGCCAGAGTTGCTACAGTAACTATAGAATAATAGGAAAATTAGACTCATATATCTTCTCTTTTTTCACTCACCAATAAATACATTTTCATAAAGAAAAAGAAAATAACATCTCAAAAAACCAGAGATTTTAAAGGACAGAAGAAAAAAAAGTTTGAGAGTTTTTCATAAAGCTACGGATCAATACCCATCTTGATTAGGGCAATATAGGGTCACCTTTGTACTTTTGCTGTCAATCACTAAACTAGCGCATACTTGGTAGTGTTGAAATTATTTTTTAAGTGATTATAAGTTATGAGTCCTATTTGAATGTGTGAATAATAAGTAGATAGTAAATTGTGAGTCCTACATAATGTGTGGATACAAAATATGTTTCATCATCTTAAATTATAATTTAAACTTAACAAACATGGGCTAAAGGCTAGTCCCACAGCTCAGAGCTTTCTCATGCACAAACAACAATTAGGTCCAGGTCTTTGTGCCTCTGAGTGAAGTGATCAGACAATAGTGTGTACATTTGAGCCTAAGCCAAATTCTCATCATTGTCTAGAAAATATGTTGGAATCACGGTCCAACACTACATAAAGTCCAAGAAAAATTCTAATAAATCGAGTTCAAACCTGTTGTCCTAAAAATATATTCTCTTAGTTGTTCTCCCAATAAAATTTCAAGTGTCATTTAATAAATACACGTCATCTAACAGACTTGTTAACTTTAAATTGTGTTTATTAACAGAAAAAATCAATCTTAACAGCAAGTATGAACACATTAAATCTTGTCCAAATTTATCTCTTCAACTTTAGTTCATCTTTCTCGTTAATTCCGAAATTTGATTTATCTTCTCTTGTACTTTTGTCTTCAATCTTTAGTTCTTTATCTCGATTCTTTTGTTTTTTTGGCACCCTTAGTTCTTACTAATATATGTCCATAAAAAAATGTGTTAAGTGAGTGTTATAGAAGACAAATCTATAGTTAAGTTCAAATAAAGTAAAAAAATAATATAATATAATAAAACTAAATAATAAAAAATAGAAAGAAAATAAAATTAATTCACTTTTGTTCTTTGCAAAACTCCCAACCCCACACTTTCTGCAGCAAACCATCATAAACTCCCGATATTCGCAAGCTCCCACCACCATAAGGATTTCTAAGAGCATCTCCAATGTATTCAATGGATTGGAAAAAAACATGTGCCACATCATCAAATAGACAATGTCTATTAAAAACACTTCTCCAATGCACTAGGTGGAGCACTATGTTAGGCTAACGTGGCACTAAAAAAATAGAAGATGTGAGGTACTCCTTCTACATCCAAACGTTATGTGAGATTGAATGAGTCAGCAATTTTTTTACTTTTGTTAAATGTATTAGTTTTATTATTTTTTTAATTTTAAAAAATAAAATACCACGTAATCAACATTATTAGATTGTAGAAGTAACTCATTAGAGAGAATTTTTGGATATCACCGTCTATTCATTCCACATAATGTAAAAGTCATTTTATTTAATTGCTACGTCAGCTACAATCCATTGAGTAGATTGGAAATGCTCTAAATTCACTATAAGTTTCAAAAACCTCCTCTATGCAAACCATACACTATAGCCCTTAAGCTCAATCCACACATCCCATTTTTCTCTCTATTCCCTTCTATGGACGATAAAGTTGATGGCGAGAGGGATTTAAAAGAGAGATGAATGAGAGACACTGTCTAAATTAAACTCAATAACTAGCAAATTTGTGGCACCTATACTCGTCGACCATCATACACTGGTGATGTCGATGTTGGGATTGAGACTAATACAATTTGTTCTTGATCATAATGTTGTGATTTCCAAAAATTTGATTCATATTTTGTTTGTAACACTAGTTTTGTATCCTGTGTTTATTTTTTCGATCTTTTTTCCTATTCATCTTTAATTGGAATTTGGTACTAACATAAACTGGTGGTTTATGTTGGTGTTTAAGAGCTACCGTGGTGGTGTATGTGAGTTGTTGTGGTGTGAGGGGATAGTAGCTAGTTGCTACCTTGGGTTGTGCCAGTTGGTTACGTTGGTGTGCTGGCTTTGGTGTTTCATTCTTGGGGTGGGGATGGGGGTTACTTTAGATGAAGAATAAAAATAAAAGTGAAGTTTCTTTCTTTCTTTTTTATTAAATATTTCTCATTTCTTTAATTTATATACTTTTTACTTCATTTGAAGTTAAGGGCAAATTGTCTTTTAACACTTCACATATTTTTCTTATAAAATCGTCACTTTCAGAGACTAAGAACATCTATATTACATTCTATAGATTGTTATTTAGGTAGTACGAATGTTGAAATACTTCTAAGTGCTGAAATTAGTTTTTAAATTCTTATAAGTTGTAGGTCCTACGGAAATTGTAAGTAATACGTTGTATATCTTACAAAATGTGTGGATAAAAAATTATTTGACTAGTTTAACCAACTTAAATTATAATTTAGGCTTAACAAACAAGCTGTAAATGACATTAATGTTTAATGAATAGAGATTCAAATTCAAAATTGATCTCCAATGCATTTTATAGATTTCTATCTAGTGATTTTTTATTTTCTTAAATAAAACTAAAATTATATTTAAATTTACATAGGAATATTAAATTTTGTCAGTATGTCTAAAAGAGAGCATCTCAATTTAGACGGAGCTCTAGATAATATCTAATTTTTTACTACATCATCTTGATGACACTACAAGAATTTTATGTTCTGCCTACAAAATTTTAGGAGAGAAATTTAAATTGGTAGGCGGAGTTTACTTTTCCCCACAAAAACGATGTTTTGTGGGATTATGTTTTACTCCAAAATTTCTAAGAATGAGAAGACTTGTGCCCACGAACATTTGCAATTTTCTCAACAAAATATTCGTCGGATAAGATGTATCTTTTGCCTAAAAAAAATAATCAATTTGTAGGCTAATAATTAGCAGGAAACTATTCACTTTTTTTTGTTTTTTTTTTTTAATCCCCTACAAACAGAATATTTGAAGGGGGAAAAAGAAAAAACATATCCCAACCTTAACAACCAATGACTAGTAACACAGAACCGTCCAGTGTCTATATCCATTATTCAATAATCCAATTTGATTTGAATCAAATCGTCTCTCAATCTCACTTCTCAAAACGTCTCTCTCCCTCTCTCTCAGTCACCACTTCGATCTTCAGTCGTCGGCGCCTGACGGCAGCAGCCACTTCAGTCTTTAGTTGGGACTGTCTCTCCTCTATCTCCCCATCCAAAGAAGAACAAGAAACCCCGCCCCTCGGTCTCGTGCCAGCCGCCAGTCGCCACAGCCCACAGGTCAGTACATTCATTTTTTTTTTTTTAGTTTTTTATGGTTAATGTTGATTGAAGTCTGAATATTGTGAATTTGTGTCAATAACTTAATTTATGCGTGGATTTCTTTAGTCGGGCCAGAAATATTTTTTCATTTTGCTCCTAATTTGAGAGTTGATTGTTGAGTGTTGAGACGTGTTAATCTGTTATATTTGATTGATAGTATACTCAATTTGTTGGATTTTATAAATGTTTGTGACTGTGAGTAGTTAAAATAAAGGTTTCTTTGGACAATTTTGGCATGCTTTAGATTTAAAAATGTTCATATTGTTGTCGTCTTCAACCTAACTCAAGTAATGTGAAATAAAAATGGAAAATTGCTGTCGTTTTCAACCTACACACGTGTTTTTCTTGCCTTTTATCTTTTAGGTGATATTATCTCCAAATGCAGACCCTCCAATTGTCAGAATAATGGATTACAAGTAAGACATACATACTAACTATTGGGTTCTAGTAATTTCCTCAGCAAATTTGGTGCTATTAGCTAATTAAATTAAATGGATTAATCTATCTAAATTTTTCCAAAACATTGACAATATAATCAGTTAATAGCAATTTGGTACATATGTAGCTAAGTGCTCCTTAAATTTAGAATACCACGGTGGTTAATTAAGGACGTTATGTATTTATATCCACGTCCAGTGTCCTATATTTGTTATCTATTTCTTGTCACAGTTTCTTAGTGGCTGAAGTACATTGATGTGTTGCTTTTTATGACTTCTGCAGTAAATACAAATATGAGTTGTAGAAGAAGAAATGAGATCGGCAGAAGAAAAGTCTTGGTAAGAGTCACTGATTTTCAAACGTTGCCATTTGTCTCTGTTTCTGAAATTAATCTTAAGATCAGAAATTTACTTGAATTGATGTACTGATTTTAATGGCAGCGAGTCGCATGGATTTGAAGGAACTCAAGATGGGGTAAGGTTCATAGTTATGGAATTTAGAATACTTTTCATACAAAATTGGAAGTTCTCATTCTCTCGTGATCTTGCAATAATTCATAATTGGATTGATGGTGTTTATGTAATACCCCAAATTTTTATGTTAGATTATTTATTTATGATTTTTTTAGTTATGCTTTGAATATTAGACTTGAAATTTTATATGTCAATATTAGGCTCGTTTTGAAGCTCGTATTAAATTACGTGTAATTAGCTCAAGAAAAAGATTTTTTTGGTTAAATTAGATCCTAGATATGATCATTTAAGTAAATTCATAACAAAATGAATTGTGGTCATTTTATAATTATATGAATTAGATAAGGATTTGAATTCATATTTCTTCATGATTAAGTTATTTATATATACGTGTCTTTAGCTTAGGCAATTATGCATGAATTTGAGATTTACATTCACAAATTCCGATATTTGGAGATAAGCACTAATTGATGATTTCGGTGAATAATAATAATAATCTCGCTTTTCATAAATTTTCATTGTTTGCATATAAAATGTCAGTATCCTCTATCATTCAGTATAGTTATTTTTGCAAGAGAAACTTTATAAGAAATTTGGTTCGTAAAAGTTTTGCATACTTTCAAGCACGTTACTCCAAGTTTTAAGGTAAGATGCTTTCTATGCTCAAGTGGTAGGATTTCATGGTAATATCTATGCATGAAAACCATAATATGGAAGATGTGGACAAATCCACAAAGTTAGATATCTATTTATGCCTTAGGACAAGTCCGAAGGGCATCGGCAAGCCGGAAATGTGCAAGTATGTGTTTGAATGCTTACTTTATGTAATATTAACATGTTAAATCCGAACATGGTATCTTACTGAGTATTCCTTATACTCATAGTATTCATACTAAATTTTCAGATGTATGATCGTTGAAGTTAATGGAAGTTAGTTGGCATACTCGATGATGGGTTAAGGACAAAGTTATTTTGTATCGGAATTTCATTTTCGTATGTTTTGTTCAAAAACTAGCTTTCCATGTGTTTTCTTGTGGTTTTGAATATTACAATGTATAAGACATGATGTAATATGATACTGGAAGTATGTTTTGGGATCATACCTTTCATGTTATGCTAAAAGGCAATTTTATAGATTTTTTTCCAGCAATGATAAAAGAGGCAAAGACGGGACAGATTCTTAAGGTCAATTCAAAGTACTATTACGAACTCTTAAAACATCCATTTGAGACTTTAAAAATACTTCTACGTTCTTCTGTGAGTTGTCTTTACATGAGCACAAAAATCACTCAATTTGGATATGTGTGGCACGAGATATAAATTTTTAAGCGTTGAAAGGTCAATCTGAAATGTCTGTGTAGTACCTCACTGTTTTTAGTAAAACGTCTATATCATATGATCTTGGTAATTTTCCATATTTTAATATGGGAAACTACTTGAAAATATATTTCCAATGCCACAAATTTCACAGAAAAAGGATTTGAAATGCATTTTATAAAAATTCTCAAAGTGGCTGCACCCGACAACAGCAACTGTGCTGGTTCCGTGTATTTGGGGTGAAGTTTGAAGTCTTTACATCCATTTTCTTGTCATGAAATTTTACAGAGTGGTTGTTTAAGGAATTATCTTTCATTAGGCACTAGATTTACTATTTTCTAATGTGTATAAAATTTTATACATATTTTCTTATCAGTGAGGCGCAAACTGAAAATGTATTGCAACCAAGTATCTTCCAAAATTTATTAAAATTAGGTCAGGCGCCGAAAACCTTTAAAATTTGGCATATCATTAGTATATTAATCAATAGTGCTTCCCTCAAAAATTTTCAACTCGACGATACCATTTAGGTATCAAATGAAATTTCTTTTATTTAGTCAAAATCCTTGTAAATTTTAAATCCTGATTTTATGTATCTCTTGACACCCGAAGGTTAAGTTTCGGGGCGTCACAGTTTATAACTTAAAAATTGTAGTAGTTGCTTCTTTTTTCATTTTATTTGCCGCATTCTAGTTTTTCCATGTTCTATATGCAAGCTAATCTGAATTGGAAACTAGGCTTTTTAAGCTTGGAGAGCACAACTCCATTAGTGTAACTAGTTTTATATATATTTATGTTATTGAGTGTTTGGGCCACCAAAGACAAGATATCCACGAAATGAAATTTGGAAATTTCTAATTCACTATCATATTTAGAAGTTTCTTGTCTAGGAAATGCTAGTTCACTTTACATATTTTACTTATTTCTTGAGCTAGGATGATTAACTTAAATGCATCTCCACTTCTATGGATGAATCTTGTTGTTGAGCGTTGCATAAAAAACTTGTATACAATCAAAAGAATACAAGATGTTATTTTTAGGTGTCATAATTGTGTTGTACTGAATGATATATTAGTGACAAGAATATGTGACAAAAACATCTAGGACATACACTAGAAAATGAAATTTTATTAAGGAGTTAAAAATCTAAACATATGCCCAACACGTGTCAACCTATGAAATGGAACCCAACATATACATTGATTGACACGTGTATGACTAATTTTCATTACAGTTTGTGTACCTTTAGTCTTGGTGCTGTAAAGAATTCATTTGGAAGCTGGTGTTTCTTTTTCTTAGCTCTTTCTAATTGCCTTTTATTTTGTGTTTTAGTGTTGTTGGATTGATTTCCTGAAGAAAAGATCTTAGTTTGTATAAATTCCATATGCTGATAAGAAGTTTCTAAAAGATTGTGATAAGGTTTCTTTGTAGTACTAGGTGACTCTAGAGGACATTATTTAATCACAAAAGGAAACTGGTTGTTGACGGTAATGTGGTTATCTGGACTTCGCAAAAGGCTCATCCCCTAAAATTAAACCATAATAAGAATTATCTCACCATGAATAATTAGAATGTCTTCTTATGCTATGATTTCTCTAAATTTTTATATGAAACATGTTGGCGTCGGAAGAAAGAAAAGGTCGTGTTCGATGTGTGTTGATAGACACCTTGCCTGCATCTCTGTGCTTCATTGGGAGTGGGAGTGGGAGTGGTTACGTTTATTAATCTATACATCTATACCCACACACTAAATATTAAGTTGACATATTTGCTCCATGAGAGGTATCTCTTTTTATGTTTGTTTCTAACAAGCAAAACCAAGCTTCCAATCATTCACCTTTCAGATACAGGTAGGTCTGCTCCATAAAATTGCCTCAGCACTAACCTCTACAACATCGTAATATAATACAAGCACGCACTCCCTATAATATTGGCCAGGATCAAAACCAGCTTCAGGACCAACAATTTGTTTCCAACACACTGTTCTCTCTTCACTTCAACCTTACTCCCACTTGTTAGACGGTTCACAATTTTTTTTGTGCTTAGCGGGTTTAACTTTATCTCCTTTGGTAATTGTAATTAATGTGATGCGTATTTTGAGGAGAATAATATAGATCATCCCATGTCTCAATTATAGTTGTGGCCAAGTCCACATGACTAATTACGGGCTTGGATATTTTATTGATAAAAAATCCAAAAGAATTCATGTAAGTACAATTAGAATATACAATATTTTTTTATTAGATAGTGAGAAGATAGAAATTAAATTTATTTTTTCAGGATAATTTCAAATTCGAAGGGAATGAACACAATTAGAAGTATAGTTGGTGTGTGACATGTGTCATTGGGCATGAATTGTAATTTCCTATACTCGGATAAATTTTAAATATTCTTGTTGTTGCCCCAAATTAAGGGGAAATGAAGAAAGAAGTTGTTTATTTGATTGTACGTGCTTATGTGTAGTTCTACCTTATTGGTATTTGAATTCTTTTTTGCTTGCTTTAGAAGTTCCATTCCAATTTTTTGCTATTAATAATTTATTATTTCTATATCTACAGGTATAAATTCAAATTCAGATTACCTTATTTTTCTCTTGTGATCAGAAGGTGGAGATTTTGTTTCTCTAGTTCGTGACTTCGTTCTACAATCATTTACACCATTGTCAACAGAGGATGACGCTAATGAGGAAAATGATGCTATTGGCTACGAAGAGAACACGAGTAGCATATCTAATTTATGATAAAGAGTTATGTTTTTTTTATTAGATACATTATAATAGATAAAGAGCATGTTTGCTATATTTTTTTTATGTTTAGATGTAATTATAATTAGTGAATGATTTTTATTTGTATTTTGGGTACAATATTTTGGGTTCAATGTTATATTGATTGACACGGTCTTAATTTAATTTATTGTCTTTCTGTATTTTTATATTATTTTGAATAAGGTAAAATATATATATAATATAAATAAAAAATAAAAATATAAAAATAATATAATTTCTCCATACAAATTCTGTCATTATTGGAAAAAATAATAAACCAAATACGTCTTTCCCACAAAAAATTATTTGTAGAGAAAAGTAGGATTTCATCCATAAGCTTTTTGACACAAAAATTTATTTGTAGGGAAAGCACGATTTAGCCCACAATATAATTTTTACCATATACCCACAAATCTTGTGTCGTAGGGCCAAAGTAACTTTAGCAGACAAATAATTTTGTCGAGAAAGAACTTAGACGACAAATTGTATTTGTCTCTAAAAGATTTGTAGAGAGAGACTTTAGCCCACAATTTGTCACAATTTGTCGTCTTATATCTTTTTCCACGATGTTTGCGCCACAAACGCCCCTACAAAAAATTTTCCACACAAAAAATAACATTTCCTTACAAATTTATTTTGTATGCGGAACATGAAATTCTTGTAATGTGAGTTCCTATCAGCTTGCATTAGAGATAATTTTTTTTAAACATAATATTTTTGTTTATGTGTTATAATTTTTTAAGCAATCCATGTTTGCATTGCTCTAATAATGCAAAAAAGGGAAAGGTTATCAAGAATAAAGGTTAGGATAAGAAATGCAAAAAACAAGTAAAAGTTGAAGAGTGCAGCTCAATTTCAAATTTTGGTGGTGATGCTAGTTTGACTTAAGTAATTTAATTTTTTTTATATGTTATTTTAAAACATGTTTCATAAGTTTATTTTTATTATAAATAAAAAATATTATTCTGAATGTAAATTTCGTATTATTTATAAACTAACTAAGGTTGTGTTTGATTGGTGTGCATGGAAAATGGTGGAAAATGAAAATATTTTCCATCTAAGGTGGGAAATAAAATCTATTAAATAGGTGAGAAAATGTTTTCCAAGAAAGTGGGAAAAAATGCGCTTAAAGTGATTGTACATTGAAAATGAATTTTCTTTTCCATGTGTAATCAAATAACCAAAGGTGGAAAAGAAAATCCATGGATGTGACAACATTTTCCATGGATGTGACATTTTCCATGGAAAATGTGCCAATCAAATACACCCTAAGCATTTGTTTGATTTTACTTAAAAAGTTGATAGAAATTCGAATTAAAGTCAATAATTAATTTTAACTACACATTTTAGGGTAAATTTAATAAACACTCACCGAACTTTCAACATGCAACTACTTACTCACTATATTTTAAGCTGTCACCATTAACTTACTGAACTTTACATTTTGTCAACCATCCACCATCTGTTATCTTTCCGTGTAAACCTTTAAACGGAACAATCTGACGTGGCTAACGGTCGCTGCGTTGTCACCAATCATCTGCCTCATTTTGTCCACGTCAGACGTTGCTCTTGAAATCATCCTCCAAGTCAGAATTGCTAAAATTCAAAACACATTTTTATACCAAATAAGCGGCTGAAGTCTCCCATTTCTCCCAAATCAGAAATCCAATTTCTTCATATGGAGCCCTAATTCCCGAATCTGCGAAACCCATTGTGCCCCCACCATTGTGCTCCACTT
Source organism: Forsythia viridissima (assembly GCA_030279155.1). Lineage (NCBI taxonomy): Eukaryota > Viridiplantae > Streptophyta > Magnoliopsida > Lamiales > Oleaceae > Forsythia > Forsythia viridissima. The sequence goes on along the minus strand of CM059034.1, from coordinate 26,346,704 downwards.
TTGTATTCACTATGGTAAACAAAGGTGACCCACAAAGGATGTAAATGGACCACTTAGGAGTAGTGGAGGAAGCTTTATTGGAAACAACTGAACAAGGACCACTTGAAGGTATTAAATATTCCATATTTTCGTACTTTGTATTTGTAGTGTGTCTCCCAATTGATGTTCGAAATTGTTAAATGTAATTTCATAAATTTTCATCTTTTCATGTAAATTGAGAGCAACACTGCAAACACGAATTGCCATCGAAATTGTAATTTTTAGTTACAAACTGCCATATACATTGCCACAAAATATTTAATATTTTCAACTTTTTTGTTTGAAATTTTGAAATGTCAGATGATTATTGAAACCATAACTGTATTAAATATATTGCAGAAATGGAGGAAGATGATTTGGAGGATCCGGGTGTACAATGTTTTGAGTCTGAGGATGATGTGAATGACGACGATTTTGTGTACGACAGAAATGTGGAAAAGCGCATTGCAGTAGGGTTGAACTCTGACCCTGTCGTGGAAGAGCGACATGCAGATGCAATTAGGGAGGACTCCGACTCTAACCATTCGTATGATCCAACGGCTGAAGATTTGAACACTGATTACTCATCCGATGAAATAGCAATGCAAGGTACCCTTCGTTTAATGAAGAGAAGAAAATGTGGGATCCTCAGTTTGAAGTAGGAAAGACATTTGTAGACGTACCGAACTTTAGGAAAGCGATAAGAAATCACGGAGTAGCTACGGGGTATAACTTGAGGATGAAAACTAATGACAATAAAAGAGCACAAGCAGTGTGTCAAGTTGGGTGCAAGTGGAGGATATGGGCATCCGAGAACAAGAAGTTGAATTGCATCTAGATAAAGTCATAAATCCGAACCACAATTGTATTAGAGACGGTTTGAATAGGCATTGTATAGCCAAGTATATAGCCGAGAGATATTTGGACACATTTAAAGTTGATCCCAGCTGGAAACCTAGTGCAATTAGACATAGAGTGTTGCAGGATTTGAAAATTAATATTGTACGGCTAGGAGAATGGGTAGGATATTGATTGAGGGTACTGATGAGCATCAGTTTGGGTTGCTTTGGAGTTATGCCGTTGAGTTGTTGAGGACAAATTCAGGCTCCACTTGTAGGATAGCCGTACATGAGTCAAAATATCAGGGGATATATGTGTGTGTAGATTGTTGCAAGAAAGGATTTTTAGCAGGTTGTCGGCAACTTGTGGGCCTTGACGGTTGCTTTTTAAAGGGTACATTTGGTGGTCAGATATTGGTTGCGGTTAGTTTAGATGCGAATGACTGTATTTACCCACTCGCATTTGCAATTGTAGAGAAAGAGAACACATCCAGTTGGAGATGGTTCATGAGCAATTTGGGTGGGGACTTGAAGATTGTGAATAGCAATGATTGGACTTTCATGAGTGACAGACAAAGGATTGCTGAATGTGATTGAGGAAATGTATCCAGCGGTCGAGCATAGACTTTTTGTGCGCCATATGTACACAAACTTCTTTAGATCGGAGTTTAGAGGTTTGGCTATGAAAGAAATTCTTTGGAAGGCGGCAAAATCTACTACTGTTGCGGACTTCATGTTTTGGATGAAGGAGATGGAAAAGCAAAGCAAGCCCGCTTACGATTGGTTAGTGAAGAGGGATCCAAAGGAGTGGAGTAAGTCCCAGTTTCTAACGAATGTGAAGAGTGACATATTGTTGAATAATATGTGTGAGTGTTTCAACAAAGTCCTTCTAGAGGAGAGGGAGAAATCGATTGTCACGATGTTGATCGATATGCATATTAGTTGTATGAAAAGGATCCAAACTAGAAGGGATAAAATGAAGAGAGTCGTTGGACCACTATGTCCTAAAATCTATGCGAAGTTGGCCACAAATGTAGACATGGCAGCTGGAAGTGTAGTTGATTGGTCTGGGGGCCAACAATGGTATGTACGGAGCATGGATGGTGAGTTTGTTGTTGATCTTCATTGCCACACGTGCACTTGCAGAAAGTGGGACCTCACAGGCATTCCATGTGCACATGGTTGTGCTGCAATTCTAGAGAAAAGGGACCAGCCGTTGCCTTACGTACACGATTGTTACAAAGTAAGCACCTACCTCGCGTGCTATGAAAATATTGTGATGCCCCTAAGTGGAAAAAAGATGTGGCCTCCAGTTGATAAAGCCCCTCTTAGACCACCTGTTTGGCATGTAGCTCGCAGAGGTAGACGGCAAAAGAAAAGGAGATTGCAAGCCGAAGAAAGCGTCGTTAAGCTTAAGAGTGGGACAAACAAGATGAAGAGACACGGAACGGTTACTATGACTTGTAGTATATGTGGTTTAACCGGACATAATAAGCGATATCATGACACACGTGATGCACCACAACAGGTTCAATTCCTATTTGCATATATATAAATTATGTACTAATTTCAATTTCATTAATTCAATGGTATGTGTGGCATGTTTTACAGGAGTGGTATGGAGATGATGTGGTCCAAACTGATGTTGCAAGTCAGAATTCCAACCAATGCCAAGCTGCTGTTACCAAGGGTAAACTTCAGCCTAGAAGATCCCATCAGTCAGCTGCAAATGCTACTTCCGAGCCTTCACCATCTGAGTTCTATTTTATTCCTACTCTTGAAATTGTCCCACGCAATGACAATTTGTGTAATGCGGTTGGACCTCCAGCCGTTGTAGTGGGTTCAAAAATTTTAGTTAAAGCTTCTCAGTGGACAGCATGGTTGATGATTTGCAGCAGATGGAAGAAAATGAGCAAGCTATGATGAAATCTAAGATAGCTAAAAAATAGAAGAATTGCAAAGAGATAGCTTGTGTAATAGTTCAACTTGAATTAAGTAGATGCTGTAGGGTTGCTGAGATTTTTTGAACCATATTGCACATGGTTTTTGTTTTTGTGAACATGTGAAAAATAGCCAGCTCATTTTCTTTTGTTCAGTTCTAAAAGTCATGTATTTTTAGTTGGATATGTATCATTTTACGATGAATCAAGATGTCACATTTTGGTTGATGATCATTTCCAATGATAGTAAATTGCCAACTGATATTAGAAATTTGGTTTTTTTTTCTCCAAACCCCTATCTCTACAATAGATAATGACTGCAGCAATAAAAATTTATTTTCATTCTTGTGTACAAATTGATGCTGCAATTTGTGGTTTAATTGCCATTGGTGTTTGAGTGCTTTTATTTCTTGGCAGTCAGTGGAAAATCCACTGACTACCATTCATTTGTAAATTTTTTGGTGCAACAGACATGGTTGGCGCTCATAACAGCCAACTGATGTTCAAGCTGATGTCCATTTCCTCATTTCCCATCTGATTCCAGCTGATGTTCATTTCAGCTATCAAAGCCGATGAAGGATTCCAACTGATGAACCTATGAAGGATTCCAACTGATGTTCATTTCCCATTTGATAATATGCTATCCAAGATGTTTAATTCCCAGCAAAAACAGCCAACTTATGTACAAATTAATTACATTGCTGTGGACCAAAAAATGCACAAGATACTGATCACGAGTTCAATGACATTGCTGATGTTCAATTCCCATTTCATTCTCAATAACTGATCACCACTTCAAATATATTGCTGAAAATGAAGTGGGAAATGTCATTGGGATAAACTTCAAATGCAGTAAAACTATCAAGACAAATTGAATACCTATAAGGGCACATAAATTGAACTTCACATTATCACAAAAAGAATTACACTTTCAGTTCAATTTACGACCTAAACTTCAACTACTGCATATGAAATGCAACTTATAGCAACCAAACATACATACATAGCACCTACTGCATAACCTCAGATTGCCTAACATACATAACACCAGCAACCAATAAAACTACAAATTACATCCCATCAAAGTACACAACGAACCAAAACTACCATGACTACCATTGCCAACACAATCCGATGGTAAATCAACTTCCTCTGCAACTTCTTCACCAACTCATCTTTTTGGTTAGCATTCCTCAAAAGCCCGTTGATGATGCTCTTATAACGTGTTTGGACAAGAGGATCTACCCATTTGAAGTAGTCACAAGCATCTGGACGTCCGTAGAAATTGTACCCCAAGAATCTCCTACCTGGATTGTTCTCTGTCCAAGCTGTCCTCATAGTTGCACTCCTTCCACACATATACAAGGTCTACTCAGTTATTTGAGCATTTCCATCCACATATTTTGTTGTCATTTCAGTCAATGGTGGGGCACAATGGGTTTCGCAGAATCGGGATTTAGGGCTCCAGATGAAGAAATTGGATTTCTGATTTGGGAGAAATGGGAGACTTCAGCCGCTTAATTGGTATGAAAACGTGTTTTGAATTTTAGCAGTTCTGACATGGAGGATGATTTCAAGAGCGACGTCTGACGTGGACGAAATGAGGCAGATGATTGGTGACAACGCAGCGTCCGTTAGCCACGTCAGATTGTTCCGTTGGAAGGTTTACTCGGAAAGATAACGGATAGTAGATGATTGACAAAATGTAAAGTTCAGTGAGTTAATGGTGACAGCTTAAAGTATAGTGAGTAAGTAGTTAAATGTTGAAAGTTCGGTGAGCATTCGTTAAATTTACCCACACATTTTATAAAATCCATAACTTTTATCAACTTTTAAACAACACATTTTATTGACTTTTTATTAAAATTTGCTAAAAAAATTGACTTTTAACAAATCAAACACACACTAAATAATTTAATTTTTATCAGTAAAAAAATTCTCTATTTATTTACCTGTTATGGATTTTGAGTCCAAAAACATAAACATTCATTTTAAGAATGATCAACAAAATGTAAATATAACAAGATAACACCGAAAATTGTTTTGTTCCTTTTAGAACGTGCAATTTGTTTCATTTAACTACATCTGTCTTTGAGGCTCTACTGGAAAATATATAGATCCCTTGCACTATGATAAAAAAATCCACGAAGGTTGCAGATTGAAATGTTTTACTGACCACCTACTTAGATTTAACACACAAAGTATTTCGGTTCTATAGAAGAACCCTAATCTCCAAATATTAAAACTCGACCAACAACTATAGTTCCAAGTTACTGTAGCACCATGTTTATGGAAACCAATTCTAGAAACACACTCAAAGAAACACAAAGAATCAGAGAGAGATTTGAGAAGAAGATGAAGAAATCAAAGAGAAAAGAAAAGTTGGGGATCTAATCTAAAAAATCCTAACCTCAATCGAATATAAGGGCCTATTTATACTTTAATCCAACAGATGAGATGAATATTGATGATCCAACGGTTGCTGAGGTAGATAAAAAATGCACTTCCCATTTCTAGCACTTAAAGTCGTACAACACATCATTTCTAGCACTTAAAGTCGTACAACACATAACCGAATCCAAAAGATTTGGGCCAACATGGTGGACTTGGGCTGGGGGAAAACTTTGGGCTTCAACTTAGGTTCCATCATCATGGGTCAACTGAGTTTTGGGCTCAAAACTTTACATTACCAATAAGTAATGTGCCCGGCAACCGGGAATCATCTCTAATTGTTTCTTAATTTTTTTAAACTATCAATTTGTTCCGATTTGATCTTTTCAATTTTTTTCGAAGCAATATCTGGACAAGTTGATGGGTGGGATAAGTGATAAATGGCCGGGGTCAATTTTCTAAAATGGCCGTTGACCAATTTTAGTCTGTAAATTACCAAATATAATCATACATTCTTTTCCTTGATTATAACTGTTTCAAACGATTTCAAATTCATCTATCTATGGAAAAAGAGAAGATTTCAAGGTTGAAATCTAACCCATTTCATTTGTATAAGAAATCTCATTTCAAAATAGAAATTCATCATTCTCTATCTTCTTTTTTTTTAATTTATAGTAGAAATTGTAGATTTTGTAGTATAAATCATGAATATATATATAAATTTGAGTATAAATTGTGATTTTTACTTTAAATTTATGTAAATCTGAATTCATTTGAAATGAGTTGATTGAAAAATTAGTTAAAATGTATGAATTTGTGTAAATTCGCATTAACAGATTCATGGTCTGTTAATAGGTGAGTTTGTTAACAAATTTTTGACATGTGAAGGCCAAATTTGACTTTAACAGACCCACAAACCTGTTAACAAGCTTGTGGTATGTTAATGGTCTGTTATTAAATGAGAGTATTCTAGTTTATTATATGTAAAAGATGCATTTTCAACTTAAAATTGTATAAGTTAGGTGTTTTTGCGATTCGGAGTGTTTGATGCGGCCATTTAGCTAAAACTGCCGAGTTGATGGTCATTTCGGATTCACGATCTCCAAGGTTTCATGCATGCACATTTTAGAAGAAATAAATGTTCAAATATTGATCTAACATTGACGTTGTTGGGAGGCAAAAACTCACACATTGATCCAGCATTGAAATCCCTTGTGACATTGCAAATTCAAAGGGATTCGAAGTGGTAGTGGTGCGCGATGCTGACAATCTTCATACGCAAAATCCTTATAGCAACTCTAATGATCCTCCAATGGATCGTCATATCACTATTCCAAAATGGAGTAGCAGCACTATTGTTTTAGTGTAATTTTTGAAGATTTTTATTCCAATTTTGTCCTTCATTTTATACTTGTCAAATTTATTTTTTCTTCTATATCCTTTTTCATACCCTTTTATTATTTTATGGTTTAATTTTATTTATATTTCTTTTCATTTCATTATATTTTTATTAATATAACAAATTGTAATCAATTAATAAAATGTAATTAATGAATACGTTAAAATAAAATTACTCATTAATTTTAAAAAGTTAAAAATGTGAAAACAAGAAGACGATATTTATTGTTACGACAACAACAACAACAATGAAAAGTAAAATACAACATAAAATGATAGACGATTATTTAATAATCCGGTAGATCATTTCCAAATCCTCCAAAATCATCAAAATATTAACCAAACGGATTTGAAGTACTTTGAGATTGTTTGGCTAACTCTTCAAATCTTTTTTGCATGATTCTTGTTTGTTCACTTCGAATAAACTCACGTAAATTTGTATCTGCTACGTTACTCAAATTTGTGAATAAAACTCTATTTTCATCTCGAATTTCTACCACAGCCATTTTTTTGGCTGCCGCAACCACTTTTTTTGCTTTAGTTTGAGCTCGAAGTATTTGGATATGATAAAATTGTTGTCTATCTTCGTTTTTCTTTGTCAGCCTTTTAGAGAGTTGTCGATTTTGTTCTCTAGTAGCTTCATTCACTATTGTATTTTCTTCATCAATTTTCTTTTTTCCTTTTGTTTTTTTACTCCAATGGGTCGTTGAGTAGAAGTATCACCAAAATTTTCTTTATTTATATGAAGAGAAAATGAATACAATCTAGGAGACGCTGAGTTTGGAGACTCTGAAATAGGATACTCTGATTGTGATGATGTAAAGTTAACACTTTGCCTTTGACAGTCTGGTAATTCTCTATTAATATCGTGCCCAAAATTTTGTGTCTTTAAGGAGAGACTATACATGATCAAATTTGAACTCTTTCTTGAATTTGTCTTCTTATGTAATACAAGGACAAGAGTATAATACGGGTTATTATTTAGTTGACGGTATATATCCAAAATGGTCTACTCTTGTACAAACTATTCATGATCCACGTGGTCCAAAAAAATAAAATACTTTGCAATGAAACAAGAAAGTTGTAGAAAAGACGTAGAACGAGCATTTGACGTTTTGCAATCTAAGTTTTCCATAGTCGCAGGACTGGCTCGTTTTTTGGAAATAACGTGTATTACATGATATTATGACTTCGTGCATTATTATGCACAACATGATTATTGAGGATGAAAGTGATGTCAATGCGCCAATGCGCCAATTGTAGATTGAGTTGAAGTGCCAACTTCAAAGGTTGAGATGGTTGTAAATGAAATACTCAATTTCAAGAATTTCTTGTTCAACATCGAAAAATCATTGCGCTTTAAAATGCGTTGATTGCGCTTTGAAATGCGTTGATTGATCATTTGTGTGATGAAAATACTAATTTCGAGAATTAATTGACAAAATTAGTATATTTTATGTTTGTGCTTGAACGTTTTTATGTTTTATGTTTTTTTTTTTTATGTTAGATGTTGTATTTTCTTAATTGTGATATTAATTGTAATGCATTTTTAAATTTGTTGTGATAAATGCAATTTTTTAGGTAATTAAATTAAAATTTTAATTTATAATTTGTAGTAATAAAAAAATATTTAATTTTTCATTTATAAATTTGAGTAGTGATATAATATTGGGAAAATTTTGGGCCGGTCACTGTTAACGCCATAGTGGGTTGAAAAGTCATATGATATAATCTTAATTCAACTAAAGTCATATTTTATTACTAAAAGACCAATTTACCCTCCAATTGTAAAAACTGTTATTTAAACACGTAAAAACCAACAAAATCATTTCAATAGCTGTTTAGAAACTTCTTCATTTACTTTTAACAATTTTCATCTTCTTCTTGTGTTTGATTCTTCTCACCGTAACTTGTAACCGCATACAAATAATTCGAAAGTTGATATTTCAATGACGAAAATATTTTTTTATTTTTTATTTTTTGTATAAAATAACCATTTTCGGTTAAAAATAATCATGAAAATATTGAGATATTGTTCCAATTGAAACATATGCAATACAATTAATAAATAGGGTTTGGATAAACTGATTCAACTAGTCTTTGATAATGTAGTTGTTGTGAGTTAGGATTTTATGTTAGAACATGTAAAATGCTTGATACTGTTTCAATATATGATACTGTTTCTAATGATAGGGAAATTTGCTGATTTTTTTTCTCTGTTTTTAATGATAGTGAGTAGTTATTCTTTCTTCATCTTGGCATTGCTCTGAAGTATGTGTTTGCTTGCTTTTAAGGGACTCAGATACCTTGGAAGAGCTTTAATTTGCAGCAAAAGGATGTACATTAATTCGTGATACTATTTTAGAGGATTTGTATACTGTTTTGAAAAAAAAAATTAAAGATTGTCATTTTAAGCTAAAGAGACGATTTCAAACGGGTAAAATCCATCATAGGCAGTGGCAAAGCCACTGGTCTTGACCGTTTCGTCGAGACCATTTCGAAAACATATTATAATAAAAATTCTGAGCACGTGTGCAAATTCTATGATCATTTCTATTGTGATACTGTTTTTTGTGATACTGTTTTACATAATACAGTATCAAACAACACACATGACTATGATATCATGCTTTTATATTTGATACTGTTTAATTGGTCATATGTTTTGTTTGATACTGTATTATGCAAAACAGTATCATAGATTAAAACATGGATTAAAACAATATCAATTTATATTAATGCACATTACCTAAACTAAACATTATCATAGACAAAAACAAAGACATTCAAACAGTATCATGGGTTCAAACATTGTCATAATTAAACAATATCAAAGATAAAAGTACGGTATCATAAATAATATTCATTCCACATAGATTCAAACAATATCATGGATTAAAACAGTATCATGGATTAAAACAATATCAAAATATACTAATATACATTACCTAAACAAAACAGTATCATGGATTAAAACTAAGACATTCAAACAGTATCATATGATTAAAACAGTATCATGGATTAAAACATTATCAAAATATACTAATGCACATTACATAAACAAAACAGTATCATGGATTAAAACTAAGACATTAAAACAGTATCATATGATTAAAACAGTATCATGGATTAAAACAATATCAAAATATACTAATGCACATTACCTAGACAAAACAGTATCATGGATTAAAACTAAAACATTCAAACAGTATCATATAATTAAAACAGTATCATGGATTAAAATTAAGACATTCAAACAGTATCGCAGGTTTATGACAAAGTTTCAACCTATTAAACCTTGCCATAATTAAATAATATCATGAATTAAAACTAAGATATTAAAATAGTATCATAGATTAAAACTAAGACATTAAAACAGTATCATGGATTAAAATTAAGACATTCAAACAATATCACAGGTTCAAACATTGCCATAATTAAACAATATCATGGGTTAAAACATGTTCATATGATACTGTTTGAATGTCTTACTTTTAATCTATGATACTGTTTTAATATATGATAATGTTATTGAGTGCACATAGTATCAATGGTCTTATAATACTAATGGAGTATTTTAAGAACAGTTTAATTACTTCAACTAGTAAAACATCTATGATACTATTTTAATCTATGATAATGTTATTGAATGCAAACAGTATCAATGGACTTGAACAACATATTTTCATGTATAACATTTATCTGTAATACTATTTAAGAGGACATAGTGGCAAATGAACTGGTCTTGACCGTCTCGTCGAGACAATTTCGAAAATATATTATAATAAAAATTTCGAGTACGTATGTGAATTCTATGCCATTTCTATTATGATAATATTTTGTGATACTGTTTTAATATGTATGATACTGTTTTGACAAGAAAAATTAAAGATTGTCATTTTAAGTTAAAGAGACGACTTCAAATGGCTAAAATTCATCATACGCAGTGGCAAAGCGACTGGTCTTGACCGGCTCGTCGAGACCATTTCGAAAACATATTATAATAAAAATTCTGAGCACGTATGCGAATTCTATGCCCATTACTATTGTGATACTGTTTTGTATAAACAACTTTCATGACTAATTAACAACACAGAGAAATAATCTAATGGCCAACTTTCATCATAGAAGCATAAAACATGTTTTTATGAAACTATCACCATCCTTGATTTACACAATCTAGCATTACTTCAAAGCTTTGGTTGATGACTAAATTGCAAACTTTGCAAGTCAGTCACAGATACATTAACAGTATCAAAGACTATAAGAAAAAAAAAACCCAATTAGACATGTACATTCAAAATTTAAATCACCAACATCAAGTATGCAATCCAGCATCTACACCTTATACCTTATTGACAAGATAAAATTGTACTCTGGAAAACATGTGCAGAGAACCACAATGGCAGGGTGGCATTGTTCTTCACAGAATACATCTCCTTCCAAACTCAGCTATTTCTTTGATAAACCAATACTTGCTTGTGTGTTGCAAGAAAAACATATTCACCAGTCTGACAGATTGAAAAAATGCCAGGCACCATCCCTGTCAACCATATGCCATTCTTCTCTTGCATAATCTTCTATTATATAAATATTCATCCAGACGTCTGAAATTTGAATCATAGACAAAATCCCATATGACTCCAATAACTAATAAACACGACTTGATTTCTATTCATGTGTGCAAAATGATCAGAAAAGAAGAAACCAGAACCAGATTTCTTATGGTAAACCCGACCCAATACCACCGGACCCGGACTTCACTGGACCACATTCGGTCATCCTCATTGCACCCATACCCAACCTCACACTATCAAATTCAACCCCTACGCCAAAAAATAGTACCCAAATCGCGGCGGAATTAAAAAGTGACCTCCTCCACTGAACACGCAGGGAATTAAAAAGTGACATTGCACCGTAGAAGCACTCGTCGGAGGTCGCCGAAGGTGGAGAAGGTTGTCACCGGAGGTGGAGGTGGAGGTGGAGGTGGAGGTGGAGGTGGAGGTGGTTTGTGGGGGTGGAAGAACTCGTGGATAGAAAAATATGGATTATAGGGGTGATTTTAGAATTAATTTAAAATATTATTGAAAGTATGACTTAATCACAATTTAAAAAAAACTTTTTGACCTAATTTAAAACAAGTCATGTAGAAGTGACTTATAGGCAATTTTCTCTTCAATATTTAATTAAATAATTTTTCAAATCAATAAATTGTTAAAAATTAAAAAAATAAGAAAACAAAATAAAACTATTTATTTGGTGTAATTTTTAAAGATCATGTTAAAGATCAATAAAAAAGATGTTGTGAAAATTACACAATTTTAATGATCATGTTTGGATGGAGATGCTAGGCGGCTAATGCGTGCACTTAATATTCTTGCCTCTTCGGATTATATGATTCCAATTTTTTTTTTCTATACTATTTTACCAGATGTCTTATACAGTTATACTTATGCTCCGCCGGAGATCAAACGCCTTTAGATTGAGCATTTTTAAACAATGGTCATGCTATTTAATTTGGTTCTTGTAATATCTTCACAAGTCAAAGTTAAACCATGGCAATAAGATATTACATATGCTAGATATTACATATGCTCAGAATTTGGCTGTACAAGGGGCATAAATGCAAACAGTTTAAGTTACAAAATTGTACATATTTGTTGTGACTGTATAGCTTCTACGGAGAGATTAACGATGCATCTATAGCTGCTGCTGATGGAGTTTGAGAGCTTGCTTGCTGTAGATACTTGAAAGCTTTTTGACGATTTAGAAATCCCATGAACCAGAACTCGAAATTGTCCACGGTAACTATCTGCACAAACTTTTGCCTTGGTTTTTTTGCATTTTCACTTTCGTTGGCTCTCTTTATTTTCCCTAGAGGGATAATGACCTGCAAGGTTTTGAAACCAGTTAGATTTTCATTTTCTATGAGAAGATGGGATATAAAATTGAGAAAAAATAGAGGTAGATTTGTACCTTGTAATGTATTTTAAGCAGTTTTCCAGTCGGAGAAGAGAGTTTAATTGATCTCTCACTGCAAAAGGCAATTTTATCAGTGGAAATAAACAGTAGGCCTGCTATCGGCCCAGCTGTCGTTGATAAATAACATTGAGAAGCCTTTAATAGCTTTTCGCCATTGCTAACGTTGAAGTTCTGCTTGAAAACTTTTTCCAGGCCGCCTACCTGAAGAATTCTTGCCCCCAGCCTCAACTTCCCTTTCAAAGTTTCTGTCAATTTGGGTCCTAATTTCACTGCAGAAAAAAAAAATAGAGCAAAAGCTTAGGTCTGAACTATGATTTCTATTTTAGGATAAAAAAGGCAATCCTAAGTGCACTGCATGCTTGCGTATTTGTATTATATTTTTAGCGGTTGAGAGGGGAAAATAAAGGGATATATTGGAAGGTTTGCTTATTAAATTTAAGATATTTTTTTTCGAGAATTTTGGTTAGATAGATTAAACATTACTAGATATGATAACTAGCAAATCTCTTCCTTAATTCTGTGCTCTGTCTAGTCGAGCATACCAAACAACCTCTAACAGTCTAATAACAAAGACTATAAAATAAGCTAGGTTAAAGATTTACCATGCTCTCGGATTCCTAGTGCAAAATTACCCATCCATTCTCCAAATTTGTTCATCCTAAGGATTACTGAATCTGCTCTGCCTGCATTTCCAAGAAAATCCAGTAAGGTTGTGATTAATGAAATTGGGAATTCTTAGTGAGTTATAAAGACGGAAAATATACGCACTCTTTCTAATTTTGAAATATTCTTTGGAAGGAGAAGCCATAATGCTGTTTTTGCTAGCAGGGTCAGGTAGAAGTCCTCTTGAGTTGATTGGAATTCCAATAGCATATTTCTTAAGAAATGTTGATTTGCTGCGTTGTAGTTCCATCTCTAACTCCTTCCTTCGATCGTAAGCAATGAAATGAATGCTTCAGAATGTTCACAAACACTAAAGATCAAGTCAGATACAAGAAGCTTGCTGGGATCCAACAATGCCCCTCTTGGCCCTTTATATTGGGGATAAAAAGTAGCAGTTGGATCTTAAGTTTTAGCCGCATGAGTCATCTTTGTGTCATCAAAAAGCTAAAAAACTTGATAACAGAAAGATTTGTTATGTTCTTTCTCCATGCAGTTTAGTTATTCAATCCTATCCTAAGTTCCTAACACAAAGACAATGGTTTCTTTATTGTATGCAGATGTGTAATCCATGCTTTCTGAGGTGGGATGTTTGCTTCCCTCAAACCTTTATTGATAAGAGCACTTAGAGGTCTAAAGGTATATCTGGATGACCATTCTGTTGGACTTTCTTTTACAAATCTTTTTCTTTAATTGATGATTGTTGCAGGTGTAAAGGCGTAGTGGGGGAGAGGATTTCCCCATCATCGCCACATCACTCTTGTTTTTGAGATTTTATTATTCAGAATAGTTTAGAATAATTTTATATTTTTGTTTTAAAATATATAGTCAACATAATACACAAAATAATTTTCAACACACACTTGGCAACTTTTCTTTTTCACAATCTAATTCAAAGTTTCCGAACATCCCACTTCGAAATGTCATGTTACAATATGACTTAACAATAAATATTCTATAGTACCCGCAACATGACGTAGACGCATATATTTTACTGGCATGATAAGGTGTCACTGTAGCACAGTGAATTGATGAAGTCATAGTCTTATAAAAACCTCCAGATTGATGAGCTTGGACCGAATAGAATTTTTCGAATTTGAGTTCAGCAACAAGCATTGCCAAAATTACCTCACATCGTGCTAAGAGGAGGTTCGTTATAGGTTAAAGCTCACGCTAAACATTGTAACAAAGCATTCTAGTTTCTATAAAAATCTAACACAGTACAAGATACTCAACTTGTAAATATGGGCTTTAGGAATGACCTTGTGCAAATTGTATTTTACACTTAATGAGAAAATTAGTTACTTGAATAAATGAAGACATGACAGCCTACCTTACCCAAGAGTGTTATACTCAAGCATACTAGAAATGACTTCTGTCATATCTAAGAGTAGTGCCCTAACTTTTTTCGTACAAATACAATTTTTCATGCTACTCCGGCTTGGCAACTATTTGTTCACTGATACCATGTCACATTCTACTTCAAGCTATAGTATATGGCTTACATCAAACTAGAATCGATCATCACCTCTCACCTTGTCCTGTTATGTATTATTTCTGTTGAACTTCCAACTCTCAATTTTGGCCAGATTTTGTAAAGAATATTTCAATGTATAAGCTTTTTAGCTTAGTACATCAACATTTTGTAGCAAAGATGGGACCAACATCGCAGACATCATCTACAACCTTTTAGATGAGAAGAATACACTTCTTCTGGGCAAGCACAAGGCCGGTTATCCCTAAAGACAGAACGCATCGACGCATCGTGTTGTTGGAGAATCGAATGGTAGCCTAAATGAAACCATTAGAGATACTGTAGCATCCTCTGTGTGGAGCATTTGGAGCCATAACAATGACAACCACCAGTTATGGTGAAATAAGTCAATGTTGACACAAACATCTTTGCTTGCAATGGTGATGATCAAGAAAGGAATGAATGTTGTTACTATCTCGTCTCACGCGGATATCACGTGCGATCCACGTAAGACTAAAGGCCACCTCCCTAAACTTTGGCGAGCATCAAGTACTCCTTTCATAAAATACCAAAGCTAAACAATCGCACGGGAGGAAGGATTCCTTTCTGGCAAAGCTCCTGGCTAGGTAAGAGAATATGAACATCAGCCATCCTCAGAGGCAAATAGGTTGGCTAACCTATTTATCTTGAAAATACCTTGTAAGTATCATACAAAGCTACAAGAGTATTGGTGAAGCACAAGTCATATGACGCCACATCTATTACCCCAAATAATGGAACAACATAATATTTTTTCTACCCCGTGGCAAGAGGTCCACCGCCTCGTTTGTTTAAACCATTAAAAAGTGCAAAACAGAATTAAATAAGAATCATTTGTCGATAATAACCTCATGGCAAAGCGATACGTGACCAAACAAGGTAAAAGGTCTAAAATACCAACGACCTTAGTTTTCCCATAAATACCTTAGGCAATATGAAGAAAAAGGTAAGAAAATAAATTCCATAGCCAAATCTTTGTATATTTTGTTTCCCTTACATGTTCTTATTTCCGGCAACTAATTTGACCGTGGGAGTGCAAACGGGTGCCGAACCACCATTTGGACGATTGCCTTTGCAAGCTAACGATGTATATTGTGCAGGTTCATAACAGGTGGATAGTGAGGTGGCAAGGATCTTTTGACATTTGCGCCAGATTCTAATGTCGACAAACATCATGTTAGACCCTGAAGGTACAAATTTGGCATTATAGGATGAAGCAAGCCTAACCTCATAATCCTGTATTGCATTTAAAGGCAAAGCACAAGGAATTTGATCTGCATGTGTAAGGGAAAAAGAGAATGCTAAACAACTTGATGTTCAACACATTTCAGTCTCAGAATTGATTGCTGACATTTTGACAAAAAACCCTATCAACCAATTTCTTTAAGAAGCTGAAGAGCAAACTGAAAGTAGCTTCAATAGCTACTCCCAGAATATACATAATATTATTTTTCCAGATTTGTTATTGGATTTGTTGGTGAAAACACGTTTGAGTGTAAGAGAAATAGTTAGGAAATTGTATTATACATACAATGTACTGCATCTGAAAAAATTGAACCAATTTAATACAGAATCCATCCTTCCAAAACTCTCTCTTTCTTTCATTGCATGTTTAGCTAATTTACATATGCTCAGAATTTGGCTGTGCAGTGGCATATACAAGCAGTTTATAGTTACAAAATTGTACATATTTTTGTGATTGTATATGTAGCATCTATGGAGATATCATCCATGCATTTATATCTGCTACTGATGGAGCTCGAGAGGTTGCCTGCTGCAAATACTTGAAAGCTTTTTGACGATTTAGAAATCCCATGAACCAGAACTCGAAATTGTCCTGGGTAACTATTTGCACATACTTTTGCTTTGGTTTTTTTGCATTTTCACTTTCAGTGGCTCTCTTTATTTTCCCTAGAGGGATCACGACCTGCAAGGTTTTGAAACCAGTTAAAATTTCGTTTTCTGAGATAAAATTGAAATTCAGAACATGAGAAATAAAGGCAGATATGTACCTTGTAATGTATTTTAAGCAGTTTTCCGGATGGAGAAGAGTGTTTAATTGGTCTCTCACTGCAGAAGGCAACTTTGGCAGTGGAAATAAACAGTAGGCCTGCTATCGGCCCAGATGTCGTCGATAAATAGCATTGAGAGACCTTTAAAAGCTTTTCACCATTGACAACATTGAAGTTCTGCTTGAAAACTTTTTCCACTCCGCCTACCTGAAGGATTCTTGCTCCCAGCCTCAATTTTCCTTTCAAAGTATCTGTTAATTTGGGTCCTAATTTCACTGCAGGGATGAAAACAAAGCAGAACATTAGGCCTAAAAATTACCATCCCACTGAGGCTTGAGAATTTACATTATATTTTGGTGGATAAGAAGGAAAAAAAAGAGAAGATATATGAGATGTTTGTTTAAAGAAAACATTGATAGCATGTTTGGTGCATTGGATTAAACATCGCATCTAGCTGCATATACCGAACATCCTCCAACAGTCCTATAACAACTACTATAAAATAAGCTAGGTTAAGGCTTTACCATGCTCTCGGATTCCTTGCGTAAAATTATCCATCCATTCTCCAAGTTTGTTCATCCTAAGGATTACTGAATCTGCTTTACCTGCATTTCCAAGAAAACCCAGAATTTAGTATTATGAGTAGTGAAACCGCAAATTCTTATTGAGTTTACAATGGCTGAAAAATAATACTTACTGTGTCTGATTTTGAAATATTCATTGGAAGGAGAAGGCACAATACTGTATTGGCTAGCAGAATCGGGTAAAAGTCTTCTTTGAGATCTGTCCATGGAGTATACTCCTGAGTTGAATGGAATTCCAATAGCATATTTCTTATCTAATTTCTTAAAAAATGATGATTTGCTGCGTTGTAGTTCCATCTATACCTCTTTGCTTTGGTTGTAAGCAATGAAAATGAATGCTTCAGAATGTTCACAGAGTAAAGATGAGTCAGATACAAGAAGCTTTCTGTGATATAACCGTGCTTCTTGACCCTTTATATTGTGCAAAAAAAAAAAGTATTAGTTGGATCTTAACTTTTGGCTGCATGAGTCATCTTTGAATCATAAAAAAAGATACAAAACTTAATGACAGAAAGATTTGGGTATGTGTTTTTTTCTCTATCCCCAAGTAGAGGGAGGTGTGTCTGATTCCTATCCTAACACAAGATATTGCTTTCTTTATTGTTTGCAGATGTGTAATGAATACTTTCTGAGATGGAATGTTTGCTTTGTGACACTGCCAACCTCAAAATATTTATGAAGATAACATTCTTTGTTTAATTGATTATTGTTGAATGTGTAAAGACATGTTTTTCTAATTGGCTATTTTCATAGTGGGGGAGAGGCCCTCTCCATCATTGCCACATCATTCCATGTCACCCTTGTTTAAATGGAATCAAGTTTTTTTTTTTTTTTTTTTTTTTTGAGTTTATTGGGAGAGGCCCTCTCCATCATTGCCACATCATTCCATGTCACCCTTGTTTAAATGGAATCAAGTTTTTTTTTTTTTTTTTTTTTTTGAGTTTATTATTTACAAGGCTTTTAATAATTCTAAAGTATTGCATTTGGAATTTTGACCCTAACAACCAAAGATTATTTAAAAATGACACGACCCGTCCCAAGCAATATTTATATACTCGAGACGCAACGTGCGGCGATGGTAAATACAAAGTAAGAGTTGGACCCACTATCAAAGCTACTACAATTACTACTCATTATTACTTATTTTTATGAAAATTTCGACATTATCTCCTCTGTAATTGGGACTAACCAACCTGAAATAAAATACCACGTGTCCCAACAAACTATATTCACAACTAAATGGGACCATTGTCCTTTTCAATATTCACAAACAAACAACGCGTTAGGGAATAGCCGAATCATAAAACTTTTACTATTTAATTAACAAAAAGTGTACATATAGACTCAAAATACATAGTGAGCCACATATCTATTTACAAGTGATGCAAAATGATATTAAAAAATGAACATGTGTCCCCAAAATATAATAACTACATGCTCTATGAAATGAGTCATACTAATTAACTCTGTCGTGTGGCTTTGACTTCAAACTCAAAAGCTTTATCTCCAAAAGCTGCCCAGAAATTCAACAGTTGCCTGATAAAAAATCATCGTTGAAAAATAAATGAGTTGATAGGCTCAGTGAGTGAAGATTTTCGAAAATAATTATATTCTTTTCATTTATAGATATTATCAAAAACGAGTTCACGTCACTTCATAATTCACATTATAACATCTCATAATAATAATCATAATAATAAAGATTTAGAGACATTCTCATGTCATAAATGAGCACAACATTTAAATCAATGTTTACATCACATTAATTTCAACAAGTAATATCAACTCATATTCGTAGAATATTTATCAACTAAAATATATATATATATCATCACTTCATCATATCACAATATAATAAAAAATATCACCAAAATGTACCCATTTTATATCATCTCAGCATGCGTGCATAAACTGCCTCAAAGGCTAAGCTTTCTAGTATACGGCCAAGATCCCTCAGTGTATATGATACACAGTCAAGATCCCTCAGTGTATATGATACACGGCCAAGACCCCCAGTGTACTAATACACGGCCAAGATCCCTCAGGATACTAGAATAATCAATAAATCCACCGAGTACTTTTTATGGATTTAAACGTCATCTCAATTCACATTTAATTTCATAATAGGTAATTTCACAATTATAAGAAATCACGTAATTTAACATTTAGTGATATAATATCTTATAATTGATATCTAAATTTTCTAAAATATATTTTTCTAGTCACAGAGTTATCTATTGAAGACTAAATCGGCTGATAGACTGTCCCGATATTTGAGTAACTTTTTGAGATAACAATAGAATTATCTAAATCAAAATTCATTTATAGTTCTCCTTCTTGCAAAGTTCAATAATTAAAGTTAGCAATTGAATTGATAATTCTTAACCCACTATAAACGTACAATTAAATCAATTCTTAAAATCAAAATTTCACTTCTTACCTCGTATCATAGCCAAATAAATGAATTAATCCCACCAAGTTGAAGTATCCTATTACTTTTCCAACTTTTCTATTTTTCTTCCAAATTTCAAATTTGTTGTATAATTTGAGTAAGAAAGAAAGAGAAAATGACGGATGCTACATTTCTTTTCTGAAGTTATAAGCCGAAAAGGAAAAAGGATTTGCTTTCCACATCCTTCCACCGCTTAAACCATTATTATCCACTTTTTTTTTTTTTTTTTTTTTTTTCAAACTTGGCTTGAAATTTTTGACCAAAAAGTTTATTTTGACTGAAACATTACAAAAAATAAGTCAATCTAATAATATATTTACCTTTGAAATGACATAGAAATGTGAACATGACATGGTACGAGATAACTTGTCACATTCCTCTTTCTATTATAACATATGGCTCGCAACAAAGTAGAATTGATCATCCTCCCTACTCCAATGGTTGATCTTTCATGTTTTTTATTGTTTCATTGAACTTCAAGCTCTTAATATTGACCTGATTTAGTATACCTGATTTATTAGAGAATATTTCAATATATAAGATTTTTAACTTGATTCTAGAAAATACTGGGTAAATAGCACTAGAGGCTCTGAATCTTTGAACTTTGTGATGATGGAGTCCCAAACATTTAATATCTAGCAAATGGGATTCCAAACCTTTCAAACGTATGTGCCTAAAGTCCTTTTGTGATAGAAAACGTCAGTTTGATCGTTAAATAGTCAATTTTTATTAAAATGACAGTTATACTTATTTTAATTTAGAATAAATATTATTGGGAGTTCCTACCCTTTAAATTTTGTGACAAGGAGATCCTGAATCTTTGATTTCTATCTCCCGGTATTCCAAACCATTCAAACTTATGCGCCCAACGTTTATTTTGTGACAAAAAACATCATTTTGATCGTTAAAAAGAAAAATGAAATCATCACCCCATCCTTTCAAACCAATAATTCCATCAACAATTTGGAAATACAAACCAATTATCAGAAAATATCACTTCACTTGGGTAGGGGTGGGTAGTTTCGAATGGGGATGGCAATGGGCCGAGCCGGCCGGGCCCTTACTAAGACGGGCCCGGGTCGGCTCGTCCATAAAGTGCGGTTCGGACCGGCCCGTGGGCAGTGATTTTTTTTTTTTTTTTTTTTTATAGTTTTAAAGGTTAAAAAAATTAGGATCCATGGGCCGGCCCGTATTTGTTTTCCTAGCTCTGGTCCAGGCCCGTTTTTGGATAAGCCTAGACCACACACGGGCATGACTTTTAAGGGCCGGGCCGACGGACGGCTTGGCCCTTTTGCCATTTCTAGTTTGGAATTGAGGAATATGATTGTTTCTTTTTTGTTTTTTCTTTTGTTTTTGTTTCTTCATTTTATTTTTATTTCTATTTTTATTTAATTCAAAATTAAATATGAATATACTAATCATTTTACTCAAATTTTGACCTTTTAACGATAAAACTGACATTTTCATCACAAAAGGACCTCAGGCGCAAACTTTTAAAAAGTTTGGAATCTAGGGTACTAGAAATCAAAGTTTTGGGACCTCATTGTCACAAAGTTTAAAGGTTAGGAACTCCTAGTGCTATTTACCATAAATTAAAATAAGGATAAAACTGTCATTTTTATAAATAAAAAAAAATACCATTTAACGGTCAAATTGACGTTTTCCGTAATAAACCTTAGGCACAAAAGTTTAAAAAGTTTATGATCCTGATTGCTAGACATCAAAAATTTGGAACTTTATCGTCACAACATTCAAAGATTCATAACCTCTTGTGCTATTTACCCAGAAAATACTTTACTAACATTGTAGACGTCATCTACAACCTGTTAAACATTGAAGAATACCCTTTGGGTCGGCCACAGTGGGCTCCCTGTGATGCAGTTCCCTTGGCCTAATTTTTTTTAATCAAATTTTATTTTTGTCATATATTAATTCGTTTTAAATTTTATTTTAGCTCCCGTCTAAATCCATCCTGGTGGACCATCCCTAAAGATAGTATCAAACGATGATATTGGAGAATCAAATGGTAGCCCTAAATGAAACCATTGAGATTCTAGCATCCTTTGTGTAGAGCATTTGGAAGAATAACAACATTTAATACAACCTAAGAGGCCTTGATTCTACATTGAAAGACATGAAAGACAACAAAAGTTGTAAACCAAAGTAGTAAAGGGTCAAAGATTGAGGATAGTACGTGCAGTTTAGCCTCTAGTAAATTATTTATTAAATCATGCTAAGATGAATTATGTAGTTATTGATGCAAAATTAAAAAAGAAATGCGGTTGATGAAATAAACACCATACAGATTCGAAATACCTCATGTTCTAATATAGAGATTATGATCATGGTATTAATACAAAACAAAACCAACATTTTCTGACAAACGGCTTTGACAATTTTAAAGTAGAAGACAACAAATTATAGTAAATTATACTATTATAATTCATGTCACTGATGCAGATGATTGATAGTCAAGTATGTGTAAACGGAATTGGAGAATGTACTTAATGTGTAATGTTTCATCTCGATCTCGTTTGAAACTCTTAATTTGAATAATGCTTTGCTTTCAAATTGCAGAATGTATTTAGTATTTACAATCAAAATTACAATAGTTGCAAAATTGTACATCATGTGTTGTGACTGTATGTGTAGTTTCCATGCAGAGATGATTCATGCATCAATGGCCGCTACTGATGGAGTTTGAGAGGTTGCTTGCTGCAGATATTTGAAAGCTTTTTGACGATTTAGAAATCCCATGAACCAGAACTCGAAATTGTCCTCAGTAACTATCTGCACATACTTTTGCCTTGGTTTTTTTACATTTTCACTTTCATTTGCTCTCTTTATTTTCCCTAGAGGGATCATGACCTGCAAGGTTTTCGAAACCCAGTTAGATTTTCATTTTCTAAGAGAATATGGGATATAAAATTGAAGCCGATTTGTGTTTACCTTGTAATGTATTTTAAGAAGTTTTCCAGTTGGAGAAGAGAGTTTAATTGATCTCTCACTGCAGAAGCCAATTTTATCAGTGGAAATAAACAGTACACCTGCTATCGGCCCAGCTGTCGTTGATAAATAGCATTGAGCAGCCTTTAATAGCTTTTCGCCATTGCTAACGTTGAAGTTCTGCTTGAAAACTTTTTCCAGGCCGCCCACCTGAAGGATTCTTGCCCCCAGCCTCAACTTCCCTTTCAAAGTTTCTGTTAATCTGGGTCCTAATTTCACTGCAGAGAAAAAAAATAAAGCAAAAGCTTAGGTCTGAACTATGATTTCTATTTTAGGATAAAAAAGGCAATCCTAAGTGCACTGCATGCTTGCGTATTTGTATTACACTTTTTAGCGGTTGAGAGGGGAAAATAAAGGGATATATTGGAAGGTTTGCTTATTAAATTTAAGATTTTTTTTCAAGAAATTTGGTAAGTTGTATTAAACATTACTAGATATGATAACTAGCAAATCTCTTCCTTAATTCTTTCTGGCTCTGTCTAGTTGAGCATACCAAACAGCCTCCAACAGTCTAATAACAAAGACTATGAAATAAGCTAGGCTAAAGATTTACCATGCTCTCGGATTCCTTGTGCAAAATTACCCATCCATTCTCCAAATTTGTTCATCCTAAGGATTACTGAATCTGCTCTGCCTGCATTTCCAATAAAATCCAGTAAGGTTGTGATTAATGAAACTGGGAATTCTTAGTGAGTTATAAAGACGGAAAATAAACGTACTCTTTCTAATTTTGAAATATTCTTTGGAAGGAGAAGCCATAATGCTGTTTTTGCTAGCAGGGTCAGGTAGAAGTCCTCTTGAGTTGATTGGAATTCCAATAGCATATTTCTTAAGAAATGATGATTTGCTGCGTTGTAGTTCCATCTCTAACTCCTTGCTTCGATTGTAAGCAATGAAATGAATGCTTCAGAATGTTCACAAACACTAAAGATCAAGTCAGATACAAGAAGCTTTCTGGGATCCAACAATGCCCCTCTTGGCCCTTTATATTGGGGATAAAAATTAGCAGTTGGATCTTAAGTTTTAGCTGCATGAGTCATCTTTGTGTCATCAAAAAGCTAAAAAACTTGATGACAGAAAGATTTGTTATGTTCTTTTATTGTATGCAGATGTGTAATCCATGCTTTCTGAGGTGGGATGTTTGCTTCCCTCAAAACTTTATTGATAAGAGCACTTAGTGGTCTAAAGGTATATCTGGATAACTATTCTTTTGGACTTTCTTTTACAAATCTTTTCTTTAATTGATGGTTGTTGCAGGTATAAAGGCGTAGTGGGGGAGAGGATTTCCCCATCATCGCCACATCACTCTTGTTTTTGAGATTTTATTATTCAGAATGGTTTAGAATAATTTTAGAGTTTTGTTTTAAAATATATAGTCAACATAATACACAAAATAATTGTCAACACACACTTGGCAACTTTTCTTTTTCACAATCCTATTTCAAAGTTTCCAAACATCCCACTTTGAGATGTCATGTTACAATATGACTTAACAATAATTATTCTATAGTACCCTCAACATGACGTAGACACATAAATTTTACATGGCATGATAAGGTGTCTCTGTAGCACACTAAATTGATGAAGTCATAGTCTTAAAAAAACCCTCCAGATCGATGAGCTTGGACCGAATAGAATTTTTCGAATTTGTGTTCAGCAACAAGCATTGCCAAAATGACCTCACCTCAATCCAAGAGGAGGTTCATTATAGGTTAAAGCTCACGCTAAACATTGTAACAAAGCATTCTAGTTCCTATAAAAATCTAACGCGGTACAAATTACTCAACTTGTAAATATGGGCTTTAGGAATGACCTTGTGCAAATTGTATTTTACACTTAATGAGAAAATTAATTACTTGAATAAATGAAGACATGACAACTTACCTATGTTGAAATATATTATTGATTCTTTCCTATTTTAGGATGATTTTGGTTAATTATAGAAGATTGCAATATTGTAATTAAGGGATTACAATCTTAGATTGATTCTAGGGTTTATGTCATGAAAATCCTAGATATACCTTGTAATTATAGAGTTGTATTATGAATGAAAAATACAATTCATCAATCTTTAGATGGTATCAGAGCCAAATTTGGTTCATTCGTTCCAAAATTTTCACAACCCAAATTCATAAAATTAAACCATACCCATCTCCATATCCATAACCAAAACCCAGTTATTAAATCAAATTCAAGCCGTAGCCAAACCCAAATTCTCAAAATCTTATTTTTTTTTTCGAATCTAAAGAAAAAAAATGAGTGGAAAAAATTCGGTTGTAGTTCAATCAGAAGGAGTTTTTAATGCAGGAATCACCCTCACCGAATCAAATTACGACATATGGTCTCAACTGATGGAAATGCAAATTGCTGAACGGGACAAAATCACATACATTTGTGGCCAGACCAAGCCACCTGGAAAATCTGATGAAGGCTATGAAAAATGGTATGTTGAAAATCAAAAAGTCAAACGGTGGCTTTTAATGTCTATGTCTCCAGAAATTATGAGGCGTTATCTACGCTTACCCACTGCCTACGACATTTGGAACGCTTTGTCAAAAGCATTCTACGATGGAAGTGATGAATTACAAGTCTTCACTTTGAATCAGAAGGCTTTTTCTGCAACACAAAAAGGAAGAATCCTCTCTGTATATAATGGAGAGCTAAGTGAAATTTTTCAAGAGTTGGACCATCGTGATACGGTGATTATGAAAGATCCAGATGATGTCAAAGTCCACCATAAGTCTATTGAACGATTAAGAGTTCACATATTTCTCGCTGGATTGGACGAAGAGTTTGATTCAATCCGACGAGAGATTTTGCGCAGAGACTCAGTGCCAAACCTAGATGAGTGTTATTCTTTGGTTCGCCGGGAAGCTGTTCGTAGTACCACCCTGAAAGGTAATTATGAAGCATCTGAATCCAGTACCATTGTAGCTCGAAACCGTTCTTATCAGGGTCAACAAGATCGAGCCCGACCTAACAATGGCAGACCGACCAATGGTATTGACAAGTCTTCCTACAAATGCACTCATTGCAATAAAACTGGTCATATCAAAAGTCGTTGTTTTGATCTAGTGGGATATCCAGAATGGTAGGATCCTAGTCGCGCAAAGAAAAATCAACAAAATCCTTCCACTGCAGCAGTTGCTCAAACAAAAATAGAAGATAAAGTTACTGACACAGCCTCGGCATTGGTAATAGCTGCCGACAATGGTGGTAAGTTTTTAAGTATTTCTACACCTATTTTGAATAGTGCGTTGATAATTGATTCTGGCACAACAGATCACGTGACATATGATTCTAGACAGTTCTCACCACTTAATTCTTCCACCCAAAAGTTTGTTTCTACTGCAAATGGAACTTCGACCCAAGTTATTGGGGAAGGATCTTTGACTCTAACCGATACATTAAATTTAGATTCTGTTTTAGTGGTTCCATGTTTAGATTATAACATTTTGTCAGTTTCTCAAATAACGGCTAACTTATCTTGTGTTGTAATTTTTTGGCCTGATTTTTGTGTGTTTAAGGACATCAAAATCAGGAAGACGATTGGATGTGGTATTAGGCAGGAGAAGCTATATTACTTGGACTTGGAATCAAAGAGTATCGATAATCTACGACAAGCTCTGGCCGTTGGTGGTTCTGAAGATACGAAAAAGAAAGAAATACGGTTATGGCATCGCCGTTTTGGGCATGCTTCTTTTGGTTATCTCAAAAAATTATTTCCTAGTTTATTTACAAAAAATGATGTTTCTAGTTTTCAGTGTGATATTTGTGGACTTGCGAAAAGTCATTGTGCTTCATTTCCATTACGATTGAATAAAAGTCCACTTTCTTTTATGATTATTCATTTTGATGTTTGGGGTCCATCTAAGGTCACTATTTTGGGTGGGTCACGTTGGTTTGTAACATTTATTGATGATTGTACCAGGATGACATGGCTATGCGTGATGAAATCCAAAAGTGAAGTAAACTCGATATTTCAAAAGTTTCATAAAAGGGTTGAAACTCAATACAATATAAAGATTCAAGTTCTTCGCAGTGACAATGGTGGAGAATATCAGAGTACTGAATTTCAATACTATTTGGAAACACAAAGAATGACTCATCACACAACTTGTTCTAACACACCCCAACAAAACGGGGTGGCCAAGCGAAAAAATCGACACTTGTTCGCAATTGTCCGTGCTTTGTTAATCGAAGCCCATATGCCATTATCTTATTGGGGAGAAGCACTCAATTCTGCAGCTTATTTAATCAATCGGGTACCCTCCAGCACCATCAATTTCAAAACACCATTCCAAACCCTTACTGACGCAGTTGTTGCCCCAGCTGTCTCGAATTTAGCTCCTCGTGTTTTTGGGTGTGTGGTGTTTGTACACCTACACAAGCATCAACGCACCAAGTTAACTCTTCATGCATTGCGATGTGTTTTCGTTGGGTATGCCACTCATCAAAAAGGATATGGGTGTTACCATCCTCCAACACGTCGATATTTTGTTACGATGGATGTTGTTTTCCATGAAGATACAATGCATTTCTCCAATTCTGAATTTCAGGGGGAGTACCAGACGGAAATTAAGGAAATTCAAACTCTAGTTTATGATGAAGATGATAACCAGATGTGGGTAACGTGGATTTAAGTGGTATGACATTAGATCAAAGTGGTGATGAGCACCTAATAACCAAAGAAGTAAGTGATGAACACCAAATAACCGAAGAAGTAGGTCTATCTCTAACTCAGCATGAAACCGAGTTTCTTGAAAATATGGCTTTATCTCCGGTCGACATATCACACCAATCGCTTACTGAAGATGTTCCTGAGCCACATAGAAGACAATTACCACAACGTCATACCAAATGCATTCCTAAAGCCACATATGAACCTGAGCTTTCTAGTAAAGTAAATTATCCCATGAACCATTATGTATCTAACCAATGTTTTTCAGAAACAAACATGTCATTTGTGAATCAATTATCTACTGTATCTATTCCTAACAGTGTGCAGAAAGCCATAACTGATCCTATGTGGAAAGCAGCTATGAACGAGGAGATGAAATCTCTGGAAAAAAATGAAACATGTGAACTAGTTGATCTTCCACCAGGAAAGAAACCAGTTGGATGTCGATGGATTTACACTGTGAAGTATAATACTAACGGTACAATTGAACGCTTTAAAGCAAGATTGGTAGCAAAGGGATATACTCAAACATATGGGATTGATTACACAGAAACATTTGCACCTGTAGCTAAAATCAACACAGTTCGTGTCCTGCTGTCTTTAGCTGCAAGCTTGGATTGGCCATTACAATAGTTCGATGTGAAAAATACTTTTCTACATGGTGAATTATCTGAAGAAGTCTACATGGATCTTCCACCAGGGTGCATGATATCCAAAAGACACAGCCAAAAGATATGTAGGCTAAAGAAATCGTTGTATGGACTGAAACAATCTCCGAGAGCTTGGTTTGGAAGGTTCACAAAATCTATGATAGCCTTCGGCTACCATCAGAGCAACTAAGATCATACTCTTTTCCTAAAAAAGGGGGGCAAGATAAGATCACTGCACTCATTGTATATGTGGACGATATGGTGGTTACAGGGAATGATCCTAAAGAAATGGAGGCCTTACAGAATTACTTGTCCAAAGAGTTTGAAATGAAAGATCTAAGTTCCCTGAAATATTTTCTTGGGATTGAAGTATCCCGATCTAATAAAGGAATAGTTATGTCTCAAAGAAAATATACTTTAGATCTATTACAAGAGACAGGTATGTCAGCATGTCAACCAATTGATACACCAGTAGAAGAAGGTCTAAAGCTATGTGTTGAATCCAACCAAATACCAGTTGACAAAGGAAGATACCAAAGACTTGTATGGAAATTGATGTACTTGTCTCATACTAGACCAGATCTAGCTTATGCTTTGAGTATTGTCAGTCAGTTTATGCATAATCCTGGAGAACAACATATACAGTCAGTTATTCACATTTTGAGGTATTTGAAATTTGCTCCAGGAAAGGGAGTATTATTCACTAAAAATGCAGACTATCAAAGCATAGAAGCATATACTGATGCTGATTGGGCTGGTGATGTGGGTAACAGGCGATCTACTTCTGGTTACTTTACCTTTGTAGGAGGTAATCTTGTGACATGGAGAAGCAAGAAACAAAATTTTGTAGCTCGCTCAAGTGCAGAAGCTGAATTCAGGGGTTTGACAAACGTACTTTGTGAGGTATTATGGCTAAGACTTGGATTTGGGTTATCTATCTGAACAACCTATCCAACTGTTTTGTGACAATAAATCAGCATGTGACATCGTACATAATCCAGTTCAACATGATCGTACAAAGCATGTCGAGGTAGACAGATTTTTTATTAAGGAAAAATTGGATGGAAAGATTGTGGAATTACCTAAGATTCGATCAGATGACCAGTTGGCTGACATTCTTACCAAAGCAGTCTCAAATCAAGTGTTCTTAAAGTTCTTAGACAAGTTGGGCATGTGTGACATCTATGCATCAACTTGAGGAGGAGTGTTGAAATATATTATTGATTCTTTCCTATTTTAGGATGATTTCGGTTAACTATAGAAGATTGCAATATTGTAATTAAGGGATTATAATCTTAGATTGATTCTAGGGTTTATGTCATGCAAATCCTATATATACTTTGTAATTATAGAGTTGTATTATGAATGAAAAACACAATTCATCAATCTTTAGAACCTTACCCAAGAATGTTATACTCAAAGCATACTAGAAAGGACTTCTATCATATCTAAGATTAGTGCCCGAACTTTCTCGTACAAATACAATTTTGCATGCTACTCCAACTTGGCAACTATTTGTTCACTGATACCATGTCACATTCTACTTCAAGCTATAGTATATAGCTTACATCAAACCAGAATCGATCATCACCTCTCACTCTGTTGTGTTTTGTATTATTTTTATTGAACTTCAAACTCTCAATTTTAGCTTGATTTTGTAAAGAATATTTCAATGTATAAGCTTTTTAGCTTAATACATCAACAATTTCTAGCAAAGATGAGACCAACATTGCAGACATCATCTTCAACCTTTTGGACGTTGAAAAATACTCTTCTTCTGGGCAAGCACAAGGTCGGTTATCCCTAAGGATAGTCACGAATCATTATATTGGAGAATCAAATGGTAGCCCTAAATGAAACCATTAGAGATAATATAGCATCCTCTGTGTGGAGCGTTTGGAACCATAACAACAAAACAACCACATGTTACTGTGAAATAAGTCAATGTTGACACAAACATCTTTTCTTGCAATGGTGATGACCAAGAAATGAATGAATGTTGTTACTACCCCGTCTCAAGGTAGTTATTGTTAACCATTTTATTTATAAAAACGTGAAACTGCATGGAATAAAGAAACTGCAGAATAAAGAATTGTAGAAGAAAACTAACCGAAACCTGTACAAGTACAGTTTCATTAAAATAGATTCGTCCCCTAACATAGATTATGAATGTCTGTTTCTTAGGATACAACGGTAGAACTGGTTGTACCAGCGAACCGACCTACTTCCAGAACAATATCACCGAAAGAGAAAAGAAAACTTGGATGAAGACAAGATGAATTTTTGATGATTTTGAATTGAGGAACTTTGGACTTGTTTATATAGGCACTAGAGTGACCTTCCAATTCCAAATCCTCCATTAACATGAGAGTTATAAGAGTTACACCACTAATTATCCATTAACAACCCATGATGAAATAAGTTGAGAATTTAGAAGGTGAAGAAAATTGAAGGTCTCAAAATGAAGAGTTTTAATTTTCCATTCACTTATTTTCCAACACATATCACGTGAGAGCCACGTAAGACTAAAGGCCACCTCCCTAAACTTTGAAGAGCATCAAGTACTCCGTTCGTAAAAGACCAAAGCTAAACAATGGCAAGGGGAAAGATTCATCATCTGGTGAAGCTCATGGCTAGGTAAGAGAAGATGAAGATCAACCATCCTCATAGGCAAATAAGTTGGTGAACCTATTTGTCTTGAAAAAACCCTTATAAGTATCATACAAAGCTACAAGAGTACTGGCGAAGCACAAGTCATATGACGCCACATTTATTACCCCAAACAAGGGAACAACATAATATTTTTTCTACCATGTGGCAAGAGGTCCACCGCCATGTAAGCTAAAGCAGTTAAAAAGTGCAAAACATAATTCAATAAGAATCGGTTGTCGATAATAACCTCATGGCAAAGCAATTCGTGACCAAATAAGGTAAAATTTCTCAAATACCACCGACCTTAGTTTTCCCCATAAATACTTCGGGCAATATGAAGAAAAAGGTAAGAAAATAAATTCCCTAGCCAAATATTTGTCTATTTTGTTTTTCTTGCATACTTGTTTTTATTTTCGTCAATTGACTTGATCATCGGAGTGCAAACGGCTGCCAGACTACCATTTGGACGATTGCCATTGCAAGCTAACGATGTATATTGTGCAGGTTCATAACAGGTGGATAGTGAGGTGGCAAGGATCTTTTGACATCTGCGCCAGATTCTAATGTCAACAAACATCATGTTAAACCCTGAAGGTACAACTTTGGCATTATAGGATGAAGCAAGCCTAAGCTCATAATCCTGTATTGCATTTAAAGGCAAAGCACATGGAATTTGATCTGCATTTTGTAAGGGAAAAAGTGAATGCTAAAAAACTTGCTGTTCAACACATTTCAGTGTCAGAATAGATTGCTGACATTTTGACAAAAACCCTATCAACCAATTTCTTTAAAAACTTGAAGAGCAAACTCAATAGCTACTCCCATATTATACATAATATTATTTTGCCAGATTTAATTGTTATTGATTTGTTGGTGAAAACACCGTGTGAGTGTAAGATAAATAGTTCGGAAATTGTATTATAAATACAATGTACTGCATCTGAAAAAATTGAGCCAATTTAATACAGAATCCATCCTTCCAAAACTGTCTTTCTTTCTTTCATGGCATGTTTAGCTAATTTACATATGCTCAGAATTTGGCTGTGCAGGGGCATGTACAAACAGATTATAGTTACAAAATTGTACAGATTTGTTGTGATTGTATATGTAGCATATATGGAGAGATCATCCATGCATTTATATCTGCTACTGATGGAGCTCGAGAGGTTGCCTGTTGCAAATACTTGAAAGCTTTTTGACGATTTAGAAATCCCATGAACCAGAACTCGAAATTGTCCTCGGTAACTATTTGCACATACTTTTGCTTTGGTTTTTTAGCATTTTCACTTTCATTGGCTCTCTTTATTTTCCCTAGAGGGATCACGACCTGCAAGGTTTTAAAACCAGTAAAAATTTCGTTTTCTAAGATAAAATTGAAATTCAGAACATGAGAAATAAAGGCAGATATGTACCTTGTAATGTATTTTAAGCAGTTTTCCGGATGGAGAAGAGCTTTTAATTGGTCTCTCACTGCAGAAGGCAACTTTGGCAGTGGAAATAAACAGTAGGCCTGCTATCGGCCCAGATGTCGTCGATAAATAGCATTGAGAGGCCTTTAAAAGCTTTTCACCATTGACAACATTGAAGTTCTGCTTGAAAACTTTTTCCACTCCGCCCACCTGGAGGATTCTTGCCCCCAGCCTCAACTTCCCTTTCAAAGTGTCTGTTAAGTTGGGTCCTAATTTCACTGCGGGGATGAAAACAAAGCAGAACATTAAGCCTTAAAAATACCATCCCACCGAGGCTTGAGAATTTACATTATATTTGGTGGATGAGAAGGAAAAAAGAAGGGATATATGAGATGTTTGTTTCAAGAAAACAATGATAGCATGTTTGATGCACTGTATTAAACATCGCATCTAGCTGCATAGATGCATATACCGAACATCCTCCAACAGTCCTATAACAACTACTATAAAATAAGCTAGGTTAAGGCTTTACCATGCTCTCGGATTCCTTGCGTAAAATTATCCATCCATTCTCCAAGTTTGTTCATCCTAAGGATGACTGAATCTGCTTTACCTGCATTTCCAAGAAAACCCGGAATTTAGTATTATGATTAGCGAAACCACAAGTTCTTATTGAGTTTAAAATGGCTGAAAAATAATACTTACTATGTCTGATTTTGAAATATTCATTGGAAGGAGAAGGCACAACACTGTATTGGCTAGCAGAATCAGGTAAAAGTCTTCTTTGAGATCTGTCCAGGGCGTATACTCCTGAGTTGATTGGAATTCCAATAGCATATTTCTTATCTAATTTCTTAAAAAATGATGATTTGCTGCGTTCTAGTTCCATCTATACTTCTTTGCTTTGGTTGTAAGCAATGAAAATGAATGCTTCAGAATGTTCACGAAGAAAAGATGAGTCAGATACAAGAAGCTTTCTGTGATATAACCGTGCTTCTTGATCCTTTATATTGTGCAAAAAAAAGTAGTAGTTGGATCTTAACTTTTGGCCGCATGAGTCATCTTTGAATCATCAAAAAAGATAAAAAACTTAATGACAGAAAGATTTGGGTATGTGTTTTTCTCTATGTCCCCAGGTAGAGGGAGGCGTGTCTGAATCCTATCCTAACACAAGATATTGCTTTCTTTATTGTATGCAGATGTGTAATGAATACTTTCTGAGATGGAATGTTTGCTTTGTGACACTGCCAACCTCAAAATATTTATTAAGATAACATTCGTTGTTTAATTGATTATTGTTGAATGTGTAAAGACATGTTTTTCTAATTGGCTATTTTCATAGTGGGGGAGAGGCCCTCTCCATCATTGCCACATCATTCCATGTCACCCTTGTTTAAATGGAATCAAGTTTTTTTTTTTCGAGACTTTATTATTTACAAGGCTTTTAATAATTCTAAAGTATTGCATTTGGAATTTTGACCCGAACAACCAAAGATTATTTAAAAATAAGTCAATCTAATAATATATTTACCTTTGAAATGACATAGAAATGTGAACTTGAACTTGACATGGTACGAGATAACTTGTCACGTTCCTCTTTTTATTATAACATATGGCTCGCAACAAAGTAGAATTGATCATCCTCCGTACTCCAATGGTTGATCTTTCATGTTTTTTATTGTTTCATTGAACTTCAAGCTCTTAATATTGACGTGGTTTAGTAGACCTGATTTAGTAGAAAATATTTTAATGTATAAGATTTTTAACTTGATACATCAAACAGTTTCTAGAAAAGACTGGGTAAATAGCACTAGAGGCTCCGAATCTTTGAACTTTGTAACGATGGGGTCCCAAACCTTTAATATCTAGCAAACGGGATTCCAAACCTTTCAAACATATGTGCCTAAAGTCCTTTTATGATGAAAAACATCAGTTTGATCGTTAAATAGTCATTTTTTATTGAAATGACAGTTATATCCTTATTTTAATTTAGGATAAATATCATTGGGAATCCCTAACCTTTAAATTTTGTGACAATGATATCCTAAATCTTTAATTTTTATCTCCTGGTATTCCAAACCATTCAAACTTATGCGCCCGACATTTTTTTTTTTTTACATAAAACATTAATTTGACCGTTAAAAAGAAAAATGAAATCATCACCCATCTTTTCAAACCAATAACTCCATCAACAATTTGGAAAATACAAACCAATTATCACAAAATACCACTTCACTAGGGTTGGGGTGGGTAGTTTGGAATGGGGGTGGCAATGGGCCGAGCCGGCCCGACCCTTGCTAAGACGGGCCCGCGTCAGCTCGTCCATAAAGGGAGGCTTGGACCGGCCTGTGGGCCGTGAATTTTTTTTCTTTTTTTTGAGTTTTAAAGGTTAAAAAAAATTAAGATCCACGGGCTGGCCCGTATTTATTTTCGCGGCTCTGGTCCGAGCCCATCTTTGGATGAGCCCGGATCATGCACAGGCGGCTTGGCCCTTTTGCCTTCTTTAGTTTGGAATTGAAGAATATGATTATTTCTTATTTGTTTTTTCTTTTGTTTTTGTTTTTTTCATTTTATTTTTATTTTTATTTTTATTTAATTCAAAATTAAATATGAATATACAAATCATTTTACTCAAATTTTGACCTTTGAATGATAAAACTGACATTTTCATCACAAAAGGACCTCAGGTGCAAAATTTTAAAAGGTTTGGAATCTCGGGTGCTAGAAATCAAAGTTTTAGGACCTCATTGTCACAAAGTTTAAAGGTTAAGAACTCCTAATGCTATTTACAATAAATTAAAGTCAGGATAAATATGTCATTTCAATAAAAAAATACCATTTAATGGTCAAATTGACGTTTATGAATTTACATTTTCCGTCATAAACCTCAGGCACAAAAGTTTAAAAAGTTTAGGATCCTGATTGCTAGACATCAAAAATTTGGAACTTTATCGTCACAACATTCAAAGGTTTGGAACCTCTAGTGCTATTTACCCAAAAAATCTAGTGCTATTTACCCAGAAAATACTTTACTAACATTGTAGACGTCATCTACAACCTATTAAACATTGAAGAATACCCTTTGGCTGGGCAAGCACGAGGTCGGCCACAGTGGGCTCCTGTGATGCAGTTCTCTGGGCCTAATTTTTTTTTTTATGAAAATTTTATTTTTTTCATATATTAATTCGTTCTAAAGTTTTTTTTAACTCTCGTCTGAATCGATCTTGGTGGACCAGCCCTAAAGACAGTATCAAATGATGATATTGGAGAATCAAATGGTAGCCCTAAATGAAACCATTGAGATTCTAGCATCCTTTGTGTAGAGCATTTGGAACAATAACAGCAATTAATACAACCTAAGAGGCCTTGATTCTACATTGAAAGACATAAACGACGACAAAAGTTGTAAACCAAAGTAGTACAAGGGTCAAAGATTGAGGATAGGACGTGCAGTTTAGCCTCTAGTAAATTATTTATTAAATAATGCCTAAGATGAATTGTGTAGTTATTGATGCAAAATTACAAAAGAAATGTAGTTGATGAAACAAACACCACACAAATTTTGACAGGGTAATGATATATTGCCCACGGTGGACACATCTTATTTTACCCACTAGACACTTGTCCAGTGGGCATTGGAAGATGAAAAAGTGTTTGACAAACAAGTCAAACACTCCGCCAATGCCCACTGACACTTGTCCAGTGGGCAAAATAAGAAGTGCCCACCGTGAGCAATAGATCATTCCCCAATTTTGACATACCTCATATTCTAATATAGAGATTATGACCATGGTATTAATACAAAACAAAACAAACATTTTCTGACAAACGGCTTTGACAATTTTAAAGTAGAAGATTGTTGTGTGATTTTAATCCTGCAAGTGGATGAATCGTTACAAATAATAAAATGAGAAGTAGAGTGTCGAACCCACAAGGACTAGCTACCAATTTAACCAATTAATTTATAATTCAAATTTTAACAATATGAAAAACACATATTTGTTTTTGTTTATGATTCTAAAACTATTTTAACTATTTTAATTAAATCTAAATTATCAATAATCAACTTTAAATAATGAAAATGAATTCGAGTTTTTACTAACAGTAGGATTTGCGAATCCACCTACACGTTCTTTAATCAATTATTCGTTAATCGCATTAGCTACTAATTACCCTAGACTGAAAATCAGTGATCCTAAAATAATCAAAAGCCTCTCTCGATGGTCAACCAATTCTATATTGATATGCGAACCTAATTATCTCTAATCAGGTTTCGAATATAAAAATATGCATTTAATTCACAAGAACACCTAACCGAATTTCATAAGGCATAATAGTAATTTCTATCTATTATTGGATCCTATGTTATTCAATACCACGTGCTAACTCTATATTGAATCTCTCAATTTCAATATAGATCACAGAATATTCTAATGGTGATCAAACATTAAAACATTAGAAATACTGAATAAGGAATAATCAATCAAGACGTAATTACCTACTAAAACGAAAAACTTCTAATTAATTAAAAACATGAGGTTTCATTGTTCATTCTAGAAATAAGTAAATTTAACCGGACATGATTTCGTTAATTATCATAAGAATTGAATTCATCATGTTCCGGAGAAGGAAAAACAAAAAGTAAATAAAACATGTGATCCCAGCTCAAGAATCTTCAATCTCGTGCCTTGATCTTCGATTCTTCGTTTGTCTCTTGTTTTGCAAAATTCATCCCCCCGCGATATGTCTATCCTCTCGCTTTTATACTCCTCTCAAAACCCTCCAAGACGTGTGCTAGGTGGTTGTTTTCGATTTGGAGTTGTAGAATTCTAATCCCATCAGAACTGCCAAAACTGTTGCGCGTTTAACCCATGCGATCGCATGGTTATTACATATAAGGTTGTGCAGAAATTTTGGACGTCTTGCGATTACACCAAATGTTAACCATGCAATCGCATGGTTGGATGCTAAACTTGAATTTCTCTCTTTGATATTTGTACGCCAAGTCCTTTAAGTATCATTTCTTAGCAATTAAGTCATCTTTTCTTCTATTTGCTCTCTTTTTGTCAAATCGACATTTGAATTTGATTATTTCCTAAAATAATGAAAAAAACAACACACCATTAAACTGAAAACAATTAATATGACTCATAATCTTCACTTTTTGTGAGCTCCAATAAGTACAAAATTGTACTTATCAAACACCCCCAAACTTGAACTTTTATTCGTCTTCGAATAAAGTAGTTATAGATAATCTTGCACTTAATAAAATAAACAGTAACACAATTCACAATATAAATAGCTTGATGTTCTTGCTTCAGCTTTTGCAAAAAGAAAAACTTATAATTCATGACGAGTGTTCAGGTAATACAGTTGCAAACATGATTCTACTTAAACCATACTTGAAATGTGTGTGAGAGTAGTTAATCCGATCCGTGCAAGTTCTATGGTGGTGATAGCCCAACCACTTGATCAACTTTTCTTTTCCCTCTCATAAGGCACACTTCCTCCAAAATGATGTTTTCTCTCAAATCCCGATATTTTTGATTAAAAGGTTACATTTCACTCATTATTTTCTTGTTCAAAGCTAGTTGAAAGCTAGTAATCGTGACAACCTAGAGTTGTGAAGATTCTCTAATTTCTGAGCACTCTCGACCAGAAAGTTTTTACTAAGTAAGTCAAACCCATTAGTTATCTAGTTCACAAATTTACTTTACAAATGATTTTTCACTGGCTTTAGCAGAAATAAAAAAAATATATAATTTTTTTTAGTATATATAAATCTTATGTGCAAAACTCAATCCATTAAGCTTTCTAGATGACTCATGTAACGAGTTTTAGGTCGATGACTCCCAGGTCTTTCGAACCTTAGGGCACCGGGTTTTGAGAAACCCCTACGGGTCTTTTCACTCAAGTCAAATAAGCTACGAAAAGAGTTATAAGATATAAACATTGTGCAAAACTCAGTCCATTAAGCTTTCTAGATAACTCATGTAACGAGCTTTAGGCCGATGAACTTTATCACTCGAATCAAAAAGGCTACGAAAAGAGTTATAAAATAATAATAACCTTGTTCCTTGCGTGCAATAAGTTCAGGCTAGGGGACCAGATTCCTAACATTCAGTCAATACCTAGCTTCTTCTAATTAGTCTAAACTGCTCCACACAATTTTTTTTTCAACATACATGGAATCCATCACAACCTAGATAGCCACCATCACAGCTTATCTACCACAATTTCTCACTATATTGGTTACTGGTTTGAGATACAGATGATTCTAAGCTTAAAAAAAGTATCCTATAGTTTTTAATTTAGGTGCACCAACATAGCAGAAAATCATCATAACCAACCAACACATCACTACATCAAACATGGTTAAATAGCCTCAAGTTTAACACAGTAATCATCTGTCCACAAGTCATAATTAAAGCTAAACTTAAATAATAATAAAAATTGCATCATTAGTCGGCAAAGCTATTCATATCACATAAACATGCTTTTTATTTTTTTATTTTTTTTTAACAAACCAAAATAAATTAAAAATCAAAAAAATCAAATATCATTTAAGTCCACCAAAATTTTCAATCAAAAGTCAAATATTATTTAAGTTTAGTTCGTGTAGTTTGATGTTAATGGATGCTTGATTGTGTGCAATTTGAAGCCCAAAGTGCTCGTTTAGTGTTTGGAGATCAAGGATTGGAGAGAGTACCGTTTGAAGTTTGAAATTTGTGTTTTTGGAAATGAGCATTCAATCCCGGTTTTTAAATAATATGATATTCCTTGCGATCGCAAGTAAATTCTTATGTTCGCAGGGATACCAATATCTAGGCAGAATGTATTCTGCACAGTCTATGCGATCGCAGTAGAGAATTCCATGCGATCGCATAAGAAAATCTGTAATTTGAAATTTTTTTTTTTTAAACTTACTGACTCTAAACATGACTTAAGTAAAACTAAGTGTGTGCTCGTGCTTATGCAAGATGACGATGATTAAAGTGGCTAAACGGTTAAGAATTGAAAATGCCTACGTGGTGTCCAAAAAACATAAAAACGTGCATAAATGTGAATCCATTCCTAAAACTGAAATAATACTGAAAATAAAATAAAAGGGAGAAAAATGGGTTGCCTCCCATTGAGCGCTTGTTTAAAGTCTTTAGCTCGACTTTGTCATGGTGATCACTCCGGATTGCTTAAAGCGGTGAAAGACTTTTCTTTCGAAAAATCACACTCCAAGTACTGCTTTAGCCTTTGTCCGTTCACCTGGAACCTGCCCTTTGTGTCATGAGCTACTTCTACCACTCCATGTGGATATACTTTCACTACCGTGAATGGCCCGAACCATCTTAAACGTAGTTTCCCAGGAAAGAGCTTGAGTCGTGAGTTGAATAAGAGAACTTTTTGTCCTGCCTCAAAATGCCTTTTTTGAATGTTTTTGTCATGCCAATTCTTGGTTTTCCCTTTGTACAATTTGGCATTTTCATAAGCCTCGAATCTGAATTCTTCCATTTCGTTCAATTGAAGCAGTCTTTTCTTACCGACTTCTTTCAAGTCAAAGTTCAACTTTTTCAATGTCCAGTAGGCTCGATGTTCCAATTCAACCGGTAAATGGCACGCCTTCCCAAAAACTAGGCGATATGGTGACATTCCAATTGGTATGCCCAAAGAGCATCATCTAGTTTTCTAGACCAATCTTTTCTCGAGGTACTCACTGTAAGCTCTAAGATCCTTTTTAACTCCCGGTTAGAGATTTTCACCTGGCCACTAGTTTGTGGATGGTACGGAGTAGCCACACGGTGGTTCACATCGTATTTTTCCAAGAGAGTTTCAAAATGTTGGTTGCAAAAATGTTTACCTCCAACACTTATGATGCTCGAGGAGTCCTGAAAATATTATGTTGGAAGAGTTAGTGGCACATGCCACATGGGGTACCATTTCAGACAGGTGAATTGTCACTTTCTTGTAGAGTTGGGATTACAAAAGTGACAACCAAACTAGCAACAAATAGTAGGTTCATTTCAACGCTAATTGATTTGGAGAGTAGTATTCTCCTACACATAAGTGGGCAAAGTGTAATTGCCCACTGGTGATGTGGAGACATCTTATCACATCTTGTGATAGTGGGCCATTTCATCTTATGGGTAAGATGTCTCCACATCACCAGTGGGCAATTACATCTTGTCTACTGGTGTGTAGGAGAACACCACCCTTGATTTGGAACACTTCTTTTTTAAGGATTTTGGAGTCAATTAGAGCTCGTTTGATTTCAATTCTGATTTTGATAAGAAGTTAAAGTCAAAGTCAACAATTAATTTTAACTACACACTTCATAGACCTACAACTTTGTATAATTTTTCAACCATATATTTCAGCAACTTTCACAAAAAATCCAATTTTATTCAAAAGCAAACACACCTTTAACTGTAAGAGTAACGCGATCTTGATAGCACCACAAGAGAGAGTAGACAAAAACCAACATGATATGTAAAAGTTGCTAATGATCTAATCACTTTCAATCTTTTAGTACACATAGGATATGGCAATGATATGAATGGAGTGGAGAAAAAGGATTCGAGTTAATTTCACTAACGGTCACTAAAATTACTTAAATTTTTAAAACGGTCACTAAAGTTTAAACGTTGCAGCGCTCGTCACTAAAGTATATAACCCTTTCTCAAACAGTCACTCCGTTAAATTCTCAACGTGAAATAGTGACGTAGCACACACTAGATCGTTATTTATTGCATGGCAGTCCTTGTACTTTATGTAATGTTCACATCAGTCCCTATATTTTCAATTAGTTTCTTAATCTTTTTACATATTTGCACTTTGGTCTCTAAATTTTCAATTATCTTTCAGTTAAATCCTTCAAAAATTACAGCTTAGGTCCTTCAACTTTTTACATATTTACAATTTGATCCCCCAAAACTTTGATTTTAGTGACCAAAATAAGTGCACTTTCAGTAAATCCTTGACTTTACACTCGGGTTTTTACCTAAACGAACAAAATAATATAATTAAATAATAAACTACTTGACAAAACTCACAATGTCTACTTTTAGTGGCCAAAATAAGTGCAAAACCTACACTTATCTCTTAGAGTTAACAAAAATAGAGAACAAAATATATATTTCATTAACAAAAAGTACATTGACAAAACCCACACTTATAACTTTTAGTGGCTCCCTTTGCCCGCAAATAGTACACTTCATTTTCTTCTCGCCATCACTTCTTTAGTCTCGCCATTATTTTTTGTCTAAGTGTTCAAATGTACTTTTTGTCAAAAGTGGACATTTGTGAGTTCTGTCAAGTAGTTTATTATTTAATTATGTTATTTTGGGGGACCAAAGTGTAAAGATATAAAAATTTGAAAGACCTAAGCTACAATTTTTAGAGGATTGAACTGAAAGATAATTAAAATTTTAGGGGACCAAAGTGTACATATGTAAAAAGATTAAAGATCTAAGATGAAATTTTTGAAGACTTAACTGAAAGATAATTAAAAATATAAGGACTGGTGTGAATATTATATAAAGTACAAGGACTGTCATGTAATAAATAATGGTCTATTGTGTGTCACATCACCATTGAATTTAACGGAGTGACCGTTTAAAAAAGAATTATATACTTTTGTGATCAGCACTGCAATTTTTGAAGTCTTTATATAGATACCTTCAGTGAGTACTTCATCAAGATTTCACATTGAAAAAGCATCAGCACAAGTATTTACCTCGCTAGATCTTACCAGTATTTTAATAAATGTTCTCAACCTAATTTTTCAACATTAAATGTGCTTTTGGTACAATGTAATGGAAAGGATTAGACATTAGAACATCTTCATAAGACTCTTTAAACGTAAGTTATTCTCTATTTTAAATAGTCAAATCTTAAAATTATGCTCCAAAATACTCTTTAAATTAACTTTTTAAAACTCACTCTCTATAATTAAATGTATTTAAAGAATTTCAATTTTTAATACTTCATATAATGATTGAATTAAATAGTGTATATAAAATAAAATAGAGAAAAATAAAAGAAAATCATATAATAATTAGGAGGGAGACATGTTGAAAGAAAATAAATGAAAAAATAATAAATATTTATTGAGAGAAATAAAATAAAATATTAAAGATAAAGAGGCTATTGGACCACTTCAAAATTTTCACTCCCTAAATTTATAAATGCTTTCTAAAAGTATGTTTTCGAATATGCTTTCCAATGCTTCTAACCATTTATGAATTGATCAAACATTATATTTATTCACATATTTCGTATGACCCACAATTTTTATCTACTTTTTATTCACACATTTTATAAGACCCACTGCTTATAATCTATAAAAATCTCTACCAAACATACTCTAAAATGACAAAAATGCTGTCCCGTATTGTCTAGTTTTGTTCATTTTGTCCATTATTGTCCAATTCACCTAACAAACATGCTATATGAGTACTTCTTGGTGCAGCTTGAGCAGATTCACTCGAAGATGAAGTTACGTCACTAGGACATCGCAGTCGAGTATTTACTTTATTTGTTTTTCAAAAACACACAAGTAACAGAAAATGAATAAAAGTGAACGGACAAATGGAATCAAGAAGATAACTTCAGAACATAGTACATGTATAGAACAAGACCAATAACTTCAAATTTTATGTGACTTGGTGTAGAATGGAATTAACCAGCCTACAGACAAGGAATGCCAAAGGTTTACAACATCCATAGAGGCCTTGGAGGTGAGGTTTCATTGTGTGGCCTATAAAATGGAGCCAGCAACAGACAAATAAGGCCATAAATGCACTAACAGATTACTTCATTGTTCCTTCACCTTCTTCCGTGCCAAAAATCGCTCCTTAACTGCAGCCACTGCATCCTCACTTCTTTTATGATGGTCAGGTCTCGGTTGATCAGTAGCTGATGGTTTGACTGCAGCTTGATCTTGTGTGGAATCATCAGAAACGGGCTCTGAAAATCCCTTTTCAATTTTTTCCTCGGAAGATCGATCCTCGGAAGTTTCCCTATGTTGCCCCTTTATCGGCCTAGATGATTCTGCACTTGTATTGGTGGCCAGAGGGATATTTTCTGGTGATTCTTGTGAATGAATCACCGTTTCTTCTTGCTTCTCTTTCTGCTTCCCCGAGTCAGCCGCTCCTCCACCAAAAGCAACGTTTTTTCCAAGGTTGAAGTAGAATTCAGTAATGTCAGTCTTCTTCGTAACCTATTGAATTTAAAAAAAAAAAAAAGTTGAGTAAATTATTGTTCGAGACATACGAATGGATATAGATTTATCAAGTAATACACAGAACTAGAGTAACACCAGTCAACCAGCAGACCATGAGAAAGAAAACAAACGTGAAGGCAAAAAGGAAAAAATATAGTCAGGAAGCAAAAGATACCAATATGAGAAAGAAAACAAGAATATTTTGTACTCAAAATTGTAAGTGAATTTCTGATTCATGTGGGAATAATAGTTGTCAAACCGCTTCCAATAAGCAGTACAAGTCCCTAAAGAGACATTGAAAAGCTCATCCCACTAGACAAGTTCAATATACTTCGAAAGCACGTGAAGCCATATACAAGTATGAATTTATATATCAAGACTATTTATCAAAAGACATGAAAGACCAGAATGAAAGACAAATGTATAGCCATGCATTATATTCAGTCTGTCAAAATATTAATTTAACTTCACAAGTTAAAATGACAAATTGACAATAGCGAAGGCAATGTGTAAAACACTATTTCCTTATAAATAGAAAATCCAGGAACTTTGTTTAGAAGCACAGATGAGTGTTCTAATGATGAATCCACAAGACCTCCCCCACCCCCACCCCCACCCCCACCCCCACCCCCACCCCCACCCCAAAAAAACAAAAAAAAAAAACACGCGCGCGCCAACCAATTTCTTATAACAAGAATATCAACATGCTGCAGTTTATTTGTACCCAACCCACTCCAGGCCCAGAACACTCTTACTCAGTGGAAATCATCAGCAAGTATAATCCTTTTCAGTTCCAGATATAAGTTTCTTTTGTTTTTCATATTTAGAAACAGTGCCTAGATCACCTAGTTCCATTTGACTTATTCCTTCTGCAAGTGTTTCAATACAAGACAAATTCCTTTGATATTGAGCGCTTACATAGAAAAAGAATTTTATAATTAACCTAAGAATATATCATGTCCACGAATGATACATTTAGCAAAACATCAGGGAAAAGAAACATATATATGTAAATGGAGTAGAAGACGAAGATTACTAGTACAATTACCAGCAAAAATGAGTCATTGATCTTATATGCCTATGCATCAATTTCAACAGGCCATAATGCGTTTCAAGCATAAAAGAAGTGCGTGAGAGA
Organism: Forsythia viridissima; assembly: GCA_030279155.1. Classification (NCBI taxonomy): domain Eukaryota; kingdom Viridiplantae; phylum Streptophyta; class Magnoliopsida; order Lamiales; family Oleaceae; genus Forsythia; species Forsythia viridissima. The sequence continues at coordinate 26,302,164 of CM059034.1, read as the reverse complement.
GACAAATCGTACAAAAGGGGGAACGGACAGTATTTGACAGTATATATGCATAATGCATTGATTCTGAAGATTACCCAATTAAATCAAGATATGATAATAGACATAACTAAAGACCCGCAACTAAACATGAAATTACACCTATGTACATTAACTAATATAGTTAAACAGGCATTATACATGTGGGATAGCTCTTCATATGTACTAGAAAAGCATTGATCGTGACGGATGCGGATAACAATCAATGAAATAAGTAGATACGCAGTAAAAGAAGTATAAATGGCAACCTAAAGTATGTTTGACTTACATCCTCTTTCTCCTCTCTCAGTTCACGAAGCCGTTCTTCCTCCAGCCATTTGGCCTGCTCTGCTAGTTTCTTTTTGTAAGCACTTGTAACAAACTTATCTTTATCAGCATAGACGTGCTCATCTTTGCTTCTCTCTTTGGCAAGTTTTTTCTCGTAAATTATCTCATGTTCTCGTTCTCGTATTTTAGCCTTTTCAATAAGCACTTGAATATATTTTGGCTGCAAACAGTAAAAAATAAAAACAATAAGAAGAAATAAAACATTTATGTATGACTTTTAATTTAATTTATGGTTTCTCTTGCATGATGGATAAGTTGATAATGTATCATACAATTTCTTACAGAAGTGGGCTATAAAATAAAGTAGAAACTAGCAATTTCGGATGCAGAACACCAAAAAAGCATCAGGTAAACCGTCATCAACAAAAGAACTACATGAGATACATTATATTATTTTTGCTTCAAAATATCTGCAATTTTTTCATCCACTCTTCCAGAAACCATGTTTGCCTGGTGATATGTCACTCTTTGACCTTTAACGAGTTCCAAAGAAGAGGGACTTTTCTCAATGTCCTCAATTATGGTGAAAGTTAGTAGTCACCTGGACCCAATGTATTAGTGGCTAACCAGCCACTTTGAAAAGTGTCCTCAGCCTGTAAACATAGGGTTGCCCCCGGGCAGGGAAGAATGTGGCTTTGAATGCAAAATGCAAAATGCATTTCAATAGGAACGTGCAAACAAAGCCTAACTAGAATTTATTAGTGGACCCAAATGCCAACTAAATTCATTGACTCGATAACCAAAGAGAGGGAACACCTCTGGGAAGTTCAAAGCCAAAACACACCCATTCCCTACTCTTTCCAACAACCACCTGTGGAGTTTTATGATTTCGATCCATTAAATTTCCGTTTTCTCCCTAGTCTAGTACCTTATATCTTCTAACTCCTGTTAGAAGGCTTAAAAGAGTGTTTTAAGGAGCTTCTTAAGAGGTTCCTTTAAAAGCCTTCAGGGGTATAAAAGGAGGAGTTAACTTTCTAGTAAGAGGAACTGAAACTCAATAGCTCAGTAACTCAATAGGGTAGCTCAGTAGCAGGCAAGAAGAGCTAACAAGGAGCACTAACTCCTAATACTTACCGTTTCCTCTTGTTTCCATCCCCCCCGTGAGAAGGTAGAGAGCAAAACCAACCCAGCAAACCACTATTACTATGCCCTTATTAGTAAAGCACGTAATTCTGGCAAGGCTTGCGTATCCTCTTGTTTCCATCCCCTGTGAGAAGGTAGTGACTAGTGAGCAAAACCAACCCAGCAAACCACTATTACTATGCCCTTATTAGTAAAGCATGTAATTCTTGCAAGGTATGTTGAGCTTCTTTATGTGACAGACATCGCAGAAGTAGTCCGTTGAACGAATGCTGGTCGAGGGCTTAAAAGTATACTCTTTTTTAACCCTAATGATAGCCTGTTCCTGAATATACATAATAGGTGGTCTTGTGAGTGGTTGATAAATTGCAATTGCAGTTTTCTTTAGGAAGTCCCATAGTTGTGAGGCTTAAGAGAAAGAAAACGGTGGATACTTTTTTGGGTGGAAGGTGAATCGGCCATGAAGGGGCTGTTTTATGATTTTGATCCATTAAATGTTTCCGTTTTCTTTCCTGTATTCTGGAAATACGTGAAAGTTTTGACTTTAAGATAATGCAACTAAAACCTGAAGTATCATATTGAACAATTGACAGAGAATTACAAATGTCGCACTATCAGCACCATAACTCGCTCCCAAATTTTCTTATTAACTAGTAGCTGCATATATAATTACATATAGTCATTCCATTACATTTATTTGAAATAAATTCCTCCAAATATAAATTTGCAAAATCCTCATTAAAAATGCAAAGTTGCAGACAATACCTTTCTATCTTGACGATCCTGCACTACAGGCTGAACTGCTTTCTCCTTCATTTTATCATACACTCCATCATAATCAAACACTGATGGGTCCTCTTCAATAGCCTTCTAGTGCTGCTCTTCAATCTACAAAAAATTCAAACAGAAAAAGGAAGTTCATATATAAAAAAATAATTCTTCCTTATAAATCGGGATCTAAATGAAAAGACAAATAAAGTAAACAGAATTTTGATTTTTAGAGAATTGACTCACATCTTTGAGAGATTTTTTTTTAGAGGCTTGGCGCAAAATGTCTCTCTCTACAGTATCATCGTCATCGTCGTCAAAACGAAGTGGAGTAGGAAGTGAAGGTCTTGTGGGCTGCTTTTTCTGCTGGGATGGTGGAACTCTTAGTTGCAACCCATACTTCTTCATATTACTCATTTTCCTCTCTTGGTTGAATTCTTAATGACTGAAAACTAAACATTTGATTAAGAAAGAAGTTTGACCATTATTGCAAAGGACCTAGGAAAATCACAAGGAATAACAAAATTTCTCCAGATTGACAATTCAATTGACAATCTATCCCTACATTATATAACATACGGAATCCATACAGGAATTCTGATCTCCTGCCCTAGGGGCAGGAAAAGTATGGGCTGTTGATGTAAAAAATTGCTCACTTGTCAGTATATGGGCTGTTGATGCAAAAAATTACTTTTTTGCATCAACAGCCCACATGCTGACAAGTCAGCATGTGGGCAAGAAATTGTTGTCCACTAGGGACAGTAGATCAGGACTCATCCATAGAGAGCTAAAGAAAAAATCCAAGTATTGAAACCAAGCGCACTTCTAACATGATTACAATGGACTGAATAAAGTTTTTTGAGGTGGACATTTCATATTGAAACTCAAGCGCACTTCTAACATCACTTTTCTAGCTATAGAATTGTTTCTACTCATTTAAAGTTCCACAACGGCAAATAACAAATTTAGATTGTCTCTCATAATTTCGAGGTTGACTACGTGTATAATTATTCACCACCTCGTTTGTCACATTGCTAGATCTAACATCAAAAAAAATTAGACCTATACATTATTCTCACTAAATTAGGGATCGACTAATATATATTAATGGTTTGAGAATACCTATAATGTGCAAGGATAGGCAATTGTGAGCACTAAAATGGGAAACAAATAAGAAATAAGAAATCAAAAATCTACTAAAATTATGAGCACTCTTTCGGACATCTAACCCACTCTGAATAACTTCTAGAATTGGAAAAGGACTTGCTAATTGACCGCAAAGGCATCCTTCTACTAAAGGAACCAAAAGCTTAAAATTGGATATTCTTGATGAACAAGAGCAAGTTAAGTAATAGAGAATACCACAGGTTATCGTGATCAAAATAGTACCTTGCAAATGGGGAACGGTCAGCTGAATCTGGAGATTGTGAAACCCTGTGCAAATGAAACAAATATCAATCTAAATCATGTAGTCAGCATATTAAAAAGTTCTATAATTAATATTTGTCTACTCTAAAAAGTCCTAGGCCCAGTCTAAGGTTGCTTACAAGTGTAACCAGCATCTAATCTAATTGACCCACAAGATAGAAAACTAAACACTAATGGAAAAAAAATAAAATAAACAAACAAATAAAAATAAAAATGTTATCATAAAAATTATAACTGCAAAAGGGCAAAGGCAAGATAAAAAGTTTTTGCTACTGTCAATACTAATTGTACTCAGCATGACACTCCAAGCTCTATTGAGAGTAGACAGTGTAACATGCATATTCTGATGGTCCTATATTCATTTGCTTACTTCAATCTCTATTTTCTTCCAAATCACAAGCAATCGCGCCGCAAAATTCAGCTCAAAAAGCAAACTGGAACTGACCACAAATTTCTGCAACCATTTTTATATATGGCATTTCTCTTTCAAAAATTTCAAGAGGAAAGCTATCTTGCTTCGCACACACAACACATACTTGAAGTTTCAAGTATGGATGACTAATTTATGTTGAAATATTTATGGGCGAACATTAATTTTTCTTATTGAGTTCAAGAAATTGGTCTAATAGTAGCGTTTAATGAATCTAATTCAATTTGTTGAGTACCCAGTTGACAAAAAAATTCATACACTGCGAAATCAAGATTCCTCGAGAATTATTTTAAGATAATAAAGAATCATTAGTTTATTGGGATTTTCTGTTTTTTTTCTTTATTGTTTCTTAGGCTGTGAAAGTGGTCGCCAAAAGTCCGCTCAAGATGGACAGCGCCTTCAGTTTGAAACCGACATCAAACAAATGAACCGAGACAAAAATTGAATAGCAAACTCCACAAACAACCTAAAATTGACCAAAGAAAACACAGGAACTAAAAAAAGATGAAGATAAACAGTTCTGTGACAATTTTTCCATTTTTCCACATCACATAAACAAAAAAGGATCCCAACAACACCTAAAAATAAAAATTGAAAAAAAGACAATAACACAGACAACTACTTCATGGAAAAAATTCAAAATTCGAAAACCCTAAAGCCTGAAAAATCTATTTCCCGTTACCCAAAGCTTAAAATCCCGATTGCTTCGGTTTGATGATTCACTCCGCGAACATCTTTCTTTCAGATCCAAGTGATTTGCGTCCACCATAGTCAACAACAGGAAGAAAAAGGACAGTGGCACTGGAATGGAATACTGTTCACCAAACTAAGAAGACGAAGAAAAGGAATTGGGTTTGTGCTAATTGGGGTAGGGTTTGTGCGGCTCAAGAAGAAAAGGAACTGGGTTTGTGCTGCGGCCCTTCTGCGGGCCTTCTGCGGGTAGGGTCCGTGCGGTGGGAATGGTGGCAAATGGCCGGGTGACCCGGCCATTTTTCCAAAAAGGCCGTTGACCACTTATACTGATAAAAAAAAAACATTAAAATGAGTTATATTGAAAGGTCCAAAATATCCCTGAGCACTGTAAAAGAAATGAAACGTAAAATATTCCAAACAACTGCAAAAAAATATTTGAAGTGTAACCGCTCTGCACAGTTAAGATTTTGGGTTTCAGCAAACTTCAATTTGTCGATTAATTTCCAGCAAACTTGAATTTGGCGATTAATTTCCAGCAAAACTTCATCATTGTGCGAGTAAGTTCCAGCAAACTCCATTTTGTTTGTATTTACTTCAACTTCTTTTGATATTGTTGTCTAAAAATCTGTGGCAATCTTGAAAATATGTTGGGATATGTTGAAACTACATATAAATGGCATAACTGATTGTAAATGAAGCAATGTACTGATTAAAATGAAGATTGAAGTTGATAGTGAACAACTGAACTAACGCCTGTTAAAACCCTAGGTTAACAGAAGAGAAAGTGTTAGGTTAACAGGCCCAATGGTTAGGTTAACCTACCAACATTCCGTTAATGGCATTTGTAGGTTAGATTAACCTACTAACCTAATGAAGTGTTCTGTTAACAGACACAAATGTTCTGTTAACAGATAGAAATATTCTGTTAACAGACAAGACAGTTCTGTTAAGAGAAAAAATTGTTAAGAGAAAGTGTTAGGTTAACAGGCCCAATGGTTAGGTTAACCTACCAACATTCCGTTAAAGGTTAGGTAACCTACTAACGTGATGAAGTTGTTCTGTTAGGTAACCTATCATCTTGTCTGTTAACAGAACAATGTTGTTACAGAACAACATTGTTCTGTTAACAGACAGGATTGTTCTGTTAACAGACAACATTGTTCTGTTAACAGACAAAATTGTTAAGAGACAACATTGTTCTATTAACAGACAGAAATTTTTTGTTAACAGACTTTTGGTTCTGTTAACAGAAGAGAAGGTGTTAGGTTAACAGGCCCAATGGTTAGGTTAACCTACCAACATTCTGTTAAAGGTCTAATGTACTAACATCATTGAAGTGTTCTGTTAACAGACAACATTGTTCTGTTAACAGACAGATATTTTCGGTTAACAGACAATATTGTTTTGTTAACAAACAACATATGTTACCTATTAACCGAACACATTTGTAGGTTAACAGATCATTGTTAACAAAAGAATGTATACAGGAAATTTATCTTTTAACAGACAAAAGGTAGGTTAATTTAGCACCTGTTAACATGCACAAATGATAGGATAACCAACCCAATTGTTCCTGTTAACAAAAATTAGTGTTAGGTTAATAATAGAAGATATCAGCCTGTTAACAGGAGAATAAGTAACTGTTTAATTGCCATGCTTTAATATATCAGTAAATGTTTCTTGTATTTTAATTTATTTCGTTTATTAAGTTAGTAAATGTTAATTTTTATTGCAGGATGGAGCATGCAGTTGACCGTAGATTATGTGACTTCCCTGGAAAGGTGACTGCCAATTGTAATATTACAAACATCAAAAGGGTTGAGAATGCTCTTGATGACTACCACAAAACAAAGTTGCGCCGATCAATATTTTGGAAATTCCATCAGGTTAGGCGTTTGCAGTTCTCGGGTCAAATAATTGACCATTTATTGCTTCGACTGATGAAGTCAGAAAATGCAGACGAACTGTGGTTTCGATTAGGAGATGAGAAGGTGGCTCGGTTCAGCTTGATGGAGTTTCTTCTTGTCACTGGTCTAAATGCTGGCAATGAAGAAGAAGTAAGACCAAATATTCAGCGGTCCAAAAGACTTTTGAATAAATATTTCCGTGGAAAGACAACAGTCACACCTGTTGAGCTGGCATCTACATTTGATGAATGCACGGTGATGGAAGATAAGTATAAACTTGGATTGGTGTACATATTGGAGACTGTGTTGAGATGCAAACACCATAAGACGAGCATTGATGTATTTTGCTTGGACGTAGTCGACGATGTGGAGGTCTTTAATGCATATCCATGGGGTCGTAGGTGTTTTATGGACACATTGCATGCATTTAAGAGAACACATACGATCAAGAGATCGAAGACCGATCGAAAGTATGATGTATACGGATTTCCATTGGCAGTGCAGGTAACTTTTGAAACTTATAAATTGTAGCATTTTAGTAATATAGTATATGTAATGATACTAAATTTGTAGGTATGGGCTTTTGAGGCTATACCAAGCTTGGCCAATAAATGTGCTATTAGGAAGGAGTGTACTAGGATCCCGAGGATGTTAAATTGGCAGGCGACGGACATTCCTACTGCAAAGGATGTCGCAGCTATACTTGACGATCCTCAGGTGAGAACTATTGATTTATATTGAATGTGATGTTAATGATAGTGCTTCCAATTAACGTTAAAGTTCAATATATCAGCTTGAGGTCTATACTATTCTGACTTCTACACCTGAAGAGATGGAGAATGTGTACATTCAGGGAGTTTACATTCCTGCCAGGGTACCAGATCCTATCTTCGATCCATATCTTGTAGGAGAAGAGGTATGCATATATATACATATATTGTGTTATGATATGATATTTGTTTTAAAAAATCTTGTAATAGTGTCTATTATGATTTATGTAGGGACATTCTCCTACTGCACAGCGGTCACCTACACTGCATCGAGCTTCACGTTCTCCTCCACCGCCTCGCCTTTCCCCTACTCCTTCTCCAGTTGTACGTCGATCATCTAGAGCAAATTTGGGTGCAAATGTATCTGATGATTTATTTGAACGTTTGAACAGGCAATTGACTTCGATGGAGCATCGAATTACTTCTCAGCTGATGGCTGAGGTCAGACGTGTAAATAAGAAGGTTGGACAGCTGAGTAAGAAAGTCGATGAAGTCATTGAGTGGGTAAGACCATATCATCACACAGATACAATGGCACCAGAAACTGCATCAGACAGGGTTCCGATTGAGTCTGACAGGGTGATGGACCAGGAGGTGGACACGGAGATGGAGACTAGGGACCATCCCGAATTTGCGACGGGTGTTCGGACAGATATGGAGATAGAGATGGAGATTGGTCAGCCCGATATCGAGACTGAACGGGCTACAGATAGGAAGCAGGTTGTGGAGAAAGATGGTGTGACAGATGGGGTGGTAATAGAGACTGGTAGACAGCTTGATGTAGAAACCGAGGGGGTGACAAATAGGGAGCCGGTTGTGGAGACCGATGGTGTGATTGATATGGTGCTCATGGAGACAGGTGGGCAGCTAAACGTGGAGACCGAGGGGGTACCTGTTGAAGAGCCGACTGTGGAGACCGATGGTGTGACGGATGTGATGGTGTCGGGTGGTCAGCAGTCGGCGGGGAAGACAGAGCAGTTGGTGATGGAGCATGAGACGGGTAGTCAACCGCCTGAGGTGGAGACACGGGGAGTGACTGAAGGAGTGGTGATAGCGGAGGTACCAACTGTCATCTTCACACGTAGGAAGAGGAAAAACGAGGAGATGGTAGAGAATACGGAGATAGTTGGTAAGAGGTTGAGAGTACCTTCAGCCTACTTGAGTTCTCCATTCACGGCTGGGGTGAAGAGAAGAACCTTTATTGACGGGTCGAATATCGATCTATTCCAAAAGGTTGATCCGTCAAAGGAAACAGAGTTCCTTAAGTGGTACTCTAAACTTGGAACTAGGTAAGTTATTTATACATTCATTGGTAACGTATTATTTTTTGGACATCAGTTCCTAACACTATTTATTCAGTGTCGCTTATCTATTTTGGAGTGTTCGAATGACAGACGCCAAACAATGGTTTCACGACGTATTGACGGACGGGAAGTGGCTCGCAGATGAGGTAAGCAAAATTTTTTAAAATAAGTATGATATACTATACTTTGTTAACCGTGTAACATTTTCGATATTTTAGCATGTTGACATGGCGATGTACTTGCTGCGACAACGGGTTGCCATGTACCCAAAATCCTTCAAAAACCAAAGAGTCATCATGGATTTCGGGTTCAAGAACATGCTGGATGTGGCACAAATGATGAAAGACTCATGTCCACAAGATTTTGAGTGCCCAGATTATCTCTTTGACTACGCACATAGGAAATCGCAGGAGTTTGGTCAACCATGGGAGGGATGTACACATCTGTATATTCCAGTGCTCGCTAATGCTCACTGGTTTGCAACAGAGGTTAACTTCTCTGAAGGTGTAGTATATGTTTATGACCCCGACAAGACTTGCCTTACACAAGGTCAGCTTGAGAAATATTTGGAGTCGGTGTGTTATTTCATCCCTATTCTTGCGAAGTCAGTAAATATTAACCTACTAGACCAGATGCGAGTGGAAAGGGTTGACGGCACGGTCAAGCAAAAAATTTCGTAAGTTTATTTGTTCGAGATGATATTTTTTTGCATTATTTGGGAAATATACATATTAGCCGACTAATTTAATTATTTGTTTGCAGCGGTGATTATATGCCCATGTGGCGGACTAAACTAGCAGCCGACATGTATACACAAAACTATGATCCATAGGATATGATTATTTTTCCAAAATATTTAAATTTGTAATTTCTATACATTTTGTAAATTTGTATTATTTTTGTACAGTTGGGAAAAAAATTTGTACGTTGTGTACGTTTTGTACATCTGTAAAACATATGGACACAAGTTAACAGACTTTGATAATTACGGTTACCTACCACATTTCTGTTCATAGAATTGTTGTATTAGTATTAGGTTAACTGATCATATAGAAACAGGTACATGTATAATCTAAAAGATTTCTGTTAACTGATAATTGGACATCAGTTAACAGATTCCAATTATCAGATGAACAGAAATTATAACCGATTAAAGATAATCGGTTATATTTGGTCTGTTAACAGATTAGATGGTGTAGGTTAACAGAACATTATAGTAGGTTAACCTACTCCATAGTAGGTTAACATATTTGTATTTAAGTTAATTAACCTACCCATAATAGGTTAACAGAACAAATGAAAATGTTAACAGACTACATATAGTAGGTTAACCGAACAAATTAATAGGTTATCAACTACTTAGATAGGTTAACATAAAAATACAGTAGGTTAACCGAAGTATGGTGTAGGTTAACCTACTCCATAGTAGGTTAACATAATTGTGTTTAAGTTAATTAACCTACCCATAATAGGTTAACAGAACAAATGAAAATGTTAACAGACTACATATAGTAGGTTAACCGAACAAATTAATAGGTTATCAACTACTTAGGTAGGTTAACATAAAAATACAGTAGGTTAACCGAAGTATGGTGTAGGTTAACCTACTCCATAGTAGGTTAACATAATTATGTTTAAGTTAATTAACCTACCCATAATAGGTTAACAGAACAAATGAAAATGTTAACAGACTATAGTAGGTTAACCGAACAAATTATTAGGTTATCAACTACTTAGGTAGGTTAACATAAAAATACAGTAGGTTAACCGAAGTATGGTGTAGGTTAACCTACTCCATAGTAGGTTAACATAATTGTGTTTAAGTTAATTAACCTACCCATAATAGGTTAACAGAACAATTGAAAATATTAACAGTCTACATATAGTAGGTTAACCGACTACATATAGTAGGTTAACAGACTACATATAATAGGTTAACAATTGATAAGTTAATTAACCTACCCAATTGATAGGTTAACAGAACAATATTCTGAGTATGAATTGATGATTTTTACTTTAAATTTGAATAAATCTGAGTTGATTTGATATGGATTAAATCAGAACATCAGTTATAATTGTATACATATCGTTTTAACAGATTGTAATGATTAACCTAACTAATGTAGGTTAACTTACTCTGTTAACAGATCGTTTTAACAGATTGTTTCCATCAGAATATCACTGGTAAGCCAATATTTTTATTTACAAATCCATAAGCAAACAATGTATCATAATTTAAAGTAAGTAAATACATTGGTTCGATCACAACAGAGTTTGTAGTAAATTAAAATATTAACCGATTGTTTCAAAATATTAGGTAACATATTTGCAATTCACACATTGTTTCGATCAAAATCTGCCATGACATTTACAGCATGGTCTGTTCTCCCCCTCCGACCGTGACTTTGAAGACGTTGAAGGCAGGCACGTCACCGTTGATTAGAGAGAAAACACATGTGTCCCCGGGTCTGATATTTTTGGTTGTATAAAATTCTGCCCAACCTCTTGCGAAGCGACGTACAACCCCATTGGCCCTGCTATCAACTCCGATCTGCCACACTCGACCCGCGGCATCGTGAATTTGAACATCGTTTACAAATCTTGGGAGATTTGTGCTGGCAAATGTTCTGGGAACGAACTATCAAATAATTCAAACAAACGTTGCATTACATTATACAATTCCATGAGTGATAAAATGGTATATAAACTTACAATAAATGCTATATAAACTTACAATGCAACTGTGGCAGAAACGCGGTGCGGACATAGTAATCTGGAAGGATGGTAGAGGTTGACTTGTTGATGATGAACCACCCGGGTCACCATATGTATTTCACATGCAGAATGGTCCAGTATTGAAGTCAAAAAAGTAGAAGCTCCACGGTACTCGAATATGACCATATAACCGAACGTCAGTGAGTGGTGTGAGAAAAAATCAGACCAGCCAGTAGTTAAAATTATCCTATCCTCAGATCGGATAACTTCAATATGCCATAATCGGCCACCCAAATCCCGTAGGATAACACAGCTCCCAAGTAGATCCGGATATGAAGCCGTAAATTGTCGGGAAAATATCTTCGCAATGTAAGCAAGTAAATATTATAGTACGTTTTGAAAGATAATGCAAAATAACTTCAATCTAGTTATGAGTTCAAAAACATACCAATTGATCGCGATGTCTTTCTGGGTCAATTGCGATAAAAAAACTCTTAACATTTTCTGCTGCCATGTTCTACATTACGATAAATATAGAGTAGGTTAACAGAACAAAGTATGTTAACAAAAGTACGTTAACATAACATGTATGTATGTTAACAGGAGCACTGATAATATAACTTCATAACCGAAATGAACTAGGTTAACAGAACATTGTTAACAGAACATGTAAGTAGGTTAACCTATGAAATCGAGTAGGTTAACAGACATTTGATTAGGTTAACCTACTTCTTCAAGTAGGTTAACCTACTTCTTCAAGTAGGTTAACCGAACATCCATGTTGTTATCCTAGTAGTCATGGTCAGTTAACAGATATTGGATTAGGTGAACCTACTAAATGAAGTAGGTTAACAGACTTAGATTTAGGTTACCCGGTGAAATCAGATAGGTTAACAGGAACACGAAAAATTTAATAGACACTGATAATAGAAATTAATAACCAAAATGAACTATATAACAGGACATCTCTGTTAACAGACTTTTATTAGGTTAACCTACTTCTTCAAGAAGGTGAACAGAACATATGATTTTGTTAACCTACTAGGCATGGTCTGTTAACAGAAATTTGATTAGCTTCACTAGAAAATGAAGTAGGTTAACAGACTTTCATTTATGTTAACAGGTGACATGAAGTATATTAACAGAATACATGACAATTGATTCACTCATTATAAAATATTCAATTGAAGGTTAACAGACACCAGAACATGTATGTATAACAGGACTGTAACATAGACTAAAAATAACAACCGATTATCAAATTGATGAAGATTTCTAACAGGACTGTAACATAGACTACATGTTAACAGAATTTAGGTGAATTTCATTAAAAATCGTGCAAACAAAAACAAAAAACATATGCATTCAAGAGCACTTTGAATTAGGTTAACAGAAGCATTCAAGAGCACTTTCATTAAGTGGAACCTAAATATTTAGAAATGAAACACAAAACTAATGTTAACCTACTGCTTGAAGTAGGTTAACCGAACAAATAATTAGGTTAACCTACTGCTTCAAGTAGGTTAACCGAACAAATGATATTGTTAACCTACTATTCATGGTCAATTAACAGAACTTTGTATTAGGTTAACAGACGAATTTCATATAGGTTAACAGGTGACCTGAAGTAAGTTAACAGAACATGTATGTAGGTTAACAGAACTATATAATAGGTTAAATAGACCAAAACACAACACCTAATGTTAACCTACTCCTTCAAGTAGGTTAACCGAACAAATAATTAGGTTAACATACTGCTTCAAGAAGGTTAACCGAACAATTGATATTGTTAACCTACTATTCATGGTCGGTTAACAGAACTTTGAATTATTTTAACAGACTTTCATATAGGTTAACGTGAATAACAGGAACTGTAATATACACTATACAATTTCACTTATTATCTTATTGATGAATAAACATAAGTTCAATCAATGATAAGGAATTAGTAAATACATGTTAACAGCAAATATGTGAATTTCATTACAAATTGTGCAAAAAATGGTTGCAAAATTAAACTGTAACCCGTGCGCTTACGGTTGTTTCTTGTTGGCAAATGAGACAAACTTTAGACTCCCGTCCTCTCACACGGATTGTTGGAATAGATTTTCACAATAGGGACGAAGAGATTTTTGAATTGAAGAGATGTGTTGAAAAATTGCGCGGAAAATGAACAGTCACCGGAGACCATAAATTTCATAAAAGTTAAAATTTGAAATTTTTTTATTTTTTAACTTAGCAATTTCAATGTAAATTTCTAATAAATATGGAATAAAAACGTTATTATATTAAAAGTTAAATGGAACTTAAATATTTATTAAAAAAACCTTAAATTTTACAATGTTAATATGGAACTAAAAAATAAAAAAAAATAAATTGAAGTGGGACCAAAAATTTTAAAAAAAAAAACTCTAGGTTTTAACATGTTATTATGGAAATACAAAAATTTATATTCAATTTAAATTGAACTTAAATATTTATAAATTCAAACTTAAATTTACAATGTGAATATGGAATGAAAGAAAAGTTTTGGGTCTTTCGATGGATTCCGGTTACGATAGGGATACACGATTACGTAGATTTGGACAATCGGGGTACCTTTTGGTTGTTTCGAAGGATACTGGATACGATCGGGATACACGATTACGTATCTACTGACAATCAGGGTACCTTTTTGGTTAGTTTCGATGGATACTGGATACGATCGGGATACACGATTAAGTAGATTTGGACAATCGGGGTATCTTTTGGTTGTTTCGAAGGATATTGGATACGATCGGGATACATGATTAGGTAGATACTGACAATCGAGGTACATTTTGGTTTGTTTCGAATGATACTGGATACGATCGGGATATACGATTACGTAGATTTGGACAATCGGGGTACCTTATGGTTGTTTTGAAGGATACTGGATACGCTCGGAATACACAATTAGGTAGATTTGGACAATCGGGGTACCTTTAGGTTGTTTCGAAGGATACTAGATACGATCGGGATACACGATTAGGTAGATACTAACAATCGGGGTACCTTTTGATTTGTTTCGAAGGATACTGGATACGATCGGGATACACGATTACGTAGATTTGGACAATCGGAGTACCTTATGGTTGTTTCGAATGATACTGGATACGATCGGAATACCCCGATTAGGTAGATTTGGACAATCGGGGTACCTTATGTTTGTTTTGAAGGATAATGGATACGCTCAGAATACCCCGATTAGGTAGATTTGGACAATCGGGGTACCTTATGGTTGTTTCGAAGGATACTAGATACGCTCGGAATACTCCGATTAGGTAGATTTGGACAATCGGGGTACCTTATGGTTGTTTCGAAGGATACTGGATACGCTCGGAATATACGATTAGGTAGATTTGGACAATCGGGGTACCTTATGGTTGTTTCGAAGGATACTGGATACGCTCGAAATATCCCGATTAGGTAGATTTGGACAATCGGGGTACCTTATGTTTGTTTCGAAGGATACTGGATACGCTCGGAATACACGATTATGTAGATTTGGACAATCGGGGTACCTTATGGTTGTTTCGAAGGATACGGGATACGCTCGGAATACCCCGATTAGGTAGATTTGGACAATCGGGGTACCTTATGGTTGTTTCGAAAGATATTGGATACGCTCGGAATACACGATTAGGTAGATTTGGACAATCGGGGTACCTTTAGGTTGTTTCAAAGGATACTGGATACGATCGGGATACACGATTAGGTAGATACTGACAATCGGGGTACCTTTTGGTTTGTTTCGAAGGATACTGGATACGCTCGGGGTACACGATTAGCTAGATTTGGACAATCGGGGTACCTTTTGGTTGTTTCGATGGATTCTGGATACGATCGGAATACACGATTAGGTAGATTTGGACAATCGGGGTACCTTATGGTTGTTTCGAAGGATACTGGATACGCTTGGAATACACGATTAGGTAGATTTGGACAATCGGGGTACCTTATGGTTGTTTCGAAGGATATTGGATACACTCGGAATACTCCAATTAGGTAGATTTGGACAATCGGGGTACTTTATGGTTGTTTCGAAAGATACTGAATACGCTCGGAATACACGATTAGGTAGATTTGGACAATCGGGGTACCTTTAGGTTGTTTCGAAGGATACTGGATACGATCGGGATACACGATTAGGTAGATACTGACAATCGGGGTACCTTTTGGTTTGTTTCAAAGGATACTGGATACGATCGGGATACACGATTACGTAGATTTGGACAATCGGGGTACCTTATGGTTGTTTCGAATGATACTGGATACGATCGGAATACCCCGATTAGGTAGATTTGGACAATCGGGGTACCTTATGGTTGTTTCGAAGGATACTAGATACGCTCGGAATACTCCGATTAGGTAGATTTGGACAATCGGGGTACCTTATGGTTGTTTCGAAGGATACTGGATACGCTCGGAATATACGATTAGGTAGATTTGGACAATCGGGGTACCTTATGGTTGTTTCGAAGGATACTGGATACGCTCGAAATACCCCGATTAGGTAGATTTGGACAATCGGGGTACCTTATGTTTGTTTCGAAGGATACTGGATACGCTCGGAATACACGATTATGTAGATTTGGACAATCGGGGTACCTTATGGTTGTTTCGAAGGATACGGGATACGCTCGGAATACCCCGATTAGGTAGATTTGGACAATCGGGGTACCTTATGGTTGTTTCGAAAGATATTGGATACGCTCGGAATACACGATTAGGTAGATTTGGACAATCGGGGTACCTTTAGGTTGTTTCAAAGGATACTGGATACGATCGGGATACACGATTAGGTAGATACTGACAATCGGGGTACCTTTTGGTTTGTTTCGAAGGATACTGGATACGCTCGGGGTACACGATTAGCTAGATTTGGACAATCGGGGTACCTTTTGGTTGTTTCGATGGATTCTGGATACGATCGGAATACACGATTAGGTAGATTTGGACAATCGGGGTACCTTATGGTTGTTTCGAAGGATACTGGATACGCTTGGAATACACGATTAGGTAGATTTGGACAATCGGGGTACCTTATGGTTGTTTCGAAGGATATTGGATACACTCGGAATACCCCAATTAGGTAGATTTGGACAATCGGGGTACCTTATGGTTGTTTCGAAAGATACTGAATACGCTCGGAATACACGATTAGGTAGATTTGGACAATCGGGGTACCTTTAGGTTGTTTCGAAGGATACTGGATACGATCGGGATACACGATTAGGTAGATACTGACAATCGGGGTACCTTTTGGTTTGTTTCGAAGGATACTGGATACGATCGGGATACACGATTACGTAGATTTGGACAATCGGGGTACCTTATGGTTGTTTCGAATGATACTGGATACGATCGGAATACCCCGATTAGGTAGATTTGGACAATCGGGGTACCTTATGGTTGTTTCGAAGGATACTGGATACGCTCGGAATACCCCGATTAGGTAGATTTGGACAATCGGGGTACCTTATGGTTGTTTCGAAGGATAATAGATACGCTCGGAATACTCCGATTAGGTAGATTTGGACAATCGGGGTACCTTATGGTTGTTTCGAAGGATACTGGATACGCTCGAAATATACGATTAGGTAGATTTGGACAATCGGGGTACCTTATGGTTGTTTCGAAGGATACTGGATACGCTCGGAATACCCCGATTAGGTAGATTTGGACAATCGGGGTACCTTATGTTTGTTTCGAAGGATACTGGATACGCTCGAAATACACGATTATGTAGATTTGGACAATTGGGGTACCTTATGGTTGTTTCGAAGAATACTGGATACGCTCGGAATACCCCGATTAGGTAGATTTGGACAATCGGGGTACCTTATGGTTGTTTCGAAGGATACTGGCTACGCTCGGAATACACGATTAGGTAGATTTGGACTATCGGGGTACCTTTAGGTTGTTTCAAAGGATACTGGATACGATCGGGATACACGATTAGGTAGATACTGACAATCGGGGTACCTTTTGGTTTGTTTCGAAGGATACTGGATACGCTCGGGGTACACGATTAGCTAGATTTGGACAATCGGAGTACCTTTTGGTTGTTTCGATGGATTCTGGATACGATCGGAATACACGATTAGGTAGATTTGGACAATCGGGGTACCTTATGGTTGTTTCGAAGGATACTGGATACGCTTGGAATACACGATTAGGTAGATTTGGACAATCGGGGTACCTTATGGTTGTTTCGAAGGATATTGGATACGCTCGGAATACCCCAATTAGGTAGATTTGGACAATCGGGGTACCTTATGGTTGTTTCGAAGGATACTGGATACGCTCGGAATACACAATTAGGTAGATTTGGACAATCGGGGTACCTTTAGGTTGTTTCGAAGGATACTAGATACGATCGGAATACACGATTAGGTAGATACTGACAATCGGGGTACCTTTTGGTTTGATTCGTAGGATACTGGATACGCTCGGGGTATACAATTAGCTAGATTTGGACAATCGGGGTACCTTTTGGTTGTTTCAATGGATTCTGGATACGATAGGAATACACGATTAGGTAGATTTGGACAATCGGGGTACCTTTAGGTTGTTTCGAAGGATACTGGATACGATAAGGATACACAATTAGGTAGATACTGACAATCGGGGTACTTTTTGGTTTGTTTCGAAGGATACTGGATACGATCGGAATACACGATTACGTATCTACTGACAATCGGGGTACCTTTTGGTTTGTTTCGAAGGATACTGAATACGATCGGGATACACGATTAGGTAGATACTGACAATCGGGGTACCTTTTGGTTTGTTTCGAAGGATACTAGATACGATCGGGATACACGATTACGTAGATTTGGACAATCGGGGTACCTTATGGTTGTTTCGAAGGATACTGGATACGATCGGAATACCCCGATTAGGTAGATTTGGACAATCGGGGTACCTTATGGTTGTTTCGAAGGATACTGGATACGATCGGGGTACACGATTAGGTAGATTTAGACAATCGGGGTACCTTTTGGTTGTTTCGAAGGATACTGGATACGATCGGGGTACACGATTAGGTAGATTTGGACAATCGGTATGTTAACATATCAATTTATTAGGTTAACCTACTATGCATAATAAGTTATTGATTAGGTTAACCTACTTCATAGTATGTTAACAGATCAATTGATTAGGTTAACCTACATTGCATAGTATGTTAACAGACCATTATAGTAGGTTAACCTACTCAAATTATTAGGTTAACCTACTATGCATAATAGGTTATTGATTAGGTTAACCTACATTGCATAGTAGGTTAACAGATCAATTGATTGTAGGTTAACAGAACATCCAGATTATTAACCTACTTGATAGTATGTTAACAGATAAATTGATTAGGTTAACCTATTTTTCATGATGTCGGTTAACAGAACATTATAGTAGGTTAACCGAACATCTAGATTATTAACCTACTTCATAGTATGTTAACAGATCAATTGATTAGGTTAACCTACATTGCATAGTATGTTAACAGAACATTATAGTAGGTTAACCTACTCAAATTATTAGGTTAACCTACTATGCATAATAGGTTATTGATTAGGTTAACCTACATTGCATAGTAGATTAACAGATCAATTGATTGTAGGTTAACAGAACATCCAGATTATTAACCTAATTGATAGTATGTTAACAGATAAATTGATTAGGTTAACCTACTTTTCATGATGTCGGTTAACAGAACATTATAGTAGGTTAACCGAACATCTAGATTATTAACCTACTTCATAGTATGTTAACAGATCAATTGATTAGGTTAACCTACATTGCATAGTAGGTGAACAGAAGTTTGGATAGGTTAACCTAATCAATTGATCTGCTAACAGATCATTTGATTAGGTGAACCTACTAAATATAGTAGGTTAACAGAAGCAACTTTATTCGTAACAGAAGCAACTTTATTTCATCTCAGTCATTTTTCACATTGTTTCCTCAACAGATTTAAAATAAATAATAAAATAAACATCCCACAATAAATCCAATAAAAATCATACAATAAATCATTTAAATGTGCATATACTATTCTCCGTCCATGCGGCTACTAGCAAGAGGAACCTGACTGCTACAATTAAGTCGAATGTGTCCAGTTGCACGACATCTACTGCACTTACGACGGCGGGGGCACTCTCCAGCTGATGGTATTCTTGATGTAGATTTGCGGCCAGCCCGTCGTTTCACTAAAGGTGGCAAAATATTGAGTGTGCTAGCAATATGGTCGGGAACTTCCCATTCGACTTCATTTGGCACGGGGAATATTGTTTCAGCATATGCTGCTCTCCAAAAATCAACTGTGTAATACTGAGAGCACAACACGTAGGCTGAAATCCCTCTGTGCATTGCGACGGCGACAGCATGCGTGCAGGGAAAACTCTCTAACTGAAATTGTCTGCACGTGCAAGTGTTGTCATCCAAGTTCACAACGTACCGACTGTTTGGTCCACTCTTCACGTCAAATCGGAATTGGTCTAGAGGCTCTACATACAACGTCTTTGCCACCTCAAGACTATTGAAAAGTTTTTCTTCCATTGCCGGGGTTAGAGTGCTTGTATGCATCTGCGACTCCTCGCGTCTACTATAAAACCATTCCTGCAACTTGCTGTGTATGTTCTCTATTAGTGCAAGAATTGGTAACTCCCGATCTTTCTTAAACAATGAATTCAGCGACTCTGCATTATTTGATGTCATCATATTGTACCGAATTCCAGTAAAATGTGCCCTTGCCCAATGTTCAACCCCCATATCGATCAAATACTGCCATGCTTTGATCGATTTATTATGTATCTCACCCATAACTTTATCAAATTCCTCGACACTGTATGCCTCTGCCGCTCTCTTAAACAATGACAAGAGAGTAGGAACCCGAAACTTCGTCTTCAAGTTGTCTTGTATATGGTACATGCAGTAGCCATGGTGTGCATTAGGATAAACATCTCTGATACCATTTTTTATACTATTACCCCGGTCGGACACAAAAGAAATGTCCCCAACGTCGCCTGTTACTTCCTTCAACTTTGTGAAGAACCAATTCAACGATTCATCATTCTCATTATCGACAATGCCGAATGCAAGAGGATAAATTTGAATGTTCGCATCTTGACATGTAGCAATAAGCATCGTACCTTCATATTTTGCTTTCAAAAATGTTCCATCGACACAAATTACGCGCCGCATTGAAGATATAAATCCTCTAATACACGGGCCAAGAGCCATGAAGAAGTATTTGAAACGGTTGTCGACATCAGTCTGAATAAAGAACACCGAGCCAGGATTTGTTTTCTCCAAGTTGTGGCAATAGGAGGCCAGTTTACTATAACTATCCTCAGGTGAACCCATTAAGTCCTCCATAGCGCATTCTTTAGACTTCCAGGCCTTCTGATAACTCATTACAACCCCGAACTCCCGACGGATGTCATGTATGATATCTGCAGGTCTGTACAAAATTTTCGGGTCTCGAAACTTGTGCATTATATGTCTTCCAATAACCCATGATCGTGCTTGTCTGTGATCATTGCGACGAGTCCCATATTCGCAAGTATGTTCCTGTACATACTTGCGAATAACAAAGATATCAGTTGTGTCAAACTTCGTTGCTCGCATTCGCCACTTGCAATTATCATCTACACAAACAAGTGTGTACACTGTTTTATTTGATTTTTTCACTTTAAATTCGAAGTTATGTTTCAACGCAATCAAGTGCAAAGCTTCCTGTAGATCTTTCTTCTTATCAAACAACTGGTCAACATGCAAATCTTCACCATCAGGAATCACTCGAGTCGTACGAGAAGATCGTGAACTAGGACCAGCCTGGTTGCTACGTGAAACTGAGGCTATTAGATCGTCGTTTGTAAATGGAAATTCCTCTTCATTGTCTTGAACTATCTCAGGAGGTCTTTGTGTAGCATTTGTCTCTGGAAAAACTACATCATCATCTCGAGCTATCTCTACTGTATTCCAAAAATCATCACGGTTATGGTACAATTCATCCCGAACTTCATCATCTGCTTCATTCGCTGCGTTGGGTCTGTTCATAGGTTGCTCTCTCCTTATAAGAGTTACACATAGAAGAGTATGGTGTCTTTTGTTCAGTTCAATCAGCCACTTCAACTGCATGTCTGAAGTTATCTTTACCGGCGGAACTGAAAATTTTGTATTATTAGGAAAAAGAAATCCAAACTCCATCTCGTATTCTGAAGAGTCAAAAATAAGGAGGTTTCCTATTTCATTATACAATTCCGTATACGATGTATTCTCAGATACAACAAGTGCAGCAACCGATTCTCCATTATCCCCATTCCATTTCCATGTCCACTGCCCTGGTCATTCTTTTTAAACTCACCGAAGTAACAAATAGCAAGGAGTGCCATATCTGCATTTCAACAAAACAATTAAAATGGCGTTAGCTAAGTAACAACATCAATCCATATGGACTATTAACAGACTGCGTGGTTATGGTTTTTATATTCTATTTCATAAGGGTTCTTAAGTCCAGTTGGTATGTTAACAGACGTATGCTAAGTTCGGTCAACTAGTGGCTAATTAGAAAGTTTAACCGACCAAAATTGTAGGTTAACATAGCAACTGTTTCGAGAAACAGACCAAAGTGTAGGTTAACAGACATCAAGTGTAAGTTAACAGACTTAAATGGTAGGTTAACATTCAAGGGTAGGTTAACCGACCAAAAGTGTAGGTTAACATAGCAACTGTTTAGGAAAACAGATCAAAGTGTAGGTTAACAGACCTAAATGGTAGGTTAACATTCAAGGGTAGGTTAACCGACCAAAAGTGTAGGTTAACATAGCAACTGTTTAGGAAAACAGACCAAAATGTAGGTTAACAAACCTAAATGGTAGGTTAACAAACCAAAAGTGTAGGTTAACATAGCAACTGTTTCGGTAAACAGACCAAAGTGTAGGTTAACAGACATCAAGTGTACGTTAACAGACTTAAATGGTAGGTTAACCGACCAAAACTGTAGGTTAACATAGCAACTGTTTAGGAAAACAGACCAAAATGTAGGTTAACAGACCTAAATAGTAGGTTAACAGACCAAAAGTGTAGGTTCACATAGCAACCGTTTAGGGAAACATACCAAAGTGTAGGTTAACAGACATCATGTCTAGGTTAATAGACCTAAATGGTAGGTTAACATTCAAGGGTAGGTTAACCGACCAAACTTGTAGGTTAACATAGCCAATGTTTAGGAAAACAGACCAAAGTGTAGGTTAACAGTCCTCAAGTCTAGGTTAACATACCTAAATGGTAGATTAACAGACCTCAAGGGTAGGTTAAATAAACAGTCAAGGGTAGGTTAACAGACCTCAAGGTAGGTTAACAGACTAAGAGCGTAGGTTAACAGAATAATAAGGTAGGTTAACAGACTCAAGTGTGTAGGTTAACAGACCAACATGGTCGGTTATCTGAACCTCAAGTGTAGGTTAACCTACTTACTTCTTACCTAGGTTACCTTCTTCAATTTAAACTCAGGAACAAAGATCTTTCCAATTAACACAATACAGGAACAAAGATTTTGCTAATTAATTCGTTCAATTCATGCCAATTAATCTAATCATTTCATAATTACGATACCCACCTACTTCAAAGTGAGAATGAACTTACTTACCAATTACAAAATGTCAACATGTTGGATTTTGTGTTGTTCACGCGATGCTTGCGATGCTTGATCTCTACTTTGAAGATAACTTTTGCTGCAATTTGATGAATGAATTAATGTTGGATGCGTTTTTGTTCTAACAATAACAGGAGCCGTTGTGTTCAATAAATGAATTGACCTTTTCATTTAATTCAATTTGTATCATTAAAAGGGTATTTAGGTCTTTTACATTTTATCTATTTTTGTAGTTCTAATAACTTAATAAGGGTATTAACGTCTTTTACAACAAAAGAGGCCTTCAAGACTTATTTGTTAAAAGTTAGGCTATTCCATTGTATTGGTGGTTTGACAAGGCTATTTAGCCAAATCTCCCGTCTGTGCGGCTTAAGATAGATTAGATTTTTATATTGGAGTCTTTAAAAAAAAAAAAAAAAAAAAAAAAAAAAGGACCAAAACGACGCGTTTTGATTGAGGGCGTGAATAGTGATTTCCCCGACCAGCACTTATATGTTTGCAAGTAATTAATTAGGATTTGATAAATAAAAAAATAATATTTTGGCAATAAAGAGTGATATTGTTAAACAATAAAATTTTATGTAAGCCTGACAAATAAAATGACTCAACACCTCTTGACAAAAAGAAATTAACACCTTAAATTTAATTTGAAAGGTTAAAAGATTTATTTATTTATTTTCTAAAAATTAAAAAAACTTATACTAGAATAAAAAATTATGCAAGTAATATAAAATATTAATATAAGATCTTTTAGTTATTACAAGTCTTTTGGTTATTTTTTTTTTCTTATATTGTTTTCTTTTCTTTTTGTTTGTTTAAAGTAAAAGTAAATTTGTCATTTTATACGTTCTTAATTGCAAACTGTAAAAAAATTGTCTTTAAGATCGAATTTTGCTAATTTATGAAAAATTTGAAGATGAGATTGTGAAAAAAATATTTGGGACGTCAACAAGTTTCAATCCAAAATTGACATTGATTTTCAAGTTTATTATTAACATGTATTAAAATATATTTGACTAGATTCAAATCTGTCGCACAATACATTTAAGTAAATTATATTATTCATCTTCAACCTTTGAACAAAGTAATCGATCTAATCTCAATCTTCTTTATCTCACTTTTCAATCTTTTTTTTTCTCGCTTTTGTCTTCAACCATTAAAGAAATTAGCATATTTGTATTTATGTATACAAACGCATTACACATCTATACTAATTCTAAAAGTCTCTTAAAGGGAGAAATATTTTTGGACGATATTGCCCCTCAAATAACTTATAATTCCTAAAATTATCTTTCAATTAATATAATTTATTTTGGCTTTAATTTAAACTATATAAATACTATATAAATATTGTATTTTGATCATTAAAAGTGATTTGTCTCTTTAAATTCTATTATATATTGTAATTAATAAAAATAAATAAAAATATACTAATATAATTTTTAATATATTGAAATTATTATCTTTAATTGTAAACAATCAAATAGTCAATTTTATTATGCACGAGAATTTAAGCAAATTCCTTCATCAACATAACAAAACAAGATGAATTTGGTTTTGCATTTCGACTTTTTTATTGTTAATTCATACTTTCTTCATCTTTTCCAAATATGGGAGAAACATTTATGGACGATATTGTCCCTCAAATAACTTATAATTCCTAAAATTATCTTTTAATTAATATAATTTATTTTGGCTTTAATTTAAACTATTTAATACTATATAAATATTGCATTTTGATTATTGAAAGTGATTTGTCTCTTTAAATTCCATTATATATATTGTAATTAATGAAAATAAATATAAATATACTAATAAAATTTTTAATATATTGAAATTATTATCTTTAATTGTAAACAATCAAATAGTCAATCTTATTATGCACGAGAATTTAAGCAAATTCATTCATCAACATAATAAAACAAGATGAATTTGACTTTGCATTTCGATTTTCTTATTATTGATTCATACTTTCTTCCTTTTGTTATTCGTCTTTGTTTTTTATTATGCCAAGAATATTTTTTTCCTCTCAATGACGATTTTTAATTTTTGATAATTAGTTTGATAGTAATTTGGTAATAATGGATGTGTTAATTTTCCATGAATGATTCACTAATTTTAAAAATATATATGATGGTAATATTGATTTTAAATTTTGATTTTTATATCTTTTTTTCTTGATTTAGAATATTTATTCGATGTAAAAATGTTAATTATTGTGGTAGTCTTGATAACAAAGGGATTTAAGCTCGAATGATGTTTTATGTCATTTTGTAAGCAATTAAACATATATTTATTGTGGAAAAACGAGTTAAAACAAGGAGAATTGGTGTTACTCTAACTCTTTCAAGTACGCGGCTGAGGAAGACATAACTTGGATAAAGTGAGTCATATTATATATAAGGTGAAGGTAAATCTCGCATAATAAGTGGTTTAATGTGATGAGTTAAAATCATTGTCCAAATATCTGGTTGTTTTGAATTTTCTTGAAATTTAATAATATTTCAGATGGAATTACGAGAAAGAATGCATGAAGAGAACAATAAATAAATAAATAAATAAACTCCCCTTAATTTATGGGTACATTAAAACTGAATGGATATTGCAATAGAAAATTCTTCTTTATTTTATCATGTCAAAGAATTTTGAGATTCTTTTTTCTGAGAAATAATAACCTAAAAAGACTAAATATTTTGTTTTCGTGTGCTTTTTATCATGATATAAATACAGAAAATCAATGAAAAATTGTGTTATACTTATATCTACTATTTTCATGTATTTTGGAATTTGATACTAATTTTCATAAAAGAAAGTTGCATTTTCTGATATGCCATTAGATATGTGCTTTAAAATATAATTAAAAGAGTATCAATAATCTTTCAAACTTAATATTCACGTAGGTCATGTATTTTTTAATGAACTACATGTTTTACCAAGAAGCTTGAATATAATTCCTTAATTGGTCATAATCATTGATAAACTTATGATTGAAAATGAGTTTCATTTAAGTGTTATATTCATCAATAAATTTAAAATAAAAAATCATAATATTATTACAAAATCACGTGCGTTGCACGTATTCTTAACTAGTACATACAAGTAATTCCATCCACATCTACACCTGAACCAAACTCCCTCTTTCCTCACTTCGACTTGGTTTGGTATTGCTGTGCTTTTAAGAGAATCAGCTTCTACTGTGATGCAGAAAGAATCAGTTGTGGGAAGAATCAGATAAGTGTTTGGTAAACTCTTGTTTCAAAATTGATTTATGTTTCAAAAGCAGCATTGAGCATTTGGTAAACAAAAGTGATTTATTGCTGTAACGATATTAAATTACTAAAAAATACATTGATTATAATAGTGTTATTTTGTATTATATCACGAGTGGTAAAATTCAATTTTTTTTCTTAGTCAAATATTTTTCAACAAGATAATGCATTTATTATTATTCTTTTAAAATACGAATAATAAAAACCTAATAAATTTCAAATTTTATAAAAATTACAAAATAAAATTATATTCATATAGTGCTAAAATTAATTAAATTTATATTACTTTTTATCATCCAACTTGCATCAATTCGATTTCTCAAATAGATATTAAATAAATTAGTTTAATTAATTATGGGTAAAAAAAATATTTTAATAATATATAAATAAGAACACTAAAAACATAATCTAAAAAACTGCCATTTTACTGTTTTTTAAAATCTACTGCAATGTAATTCAGATTATTTAATCACTTTTAAACATTTTACCAAACGCTTAAATCTTCTGATTCTTTAAGATGGCCAAAATCAATCCCATACAGGCTTCCTACCCTTGTCTTTGGAGGGTCTATTCAATTAAGAGTTGGTAAGACTTTTAAAGACTTTTATGGAGTTTAAAAGTTTAGGTGTATTCAATTTAGACTTTTTAAATTCCATAAAAGTTTTGGGGTATTCAATATAGATTTGTAAAGAGTTTTAAAAAGTTTTATAAAATTATGCGATATTCAATTTAGACATTTTAAAATCCTACGAAATTCAGGGGTATTCAAAATGTCGATGACTTTTAATGACTTTATAGATCATTTTATATGTACAAACTTTAAAGCACAATGTATAAATAAATGATATCACAATTTCTCTCCCATTCACCCCTAAAATTTTGAAAGACTTTGAGGGAAAAAAAAAATTCATTTTCTTATTTTTTTTTCGCATGTAACATTTCTATTTTATTTTTTCCTTCAATAAATTGTAGAGTCAATATAATATTTTTTCGTCTTCAATATATTCTCCTAACTATTTTTTTTTTTTTTTATCTTCTTTCCTTTTCCTTCTACAAATCTCATAACCATGATTAATTACTAATATTTTTTTATGAAAAAAAATATTAATATTTATATCTCTATTCGATTTGATTTTTCTTTTCTTTTCAATATTCTCCTAACCAATTTTTTATTTTATTCTTTTTCCTTCTATGAACTTTTAGAGACAATATGATTTTTTCTTTAATATTCCCATAACTATTTTTTTTCTCTTTTTTTTTCATTGTTTTTTCATTTTTCATTAAAAACAAGATAAATTTATAATTAAATTCTTATATAATTGTTGAATATAGTTTATTAATGAATTTCATCAGGTTAAAAATTTGTTTTTTATTAATGTATTTTTTTTTCATTTTCATTCTTGTTTTTTTTTTATATATAATGGTTGCATTTTTTTCTTCGTTAATTGGTACTTTGGTTATTTATTATGCAATTGTCATGATTAATAATGATATGTTACTTATAGATTATTAAATATAAAAAAGAAGATTATAAACTGGATAAATTTTTTTGTTTAAAAATATTTTTAAAAAGAATTGCATGCTATTATTTTTTGAATTTATCCACAAGCCATTTGAAAGTTTATAGTTTTACTCAAAAGAAAAAATGGAATGAGTTAATAATTTATATCATTAACTTTTGATGTAGTTGCTTGCAACAATTAAATAGAACAATTTTTATGAATTTAATAATATTAATACAATTAAATAAATTATTACTAGACTTTTCTCATGCGATTTTTAATTGTGGGATATTAAATTTTTATATTCAAAATTTTTAATTAAAAAAAAAAGTCTATAGAAATTCATAAAAGTACGTGAAAGTCCAGGAAAATCTTTCAAAATGAAATCTATACAAATCCATAAAAATTTGTAGGAGTCTATTAAAATATATAAAAGTCATTAAAAGTTAATGAAATCCATCAAAGTAAGTCACTTAAAAAATGTCAATCAAAATTTTTAAAAGTCTAGATTAAATACACCCTCCTTTGTCTCCCGCTTTTTTATTCCTTCCTTTTCCTAAATCAGATCTCTCCATACCCTTGAGATTTCCATTTCCCTCGTAAAACTCCTTTAGCTTCCCCAATTTGCCTCCCCCTTTTCCTCACCCCCAAACCCTCCAAGAAGTCCCAATGATTCTTGAATATCCAAAATTACAAAATTACGAAAAATTCTCTATTTCTTTCACTCTTCAAGAAAAGATTTATGAATTATGCAACAGCAGAACTCACAGAAGCAGAATTTGTAGAGACAGCTACCGTTCACTTCCCCAAAACCGCCAATTGGAGGTGACTACCACCGTTTCGACACTGATTCTGATAGAGGACAACCTAATCAAGAAACTGATAGAGTTGTTGTGAAGTCTGCTCCCGTGAGTTTTCGTTCTTTTTAACATTTGTTACACTGGTTTTATCTATGTACTCATTTTCTTGTTCTGTTTATGGTCTATGGAGCTGTAATTGAGGTATAAATAAGAGACTTCAGACTTGTTTGTGGTTATGATTTATACTGTGTATTAAGACCTGTTATTTTCTTGGACATTGAAAACAATGTATAATTGATGTTGAAATTTATGATAATCATTTAAGGGTCATTTCCAATATATGTAGATCAAGTCTGGTCTTATCGGAAAGGCCTGCAATTTTTATGTTGTCAGGTGATGTCTTGAATGGGTTGGAATTGAATTAGTGAATTAATATGGATTAAAAGGTTTTGACCAGAATCATTTAGCTTGTTATAGTGGTCAATCTTCCCTTGTTTCTGTTGTTTAGTGGACTTGTGAAGTAATTTTGATTTGAGCTCTTCTGGAGACGAGTGTGAACCTATTTCTTTGGTGTTGTTGTCCACCATGATAATGGCTACCATGGAAAAAATTTGAACCACTTATCAGTTTCGTGATTCTTTTGAAGATCATCCAATGTGTTTGCTGAAAATATTATACTTGCAGATATCCTGGTGAAAGCATTATGCAAGTACTTTGAAATACTTTTTCTATGCCATCTCTCCATGGCATATGTCAAGCAACAGGAGACACCATCATAATTAAACCATAAAGTCAACGACTTCAAGAGTTCTCTAAAATCTCATTAAGCTTTTTGATTTTTCAAATTTCATAGTAATTGGAGGATATACTTGAAATTTGGGGGTCATGAGCAAATTGCAATGTTGTTTATTTGAAAAATTCATTTGATTGATGGTCCGTGTAAAAAGCATTGAGGCTAAGGATCAGGACTTGATGGTAAATTTTAGCTCATCTTCTTGTTAAAAAGAGAAGTGGCATTGGATGTTATGTAGATTAAGGAGACGTACTTATTTGTTGTCTAAATGTATAGTTGAAATGTAGTTAACCTTAAGAACGATTAATTAGTTTATATGCAGGAGCATGAGTAGGAAATGTAAGAATGTCAAGAAAACATTTACAGTCCAATCATATCATACACAAGTTCAATTTCTGAGGACTAGTGATCACATGTTAATGTTAAGTTTGTATGCTGGATTAGTTCCGCATGTAATTATATAGTCTGGCTCTGTTCAGTCCGAATTAACTCACTGTTTAAATACATTAGTTTTTATACTTTAGATTCCATAACAAATGGTATTACGTTTTTACTTAAGATTGATTTGAACCTGAATGGATATCATAGAATTTCATTCATTTACATGTTGTATGAACTATTTTTACGATCTCATAGAAAATTTAACTCCTTTGAAAAATCTATAGATGAAGAGGAGGAAACAACCCAAATGAATCTTATTATTTCAGAATGTACTTAAAATCTATTTGTTTGTTTATTTTCATTGTAGTTTATGGAGTGGGCTTGTCCAAGAGCCTAAGATTTATTGCGGTTGATGATACTTTTACCATTCATTTACACACTTACTCAGATTGTGATTTGTGACATTGTGTACTGTTATCTTGATTGGAGCTTGTGTGCTCCATTGAGTATAAAGAGTGTTGGAAGACTCGGAGAACTCTCTCAGTAATCTGTATAAAGTGCAGTGTAACTGATCTTTCTAGACATACTAATATATAACTAAACGAGATATCAGATGCTTATTCTTTGCATTGATGTAGAATTGTAGATGGCAACTTTTAACTAATTAAACATACTTTTTACATTACATCTTGGTGTATCACCATATGTATATTGTTTGCTAATTCCATCAATTGTAACTTATGAACATTTGGTGAGACATCATAAATAGAGATAAACTTTTATAGATATTGTCTTCTTTCAGCACTATTTGATCTACCTCTGGAAAGTCTCTGACCTTTATATTTCTTTTGAATTTTTACATTGGGGACAATGTATATTTCAAGTTTGGGGGTAGTGGAAAAATGTTTAATATGATGATGATACTTGATATTGATTGTTAATAGTATTTTTTCCTTAAAAAAAATTTGAAGAAAAAGAAATTTTTTATTATTAGTGATTGTTTGCGTGTTTATGTGATATGAATAGTTGTGTTTGCTAATATGAAATTTTTTCTTTAATTTAACTTTAATCATAACTTGTGGATAGATTATTACTTTGTTTAAATATGGAGCTACTTAACCATGTTTGATATCGTGTTATATCGGTCAGTTAAGATAATTTTTAGCTATGTTGATGCACTTAAGTTGAAAACAATAGGATATCCTTTTCGAACTTAAATATCATTTGTATCTCAATCAAGTAACCAATAGAGTGAGTAAGTGTGGTAGTTAAACTGTGATAGTAGTTATTTAGGTTATGATTAATTCTATGTATATTGAAAAATTGTGTAGAGCACTTTAGACCAGTTAGAGGAAACTAAGTAATAACCGAAAGTTATGAATCTAATCCCCTAGCATGAACTTATTGCACGCAAGGAACAAAGTTATTATTATTATATAACTCATTTCGTAGTCTTTTTGACTCGAGTGATAAAGTCATTGATCTAAAACTCATTACATGGGTCATTTAGAAAGCTTAATGGACTGAATTACGCATACTATTAATATCTTATAACTCTTTTCGTAGCATTTTTTACTTGAGTGAAAAGGCCCGTAGGGGTTTCTCAAAATTCGATGCCCTAAAGTTCAAAAGACTTGGGAGTCATCGACCTAAAACTCGTTACATGGGTTATCTAGAAAGCTTAAAGGATTGAGTTCTGCACATAAGATTTAATTTTAGTAGTAAAAAAAATCTGCTAAAGCTAGTGAAAAATCTTTTGCAAAGTAAACATGAGAATTAGATAACTAATGGGTTTGACTTACTTAGTAGAAACTTTCTGGTCAAGAGTGCTCATAAATTGGAGAATCTTCATATACCTAAGTTGTCACGATTACTTGTTTTCTTAACGAACCTCGAGCAAGAAAATAATGAGTGAAGTTTAACCTTTGAACCAAAATCTCGAAAATTGAAAGAAAAAAATTATTTTGGGAGAAAGTGTACCTTACGAGGGGGAAAAGAAAAATTTACCAAATGGTTAGACTATCACCACCATAGAACTTACGTGAATCAGATTAACTGCTCTCACACACATATCAAATATGGTTTAAGTAGATTCACGTTTGCAATAGCAATGAATGGATACTTGTCATGAATTATAAGTTGTTACAAAAAAATGGCAAGCTATTTATATTATGACTATTTATATTAATTTTTATCAGTATGTGCATGATTGTTTTTAGCTAGTTTATTCGAGAACGAATAAAAATTCAAGTTTGGGGACATTTGATAAGTACAATTTTGTACTTATCTGAGCTCACAAAAAGGGACGATTATGAGTATTTTAATTTATTTTCGGTTTAATAGCGTGTTGTTTTCTTATTATTTTAGGAAATAATCAAAATCAAGTGTCAATCTGACGAAAAGACGAAAAGAGAGTAAACAGAAGAAAATATAACTTAATTGCAAAGATAAAGAGACTTGAAGGACTTGGCATACAAATATTAAAAGAAAAAAATCAAGAATGTGTCTAAGATAACCATGCGATCGCATGGTTATACTTTGTTGCGATTGCAAGGCATCCAAAATTTCTGCAGAACCTTAATCAACTCAACCATGCGATCGCAAGGGCATAACGGGCAGCAGTTTTGGCAGTTTCCTGATGGGATTAGAATTCTACAACTCCAAATCGAATTCAACTACCTAAATCACGTCTTAGAGAGTTTGGAGAATAATATAAAAAGCCAGATAATAACCAAAACAAGAGGAGACGAATTTTTGGGAACAAGATAGAAGAGGAGAATCGAATATCAAGGCATGAGATTGAAGATTCTTCAGCCAGAATCACAGGTTTTATTTATTCTTTGTTCTTTTTCTTTCGCCGGAACATGATTAATACAATTTTTGTATTATTTTACATAATCATATCTGGCTAAATTTACTTATTTCTAGGATGAACGATGAAACCTTATGCGTTTAATTAATTAGAAGTTTTTCCGTTTTAGTAAGTAATTGCTTTTGGGTTGATTATTCTTTATTCATTATTTCTATTATTTTAATGATTGATCACCATTAGAATATATTGTGGTTTATATTGAAGTCGAGAGATTCAATATAGATTAAGTACGTGGTATTGAATAACATAGGGTCCAATAATAGATAGAGATTACTATTATGCTCTATAAAATCCATTTGGGTGTTTTTGAGATTTTAATGCATATGTTTATGTTCAAAGCTTAATTAGAGATAATTAGGTTCGCATATCGTATAGAATTGATTGATCATCGAGAGAGGCTTTTGATTATTTTAGGATCACCAATTTTCAATTCAATGTAATTATAGGCTAAAGCAATTAAACGGATAATTGATTAAAGAATATGTAGGTGGATTCACGAATCTTAGTGTTGGTATAATTCGAATTCGTTCTCATAAATTTACTTTAATTGGTTGATAATTTAGATTTAATTAAAATAGTTTTAGAATAGTTTAGAATCAAAAACCAAAACAAATTTGTGTTTCTTTACATTGTTAAAATTTAAGTTATTAATTTAATAGGTTAAATTAATATCTAGTCTTCGTGGGTTCGACACTCTACACATCACTTTATTACTTGTAAACGATCCGTCCACTTGCGAGATTGAAATCGCACAACAATAACCTCATGACAAAGCGATACGTGGCCAAATAAGGTAAAAGGTTGAAATACCATCGACCTTAGTTTTCCCATAAATACTTCAGGCAATATGAAGAAATAGTTAAGAAAATAAAATCCCCAGCCAAATCTTTGACTATTTTGTTTCTCTTGCATGCTTGTTCTTATTTTTGACAATTGACTTGACCGTCGGTGTGCAAACGAAACAACTGCCGGACCACCATTTGGACAATTGCCTTTTGCAAGCTAACAATGTTAATTGTGCAGGTTTCATAACAGGTGGATAGTGTGGTGGCAAGGATCTTTCGACATCTGTGACAGATTCTAATGTCAACAAACATCATGTTAACCCTGAAGGTACAACTTTGGCATTATATGATGAAGCAAGCCTAAGCTCATAATCCTGCATTGCATTTAAAGGCAAAGCACATGGAATTTGATCTGCATTTTGTAAGGGAAGAAGTGAATGCTAAGCAACTTGCTGTTCAACACATTTCAGTGTCAGAATAGATTGCTTCTATCAACCAATTTCTTTAAGAAGTCGAAGTGCAAACTCAAAGTAGCTTCAATAGCTACTGATACATAATATTATTTTGCCAGATTTGTAATTGGATTTGTTGGTGAAAACACCGTGTGAGTGTAAGATAAATAGTCAGGAAATTGTACTATATATACAATGTACTGCATCCGAAAAAATTGAGCCAATTTAATACAGAATCCATCCTTCCAAAACTGTCTTTCTTTCTTTCATGGCATGTTTAGCTAATTTACATATGCTCAGAATTTTTCTATGCAGGAGCATATACAAACAGTTTATAGTTACAAAATTGTACAGATTTGTTGTGATTGTATATGTAGCATCTATGGAGAGATCATCCATGCATTTATATCTGCTACTGATGTTGCCTGCTGCAAATACTTGAAAGCTTTTTGACGATTTAGAAATCCCATGAACCAGAACTCGAAATTGTCCTCGGTAACTATTTGCACATACTTTTGCTTTGGTTTTTTTGCATTTTCACTTTCTTTGACTCTCTTTATTTTCCCTACAGGGATCATGACCTGCAAGGTTTTGAAACCAGTTAAAATTTTATTTTCTAAGATAAAACTGAAATTCAGAACATGAGAAATAGAGGCAGATATGTACCTTGTAATGTATTTTAAGCAGTTTTCCGGATGGAGAAGAGAGTTTAATTGGTCTCTCACTGCAGAAGGAAACTTTGGCAGTGGAAATAAACAGTAGGCCTGCTATCGGCCCAGATGTCGTCGATAAATAGCATTGAGAGGCCTTTAAAAGCTTTTCACCATTGATAACATTGAAGTTCTGCTTGAAAACTTTCTCCACTCCGCCTACCTGAAGGATTCTAGCCCCCAGCCTCAACTTCCCTTTCAAAGTGTCTGTTAATTTGGGTCCTAATTTCACTGCAGGGATAAAAACAAAGTAGAACATTAAGCCTAAAAAATACCATCTCACTGAGGCTTGAGAATTTACATTATATTTGGTGGGTGAGAAGGAAAAAAGAAAGGATATATGAGATGTTTGTTTCAAGAAAACATTGATAGCATGTTAGATGCACTGGATTAAACATCGCATCTAGCTGCACATACCGAACATCCTAGTCCTATAATAACTACTATAAAATAAGCTAGGTTAAGGCTTTACCATGCTCTCGGATTCCTTGCGTAAAATTATCCATCCATTCTCCAAGTTTGTTCATCCTAAGGATTACTGAATCTGCTTTACATGCATTTACAAGAAAACCCGGAATTTAGTATTATGAGTAGTGAAACCGCAAATTCTTATTGAGTTTATAATGGCTGAAAAATAATACTTACTGTGTCTGATTTTGAAATATTCATTGGAAGGAGAAGGCACAACACTGTATTGGCTAGCAGAATCGGGTAAAAGTTTTCTTTGAGATCTGTCCATGGAGTATACTCCTGTGTTGAATGGAATTCCAATAGCATATTTCTTATCTAATTTCTTAAAAAATGATGATTTGCTGCGTTCTAGTTCCATCTATACCTCTTTGCTTTGGTTGTAAGCAATGAAAATGAATGCTTTAGAATGTTCAAAGAGTAAAGAGGAGTCAGATACCAGAAGCTTTCTGTGATATAACCTTGCTTCTTGACCCTTTATATTGAGCAAAAAAAAGTAGTAGTTGGATCTTAGCTTTTAGCTGCATGAGTCATCTTTGAATCATCAAAAAATATACAAAACTTAATGGCAGAAAGATTTGGCTCTGTCCCCAGATAGAGGGAGGTGAGTGTCAGCAGTTTATTAGTCATTGAATCTTATCCTAATACAAGATATTGCTTTCTTTATTGTATGCAGATGTGTAATGAATACTTTCTGAGGTGTAATGTTTGCTTTGTGACACTGTCAACCTCAAATCTTTATGAGGATAACGTTCTTTGTTTAATTGATTATTGTTGAATGTGTAAAGACATGTTTTTGAGTTTTTCTAATTGGCTATTTCCATAGTGGGGGAGAGGCTCTCTCCATCATTGCCACATTATTCCATGTCACCCTTGTTTAAATGGAATCAAGTTTTTGTTTGTTAGATTTTATTATTAACAAGGGCTTTTAATAATTCTAAAGTATTGCATTTGGAATTTTGACCTTAACAACCAAAGAATAATTTAAAAATAAGTCAATCTAATTATATATTAACTTCAACATGACGTAGAAATGTGAACTTGATATGGCATGAGATAATTGTTGTAACCTAAAAATTTAAACATTCAAATTAATTGATTTAATTTCAGTTTTAATTTTAATTTTCAATTTTTAAACAAATTCAAAAATTCTTAATTTCATGATTAAAACCAATTTGAATGACATAAATTTTCATCAAAGTGGGGGGTTGATTTTCTACTATAAAAGGGGCGTAGTTTTCATGTTTTAGACACAACACAAGACAGCAAGATTAGAAAAAATACTCTCTACACTATACTTATTTTCTTGTTTTTTGGTAACTAGTTAAAAGGCTCGTTCTTATCTCCATTTGGTCGTGTCCATAGAAGGAGAATCGGCTGTGAGCTAAAAGGGTTTTATCTTGGAGCCGTGTAGTGCTGACAATACCCGCACGAAGGGAAGGCCACACGACTTTAGGACAGCGACTTTCGCGATTCTCTAATGCCAGCCATTTCTAACTTTATTATTTATTTTGTTAATTATATACTGATTAGTTTTATTACACAAATTACTTAAATTTCAACAATCTAAAGTCGTGTTTGGTGATTTGTGTAGTAAAATTCATGTTAGATAAGTTATCAATTTTCAGAATATTGGAAAAATTTTAATTGCTTTACTGCATAAATTTTATTGTGAAAACTTATATAAACTTTCTTTTCATAGACAATATTGCACTTCCGTCAATATTTTAAGTTAAGCATATATTTTATTTTAATAACTTAGTGCTTTTGTTTGAAAAGAAGATATCTTGTTATTAAGTTAATTTTTATTGTTTAGTATATAAAAGATACTTATATAACTAAATAGTTTTGTAGACTTGAACATTTTTGTATTGTTCAAATTATTAATTTTTGTTTACATTACTCTTTGATTAGATTAAGAAAATAAAAAAAAAAAAAAAATTGACATGTGTTTAAATTTTTTTTTTTCAATTTAGTGTGCTTTAATTCACTAGTAACTCATTTAGGTTTGCACTTAATTGAATTTTTAAATTTCATTTTCAATTTAAGTGCTACTAATATTTTATCACTAGAAATTAATAAATATTTTATTTGCCATTTAGAATTGTTCTTTAATTTCCTAGTGGATGTTATGGTTTTATTTGAAACTTTAATTTTGATTTAACTACATATTTCATTGGCTTAATTGTGATATTTATTATTGTTGTTATACACATTACTTTAAATAAGTCACTTGTTATATTGACAAACTTATATCTATACAGTTTTCTCTTCTTTGCCTTAGTAATTCCTACTGTAAAAAATGGCATCTCGTGAAGATACAATTAGTGATAAGCCTGAAAATTTTGATGGAAAAAAACTTTAAGAGATGGCAAAAACAAATGAAATATTGGTTGACTGTTCTTGGATTAATTTCTGCCATAGAAGAAACCAATGATAGTGGAGTGTCCACATCATGGTTTAACTCCGATCAAATAGAATTCCATTGTCATAATCGAATTCTTAGTGCTCTTTCTAATAGGCTTTATGATATTTATCAAAATATCACTGGTTCTAAAGAGCTTTGGAAAACTTTAGAGGATGAATATGAAATTGATGATGCTGGCGTAAATAGGTTTAATGCATCAACCTTTAATAAATATTTTATGGTTGATGGAAAATTTATTAATGAACAAATTCATGAATTTCAAGATTTGTTACCAACTTGTGGAAGAGAAGGGTTCAAATTTTAGTGAAGATTATAAGGTATCGTGCCTTATAGATAAACTTCCACCCTCTTGGTCGGACTTTGCTAAAGGTCTTAGACATAAGCAAGGGATTATGACATTAAACCAAATTTTTAATTCTTTGAGAGTAGAAGAACAACATAGAAAGGTTTTAAGCCAAGGTGATGGGATGAAGGCTAAGGTAAATTTGGTTGAAAATTTTAAAAATTCTACTAATTCTTCAAAACAGTTCAAGTCTCAAAATATTAGGTTCAAGAAGAACTTTCACCGTAATAAGAAAAATTTCCAGCCAAAGAATAATTACACAAGGGATGGCAAAGGCAAAGGAAAAAGAGAATCAAAGCCATGTTTTGTGTGCGGAAGGACGAATCACGTGGCACAAGACTGTTACTTCAAGAAAACTAAGGAGTACAAGCCTATGTTTAAATCTCAAAAAGATCAAGTGAATATGTTGGAAGACGGTGAACCTTCTATTAGACTTCAAGTAGAGGAAGCGTAACTTTGGGAAATGATACGATTGCTCGTGTATTGGGGATTGGAAGAATTGAGCTTAAAATGACTTCTGGAAAGACTTTGGCTTTAGATCAAGTTCGACATGTTCCTGAAGTTAGAAGAAATTTAGTTAGTGGATCTTCTCTTATTCAAAGAGGTTTTAA
Source organism: Forsythia viridissima (assembly GCA_030279155.1). Lineage (NCBI taxonomy): Eukaryota > Viridiplantae > Streptophyta > Magnoliopsida > Lamiales > Oleaceae > Forsythia > Forsythia viridissima. The sequence goes on along the minus strand of CM059034.1, from coordinate 26,263,612 downwards.
GGTTGTAATGGAGTCAAATAAAATTGTAATAACCAAGAATGATGTATTCATTGGAAAAGGCTATATTAGTGATGGATTGTTTAAGTTGAATGTTGTTGAGGAAAATTATCAAAATTCTTCTATTGTTTTTAATGTTGAATCTAATTGTTTGTGGCATAAAAGATTGGGACATGTTAGTCATAAGAAGGACAAGAGATTAATGGATCTAAATTTGATTCCAAAAGCTCAAGTTGATAATAGAAAGTGTGAAGTTTGTATACAAGCTAAACAAACTAAGAAACCTTATAAATCGGTTCAAAGAAATACAAATCTCTTAGAGTTGATTCATAGTGATGTTTGTGATTCTAATAGGTCTCCAACTAGAGCTGGGAATAAGTACTTTGTAACTTTTATAGATGATCATTCTAAGTATTGTTATGTTTATCTATTAAAGACTAAGGATGAAGTCTTTGATAAGTTCAAAATCTATAAAGCTGAGGTTGAAAATCAATTAGAGAGTAAGATAAAAGTCTTAAGAGCTGATAGAGGAGGAGAGTATACTGCGTATGGTCTTAATATTTTTTGTGAAGATAATGGTATAATACATGAAGTTACACCCCCTTATTCACCACAATCTAATGGGGTTGCTGAAAGAAATAATAGAACTTTAATGGACATGGTTAATGCTATGTTGATAAGTTCTGGAGCACCCGAAAATTTATGGGGTGAAGCTGTTCTAGCTTCTTGTTATATATTGAATCGAGTGACTGTTAAAGACAATGTTAAAACTCTATATGAGTTATGGAAAAAGAGGTTTCCTAGGTTAAGTTTCATGAAAGTGTGGGGGTGCTTAGCTAAAGTTATTATACTTGATCCTAAAAGGAAGAAAATAGGACCGAAAACTGTAGATTCTGTCTTTATAGGATATGCTCAAAATAGTTCCGCGAATCAGTTTTTAGTTGTAAACTCTGAAGTTAGTAGTATTTCGAACAATACTATTATAGAAGCTAGGGATGCTACCTATTTTGAAGATATTTTTCCTTTTAAGATTAGAATTCCAAGTGAACCATCTACATCTAGAAATGTGATCTTAAATAATACTCCATCTAGTTCATCTTTAGAAGCTGAACCTGAACTTAGGAGAAGTAAAAGGAATAGAACGGAAAAAAGTTTTGGAGAAGAATTCTTCACATATTTAGTTGAAGGTGAACCTAAAACATATAAAGATGCTATGTCATCTATAGATACACCTTATTGGAAAGAAGCTATCAATGATGAATATGAATCAATTATACAAAATAATACTTGGGTTTTATGTGATTTACCTCAAGAAAGTAAGACTATAGGATGTAAGTGGGTATTCAAGAAGAAGTTGAAACCTGATGGTAATATTGATAAATATAAAGCTAGGTTAGTAGCAAAGGGATTCACTCAAAGTGAAGGTGTTGATTATTTTGATACATATTCTCCTGTTACTAGAATAACTACTACTAGGACTATGTTAGCATTAGCTAGTGTTCATAAGTTGATTATTCATCAAATGGATGTTAAGACTGCATTTTTGAATGGTGACTTAAATGAAGAAATATATATGAATCAACCAGAGGGTTATAAAGTTAAAGGACAAGAACATAAGGTATGTAAATTGATGAAGTCTTTATATGGGTTAAAACAAGCTCCTAAACAATGACATGAAAAGTTCAACAAAGTTATACTAGGATATGGATTTAAGGTTAATGGACATGACAAGTGTGTGTATTGCAAGGAATATAATAATGAGCATGTGATACTTTGTTTATATGTAGATGACATATTAATATTTGGGACAAATATAGGTGTTGTTAATGATGTGAAGAAATATTTGTTTAAAAATTTTGAGATGAAAGATTTGGGAGAAGCTCATATAATTTTAGGAATGGAATTAAGGAAAACATCTGAAGGAATTCTTTTGAATCAGTCAAGTGCTATCGAAAAGATGTTGAAAAAGTTTGGGTATTATGATATTAAGCAAGTATCTACTCCATATGATTCAAATGTGCACTTGAAAAAGAATTTAGGTGAACCAGTTTCACAATTGAAGTATTCTCAATTAATTGGGTCTTTGTTGTATATAGCAAATAGGACAAGACCACATATATCATTTGCTGTTGGGAGACTTAGTAGGTATACGAACAATCTAAATAAGGAACATTGGTATGCACTAGAAAGAGTTCTTAAATATCTTCGAGGTACATTAGATTATTCTATATGTTATAAAAATTTTCCAAATGTGGTTGAAGGATATAGTGATGCAAATTGGATAACTGACAATGTAGATATTAAGTCTACTACTGGATATGTATTTATGTTAGGTGGTGCAGCTATATGTTGGGGTTCAAAAAGACAAACTATTATATCGAGAAGTACTCTAGAATCGGAATTAATAGCATTAGATACTACTTGTACCAATGCTGAATGGTTAAGAGATCTATTGCTAGATATACCTTTAATAAGTAAACCAATTCCAGCTATCTCTATACATTGTTACTGTAAATCTGTAATAGAACTTGTCAATCAATCTCATTCGAATAAGAAGGTAAATAAACATATACAAGCAAGGCATAAGTCAGTTAAGGCCTTATTAAAGAGAAGTGTGATTTCTCTAAATTTTGTAAGATCTTAGAAGAATTTGGCTGACAACTTAACAAAGGGTTTACACAAAAAATGTGTTGATGAATCATCGAGGGGGATAGGCTTAAGCCCACAAGGGAGTCACCTACGGGAGTAACCCAACCTTTGTGATTGGAGATCCCATGAAGAAGGTTCAATGGGTAGAAACAACCTGTACTGCGTGACTTAAGATAGCACTATATTATTTGTGCTCATCCCTATGGTGATAGTGCTATATTATGTGATGTTAGGAAGGGTTTAACCCTATGAGATTGGGCTATTCCCTAGAGACTCTTACTAGAATCAAGATAAGAGCGCATGGCCATTAACAGCGCTACCCGCTATGAACTGAGCTTAATTCAATACTGTGTGTGGGGCAATTGAAGTTTGGACAAAGGGACCTAATTCAAGGCTTGGTCCATTATGGCTCCCTCAAATGAAAATTATCATCACTAAGTGAGGTTCAAGTCCTGAAGACACGTACACCTATTGCACAGTATAATGTTGCCACATATATATATTTTATTTGTTTGAATGTTTAATTCTTGTGGGGGACTGTTGTAACCTAAAGATTTAAACATCCAAATTAATTGATTTAATTTCAGTTTTAATTTTAATTTTCAGTTTTTAAACAAATTCAAAACTCCTTAATTTCATGATTAAAACCAATTTGAATGACATAAGTTTTCATCAAAGTGGGGGGTTGATTTTCTACTATAAAAGGGGTGTAGTTTTCATGTTTTAGACACAACACAAGACAACAAGATTAGAAAAAATACTCTCTACACTATACTTATTTTCTTGTTTTTTGGCAACTAGTTAAAAGGCTCGTTCTTATCTCCATTTGGTCGTGCCCATAGAAGGAGAATCGGCTGTGAGCTAAAAGGGTTTTATCTTGGAGCCGTATAGTGCTGACAATACCCGCACGAAGGGAAGGCCACACGACTTTAGGACAGCGACTTTCGCGACTCTCTAAGGCCAGCCATTTCTAACTCTATTATTTATTTTGTTAATTATATACTGATTAGTTTTATTACACAAATTACTTAAATTTCAACAATAATGTGTCACATTCTTCTTTCTGTTATAACATATGGCTCGCATGAAAGTAGAATCGATCATCCTCCTTACTCCAGTGGTCGAGATTTTACGTTTTGTATTGTTTCATTGTACTTCAATATCTCAATGTTAGCCTGATTTAGTAGAGAATATTTCAATGTATAAGCTTTTTAGCTTGATACATAAAACAGTTTCTAGAGAAGACTTTACTAACATTTTAGACACCACATCGTTCCATGCCACCCTTGGCCCATTTTTTTTAAACTAATTTTTTTTTTGAACTTTTTTTTTTTTTTTTTTGCTTCATATATTTGCCGGGTCTAAAAAATTTTTTAGCTCTTTTATCCGCCCCTGGGAAGCCATCCCTAAAGAATGTAACGATGATGATATTGGAGAATATGGTAGCCCTAAATGAAACCATCGAGATTCTAGCATCCTCTGTGTATAGCATTTGGAACATTAACAACCATTACTACAACCTATGCCTTGCTTCTACATTGAAAGACATAAACGAGTCCCACCTTGTGATCCTTCAGAGCTTGAAAGTCGAGAAAAATGTTTTTTGTTATTTGTTTTCTTCCTTATGGTTTAAATTTGTGTAGTTAAATTTGAGGGTGATTTGTAATTTCATGCCTTTGTAACAAAATATTTGGACAGAAAGGGTGACCGGAGACTTACTGTGTGTGAAAGTTAAAAGTTGAGAGTAAAATCAACAAATCGTAAACCAATGTAGTAGAAGTGTCAAAGATTGAATATAGTTTTCAAAATACCTCATGTTCTAATGTAGAGATTATGATCATGGTATTAGTACATATTTAAATTCAAAACAAATTATTGAAAATTATACCGTTATAATTCATGTCATTGATGCAAATGATTGGTAGTCAAGTAACTCGATCTCGTTTGAAACTATTAATTTGAATAACACTTTGCTTTCAAATTGCACAATGTATTTACAATCAACATTACAAAATTGTTACAAAATTGTACATAAAGTGTAGTTTCTATAGAGAGATGATCCATGCATCAATGGCTGCTACTGATGCAGTTTGAGAGGTTGCTTGCTGCAAATGCTTGAAAGCTTTTTGATGATTTAGAAATCCCATGAACCAGAACTCGAAATTGTCCTCAGTAACTATCTGAACATATTTTTGCCTTGGTTTTTTCAAATTTTCACTTTCATTTGTTCTCTTTATTTTCCCTAGAGGGATCATGACCTGCAAGGTTTTGAAAACCAGTTAGATTTTCATTTTTTTAAGAGAAGATGGGATATAAATTGAGATTCAGAAGGCAGATTTGTGTTTACCTTGTAATGTATTTTAAGAAGTTTTCCAGTTGGAGAAGAGAGTGTAATTGATCTCTCACTGCAGAAGCCAATTTTATCAGTTGAAATAAACAGTAGTCCTGCTATCGGCCCAGCTGACGTCGATAAATAGCATTGAGAAGCCTTTAATAGCTTTTCGCCATTGCTAACGTTGAAGTTCTGCTTGAAAATTTTTTCCAGGCCACCAACCCGAAGGATTCTTGCTCCCAGCCTCAACTTCCCTTTCAAAGTTTCTGTTAGTTTGGGTCCTAATTTCACTGCAGGGATAAAAAATATAGCTAACATTAGGCCTAAGAATAAAATAGATCATCAACAGGCATGTTTGGTAAGCTGGATTCAACACGACTAGGTTAAGGCTCTGTCTAGTCGAGAATGGCGAACATGCTCGAATGGTCCAATAACAACTTGTATACAAATAAAATAGGTAAAGGCTTTACCATGCTCTCTGATTCCTTGTGCAAAATTATCCATCCATTCTCCAAATTTGTTCATCCTAAGGATTACTGAATTTGCTCTGCCTGCATTTTCAAGAAAATCCAGTAAGGTTGTGATTAATGAAACTGGGAATTCTTGATGAGTTATAAAGACAGAAAATATACGTACTCTTTCTGATTTTGAAATATTCATTGGAAGGAGAAGGCGTAACACTGTATTGGCTAGCAGGATTAGGTAAAAGTCCCGAGTTGATTGGAATTCTGATAGCATATTTTGGGTGTAATTTCTTCTTAAATGTCAATTTGCTGCTTTGTAGTTCCATTTGTACCTCCTTGCTTTGATTGTAAGTAATGAAAATGAATGCTTCAAAATGTTCAAAGACACTAAAGATGAGTCAGCTGATACAACAAGCTCTCTGGAATCTAAACTTGCTTCTTCACCCTTTATATAGGGGGAAATCTAACTTTTAACTGCATGAGTCATTTCTATGTCCCCAGGTAGGGGGGGGGAGGGGGGGGGGGGTTTGTTTAATGCATGCAGATGTGTAATCCATGCTTTCTGAGGTGGTATGTTTGCTTTGTGACACTGCCAACCCTCAAATCTTTATTAATTTTGGTCTAAAGGCTTATCTGAATAATCCTTTCTTTTTACAATGGTCTAGAGGAATTGTTTACTTCATTGCTACATCATTCCATGCCATGGAATATTGTCAATTTGAATATCTAAATCAAATTTTTCATATTTTATTATTTCAAATGGTTTTTGAATAATCTTATTGTTTGTCTTAACCTAAATTATAATTTAATCTAACCAAATTGGTGAAATATAATTTTTATTTACATATTTTGTAAAATCCACAAACTTACTACAAAGCCTAAGAGGCGGTTGACCAAAACATTTGGGGGTCTATAGATCTTAAAAATTGTGTTAAGTGTTTCTTTTTTTATTTATTTGAAAGGATTGGCCAATGGCTGTCCAAACCTGCATCTAATTAAAAAACTCTGCCCAATTAAAATCTCGTCTTCTCTTAATTTGAAAATTGAAACGTATAATCTCAACTTGTTTTCAAAGCTCAGACCATGCATCTCCCTCTCCAATTCAGCAAAAACCCACCCCACAGGATTAAGGTGGCAAAAAATCCGTCGACCCGGACCCGAATAGGCGAGGCAGGTCCGGGGCAACCCCGCCCCGCCCCGCCCCGCGCCGCCCCGCGACCCGACTCTTTAAATTTTTTTTAAAAAAAATCATAAAATAGAATTACAATTTACAAATCACTTTTTAAAAAAAAAAAAAAAAAAAAAAAAAAGGGTTGAATAAGAATCAAACCTGGGTTAAAGTTATAAAACTATAACTCTTAACCACTACACCACAACCACAACCTTAACATTATATTTCTTTTGTTTTATTTCCTACAAATATATAAAAAATTCATATTTCTTTTTTTTAAATTATTTTTCTGTTTATCGAAAAAAAAAATTAACTGGAACGGTTGGCGGGTCAAAGCCTTACCCTACCTTGCGCCCCGCAAATTCATAGGTCATGGGAGGGGGGAGGGGGACAAAAATTTTGTGGGGTGGAGCGGGGCAAGGTGGACCCGCCCCATTGTCATCCCTACACAGGCTACGTTAAGTCGACATAGTTGTTTTACTGCATTTTCTAAGAAAGTTAGCGATATTTATCTTTCATTACTATTCTGTTTCATTTTAGATAATTTATATATTTCACGAGTTAACTTATTACATTTTTTTAATGATTGAACCAATTGAATTGATTAAAATGAATTTGATGTTGTCATTTTTTCGGCATTAGATTTTGCATAACTGAATTTTTTTTTTTTTTTTGGTATTTGTCTATATGCTAATAAACTTCTTGCAAAATGGGTTGTGATAAAAAAATAAAATAAAATAATTAGGAACTTTCTTTATTGTTGGATATTACATTTTATTTGTAGTTTTATTATTGAATTTTGAGTTTATAGATTTAGTTTTGAAAACTCTTATGAAAATATTTTTTTGAATGCACAATACAATTTGATGGTCCAGTTTTTAAAATTCAATTCAGCCCTGCTTACTACACATTTATTATCTATGCGTTCCATATGACCCACAACTTATAATCATTTAAAAAATAATTCCAACATCACTAAATATTATTTTTATTTATACATTTCATATGACCCACAATTTTTATTCTTTTATCTGTACATTGAGTACAACTCATTGCTTATAATCTCCAAAAAAAAATTATCAAACAAGCAATTAAAGGACTGAATTTGTTGTTGTTTTTTATTTTTTTTAATATTAAAAAGATACTAATAATATTATTTGCATTTTATATCTTTAATCAAAAATCAATTTAGAACTCTGTGTTAATCAATTTAGGATCGAGTTATGTTTTCAAACTGTAAAAACTTGACCAAATGCAAAAAGGATAATTGTGGATAACTCAGAGACTTTTCAAAAATATCCCCAATTTAAAAACAATGCCTATAAATTTCAAAATACCCCACTCTCAAATGTCATGATACTATATGACTTTACAAAATATTGCATATTACACCCAATATGATGTCGACCTCCAGAACATAAAAAGTTGAAAAATTGGTGCGAATGGTCTCTAATCTTTTCTCTCAGTATGAAAATAGTCTCTAACTTTTATTTTTTAGCACAAAAATCTTTAATATATGTGTTTTAGTGCGCAATTGGTTTTTATTTGATGAAAAAACAAATATACTCTTATTTTTAATTACAAAAAATTTTAATTGGATTCTTAACATTTGTAAAAAGTATAAATGAGTCCGATAATTTTATTTTTTATAAAAAATTAAAAGAATTTAATAAATTGATAATATACTAAATTATATGTATATTTTACAAACTATTATAAAATAACTAAAATTTAAGTTCATAATTATTAATAAATATGTTAATTAAAATTATTTTATTATTCATAAGTAATCATATTATTTAAACTTTAAACTTTAATTTTATCGTTACAACATAAAAAGAAAAATAACTTTGTCACAAACTTGATACTCAAATATTTTTATTTAATTAAGCTATTCATTTATTAACTATAAATATTAGAGCTCAAATTGTATTCTACATATTTTAATTTATCGTTTTATTATCGTTCAAAAATAAATAACTCATATTGTGTAAAATAATTTTTGTTAGTATTTTTATGTTTAAAAAATATAATAAGATTGGTTCAATATCATAAAATTATATACGCCATTTTGTTATTTATTTAACTTAATTTTTATTCAATTTTTTTCATATCACATAGCAATTACATATACCTAAAATGCAATAATTTTACATTTCTCTTATGAAAAATTTAATTGACACGATTATAGTGATATGTTTAATGTGCTAAATTAAATATTATTTCATAAATATATCGGACCTATTTGCATATTTTGTAAAAGTTAGAAATTCAATTGTAATTTTTGTTAATTATTTTTGTTATTTTTATCAAATAAGAAATAATTACGCACTAAAATACATAAGTTATGGACTGTTGTATCAAATAAATAAATATTAAGAACCATTTCCACCATAAAGACAAATGTTACGAACCATTTGCGCCATTTTTCCTAAAAAGGTTGCAATTATGGTAGAACTGATTAAAAGTAGTCATAAACATACTCATATCAATAATATGGAGTTCAATCGTGAGTTCTTACTAACATGTGAATTCAAATGAATTGTACTTGGATAAATTTATTAAATGTTTGCAATATATTTAAAATTGCAATTAATCTAATGTTTATATTGCAAACATTTAATAAATTTATCCAACAATTAATCTAATGTTTTTTTATTAAATCTCGATTTATAAATGAATTGTAATACATATGATACTATCAATTGTACAAACAATTATAATTGATAAAACTACAATTGTGACACTTCATGTTACAGAACTCTTACATAAATCACATTTGTGATATACCGTGAAAAATTAATGTGGGCAATTTTATATAAACATTATCACACATTTGGCAAACATTAGTCGTTACATATGGCATATGGGCAGCTACGAAAGGCAAAGAATAATTGTAATTAAATTCACATCTACGAGACTTTTGATTTTTTGGGGATTCTTTTGATGTTGGATATTTTATGCGCCAACGACTTGAAACTTTACAATCAGGCCAATTTTGTTTAGCCGGCGACTCGTTTTTTGACTTCGATCGAGATATGCGAGCGCCGCTTGTTGTATCTAAACAAATAATATTCTCCTTCATCGCAATCGGCGACTCAACTTTGGCTATGGACCGAATAGCCCATATTTGAATTATCCATTACTACAATTTTTATTCCTCATATTATGAGCTTCAAACTCCTAAAGAACATAATAATAGAGTTTGATATGTTTTAGGATTTTCACAATTAAAAAATAGAGGATAAATTTAGGTATGTTACTTCAAAATTGAAGACACTTGTAGTTTGAGAATTCTATTCAAAATAGAAAATGACTGCAATTTAGAGATTTATCTTAGATTTTGTGTGCGATAGTATAGCAACGTGATATAATTGTTTTTCGTCTTTTTTAATCTATTTTAATTTAATCTATTAAAAATATAAAATAATATACAATATTTTTAACAATAAATGACAATATTTGTAATATTAAAATTATTTTTAAAAATATATAACTACTTGGTGTAATTTCCACTAACTTGCACGCAAAGCGCCAACTCTGAGGATGTTAATGGGTCTTAAATTAACAATAGTTGGTGAGCAAGGCCCATTAACAGAAACCCTTGACCCAAGGTCGTAAATTTCATCTTATGAGGCCTTTAACAATTTTGATCTCCATTTTTTTTATCCTTAGTTTGAAATTTGAATTCCCTTGCATCTTCGCTGATAAGCTCCTGTAATTTGAAACTTATTGATCGTTATGTAATATGATATTAGTGAGCTAATTTTGGATTGTATTAACAATCACCATTTATTGTGGGCTGTTTCATAACCAAGTAATTCTGCTTACGATTGTACTTCTGATATCACACATAAAGAAATAATCAAAGAGCTTAATCCCTTAAAGGGAAATTTACACATATACACCATTATGTGTACGGAATTTGAAAATTACTTGATGGTTTATATTAATTGAAAAGTACAATAAATTATATAATTCAATTCAGAAATGCTGTTAATTTAATTAATCAAAAATGCCTCAACAGCTCTCGTTTTCAAGTTGCAAAACGAGTTATTTTTTGTGTGGAAAATGAGTATGTTGTAAGTTTGATTGCTCAAATCGAGAATATCATTTTGCCAATAATCTTTGAAGCATTGGAAAAGAACATAAAGTTCCATTGGAATCCAATAGTACACATGCTAAATATTAATGTGCCAAAAAAATTCATGGAGATGGATGTCGAGTCATTTGAGGAGTGCCAGTGAACGAAGAAGAAGCCGGAGCCAGAGACTTGGAAGAACAAAGGACTTAACGTGACAGAGTTGACAAGAATTAACGCGACAGTGTTGACAGAAGTCGCTACTTAAGGAGGTTGAAAGATCATATCTATTGCTTTTCAAGTAACATGAGATGTGAAAAACTGAATCCAATGTTTATCCGAGACATCGGCATAAATGATAGAAATTTTCTTTTAGCAATGATCGATTCTTTGGTGAAGTATCTATTGTGTTTAACAAGGTTTCTCCAAATCCAATGACATAATTTTTATGTAAAAAAAATAAAAACAAAAAATGTTTAGGGGTTTGAATATTTTGAATGAAGAAGACATTCTTGGGAGAATTTCTTGTAAATTTTTTTTTTATTTTGAATGATTTTTCATTCAATCTCACAAAGATATGAAGGTTTAAATTGATATTTATCCCTAAAAATACAGAATTGAATTGGATAAAAATGAAAAATTAAATAGTGAAGAATATTCTATAGAAAGAGGATGGGAGAATGCATTTATCAACATTATGATAACAATCAGTATATTTTAATTTCTTAAATAAAATTAGGTATTGAGCCTAATATTCTCTACAGGGATTAAGCTCTTTGATTATTTCTTTATGTGTGATATCAGAAGTACAACCGTAAGCAGAATTACTTGGTTATGAAACAGCCCACAATAAATGGTGATTGTTAATACAATCCAAAATTAGCTCACTAATATCATATTACATAACGATCAATAAGTTTCAAATTACAGGAGCTTATCAGCGAAGATGCAAGGGAATTCAAATTTCAAACTAAGGATAAAAAAAATGGAGATCAAAATTGTTAGACAGTACAAGAAATTGATAACGTATATGTTACTTCCCGAAAATACCCAATTGTGTAACCACCATTATTATTCATTCGAAGTTCATTAAAGAAGCTCATAAATTTGTAAATTTTTTATGAGATCAATTCTACATCAGTATCAAAAAAAAAAAAATTACTAAAAAATATTGAATTTTTAAAAAAAATTGTTTTTCAATTGATTTAGATGACAAAAATATCTAGAGATGGCAATGGGCCAAGCCGGGCCGACTCGGCCCGTGGACTAGTCGGCCCGGCTCGGCCCTTAGTACGGGCCGAGTTCGGCCCGTGAAGATACGGACCGAGCTTTAGCTCGGCCCATCGCCAAAAACATGGCCCGGACCGGCCCGCGGTCCGCGGGCCAACGGGCCGATCCACGGGCCAGTCCGTGGACCGGCCCGTGGTCCGCGATCCACGGGCCAGTCCGCGGACCCACGTGAAATCTTTATTTTTTTATTTTTTATTTTTTTTAACTTAAAAAGTTAAAACTTAAAAACAAATTATAATTTAGTAACCATTAACATATTCAAATTCAATTTAGAATAAAAATAAGCTTACATGAGATTCTAACTCAAATTAATTATGCATTTAAAGTTCGACTATTTTATTAATCTCCAATTCTCCATTACCATTAGATTCAATAATTAGTACCTCACTACCTCATATTTAATATTTTACAAATTTAAAAATATTAATATATTATTTTCTAATTCATTCAAAACTCATCAAATGTCAAACATTTTGAACTCCAATATTTATAAGAAATAAGTGAATGAAAAAATTTTAAATTCAAACCCTCCTCTTTTTTCCGGGCTTGGGACCGGCTACTATTAGCGTAGGCAGAGTTAAAATTGTACACGAACAAGTTGTTACGTGTACAATTTTTTTAAAAGTTAAATATCAAAACTTACAAGTTAAAATGAATAAAAAATAGAATGAATTTATACAAAATAATAAATATACTTACATTTTACTTACTACGTATTCAGTTCGTCCATCTCTTCGGCCAATATCATGCTTACTTTATCTTGGATTCAATGTTCTGCATCCTCCCAATCTTTCAAACACATTAAACTCTCTAATATATTTGGTTTAAGTTTTGACCTCAAATCATTAAGAATCCTACCACCTGTACTAAAAGCAGACTCCGATGCTATAGTTGATACCGGAGGTGTTAGTAGATCACGTGCTATAATAGAAACAATTGGGTATTGGCGCTCGTTTTGTCTCCACCACCTAAGTATATCAAAATTATTCCTCTCCTCTTCATCTAACAAATTAAGCATGTCGTGACCAAAATATCTAGCTAACTCTAATGGTATATCTCTAATATTAGTTTCAACATTTGTGGCACGGGTAAGCGAAGAAGATAAAGAAGAAGAACTAGGATTTTGAGTTCTCCTATAAATAAGGAAACTCCAATAATCATTAGGATTAGGGTTATTTAAAGAAGAAGAAGAAGGGTTAGGCGCAGTAGGTCTTCTAACATTCCTACCGGTTTTTTCGGCATAAAATTCGTACATTTCACATAATGTTTTTTCTAAATTACCATAAGTCAATGGATTACCGTAACTCAAATTATTAGAAATTTCGGAAATAGTATGTTTAGTACCTTGCAAATTTACTCTAGAGTCCATAATTGACGCTAACGGGAACAACATAGGCAAGTCTTCCCAATATTTTCTAAACTTCATTTCCATTGTTTCAACAATATCAGAAAAAATTGCATACGACTTATATCTATTAAAATTATTTGCAATAAAATAAAAATGATTTAAAACTAATGGACTAGTAGGGTAATATACACCACCACATGCATTTGTAGCGTCATAAAATACTTTTAAAAATTTTCGAACATGAAATACAATTTGCCAATCATATGGTTGCAAATCGTATTGTGGACCGTGTGAATGTCGACTATTATAATAACCAGTTACACAATGTTCATATCCTTCACATGATTCAAGCATTAAATAAGTAGAATTCCACCTATTACGTATGTCTGTACATATACTTTTAGTTGGAAGAGAATTTTCTACACATAATTCATCAAATACTTGTTTTCTAGCAGGTGAAACAGTAATATAGTTCAAGGCATACCTAATTTTTTCTAATTGTGGGCCTATATACTTTAAACCATCTTGAACAATTAAATTAAAAATATGGCATACACATCTAACATGAAACAAAATTCCACCGAAATCTGGTTGTAATTCCTCAATTAATTTTTCTATTACAATATTATTAGGCGCAGCATTATCAAACGTCATACTGCGAATTCTAGATTCACAATTAAATTCTTTAATAATTACAAGTAAATAATTAAAAATTTGTAGGCCATTATGTGGGTAATCAATTACTTTAAAAGCAATTATTCTTTTATGCATAATCCATAGTTTATCAATATAATGTAAAGTAGCTGCAATATATCCTTTATGATTTAGACCGGACCATAAGTCCGAAGTGAATGATACAACACCAGCATATTTACTTAAATCATTTTTTATATTTTGTTTTCTTTTATTATATGCAGCAATAGTATCAGAACGAAGAGTGTTTCTAGCAAAGGGTAAATACCTTGGTTGAAGATACCTTTGTACAAACCGTGTGAAATGAGGGCTTTCCACTATGCTAAGCGGGAACTCACCACTAGCTACCAACTGGCACATTCCTTCTCGGCGCATAGATTCTTGTGAATAAACCCAATTGTTAAGATTGGGAGAAGAACTACTAGATCCACCCGGAGATCCGAAATGTAGCTGTGCTTGGTTGGTATCAATTCCTCCGTGCTTTTGCATACACTTCAAAAAATGTCGATTAAGATGGCTCGTTCCACCGCCCTTTTGCCATGCAAACTGTTGCTTACAATATTTGCAAACTGCCTTGAAAATTGGTTGTCCATCTGCAGATGCACCCGTCTGCACTCTATTGAAATGATCCCAACACCGAGCCTTTTGTTTTGTGGCTCTTCGTTTAGTAGTCGATTGAGTAGTGTTGGTCGTTTCCAACTCTTCGTCAATATCATCTAAATCAAAAATTGGACCAGTGTTCCCAACTCCAAAATCATCACCAAATTCTGGAATTGGAACATTATTTAAACTACTAAAATCATCTTGAATTTGATTTTCGACAGATTCGGCACTTCCGTGAAAATTGTATTGATCCATGAATTTGGTTGTAGAATGTAGATAATAGAAATGTAGAAGACTAGAAGTACAAAAAATATATATAGAAATTGGAATGTAGGGGTGTAGAAGATAAGAAGAATAAGATTATAAAGCTAGAAATTATATAAATTGCACAATATATGAATATAATTGTTTTGGATAATGGAAGTATGAATGTAAGATTGTAATATGAGAATTGAGAGATTTGTGAAGAGAATAGAGTTAATTTATGGGATATTTATAGGAAGAAAAAAAAATAGCCGTTTGAAAAAAAAAAAAAAAAATTCTGGGGACCAAATTGGCAACGGTCATATTTATGACCGTTGCATGTATGACCGTTGCATGCAACGGTCAACGGTCATAAATATGACCGTTGCAAATTGCACAAATTGGTCCCCAGCAAAATTTGGTCCCTGAAGATCCGTGGACCACGGACCGGGCCTGGTCCGTGGTCCACGGGCCAGGTCCACGGGTCGGTCCGTGGACTGGCCCACGGGCCGGATCCACGGGCCGGCCCGTGGATTTTTTTCAGGCCCGGTCCGGGTTCGGGCCCTTCTTTAGACGGGCCCGGGCTGGCCCGGGTCCGTCATTTTGCGGACCGGGCCGTCGGGCCGACGGGTGGCCCGGTCCGTTTGCCATCCCTAAAAATATCATAGAAATAACAAGGTACATTATCAACACATATGAAACACACACAAAATTATCGTATTAACGAAACGTAGCACCATCCATGCATGATGCAGCACACAAGTGATGTGTGATTAAAAGAGTAAAGTTGTCCAAAAAACAGATTTTTTTTATTCCAAAACCAAATAATGATTGTTCTTACATTAAAAAAGTTGAGGATATAAGTATCACCAGTGAAAGATTAAAATTATAATTACCACATTTATGAAAAATTAGAGACTCGTAGAAATTTATGTTGGGATATTTTCTCAAAACTTGTCAAAATCAAAAAATGTACCAATTATTGAAAAGAAAGACATCTAAGTCGACTAAAATTACAAGTTTTTTATTCTTGGACACTTTGGTAGTCAAAACTTGGATGACATCTAGGTTAACTAAAATTGAACAAGTTTCTAAATCTTGGACTTCTTGACAGTTTAAACTTGAAAGAAAATTAGGTCATTCCTTAACTATAAATTGACGTGGTTTATTCTCTTTTGTATGTGTGATTTGAGGATTTTTTGAGAGAAAAATTGTAAACATAGCATTCTAGTTGTTTTTCTTGTTCTTTTTGTAGGTTGTACAAAGAATAGAAATTGATGGGTGCGGTAAAACTTATAACATTATTTTTTTCTTAAGATACTTTGAGATTTGGGTGAATGAAATCTATATGATTGTAATAATTTTTTATATAATGAGAACTTTGACGGTTTATAAATCTTTATCTATCTTTTATTTTTATTTTTTTTAGTTTTGTTATCTTTTTCTGAACAAGAATTTTGTGGACAATAAAGAAATTGGTGTCAATTCCTAACAATTTACCCAATCTTTAAATAGTACGAGAAACTTATATGCGGAATATAACAGAATTGTCATGCTCTTTCAAATTTGTTGTCACTTTCTATTATTATTGAGAATCTCTTTTAAATTTGTTGATACTTTTTATTATTATTGAGAATCTTAAATAGTTGAGCATATCTCCAAAATTCTTGCCAAATGATTGAGTAAATTTTAGCCAAAATCATTTCACCTCATAAAAGTGATCTTGTGTCGGGCCACTTTATTGGTCACAATATTCTGCTCAATTCATATGGTTGACGGACGGTCTTACTGGAAAGAAAAAACACTTAGATACCCGTTTGCACAAATTTAATAAATTGAGTACGTCAACTACAATTTTCATCGATTAATTATATTATATTGCCAGCAGTATATTGATTCACAAACCGTTTCTCCTACCAATTATTTTGATAAATAATCAAAGTTTTTAATCTAAATTAACCTAACAATTTAAATTTATTTGAATCTTTAAAATCCTTATACTTATGTTCATATATATTTCAATAAAAGTTTTAATATATATATAAACTATCAGATTAATTAAAATTAAAAATAGTAATTATTTATTAAATTTATTTGACAAATACAAACGTACGACACACGCATTTCTTTTTTCTTTTGCTGCAATTGCGCATACATTGAGTACCTCCTCATCACAATACTATTTTAAACGAACCCCTCTTATCTATATATACTTGATTTCTGCACAACAAACACATATATAAAATCGATTATGGATTTGTATGATTTGTGGATAAAATTATTTATTTAGATAATAATTATTTAGATAACATATTTATTATTAATTTATTTGATTCATTTAGATGTAAGAATAAAAAAAATTACTGTCAAAAAATCTCATTTTCGTAAAAAAAATTGTTACCACCCGATTTTGGTAAGGCATTCACGTCAGCAAAGGCCCAACAAAGGTCTCACCTGGGCCTAATTCAGGCCTCGCTAAGGCCTTATAGGCCTAGCGAGGACCTTCCAGATTCATAAAGGTTCCAGAGACCCGACGAAGGCCTCGAGGGCCCAGCAAGGGTCTCGTAAATTTTCAGGAGGCCTCAGAGGCCCATCGAACATCTTAGCATTCCTGAATCAGAGTATTGCGAGACCCATGAAGAGCCTCGACACTCATGGCCGACTCAGAGAACTTCGTCGGGCTTCATATTTATTATAGTCCATAGATAATCTGATATCTTGGGACAGTAATCTTAGAGATTGAGAGAGATTATGATATAATCTCGGAGGATCGCGGTAAGATTAGAACTTACCTTATCTGATAAGGAAAGAGAATCCCAACAGAATTCTAATTGATTGCTTCCCTAAATCAATTAGGATTCTCCCCTTATAAATATTAGATTCAGGTTTATTCCAAGGTACGCATTCTTTAGTACGCAATTTTCATGATGCACTTTTTCTGCTTAAGAATCCCACCCTAAACTCTGCTCAAATCTCTGTCTACTTGTCCCTCCCACACCCCATTATTTCTGCCCCCGTGTATCTCTCATATACCGGTAGTTGACTTGATCGTCGGAGTGCCAACGATCGTTGGACCCTTTTCCTCCAGAGATCTTGGTGTCTAACAATTGTCCTAATGTGCAGGTAACATACAAGTTGGCAGAGGAGTGACTGGAGATCTGTTGACACATGGAATGGTGCAGGTTCCGACGTCAACAGATTGGCGCCGTCTGTGGGAACGAAAAACATTACACGACCAACAGCTTGTGGTAAAAACATGTTTTTCTACCCGAAAGAGCATGGCAACTGAACATTCCACGGAGGAAGAAATAAAGTCCCATCATACTGACTTACGGCAGAAAAGCGGTCGAGACTTTTAGAATGAAACCCACTGCAAGAGAAGAAGACAACGATAGAGACGCCCAAAGTTGGACAACAATCGGATGAAAGCAGTGCTTGAACTGTTGGAGAATCAATCTCTTCAACATGGACCCGAGCGTAGCCGTTCCCGGTGAAGCCCTTCAAGGTTCGGCTCTATTGAAAGCCGTCGGTCTCAAGATGATTCACCAATCCTCAATGGGGAAAATCCCACAACCAGGAGAAACCTCGTGCCTCGGGAGTGGAGAAGCCAGTCGCTTCTGCCAGCGTATTCGACAGGTTGGAGTCTGGGTATGTAGCTCGACCTCAATCATTGAGTAGCCGGCGTAGCGAGCCCAGCGATGACCACTGAGAGAAGAGAAGGGACTCCAGGACTGCGGATGAAAGACCAAAACGATTGTGCGACCTTGATGACGACGATGATATCCCATTCTCTAAATAGTTGAAGGCTAGAGAACTCTCCGCAGGGTTCAAAATGCCTCCTATGGAGAAATATGACTGGAGATGTGATCTCACGGATTCCATTGGAAGTTCGCTTTCTAAAGGCCTTCGTCATCATTTAATGCTTCCTCTTAAAGTCCTACGCCTGATATAAATAATAGGCTTGGACTTGGGGGACTATTGTTACCACCCAATTTTGGTAAGGCCTCCACGTCAGCAAAGGCCCAACAAAGGTCTCATCTAGGCCTAATTCAGGCCTCGGTAAGGCCTTATAGGCCTAGTGAGGGCCTTCCAGATTCATCAAGGTTCCAGAGACCCGGCGAAGGCCTCGAGGGCCCAGCAAGGGCCTCGTAAATTCTCAGGAGGCCTCGGAGGCCCATCGAACATCTTAGCATTCCTGAATCAGAGTATTGCAAGACCCATGAAGAGCCTCGACACTCATGGCCGACTCAGAGAACCTCGTCGGGCTTCATATTTATTATAGTCCATAGATAATCTGATATCTTGGGACAGTAATCTTAGAGATTGAGAGAGATTAAGATGCAATCTCGGAGGATCGCGGTAAGATTAGAACTTACCTTATCTGATAAGGAAAGAGAATCCCAACAGAATTCTAATTGATTGCTTCCCTAAATCAATTAGGATTCTCCCCTTATAAATATCATATTCAGGTTTATTCCAAGGTACGCATTCTTTAGTACGCAATTTTTATGACGCGCTTTTTATGCTTAAGAATCCCACCCTAAACTCTGCTCAAATCTCTGCCTGCTTGTCCCTCCCACACCCCATTGTTTCCGCCCCCGTGTATCTCTCATATACCGACAGTTGACTTGATCGTCGAAGTGCCAACGATCGCCGGACCCTTTTCCTCCGGAGATCTTGGTGCCTAACGATTGTCCTAGTGTGCAGGTAACATACGAGTTGGCAGAGGAGTGACTGGAGATCTGTTGACACGTGGACTAGTGCAGGTTCCGACATCAACAAATACAATTCTAACATTATTCTTAATTAAAAAATAAATAAATAAAAGAAAAAAAAGGGTGGAACAGCGAATGACGGTGGCAAAGGGAGGTGGCAAGTGGCGGTGGCGACGGCGTCGGGAATGAATATTCAAAAATATATTTATTCTATATTATAAATAGTACGTTCATCTTTTTAAAAAAAATAAATGAATCAATATTCAAATAAAAAATTGTCCTAATCTTTTTTAGAACAAAACTTATTCTTATTTTTGGCATAAATTGTTATTCGGATAAAAACGTATCCAAACATCAACTCCGTACAAACAAGAAAATAGACCTTGGGTGTCAACATGTTGATTACGTCATGTCATATTCTCTTCAAAAAAATTATTTTGTACTTCAAGACTAGATTATTGCTAAAAGAAAAAAATTCACACTAAAAAAAAACGATTTTTTTGGGGACAGGATCGGACCCTAAATCTGCCCATGCTTGTGATTGTAGATTGTAATTCCATGTATGCATGTTGAGTAATGGCTAAACTGTAGTTGAGATTTTGAATGGGCTACTTGAGGCCCGGGGACCATTTTTTCCCATAATATTAGCTGTCACACTCAGTCGTTGCCACTTGCTATTCTAGTTGATATCAATTGGCGCAGTCACGCCGCTTGAATCAAACCCACCCACCACCCAACACCCGACCCCCACAACCTCAAAATAAATAAATATATAAATTTTAAACCATGTTGTACATTTGCAAATTGCAATGCATGTTTTACTTAGGGTGTGTTTGATAGCTTTCCATGGAAAATGAAAATATTTTCCATGTAAGTTGGAAAAGAAATTCCACCAAATGGGTGAGAAAAATTTTTTCAAGGAAGTGGCCAAATGTGTGCTTTAGACAATTGTACCTTGAAAATCTTTTCCATTTTTCATGTGCCAATCAAACACAAAAGTGGGAAAATAAAACACATTGATTTGACAAGATTTCCCATGGAAGTGACATTTTTCATGGAAAATTTGTGAATCAAACACACCCTTAGTATTTGTTTGGTCTAGTTTAAAAATGATTTTTTAAGAATTTTTGATAAAAATTAATAAGATATATAATTAACAAATTGATAAAAATTATAGATTCTATAAAATATATGATTAAAAAAATAGAAAAACTTAAATTTTTTTTAACCAAACATACTCTTAATGTGTCAAATATTGTCATACTAGGCGCCTAGGCGGGCTTTCTCAAACCCACTAGACATGCTTATGGCACATGCAACACAAGAAATTGAGTTGGGGCTAGGATTGAGGTTGGTCTTGACCCGATTTTACACAGGTCAATAAATTGCTGAACAGCTCGATTTAATTTTTTAATTTCTTTTTGTATGTTTTCAAAATAATTAAAAAAATGTATCGTTTTCATCCCTCACCCACCAAAATCCCCACTAGTTTCGCGAACAAGTAGAGGAGAATTCACCCCCTGGTTTATGGCAACTGTGCTGGAAGCCAAAGGGTATAATTTCCTGAGTCGTTGCAGTTTCGATAGGGGAAGGGTAAAGACTTGGACCAAGATTTTTATCAAATCAATCCAAAATAATAGGGTTAGCTCGGCATTAGTCCCATTGGTCAATGAACTAATTGAACCGACCTGTCCCGAAATCAGAATTATTTGGGATAACCCACCAGCTCATTTTACCACCTTTTAGGCTTGCTCAGGAAAAAAAAAACGGAGCTGGTCTATAGGCTAACACGCCTTCAATGATAGGTTGGCATAGATTGTGAACTTCAGGTTCAGTGGTGATTTATTGGAGCGTGTAATAATTTTTAAAAAAAAGGAAAAAAATTGAACTTTTCAAAGGAAGAGTCATTTGACCTCCTTCACATTTTTAAAGCAGAATTGTTTCTCTTGAAACACTTGAAGGCAGTATTCGCCTTTGGGTATTTGAATGACCAAGTCTGTTCAAATATCGAGGCTTACGAAAGTGAATTTTTTTCTCTCAAATCAAATCGTACCAACTCACTTTCAAAACAAAGCCGTTAAATCTAGGTATTGGATGGATTGATCTGAGTATTAAAATATCTAGAACCATCCGTTGGTTCCGGTGCCAATTCGATTCTACCCATAACATTTTTTTTTTAAATAATTGCGAGTTGATAACATGTTTTGAAAAAAAATTAAAAATCGCAAATTCGTTAACATTAAAATACGTTATATATTAAAATAATTTCTGAACCACATAAACATTAACTAGAAGAATATATACAAAAATTGCAAACTTATAAATTATGATTAGAAAAATGAAATTACTTTTCAAAATTGAAGATTCGTTTTGTTTACATAGAAGTTTCGCATTCACTGTCTCACTGTGTGTTGAGCGAGAGAGAGATGAACAAGAGTACGAGGCGGACGACCGTATTTGTATTGTGTATCTGAGCAAATAACGATTGAGAATTTAAGGATTTGGAATTGGAATTGGATCAATTGAGTTTGGGTTCATGGGTGGTGGGTTTTAGACTTTTGGTTTAAGCTTTGAACAGTTGAACTCTTGTCTTTGGTACCGTAGTATTGAGTTGGGTTATTAGGTCAAGGTGAATAAATTATAAAAATAAAATAAAAGTATAAAAAATAATAAATTCGATTTCATAGTCGAATAGCACGGTTCTAGTTCAAGAACCAATAACCGACTCGGACTCGGTCGGTTCTCAATTCTGATTCCTAATTTTATTTTTTTTAAATCAGATCGAAATCTCCAATTTCGATTCAAAAAATTCGATTTTGATTAAAATACACACATGTATAGCGGGTGGTTAAGTTTCCTTGCTAATGACTATGTTTGGTTATACAAAATTTTATGGACGAATTTTATATAAAAGTACCATTTAAATTTTAAACATTACATGTTACGCACAAGATCAAAAAGTAAGGTATAAAGAAATTATGCCTTTTAATGAAGTGAAATTTTTTAATTATGGGGATAATAGAATTTGCTGAAAACTCTTGGGAGCCCAAGGGCTTTGCCGATGAGTTTTGCTCACAAGCCTCGTTTAGGCTGTATTTGATTGCATGTGAAAAATTTGAGTGGAAAGAAAATAAATTTCATAGAAATGAATTGTCAAGAAATTATGGATTGAAAAACAAGATAAATTTTCCATGGAAAATAAATTCTCATATCCCACAAAAAAATTATTTTCCTTGAAAACAAGGAAAATGTGGCCAAAAGAGGAAAAATGAGAAAAAATTTTACGTGAAAAAAAATTGTAATCAAACAAAACAATGAAAATAGGTGGGAAAATGCCTTTTCCATGGAAAATTTTGGACAATCAAACATACCAGTTGGAAATAGGCGGAAAAAAGATATTTTCCATGGAAAATATTTGCCAATCAAATGTGTTTAATTGCAAGTGGAAAATTTGAGTGGAAAGAAAATAAATTCCATATAAATGAATTGCCAAGAAATTATGAGTTAGAAAACAAAACAAATTTTCTATGGGAAATAAATTCTCCTATCCTAAAAAAAAAAAATATTTTCCTTGAAAACAAGGAAAATGTGGTCAACAGTGAGAAAATGAGGAAAAAATTTACATGGAAAAAAAAAGATTGCAATCAAACAAAACAAGGAAAATAGGTAAGAAAATACTTTTTTCATGAAAAATTTTGAACAATCAAATATACAAGTTAGAAAATAGGCAAAAAAAAGACATTTTCCATGAAAAATCTTTGCCAATCAAACATAGTGATTTTGCTTCAAAAAGTGGAGATTTTCACCCAAAATACAATGTGTCGACCAAATTTCGAGTTATTTATGAAGATGTCTATAATATCTTTAGGGCTTAGAATTATTACTTAGAGCCATGCATGTCCAATTTGTACACTACATTAATTGGCTATGACCCGTGATGTATTCGTAATTTTGTTTTTCAATCGTAGTATTTGAGTTTACTCTTAGTGCAAATAATACAGGGCACGTAAAAAAAGATAAGAACTTGAGGTAAATAAAAAATAGAAAGATGTGACATTGATAATATATTAAAAATATTGGTAACACCAAATGATGCAAATGATTAAAGTGTCAACCTAACTAAAATGTACTTGAAACTGTAACTGTAAAATATAAATGATTGATAGTTATGTGACTACCAAACTAATTGACATATATCTAAACTATAGTAATGCATGTACACGTATATTTATGGATTTCAACAAGTCAAGCTGAATCCGTCTTAATGGGATCCATTGATACTAGGGCTCATAGTTTTCAAATCCGTCTCAAGTATTGACTCAAATAAAGAAATGTACTAGTTTAACTGATAACTCAGTAGTTGAATCGACGAATCAATTCCTGTTAAATATAATATAATTATTTTTATTAAATAATAAAATAAATTTTGGCGTAAATAGTTTCTAACGTATGCTCCTAATTTGATTTTGGTCCCTAACATTTGAATTTTGACTAGAAAGTCCCTAACTTATGCATTTAGGTGCAAAATCGATCTCTATAGACAGAATTCATCCAAAATATTTGTTAGTTGAGCGTGTGGTATATATACTTCCTTTTAATAACAGAGGTAAATTTGACAATTCAAAAATAAATAATTAAAAACAAAATTTAAAAAAATAAATAAAAAAACAAACAAATAGAAAAGATCATCTTGTTCAACCCAACCCATCAACACGCAACATCACCACCACCCCCATTGCCACACCATTTTCTTTTTCAACAATATTATAAATACATAATCAGACCCTTCTGTCTTTAAAAGGATCCCATATTTTTGCAGCCCATTTGCCCCATTTTCTGTCAAACGGCTCTATATTTTCTTAAACTGAGACACAACGGGAGCTTACTCTCGACTTTTGCTAAAACCCCTTTCTTTTGTTTCTTCTGACCATTATTGCTATCATAAATTAAACTCTCTCCTTCAATGGTTTTAGTTCAGGACCATTGGAAAGTAAACTTCTTGAACAATTCACTTAACTTTATTCTTAACGATTCCTCCTCATCTGATGTACCCAAATTCATCTTCGTCACTTTCAACAATTTCAGCAGGTTTAAATCATTCAATTTTCCAGTTAAAACAAGCTCTTCTACATCTACACATATATATTTATATCGAACTTTTTGTGAATCTATATTTGAATCGAAAGTGAATTATAGTAAAAGGGTCTAACATTTATTGATTGTTTTTACTGGAGAAGACGATCATTTCCACGCTAGAGGTTTGCCAGCAAGATCGAATGTTGTCGAAATAATCTAATCTTATCTAGGACACTTCTTTTTATGGGTAGTATGCACATGATGTATATCTATATATAGTTAGAGAGAAAATCAATACAGGCAGTTATGGTGATGGATGAGAAAGATATCTAGTGTGTGTGAGAGAGAAAGAGTGTGGGATTTAATTCTTTTTTAGATTTCGTTTTTTTATTATTTTATTTTGAATTGACAAATTTGCCTTTATTGTTAAAGAAAAATGTATGCCACACGCTAAACTAATAAAGATTTTGGATGAAATCTATTCACAAAGACCAATTTCGCACATAAAGACATAGGTTAAGGACTTCCTAACCAAAATTAAAACGTTGGGGACCAAAATTAAGGGATATACGTTAGAGACCATTTGCGCCAAAATTTCATAATAAAATAGTGACATTATTTATCATTCATTAAATTAATCTTACGCTATTTTTCAATCTTTAACTCAAAACTCAAAGAGACAGATTTTCAAGATGAAGAAAAATAATCAGCAATTAAAAAAATGAAAGCTAAAAACCTAAAGGAGTAAAAGATTATTCAAATCATAAATAAAATTTGAAAAAATTCAATTAGTAGTGGTCTATCGGGTTAATGGTTTTGAGTCATCAATTTTTTATGAAAACTTGGCTGGTTTTTTGGTTTTTTGGTGGGTCGATCGCATATCGATCTAAAAGAGCAATCTAGACCAAATTATTGGCCAGGTCATGAATTTTCCAGTTTAACTTGCCCTATATATATTTTTCTTTGAAAAAGATTTTGAAATATTAACAGGCTGCAAAAAATTCAAAAATTGAAAATTGAAATGAGAAATCGACCCGTATGGGACGGTAAAATTCGCCTTTTATGTGGGCCTGTGCTGTGAAACCTGGCTGCTATCAAGAAGGGTTTTTGGCCATTGGAAATTTGTAGGGATCGATGATGGCAATTTGAAAACTGTTTTTATTCCAATTCAGAATCCAGGGTTTTCTTTTTTGTTTGGTACCATGGTATTGGTGGCCTCTTTTACCATTGTATTGAATTCACCGTCACCAATTAAAATTGTCCATTTTTCCAACTTTGTTCCTCAATGGCATTTATTACATCCTATTTTTAGGGTGGTGAAGGGGCGGGGCGGGGCCGGAGGGGGTGGGTTATTGTTTTCAGATATTTATCATGCTCTAACTGAAGTTCTTGCCTTTTCTCTCCATTCGAAAGGTCAAAATTTTGCAAGAGTACAATTCTTGAATTGTGAGACGAATCGCCATTGAATTATTCAGCATCCCATTTACTTGTAGTTCATGGTAATATTTATTTCAGCTGGTCCGTAGTGAAGTTCACTTCACTATTTTTGGATCTTTTTGATACGATTTTTTCTGGGATTTTAGAGCATTGATCAGAATTCGCTTTTCAATATTTTCCCGAGGTTAAAACCCCCAGTATTGAATTTAAGCAAGGTTGGATGCCGACCGATGAACCAAGTAGCTCTGTGTGGAGTAGAGAACAAGATAAGCAATTTGAGAAAGCACTAGCAACTTATCCCGAAGATTGTTCTGATAGATGGAAGAAAATTGCAGCCGATGTTCCGGGTAAATCCCTGGAAGAGGTTAAACATCACTATGACCTTTTAGTTGATGATGTCGACCGGATTGAGTCCGGCTGTGTACCTCTGCCTGGTTATAATTCTTCATCAGATGGTTCGACAAGCCATGCGGGTGATGAAGGAACTGGTAAGAAGGGTGGCAGTTTTGGGCACTCAAATAGCGATTCCAATCATGGAGGCAAGGCTTCCAAGTCAGATCAGGAGCGCCGGAAAGGGATTGCTTGGACAGAGGATGAGCACAGGTGAAGTATTAATGAGTTCAATTATATATTTACTCCAAAGTCTCCAATCTTGATTAAAGGAATTTGAGTGATTTGTGGATAGTATAATATCACTTTGATGCTGGTTAGCTCTTATTAAAACGGGTAGTACAACAACACCCCCCCCCCCCCCCCCCCTCCTCTTTCTCTTCCCTCTCTCTTTTTATGTTATGATAATTCCAATCTAAAACTGCAACTTCATAAATTTACCTCCTATACGTTCCCTTTGGAAAATGTCATTTCTTACCATTAGTTCTTTTCAAACAAGCATTCAACTATTATGTTAGTAGAATATTTTTTTCTTCCAGTTTAAAAGTATAAATTGATTTTTATGAATTTGGTTTGATTATGTGGACTGTGTGTATATCTTAGATGAGAAATCTTGCATATCGTAAAAAGTTTTTGCCCTTGTGCTTCTTTGCATTCTCATTTCTGCTAAGTTTTGAAGTTCATAAACAAAATGTTCACTAGCTCATGTAGTTTTTTCATGTCCTGCTTGCATCTTGGAGCAAATGATCACTTCTAAACACAATTGTAATATGATTGATCAAGGTCTTCCTGATCTACATCTGCGTCCCTCACATGTCTTTTTGTGCTGTGCTTCTGGACTTATAATTTATATTTGAAGCATGTTCTACATCCTCCTTTTGGTTTGGTCGTCCTAGCTAGTTTTCTAGTATTTCAAGGTGGCTACCCTTTGCCCCAATGTTTGTTCACGTAGTGGACTGTCTTTTATTTACTACTGAGCTTTGTGTTATATTAGAGGAAGGATGAAAAACTGAATTCAAATATTTATATGACATCCTGTAGAGGAAAGGAACTGGATATATTATTATTGAATCTAACTGGGGAAGAATATGCCTATTTGTTCTCTAAGAATACCACTCCATCAATTTCTGGTTGACACCAAACTCAATTACTATATAGTGCATCTTCTTGGGTTGGAATGAAATTCATAACCTATCAGCTCTTGGAGCATTCATACTCAAATATCTTAAATAGATTATTTATTATTTATCTCTTAGATGTGTTGGTTGTAGCCTGTAGGAATGAGTTACCGGTTGCATTTTCCATTTTAATATACATTGAAACTGAGAATGTAATTATGAGGAGAAAATTGTAAGTTGCATCAATGCCAAGAGCAAGTTTCCCCATTTTATTCATGTGAAATTTTCAGTACTGTCATTTGACTCAGATGTGCTCTTCGATGCAAAGGGACTTCGGAGTTAAGGTCGTTAAGTTTGTTATGTGCATAGATGAAATTCTTGCTGCTGAATGTGGAAATCTAACATAATCTGGCAATAATGTTCTCTGAGAACAGAGCAAAGAATTAGTCCTTCACAGCATTTTTTTTGATGAAATTGCTGCTCTTGGATTTGGTTGTGGAGTACAAAGACTACTGTCATTTTAGGCAACTTTCCCAATAGTTACTGAAAGAATAAGATTATGTGAAATCAACGAGGACCTTTTTGGCACTGTTTGAAGTAACACTTCTGCAGCTTTACCAGTGGCAAGCGTCTAATGGGGAAAACTGGATGCCCTAACATAACTGGGTTGTTAAGAATCAACATAAGTGCAAAATAGCCAAAACGGCAATTGCTCTTAGATAAGAAAGCCTAAAAGCTATAAAAAAACGCCACTAGGTGAGCTCCAAGAGACATTTAAAATTAGGATTAGACACCACTTCATAATGGGTGGTATAATCATTCTGAAACCGAACTGTGACTCCTGGTAAGCTCTTCAAAATTAATTTGAAGCTCTGTGACATGAATTTATGAAATTCCTAAAACACGCTGATTAAATGAGATTTTACCTCTTGACTCTATTGAAGAAAACATTAAGACTCACAAAGAGACATTAAATTTTCCCAATCTCCAAGGTTGCCCTTCGCATGACATGGAATATTGGTCGAACCTTGGAACATCTTTTCCATGCCTTCTCAATATTTAAAAAGGCTTATGAGTACCAAGGCGTAACGTATAAGCCTCAAGAAAACTAATAAAGTAATTCAAATAATATAAAAATAAAAAAAATATGTTCATAATGAACTATAAACCATCTTAAAAATCCATAATATAACAAATTAACAAAATTAAAAGTCTAAATTGCAAAAAAATATTAAATAGATACTAAAGTAGCAAATAATAAGTTATAAAATTATTTGTCACATAACAAAATGTAATATACTAATATCAAGAGAAACAACCCAAAAATCTCCTACATCATCACTACTAATATCTTTGGAGGAATCATCAACACGTTTGATTACCAATCACCCTCGCTATCAGTTTCTTCTTATTATTTTTGATTAGCAATGTTATCTTCTCTTTACCCTTTCCCGTCTATGTAAAGGCAGATAAAGGAAAACAAAAGATACCAGGAAAACGTTCTAGGTTATAAAATAATAGCCTAAAAAATCTAAAACCAGTAATAAAATGCTAGAAAAGACTAGACAAACAAGCAAACACCTCAGTCGTCACGAGGCATAAGCCTCACAAATGACATTTGAGGCATTTAATGAAAGCCTCGCGTGTTGGCTGCCTCAAACAATTGTAATTATACTTGTTGAAGTTTCCATGTGAATATTTCTCCATTACGTTTTTTGTGTGAACTAAAATAAAAGAAGGAAATTTCCACGTCAACAAATAGAAGGCAGAAATAGACGTGACTTGAAATTGTTTGTAAAAATGGTTAGAGCTCTTATGCATAGTAAACATGTTAAAAGAGTGAGAGAACTCTTAATCATATTAAGTTTCTCTTCATCATACTTTAAGTTTTGCTCATTTGTGAAGGTTGAGTGACATGTATGGCAGAGGTGGTTGTTTTCTCGAATTTCATTGTCATATTAAACACTTTATTGGATATTACATGATGTATTATCAAACACTGAAATGGGTAGACACCAACTAATGGATTCCCAAAATGTTAAGAGACAGACACACACGCACATGTATGTATGTATTCTGCAATATAAATTTTGGCGGTTAGGTATGATTTGTGTTCACTTAACATTATCAGCATTGAACTTAAAATGGTATATCGTAGTTTTTTATTCAATGAAAACCTTAAAGCATGACAATTAAAGGTACAATACTACAAAATCTTGGTGGGTATAAACTAAATTTCTAGGGTTTGTCATTCAGAAATTATAATTGTGGATTAAGAAGCCATCCGGATCCACTGTATATTAAGAATAAGATTAGGGCAGGTGTTGATATTGAAAAGAATTTTTCGATTGATGAATTTTAGAGTGAGAGAGAAGTCTCTCAGCTTTAAGCCTCAAGTTTACTCAACACAATGATGTTTTATTTCATTCTTCTATGGTCATAGATCTGGTCACATGTATTCTCGTCTTCCACCTGACCACAAGGTTCTTGCCTACAGAGATAGATTGTGGAAGTGGTCGGTTTTGGGATTACATGTACTATATAGAAGACTTGCTGTGCTGCTCAATTCCATGCTGAAAGTAAATAGAAAAAAAAACAGAAATAAATAACACATTCTCGACTAGTCTAGGATTCTAGGTAGAAGGGTTTTTCACTATTATCTGGGGGGAGGAAGGATTTCCACTAAAGGAAATTAAGTATGAAAAGTATTACTAAAGTTAGTGTTGAACTATTAGATAGGGCTCCATGTATATTATTTAAATATTCTCTTCAATACGCCTCCTTCATGTCAGCAAGGTTTATTTTTACCAATCAAAGCTTGACACATACACAATTTCATTAAATGAGTGGCGGTAAGACTTGAACTGCATGATCTATTTTTTCCAATCAAAGTTTAATACATGTACAATTTCATTAAATAGGTGGTGGCAAGATTTGAACTTAAGGATCTTTACGTGCTCTGATGCGATATTGAAAATAGTATTTTCATTCATGCTTTGTGTCAAAAGAGTTAGTGTACATCTAGTGTACAATCCTATCTAATAAAGGAGACTTCATTGCACAAATTGAGGAACTTAAAAAAAGAAAACTAGACAATCACAAAAATCAGGGAATTGTGATTGATTGAAGAATATTAGGGAATTAATTCCTTGATTTCTGTCATTGATAGATTGAAATATCATGGAATTGATTCCCTGATTTATATGATTATCTAGTTTTCTTTTCTTAAGTTCCTTAATTTGTCTAATTGTGTAATTTAGTTTCATTTATTAGATAGGATTTTCACTATGTATACTGTAACTCTTGACACAAAACATGAGTGAAAATATTATTTTCAAGAGTTAGTATTAGTTACAAAGAATTGTCATAAAAAGAAAAGAAAATTTTCTACAGAATCATAGTTAAAAGAGACAAGTGTCTAACCTGGCCCTCCTCCCCATTATAACAGAGTGTGAAATAGAAATGGATCTGCTTTGAAATTCTATCTAAACACATGGTACTGAAAAAGCCAAACACAATGGCTTAACCCTTGTAATAAACTATTGGCAAATCAATTAAGACTTGACTCATCCAATCAATAAAAGTGTCAAACATTATCCATAAGCTAGCAATGCAATCAATACAGTAATCCCAATCACCAAGTCAAGAAGAACAGCCTAATTCAGGATAATGGACTCTTTTCCCTCTTCTCCCCTAATGTGTTTGTGTGGTTGGGGGTGGGGGTGGGGGTGGGGGTGGGGGAGGGGGAGAATTTAACTAATGAAACAAAATTATCATAGTATAATACTAAATACTGTGTTTAATTCCAATATTTGTCATAAAAAATGAAGAAAAAAAATCCTCCAGATTTCTACAGAACAAAATTAAAAATAATACGTCAGCTTCGAAGTATCTCAACAAACTCATGGCTAATTATGGAAGCAAAAGCAAGGCAAAGAAATGGACTAGTTTGAAAACCCATCATTGAAACTAACTAGTGGCTGATCAGTTTGGAAGCGAAAGTGGGCTGACAATAAATCAAGCACAGAAAAGAACGCTCTAAAAGAAAAGGTTTGTTCTCTTGAACAAAGTATTTTTCTCTATTACAATTTTCCTCTTGCCCTTTTCTCGTCTACCTTGAAGAAGCTTTTGTAGAATTAACTAGCCGTGCATTCAGAGATTACTTTCTGGGAGTATGCATAAGGGCTAATTTTGACAGCAAATTAACTTATTATATGGAATTAAGCTGTCAAAATGATCAAACAATTCTATTATTACCAAATTTAACAGTGCAGTCTGAATCTGAATAATTGCTCATTTTCCTCCTTTCCTCATAGTGCACGTTTAGCACCTTACATTATATATATTAATTGGTATGCGTGAGCGTGTGCCGCTTGTCTATCCTCTCATAATCTTACGCAAAAGGTTACTAATTACATTACTGGGTTAAAATGTTGAAGATGGAGAAAGTTACAACTATCTACAGAACATGCTTAAGATTGCCTTTTTTGGGGAAAAGAAATGCAACAAGGACATTAGCATGTTTATTATATTCCAAATATATATTTACATACGAGCTAGAAATTTTATCTGCAAAGTTACGAGTCTTTGCCCATATTGTTTTTGGTGTTTTACTAGCTTAGGCGTTAACATTTTACATTAATGTGCATTTAAAAGCACCCTTAAAATACTTGCCAGTAAAGGGGCTGGTGATAAAACCCATTGGATTAATGTCTCTAAATCCATGTGCAAGAGCTTTATGACTCTTTGTTGATATGCCATAGCCAAAGAACCTGAACTATTGCACTTCAGATTTTTATTTTGAGTCCCTTTAAGCAATAAAATTCTTTCTGATTGTAATGGTACCCAAGTGATTTTTGAATCAATTCCATATGGCCGGCTCACATCTTTTGCCTTTCACCCCTCCCCATGATAACATATAGTCATATTTTGCTTACGCCAATTAGGAGGAGGTCTGTAAATAAATTGACCATGTGCAATGTAACATCTTGAAGGATATCAATGCAAAGGAGTGAATTGAGAAGAACATTGGTAACAGTAGAAAGAAATTGTTTGATAAAAAACTCCCATATACTACTCTAACAAAGGAAGGTACATCTGCTGTGGCTTGCATTGATAATATGTTTACTGATGGACAGAAATCATTCCAGCTGTTGGTTGTGGTGAACCCTTTTCAAGTTTGTACTGAATCCTTCAAACGTAAATGTATGTGAAACCTTAGTTTGAAGTTGATGTTATCTACTTAACAGCTGATGGGGATGGGATTTGTTGCATTGACATAACGTAAGTAGTTTATATTTTTACCCTTGTTAAATATATGAAGCTTTAATGCCTGAAAGCTTCTTTATTAGTTGTCTTTCAAACTGGCCATGCATAGTTTTATGGCTGAAAGCTATCAAGAAGGGAAAATGGGTCATCCATTTCTGATTTATTATTGTTTGTCAACTTCTGATGAATTATTGTTAGAAGATTAAACAGTTTGGCTTGGCTACACATGAGAATTTTATCTTCTTTTTCTTCATATGATTCCCCAAAGGCCTGCTCTTGACAATGCAAATCTATCCTGCATTTGAAAGATGGGAAGAGCGAAAGTAAAGGGAATCACAACATGTCTAGACCAAAGTTACTGTTTGAGCCTCCACACTACTCTCTTTATACTTGTACACTTCATTCTACATCCTTAACTACTACTGATCTTCTGTGTATTTTAGAGCAAACACAATGTTAGATGTGTATTCTGTTAGATAGATTTAAATACTTGGAGGAATTAGTGATATTTTGTGCCAGAGTTATCATACTAAAGGTGCTCTGATTGTTTGCCTGTTTTTGTAATGGTTTCATCTATATTTGAAGCCCAAATTAACAGCGTTCTGTGTTTGCTTTTGTGGTTACTTGTTTATGACGTTACATTTTGCTCTATCCTTGTGCATGACATATATTCAGTTGATAATTATAGTGTTCATGAAACAGGTTGTTTCTTCTTGGTTTGGAAAAATATGGAAAAGGTGATTGGCGAAGCATTTCCCGGAACTTTGTGGTGACCAGAACTCCTACACAAGTGGCTAGCCATGCCCAAAAATATTTCATCCGTTTGAACTCTATGAACAAAGATAGGAGGCGGTCGAGCATTCATGACATCACAAGTGTCAGCAGTGGAGAAGTTTCAGTGCCACAAGGTCCAATCACTGGTCAAACAAATGCTTCTGCTGTGGGAAGTTCATCTGCCAAATCTAACAAACAACCTCCTCAAGTCCCAGCTGCTGCTCCTGGAGTTGGGATGTATGGAGCACCAACTATTGGGCAACCAATAGGAGGACCCCTTGTTTCTGCAGTTGGCATGCCAGTGAATATTCCACCACCGACTCACATGGCATATGGTGTCCGAGCTCCAATTCCAGGACCTGGTCCCCAGACTAACATGGGTCCTATGACTTATCCAATGCCACACACATCTGCGCATAGGTGATTCGAGTATACATGCAGTAAGTATGCCAATTGTAGCAAACCTAGCTATTTCTCAGATGGGCTTTTCAGGTTCGTCTAAACTTTAGAACGAATAATATTCTCTGTTGTTGCAGAAACATGTAGAATGAGGGTCATTTTTCATTTTTCTTATTAAATCTAAATAAACCGTAGGGGAAACCGTATTCATCTGTATAGAGAGCATTATGGTTTTATTTAGTTGATAGTAAGTTTCATGAATATTACTAGTTCAGATCATTCAGGATCAAGTAATGTTGTTTATGGTGAATATTATAAACACTCGTTCTCTCCTGAACATTTTTTAGTATAATGAATATCCAAGGAAATATTTAGCCAATCTTGCTGAAATGCAGACAAATTATGTTTATGATATTTGCTTAGCGTCCTTTTGGTTTAATTTAAAAAGTTGAGGTCAAAATTAACAATTAATTTTAACCACTTATTTGATGGGATCCACAACTTTTATCAACTTTTCAATTATACATTTAATCAATTATTATCAAAATCTTTGTCAAACAACCTTATTCTTGGACTTCTGAGAGTGATGGATTTTACTTTTGTTTTATATCGTGGTTATCTAGTATTTTATTCTATGCCATGCACGTGTCATGAATCTATATAAATGTGTCTCCTACTACATCAACCGCATAAATTATATATCATGTGTTGGATAAAGGCTAAACCAATTTAAACATTTATCAAATCATCTTAAATTACGCAACTTCATAATTATTTCAATTCAGATCACTCTTTTGTCTAATGTCACTCCAATTGATAGCGCATAGCTATAAACACCTAATGGAAATGCTACATGGATGAAGTTGATTGCATTAGGCACGCACACTGTCAATCTAAAAGAGGAGAAACGTGATTCATAATTCATTCATCAATTATCCAAAACCCTCAATCCCAGGCTTCTTCTTTAATCAGTCGCCTATGGTTGGGAAAATTAGGGTCTAGGATTAATCTCAATTTACCCACTGTTAAAAATTGAAAAACTTGGTTCCACATGGGAACTCCATCAGGTGTTAACAGCAACACGAACATATGCTGTCAATTGGAGTGACCGTATGTAGGAGAGTGGCCTCAAATTGAATTACGGAGTTGAGTGATTTGATCAACACATTTGAAAGTTTATGATCCAATTGAGTCTTCGCTCAAAGTAGTATGACCTCCAAATTAATTTACCCTAAGATACCAGAAGGATGCTATGCAATTACAGGCCTCAATAGAAACCTATTTATTTGAATTTAATTGATTGATACTTCCAGAATGATGGATAATTGTTTACATTCTCTTCAGAATTCTCAAAAAAGTACATTAAAACCTGCAAACACTTGAACAAACAAAAAAACTTACAAATTCACATGATACCAAAGATTACTTCATCATTTCCATTTGTTAGCAACAATGTCAGCAAGATCAACCACCCTCTGTGAGTATCCCCACTCATTGTCGTACCAAGCAATAACCTTAACCATGTCGTCTCCCATCACCATTGTCAATGAAGAATCAACTGTTGATGAAACATCAGTGCACCTGAAGTCCACAGACACAAGTGGCTCGTCGCATACGGATAAGATACCGTCGAGTTCCTTATCAGCAGCCTCCCTGAATGCAGCATTCACTTCTTCGGCGAATGTCTTCTTCTCAACCTGGACGACAAGATCCACCACAGAAACGTTGGGAGTCGGGACACGAAGAGCAATGCCATTAAGCTTTCCTTTGAGTTGTGGAAGGACGAGTGCCACGGCCTTTGCAGCACCGGTCGAGGTAGGGACTATATTGAGGGCTGCAGCTCGTGCACGTCTAAGATCCCTGTGGCTTGCATCAAGAAGCCTCTGGTCTCCGGTGTAGGAGTGAGTAGTTGTCATTGTTCCCTTAATAATGCCTATGATATCAAACTTCTATCAGCCTCATCATGTCAATCAATACGAGCTACTAAATATTAATGGACAGTACCAATGAAGAAAAAGAAACTAAATCCTGTTAATTATACTGCTGAGTATTGCATACTAAACATAAGCAACACCATCCGACATATATATGTCTGTAATAAGAGTGTGTGTGTGTGTGTGTGTGTGTGTTGCGGGGATGCATTACCGAATTTCTGGTCGAGGACTTTGACAAAAGGTGCAAGGCAGTTGGTAGTGCAAGAAGCATTGCTGATAATAGGCTCGTCATGGTTGTAATCACCAGCATTTACACCAACAACATAGGTTGGAATATCACCCTTTCCAGGAGCTGTGATCAGCACCTTTTTTGCCCCGGCTTTAATGTGTTTACCGGCACCCTCCCTGTCTACGAACACTCCGGTACCTTCTATCACTAGATCTATTCCCATTTCCCTGGAAATGAAATTATTTGTTCCAAGAAAACAGCAATTATTAGGGCAGGCAATACTTATTTTTTGCTCATGGAAGGAGAATTTATGAATTTTAGAGATTATAGATGCAGTCGACTGAGGCTGCAAGGGTGATTGAGATCAATATATCATAAGCCACAATAGGCATGTTTTGTGAATATACTAGACATGATTAGACGGTACAATAGAAAGGATTTTAATTTCTTTTGTCAAATCTGCTTCAAGAATCATAAAGGCATTACAACGTACGAGAATGCAACAACAAATATGTATATAAGCAGGAAATTATTACTTCCAGGGAAGGTCAAGGGGGTTGCGGCTGGAGACGACTTTAATGATTTTGCCATCAACAGAAATGCCGTCATCACCAACAGGTTTGACATCAGCTTCAAAGATACCGAGAGTGGAGTCGTATTTGAGAAGGTGAGAGGCTTGCTTGACACCACCAGTGTCGTTGACAGCGATGACATCAAGAGGGGAATCCTTCCTTCCATGCCAGCATCTCAAGAAGTTCCTTCCAATTCTCCCGAATCCATTGATGGCCACCTTCAGCTTCGCCTCGACTACTCCCCTCTTGTTCTTGTCTCCACCAACCTGCGTTTTCACAAACAAAAAATGCCAAAACCGAACGAGCAGAAGTTAGCACTCGCCGATAAATGCCATTTCAAAATTACTACCAACTTTATGATCACCAAATTTTAAATTTGCAACTCCTAGAATATATAAAAACCAGCAGCATTTAGGATTTAGATGTTCGTAAGGCTCCTTCTACACTTGAATTGATAGATAGCGTGTAAACAGTGTTGAAAATACACGGTGCGTACTTCACCTAAATTGTGCATATTATTGTTCAATAAAGTCATCTTGAGCATAAAATAAGGCAGTTGTTCTGCTGTAATGCATGACACTACTTGATTGCTTAGCATTTTAAACTTCATTATGCTCTGATTTTAAGCTTGGCACTGATTAGCTTGTTTAATTGAAGTCATAAGTTCGCAGCAACAACAAAAAACTAAAGGTTTGTTTCCAATAAATTCGGGCCAGCTATGTGAATTTATTTTTGCCTCTCCATTCAGTTTATTAAACATGTAGTCGAAGATCAGAGAGTACTGAATCTTTAGCAACCATGACTCGCCCTCTAGAGCATGTTTGGCTAACTTACTTTTAAGCAATTAAAAAAAAAGCTACTTCTCTGACTAAGAAAAAAAGTATTTATTTTCGAAATATTATACTAAATGAGAAACATAGCAGGATTGAAGGCAAAGCACCTATCTGGCTGTCTCTAGGCTCCATGTTTAACTACACAGTTCTATATGTACATTAACAAGCAGTCGTAAAACCAAAATATAATTATTAGCTTCTCTTTCTTCAATCCTTAATACTGTCCACTATTGTACAATCCATGAAGCCAATAATAAATTGAAGTTTTGGACTATACTCACAACAGAGGTCTGGAAGGCAATAACAGATAACAAATCATCGTTTGTCCTCCTCGCAAATGGAAGAGCAGAGGACGAACTGCGAAGGCCAGCAAAGTCGGAGAATCCCTTGCTCCCAACCTTCACACATTATTGCATAAAAGCTAAGAAAATTAGCAACATGCAGAGATGAGATCATAAATGGTGTGTGTGTGTGTGGGGTTGTTCTTTATCAGTATGTAACCTGGAGAGTTGAATTGGCTACGGAAAGAGCAGCCGAAGCCATGTCTGCAACTTGCACCAATACAATGCAGCAGCAGCAGCAGCAGTTTACTAGTTAGCAAAGAAGAGAGTGAAATGGGAGGTGCTGATGCTTTAATGATAAAAATGGAAGATGGGGTTAGGGGGGTATAAGTTTGAATTCTATTGTGAAAGAGAAGTGGATCAGATTATTGATGATAGAATAGCCTCTCACTCATTGTATGGCTGAGGTTGTAAATCTGTGTTTGTGACACTACTCCTTAATATGAAATTTATTTTTTATTTTTAATTATTTGTAGCTAGACAGAATATCCACCATGGCAATCAAAGTATCTACTATAGGATGGATAGTGTTGGGAAATCTCGTCTATATCCGCTGCCACATGATCAGAAATGTGTGATTAGGCTTTTGAGGTTAACCTATACATCACATGATCAACCAATGAATAGTGAAACCAAAATTTGTGGCTTCAAATATTTTCTTGCTTTGGTTATACAATATCTTTTATGCTTCCGAGTACAAGTGTCAAAATTATTCGGACTTGGGTTGTCCTATGGGCCGGTATGGCTTTACCATAAAGTTAGATTGAGCTCGACTCTAATGGTTCATGGATCGCATGTGCTGACTTACATCGATCGATATTAAAATAAATTATTCTTTGAAAAAATTTCCTTTATTTTTAAAATAAATATATATATATATATATATATATATATATATATATATATATAAAAGTCGTAATTCTAGGATACTGTTAGACCCAGAAAATTTTAGGGCCAATAAACCTAAAAAAATGGGTGGTGTCCAGCCAAGGCCAGGATGCCTCAAAATCGGGCATGTTGGACCAATAAAATAATAAACACGCACACATGAAGTGCTTGTTTTTTTTTTTTTTGATCGAAAACATGAAGTGCTTGTTTGATTATGCTTTTAAGTGCTTACAAGTAGTAAGTTGTATATAATGTGTAGATAATAAGTGTGTAGGGTCCTACAAAATATATAGATAAAAAATATATTCGACCAATTTAAAAATAAAAAGTTAAGTTTTGTCAAACGAGTCCAAATCTGCTGTCCCAATTGTGTGTTTCCTTATCTTGACTCTCGCCAAACATGCTAAAAATAGGAATCGTGCATGCAAAGGCACAAATGTGTCAACCAAATACAAAATTCAATGTAAATGTTACATTGGGTCATGAATGAGTTGGGAATTGAAAGGTTAGGGACATGTGTTGCAGAAAAAGAAAGTGCATTGAAATCCTACAAATTAAAGCCCATTCCTTACCTTTTCTTTTTCAAAACCATCTCAAAAAAAAAAAAAAAAAAAAAAAAGTGCTTTGAAATCCTACAAATTGCCTATCCCCTTTTTATGCAAACATGTTTGGGGTGATTATAAGTTGATTCACACATTCCGTATAACTACTGCTTATAATCTACAAAAAAAAGTATAATTGCTAAAAACTTGTTTGGTAAAACTTTAAAATCTACTAAAAATTTAACTACTTATTTCATGGAACCTACAAATTCAATTAATTTTTTTTAATTAAAATCGGCTAAAAAGTTTCACCAAACAAACGTTAAATTCGAAGAATCCAAAATCCACTCGGGAGCTTAGGGAAGGGAGGCTAAATTGCTCTACTAGCTCAGCCATTCCAAAGGGTTGTAGAGTGTTTTACTCTACTCGACTACTCTTTTTGTCTTATGATAAGAGTCTGATATAACATCTATTTATGGCACGTGTGTTAAGAGTATAATACTTTCGTGATTGAGATGGGGCCACACGAATGAGAAAAACATTGATAGGCCCATTAGAAATAACCAACCCCAATAGGCCCAACTCTCGGCCCACTCGTCTTCTTGAATGTTTTCAAATTAGGTAATTTACACAAATAAGCCTATACAACAAAAGAATTTCAAAAAAAAAAAAAAAAATTAAAAATTAAAAATACTGTACATTCTAATTTAATTTTTAATTTTTGAAAATTACTATTTTCCATTAAACGTAATTCTAGGGAACAAATATCAAAATAGATTGATTACAAACCTACAAAAACGGTAAGAATTCAAAATTCAATTGATTGCAAATCATATTCATCCAATAATTCCAGAAAATTAGAGATTGTAATCATCGAAGAATTCCAAATTGTTTCCCATTGGCTGGTGGAAGCGAAGAAATTGGCCGAAAATCTCCAATTGCCATATTTCAATGAAATGTTTCAGTTTATGCTATTTATGATTTTGTTGAAAGACTGGTTAGTTGATTAAATTAAAATTGCAAACATCGAGGATATAGTTGACAAATTTCTTGTTGAATATAGGTTATGATTTTTGACTCGAACTTGCAATGTAATGTGTTAATTTATAATTTCAGCTCGTTAAACATATTTTTTATCTACGTATTTCCTAAGATCCACAACTTATAACAATTTACAATTTACAATATAAGCACTTAAAAAATAATTTCAACACTACCAAACATAAGCTAAATATGTTTGGCATATCCAAAAAGTAAACTCCACTCACGATCTTAGTCCTCAATTGAGCATGTAACATGATGTGTTTCATTGGCGTGTAGAATTTGTTATAGATTATCAAGACTAGCTTTACATGTTATAAATTTTGTATTGTCTATTACAAATATGTCATCGGACATATGATGAATTGCACCATATGTTGAGTTTGTTATATGTTTTAGCACATGTTTGATAGCGTAGAAATTATTTTTTAAGTGCAGAAATTATAAGTTGAAGAACGTGTTGGTAAAAAATGGGTTTGACTAATTTGACCAGTTGAAAATATAATTTAAGCAACTCCAAACATGTGCTTACTCTATAATGTGCTCAACTCAAACTGACATGTTATGTTGCTGTGTTTAATTTATAATATTTTATGATGAGTAATATCATCTTTTACATGTGTACAATATTATATAATCTCTTTCGTGATTTATTACACTATCTATTACATTTTTTTGATCATCGATATGGCGTGAATTATGGTATAACACGATCTGCAACATTCTTTTTGAGGAATTTGTTAAAAAGTAATTATATTGGCACTACATTTTTGTTAATCGCACTACATTTTAATTACAATAAACATATCTAACTATTTCTCTTTTTGGTATTTATGTTCATACTATTAATTTACACATCTTATATTTGTCTTTGATGATGGCTCTGTCAAAAAAGTTAAATATGATGACGTAGAAAGGCATTTTTGCCTCTTGTATTTTTAAATATGTAAAATAAATAACAAATACAAAAGCTTGACAAAATAGTTGCCCATCATTTCAATACACATTAGCAGAATATTTGGACAAAATTCGACATAAAAAACCAGATTTGAAAATTAATTGAAAGTTAATAATAAAAATGCAACGAAAAAAGTTGAGAACACAAATGTTAAAATGTTAAAGATTGGGAGACCTTCATTGCAATTAACACATGGTATATAAAATAAAAACTGTAGTATGAATATAATTATCCATTGTTATATTCAATTATGATATGTTACATTTCTAAAAAACAAAAATATGCTACTTTGAGGTTATGGATATGTTATATGCTCTGCAATGCTATTTGTTAAATTTGGTACATTAAGGATTGGTTTGGTATTGCTGTGCTTTTAAGAGAATCAGCTTCTGCTGTGCTGCAGAAAGAATCAGCTGTGAGAAGAATCAAATAAGTGTTTGGTAAACTCTTGTTTCAAAATTGCTGTATGTTTCAAAATCAGTATTTGAGCGTTTGTAAACAAAAATGATTTATTGCTGTAACGATATTAAATTACTAAAAAGGACATTGAATATAATAATGTTATTTTATATTATTATTATTATCACGAGTGGTAAAATTCATTTTTTTCCTAGTCATATATTTTTTAACAAGACAATACATTCATTATTGTTATTTTAAAATAAAAATAATAAATACCTAATAAATTTTAAATTTTATAAAAATTACAAAATAAAAGTATAGTATAGTGCAAAAATTAATTACATTTATATTATTTTTTATGCATCCAACTCGCTTCAATTTGGTTTCTCTAATGGGTATTAAAGGAATTAATTTAATTAATTAGAGGTACAATGGGTATTTCAATAATATATAAATATAAAAGCTAAAAGCAGAATCTGAAAAGTTGCCTTTTTGCTGCTTCTCAAAATCTGCTGCCAGGTGAGTC
Organism: Forsythia viridissima; assembly: GCA_030279155.1. Taxonomy (NCBI): domain Eukaryota; kingdom Viridiplantae; phylum Streptophyta; class Magnoliopsida; order Lamiales; family Oleaceae; genus Forsythia; species Forsythia viridissima. The sequence goes on along the minus strand of CM059034.1, from coordinate 26,221,298 downwards.
AGATTATTTTATAATCACTTTTAAAAAGTTTGTCAAACGCCTAAATCAACTTTTGATTGTTTGAGAATCAGAAGTTGGGCTTCAAAATCAATCCCAAACGGGGCCTAAATATTGAATTTGTTACATTATTTATTATGCTATGTGTTCTGTCGCAAATATTGAATCTATAACATTATAGTGCAACTTATCAAGAACGAAGTTATTGGTGGATGCCACGAACACTAAATTGAAAGAGGGAGAAGAGGCAGGGAAGATGGGACGAATGAATAGAAAGATATCATCAAAGCGTTCACATAGGCTACGATAGAAGAATAAAAGGGGCTAAGAAATGCATGCAACTTTGTGATCTATGTTTGTACTAGTATACTGTTTATCTGAGAAATTCGACCGTAAAAAAATAAATAGAGATTGATAGGAGGAACAAGGTTGAAATTGAGAAGGAAAGAATTAGAGAAAAATGGTGAAAAGAAAGAGAATTGATGAAATTGTAAAAAAAAATTGGAGAAGGTGAAGACAGACGTATAATGAATTTTTGAGCCAGTAGAGGAGAAACTTCATTTGGTCGTGATAAATACGTGAGATTTGACATCGGGCAATAAAAAAAAATTCCCTATGTAAAAATGTAAAATATTGCATAAATGTATAAGGAGTAAAACCTTAATGCATTTGAACATTGCAAAAATGTGTAATATAGAAAACATGTTTTCCAATTTCATTGACTTGTGATTCATACAATTGAACTTCTTTTTTCTTCTATGAACTTGAGATTTGGAGTAGGGGTGGACATTTTAACTGGAACTTTATCGGAACCACCAATTCCAAAAAAATAAAATTAGGAATCGGAATCGATATCCAACCAGGTCTGGGTTGGATCGGTTCTTGAACTAGAATCATGAGTACCCCGACTCTAGAATCGAATTTGTCATTTTTTATAATTTTTTTTTTACAATTTATTCAACCTAGTCGAAAAATCCAAACCAACACCACAATACCAAAACAAGAGTTCAAATATCCAAAACTCAAACAAAAAGTACAAAATCCACCACCTTTAAACCCAAACTCAATTGACTCAATTCATAATACCTAAATTTCAATTTCTAATTCGATATTTGATCATATACACAATACAAATAATGTTGTATGTCTTGCACTCTCTCCCATCTCTCTCTCTCTCTCTCTCTCTCTTGTTCAACATACATTGAGACGGCGAAGGCGAAGAACCTGTAATCGAAACACAAATCCTCAATTTTGAGAGATAATTTCTCTTTTTCTAACCATAATTTATGGGTTTGCAATTTTTGTGTCTATTATTCTAGTTAATGTTTATACTTTATATGTTTTAGGAATTATTTTAATATGTAACATATTTTAATGTTAATGGGTTTTTAATTTTTAAATTTTTTCAAAATATGTTGTCAAATAACGATGTTGACCTCGAAATATGCACTATCCACGTGTTAACAAATCTCCAATCAATCATATGTCAACTTGTATGTTACCTGCACAATTGGACAATCGTTAGACACTAAGATTACTGGAAAAAAAGGGGTCGGTGACCGTTGGTACTCTGACGATCAAATCAACTGCTGGTATAAAGTATATGGGAGAATATATGGGTATGTGAGAGACAATCAGGCAGAGATTTGAACAAATTTAAAGTAGAGAATAATGTGTATCTTGGAATGAATAGAAATATAGTATTTATAGGAGAAGAATTTTAATTGATTTAGAGAAGCAATCAATTAGAAATTTAACGGGATCCTCATTCCTTATGGGGATAAGGTTGGATCCATTCTTATCGTGATTTTTCATATTATGTTCTTAATCTCTCAATTCCCAAGATTACATTATTAATTTGATTGATTTTATTAGATTGAGATGGACTTTCCTTGTGATGTAGTTTTCTAATCGAATGCAATTGTTCCCTCAATTATCTTTCTCTTTGCCCGGAGGAGCGAAGCCCTTCCTGGACTTCGTTTGATTAGGTGTTAGAATACGATGGTCTTTTATCATAATTTGGGACATTGATTGTCGTTAAGATCGAGGTGAGGACCTATGAGACACTCGTTTAGGCTCTTGCTGATGTGGAAGCCTTCTCGAATTTGGGTAGTAACAAACGATTTTAAAAGAAAAATGTTATGGGTATAACCAAACATGAACCGACAGTTCTAGTTCGAGTTTGGTTCCAATAATTACGTGGACCCAAATGGTTCTAATTATGAAATATCTAAAGTGTAACGGGTGGTTCCGGGTATTGAAATACCCAGATCGACCCACCCAACGCACATACCTAGTTTGAAATAGGTTATTTAAATTCTTCCCAGCACTCTTTTGCTCTTGGGGGCAATTTTTAGCTTAAGAACAATTAAGGAGGCCGCGAGGAGTATTCATAACCTTAGACGTATTGATCTCTACCGGCAACTCAATTTTATAAAGGACTGGGTCAATTGACGATGTGGTGTCTATATAGTCAAATTTTTTACTGCAAAGGCATGCTTAATGATTCTAACTCACAAAACTTTGTTGTGCAGTTCAAGCAAAAAAACGAATGGTTAGTTTCATAGGATTATGGTTTTTCAGAAGATGATGTATTCCATCTTTTGTGATTTCTGCAGATTTACAATGAAATCTAGATAAAAACGGAAATGTAGAAGATTTCGATCGGAAATCAGGAGTGAAATTTGGGAAGATTTTCAAAAATAACTTACTAGAGTGGGAATCTAAAGTTAAAATTGTCAGATTGTGATGATATGGAGCAATTTTGGATTTTTACTAATTCAAAAAATTATTTTTGAAATAAAAAAAGTTCAATAGTAAATTTAGAATTTGGAAAATAATTAAAGTAACGAGTGTAATTTCCACAATTAAATTAATTCCCACTATAATTTCTCAACATCGTAAAATTTGCAAGGTTGGGTCGTTTTGCAAAGAAGAAGAAGAAGAACCAGAAAAAAAAAATCTTCTTTTTTACCCCTTAATTCAAATATTTCTTGAAACTTTACATATATATGATACGAGTCTTACACGTGAAGTTTGAAAAGTTTAAGATTCAATAGAAAATTTAATTTTCTAAAGTGAAAATTAGTAAAAATATCACATTAGTCGAGATACATTTTGCCAGAAGCAAATAATAATGACTAGAAATTATTATTTATGAATTCAAGTTTTGGATCATTTTGCAATTTTTCAAACTTTTAAAGATCTAGGTGCAAATATTCAAAAGTTTCCTTTTGAAAAAAAAAAATGATAAATTCCATGCTATTGGTGAAAATAAGATCACTAGGAAACCAATATTGGTTTCATTTGAGACTTTTAAGAAGCTATAGACTAAATTGTAATTTTAAAAAGTTTAAATGGTGTAATTTTGGACTAAAAAGAGACTTGAGCATTTTGAATATAATTCCCAAGCAAGCTCAAAGCATTATTTTATCTATAATATGTAATAATACTAGTATATCGCTTTTTCTTGCGGTGAAATTCGACCGTAAAAGATTTTAATAGATTGAGGAGTTGAGAAGAATGAGAGAGAGTTTTGTTTGAGGGGAATTTGATTTTGAAGAATATGGAGGAATTGAGAGAGATGTATGTATTTTAATTTAAGAGGATAAAAAGGTAGTAACGAATTTAGAATATATCAATAATATCCTTTTGACAGATTTAATTTAATGTAAAAAATAAAATAGGCCGTTTTACGAGAAATGATGCAAGATATTTCATTTTATATTACACTTTAACATTTGGAACTTAAATTGAAGTGAATGGTTAATTCTGATTAAATGGATGTTTATCATTTGGTTTTAGACTTTTAGTGGCACATAAAACCCAACAGTCAAATGATAATGCAAGAAATAAATGGTTATGTTTACAAAATCACGTGCAATGTACATATATTACATACTATTCTTTCTAAAATGTACAATAATTGATGGCATTTGAATTAAGGTAAGATTTCTGGTCAACACTTAAATTTGACGACCAAATTAGTAGCGGTGAGAATTGTGTTATATATTTTGATCAGAGCCGCTAAAAATTTTTTATATGCGTTATACTAGAATGTAACATAGATACCGTTATTTATAAAGTAATTAGAAACAACTTATATATCCCAATGCCATTACTACACCGTTCTCTTATCACGACATGCCATAAATCACCATCACTTAGTATTCAATATAGTGGTTTTACATAGCAATCAAAACACACCAATACTTGCCTCAATTGATTATTATTGGAAGTTGGTTACATCATGAATAGACAATTAGACAAATAATCCTATGTTATTTCTAAAAATTGTCTAATTTTAAAACATTGTTAACCTTTAATGTTAATACCTCTTTAAGTGAAGCATTGTGTTTGAATCTTTTGATACATGATTATCATAGTATAGATACTCATGCATGCAAAATGATAATTGCATTAGGATTGATTAAAGGTGGCAAAATTGGTCCAGTCCGCGAGCCGGCCCATATAACCTACTTTTTTGGGTTGGGCCGGTTCAAATAAAATCGGGCCAATATGGCTCGGCCCGATTTTGAATTTATTTTATTATTTTTTTGCTCATTAATACTAATAACTCATTTTGGGAACAATCACGATACATAATCTAAATAATATTAATCTAAATGATCTAAACTTAAGTCACTAATAAATATTAGTCTAAAAATCCCAAGATCCAACATAAAATTGTTTAGATTTAATTCAAATTTAGTTTAATTTAAATTTCAATCTAAAATATATTTGGTGTGACAAGTAAATTATTTATTTTAAATTTACTTATAAGTAATTTTTTTAATTTAAGCCAAACATGCTTATATCTCAAAACATTAAGACTATCATGTTTTTAATGTTTGTATTTTTTTAAACAAAAAAGTGTCTACTAATAGTTTACAATTAATAAAAAAATTATTATTGTTACCACACGATTACGACACGACTGCCACGTCAGCACGGGCCCCATCCAAGTCCAGTAAGAGCCCAGTTCGTAATCTATCAAGAACCCTATCTGGGCCCTGCTAGGGCCTTGGAAGGGCCCGTCACACACTTGGGCCTTCGGCAACCAGAAATCCGCGAGTCATGTGGAGGGTCTCGGCGCCCGCATGCGAACCATAGGGCCTCGTCAGGCCTCGCATCATTCGTAACCAGTGAGCAACTCGATATACCAGGGCAACCAGAGAAGTAATTAAAGAAAGATTGCGTGGGATTAGGCACACGAATCTCCACAAGGAAACACAATCATGATCTCCTAAAATCATGCAACGTGATAAACTCAAGGAAGGAAGGCAATCTCGGGTATCTTTATCACATAAGGAAGGAGGATCCGATTGAAGACTGAATTGATTTGTCTTCCAAATCAATTAGAATTCTTGCGCTATAAATACAACGTCTCCGGTTGTTCCAAGGTACGCACTTTTTATGCTTAAGAATCCCACCCTAAACTCTGCTCAAATCTCTGCCTGCTTGTCTCTCCCACACCCCTCTTTGTTCCCGCCCCCGTGTATCTCCCATATACCGACAGTTGACTTGATCGTCGGAGTGCCAACGATCGCCGTACCCTTTTTCTCCGAAGATCTAGGTGCCTAACGGTCGTCCTAGTGTGCAGGTAACATACGAGCTGGCAGAGGAGTGACTGGAGATTTGTTGGCACGTGGACTAGTGCAGGTTCAGACGTCAACAAATTGGCACCGTCTGTGAAAAATGAAAAACCTCACACGACCAAGTGCTTTTGGTAAAACGTGTCTTCTACCTGAAAGAGCATGACATCTGAACAGTCCACAGAAAAAGAGGTGGAGTCCCACCACACCAATCTGCGACAGGAGAGCGTCCAAGACCTACAGAACGTCACCCGTTGCAGGAAGAGAAGATATCAAAAGAAACGGACGATGGAACAGGAGAACCAGGACCTCAAGATGGACAACGCCCCACGCTTGAATTGTTGGAGAATCAATCCCTCCAACATGGACCCAAGCGCAGCCGTGCCCGGAGGAGTCCCTCACCCACTGGTTCGCTGGACAGCCATGGTTCCTAGGAGGAACCCCCTGTTTCTAACGGCCGGAACCCTCGGAACCCAGCTCCGAAGCCCCCCGCAGGACGGTCACAAAGGGAGACCCTTTCCTGTACGTGAAAGCCACCCGGTTCCTGCAGCTAGCGTGTTTGACAGGTTGGGAGTGGGGTCTTCGATTGCACCCCCCAACCCACACACAGCAGGCGCAGTGAACATAGCGAAGCCCGTACGAAAAAGAAGAAGGACCCGAAGAATCAAGAAAAGGTCGAAGACGAAAAGGAAAGGCTGGAGTGTTACGAGGACGATGATGACGAGAACCTACCGTTTACCAACTACATGAAGGCAATGGAGGTGCCAGCCAACTTCCGAATGCCAATCATGGACAAGTATAATTGAAGAGGTGATCCCACGGACCACATAAACACCTACAAGACAAAACTCCAGGGCTAATCCCCCGCAGTGAAGTGTCAGAATTTCCATACCACACTCACGGGTGACGCGAAAAGGTGGTACAACAAGCTGAGGCCAGGGAGTATCCGAAGCTGGCCGCAACTTAAGAGGGAGTTCCTCAACGCCTTCATTAGCAACCAGACGATGATTGCTGACATTGCCCAACTCAATGATATCTGGCAAAAAGAGGGAGAAACCGTCAAAAGCTACTTTAAACGATTCAGCAACATCATCAACAAGATCGAGACGGTGACCAACAAAAAGGCCCTAGATGCGCTGATAACGAGGCTCCACATGCGAACTCCCTTTTGGAGAGACGTTCAAAATAGTCAATCGAAAGTCTACAGCTAGCTGGTGGACATGATCCAGCATGAAATCCGATCAGAAGAAACGATCAAGAACAGAGAAAGAGCTGAAAGGGAGAGAGGAAATCGATACAGGAGAGATGGGTGTCGCTCTCCAGAGCCTCGGTTCTCTCGTTTTCAGAGGAGGTGTTCTCCAGAACCAACCAACAACCATTACCGGAGGTTCAATCAAACGGAGGTAGCCCCAGTCCCACGGACACCAGTAGCGGCCCCCCTACCTGTGGTGACCCCGTCCAAGTTCTGTCGTATACACAAGACCAGGGTACATAACACAGAAAATTGCCCGGATGTGAGGGAGCTAATCAATCGCGAGAACCACGGGCTAGGCGAGAGGGATCAAACGGCGCGAGGACGTCGAGGACCGTCCACACAAGGGCGAAGACCTCCTCCTCAGCGTCGGAACGATGGACCTCGCCACGACGGAGGAAGAAACGAAGGTGACAGGGACCAACCGAGGGCCGAGAGGCCCCAAGGGGCCCCACCTGTTCGAAAGATAAATACCTTCTTTGGAGGACCGTATGTCAGAGGAAGCACGATGAACTCGCGACGTAACTACGTGAAGGCAGCCAGGGGGGAACCCTTAGAGAGCTGGCAGGTACACGGGCATCGGCCTAGAGTGCAGCCAATCTCATTCACTGAAGAGGACGAATCCGAGATACATTACCCGCATTGCGATGCCCTAGTGGTACGCTCTATTGTCGCCAGAAACGACCTAGGCCGGATGTTTGTCGACGACAGAAGCGCCGTGAACATCCTATTTTGCAGTGCGTTCAACCAAATAGACGTGGATCACGAACTGGCGGCCATCACCGAGCCGCTATTTGGTTTCACAGGGGACAGTCTCGTCCCGCGAGGAAAGATTACCCTGGCGGTAGATTTCGGGGAACCACCTTGCCACCTCCGAAAATTTATGGAGTTCCTAATAGTGGACACCCGCTCTGCTTACCACGGGGTCCTTGGTAGGCCCGCGCTGAAGGATTTACAGGCGGTTACGTCCATACACCACTTGGCGATGAAATTCCCGACTCCCGAATGAATAGCTAAAATCCGTGGTAATCAGACGGAGGCACGAGCATGCTACATGAACGCGTTACGAAAAGCTGCCAAACGCGAGGATATCACCCAGCCGGCATTTCTATTTTGTCTTTTTCCTACATTATTTTGATCTTTTTAGAGATTTTTTCTTTTTGCCGGACGCCAGGAAACTAGACGCCGTTCAATAATATTGGTCTTTTATGAATTCGAAGTGTCTCCCAAGCAGAGAGCACCAATACGGCAGCGAGGGAGTGTGGTTCGCGACCAACTCTATTAACTCGCTGGGTAAATATTTTACGCGTAAGAAAGCAAGTACAAAGAACACGACAGCGAGGAAGTGTAGTTCGCGGCCAACTCTATTAACTCGCTGGGTAAACATTTTACGCGTAAGAAAGCAAGTACAAAAAACACGGCAGCGAGGGAGTGTGGTTCGCGACCAACTCTATTAACTCGCTGGGTAAACATTTTACGCGTACGAAAGCAAGTACAAAGAACACGGCAGCGAGGGAGTAAGGTTCGCGGCCAACTCTATTAACTCGCTGGGTAAACATTTTACGCGTACGAAAGCAAGTACAAAGAACACGGCAGCGAGGGAGTGTGGTTCGCGGCCAACTCTATTAACTCGCTGGGTAAACATTTTACGCGTACGAAAGCAAGTACAAAGAACACGGCGACGAGGGAGTGTGGTTCGCAGCCAACTCTATTAACTCGCTGGGTAAACATTTTACGTGTAAGAAAGCAAGTACAAAGAACACGGCAGCGAGGGAGTGTGGTTCGCGGCCAACTCTATTAACTCGCTGGGTAAACAATTTACGCGTACCAAAGCAAGTACAAAGAACAAGGCAGCGAGGGAGTGTGGTTCGCGGCCAACTCTATTAACTCGTTGGGTAAACATTTTACGTGTAAGAAAGCAAGTACAAAGAACACGGCAGCGAGGAAGTGTGATTCGCGGCCCAACTCTATTAACCTGCTGGGTAAACATTTTACGCGTAAGAAAGCAAGTACAAAGAACACGGCAGCGAGGGAGTATGGTTCGCGGCCAACTCTATTAACTCGCTGGGTAAACATTTTACGCGTACGAAAGCAAGTACAAAGAACACGGCGACGAGGGAGTGTGGTTCGCAGCCAACTCTATTAACTCGCTGGGTAAACATTTTACGTGTAAGAAAGCAAGTACAAAGAACACGGCAGTGAGGGAGTGTGGTTCGCGGCCAACTCTATTAACTCGCTGGGTAAATAATTTACGCGTACCAAAGCAAGTACAAAGAACACGGCAGCGAGGGAGTGTGGTTCGCGGCCAACTCTATTAACTCGTTGGGTAAACATTTTACGTGTAAGAAAGCAAGTACAAAGAACACTGCAGCGAGGGAGTGTGGTTCGCGGCCAACTCTATTAACTCGCTGGGTAAACATTTTACGCGTAAGAAAGCAAGTACAAAGAACACGGCAGCGAGGGAGTGTGATTCGCGGCCAACTCTATTAACCTGCTGGGTAAACATTTTACGCGTAAGAAAGCAAGTACAAAGAACACGGCAGCGAGGGAGTGTGGTTCGCGGCCAACTCTATTAACTCGCTGGGTAAACATTTTACGCGTAAGAAAACAAGTACAAAGAACACGGCAGCGAGGGAGTGTGGTTCGCGGCCAACTCTATTAACTCGCTAGATAAACATTTTACGCGTAAAGCAAGCAAGTACAATTAACCCGACGGCGAGGGAGTGTGGTTCGCGGCCAATCCTATCAGATCGCTGGATAAACAATCAACGCGAATGTGCGCAACTAGGATTCATTCGATGGCAAATAAAATCTGATCATGGCTCGCGAACCATTCCGCGCCACCAAGGGCATTATTTGTAATCTCAGACTTGTATCAATGACTTCGTAAGCGACACTAAACATCGACGAGGCTCGAAACAAGTATGTAAAACGTGAGCATCACAAACACGATAAGGGCACACACACAAATATGAAGGTAACTCAGCACCCTTTTATTAAATACGAAATACAATACAGAAGAAGATATAATTGCAATATATTTTAAAACCCCGCCACCTCATTGGGCCAGCACATAAATGGGGTAACTAGATCTACTAACCCTATCCCCTGGTCTACGCTGGCTCCGCCCAGGTTGAAAAACCTGAATTCACCATGATTGGGAGTCTCCCAAGCCAACTTGAGTTAATTTGATGGCTTATTAGACCATAGTGCTCAAAAAATGCAATTGATGCCTTTTTTTGGCAGTAGGAGACCCCCCTAGCCCCGTCAACCGTTCAGGGGAGGGTCGGGCTAAGGCTGCTAAGCCTAAATCCCCACCCCATACGTTTGGTCTCCTGAACGTTGATTGGCCAGATTTTTGGTCCTCTGAATATTGATTCTCAGATTGACAGGCATCTTGATGGATGCCAGCCCTCCAACCGCACCACCATTACACGTTTTCTATCTCTATCTCGATCACACGATAATGGCAGGTTAAATGCAACAGTCTCACGATGGAAGAGTCTAGTTAGGCTTACATCCTATTTATAAAGGGCTACGTTGGAAATGGGTGTAATGCAATAAATACGGTCATAACAGAGAATCTGGAATGGCGCACAGACGTTCTACCTCTCCAAGGCATTGAAGACGCCAACCTTCCGGGTTCCACCAGGTGTCTACGTCATCAATGATAGGGGAATGATTCTCAAATTTAAAGCGTCTTCCCCCCACGCGCACAAAGAATCGAAACATTGGATAAGCAAAAGGTCAATTCCAATTTTGTTTTCAATTTAATTCGGGCAAAAAACATAAGGATTACAAAATATAAGTGCCCCGCCGCCTCTTCAAGGGTCGGCACACTGCGGGCCTCCCTCAGTTGGAGGAGGTGTCTGATCACCTGCAGTACTAGGTCCAGCGTCAGGAGCTTGAGCCTCGGCTGGGCTCTGTCGAAGGAAAGAAATGTCCCATTCCGGGTGGACCTCCATGATGCTCTCCACCAACTGCTCGCCTCCAGCTGTCATCAAACGTTCGGCAAGGTCTTGATACTCAGGCATTTCCACAAATGCATCCTGGTAAGCCTCCACCGCCTTGGCCTCGGCAACCGCACATTTAGCCCGGACCCTCTCCAGTTCCAGCCTCGTGTCCGCCAGAAACTTGCCCTCCTCCGCGACGATGGTCTCCAACCTATTAGTCGCGTTGGCAAGGGCTTCCTCGACGGCAAGTGCCCGGTCCTCGGCCAACTTTTGGGCCTCTTCAGCGCGCTTCTGTGCCTCTTCGGCACACTTCTAAAGCTCCTCGGCACGTTTCTGAGTGGCCTCGGCAGCCCGCTTTTGTTCCCAGGCGTCCTTCAAGCACTCTTTCGAGGCCTTCAATTCAATCTCATATTTCACCTTAATATCTGCCTCCCTTGCAACAGAGGCGTCGAGTTTGAATCGAAGTCCCCCTCTTTCGGACTCCAGCTGTACCTTCTCAAGCTGAACAGCTTTCAGCTCCTCGGACAGCTTGGCGGCCTTGGCCTCCTCCTCATGGCACTGGCCATCATAACTTTCCACAATACTGAACAGCTCGTTGCTCAGCACCAGGCCCCGTTTCAGGTTCATTTCTACCATCTTCAGCTGCTCCCGTACAGTGGCCCCCTCGACAGTCTTCTCCCATTTCTGGGTCCAGTACTTGTGCACGCTTGCCGCCATCATCGCGGGATGGGCTGGGAGCATCTCTAGGACGGAAGTTTCCAGTTCTCCCCGACGTTGGGTTATCCGGACGGGGCTCCCTTGGTCAGACGAGGGGCCAGGTTTATTTACACCCTCGGTTCGCCCTGACTTACGGGCATCCCCCATGAACCCCCCTCTAGACACGAAATCCTTCTTCTTTCGCGCACCCACATCGCCCACGTCCTCGGCAATGCCCTTCTCCTTGTCCTTGGCTGGGATGGGGCCGGGAGAAGGATCGGTCACCAAAGGAGGGAAGGGAGGAGGAACGACCTGACTAGGGGCGGGCTCTGGTTGCGCAGCCGCCGGGATACCTTGCGATGACCCGGGCGCCTCCCGGACGGGCACCTGAGCGGAAGACCCCTCTCTGCTAGTAGGGCGGGCAAGGTGGAGTGTGGGCACGCTTTTGAACCTAAAAGCTGTTAAGCACATACGTTAGTGAGCGATGCGCCCAAATAATTCCACGCCATAGCACCAAAACACCGAAGCAAGTGAAACTTACACATTAGTCCGCAGTTGGCCAAAAGTTTATCGTCTTTCAAGAGATTCCCGAGGCTCCGGAAGTCGCTGCTGAGAGACCGAACCTTATCCCACTTCGACCTCAGCTCTCTTTGGCTCCTCTTCGAGATCGGTGGCTTCCCGCAATCTGCAAAAGGGAATAAATACATCAAGTCAGGAATCGTAATCAAAATTTCATACGATTGTGGCGAGTTATACCAAGATCCTCGAAATGTCGAGGGATAGAAACGTGCGGAAGGGAGTCCTCGGGCGTAAATTCCCAATCTCCACCAACGAAGATGAACCTCTCTTTCCAGTTGTACACTTTGTTGGGGTTGTCGGTGGCCGTCCCCCATTTCTGACCCGGCCGGAGAGATATATTATACCAGCCGGCGGACCGGCAAGGTCGGTATATGGACTCAAACTCCCTGGGAGACAAGTCTCCTCCAGCCTTGGCAACGCTCCACAAAATATAGAAGGCTACCATCTGCCCCCAGCCATTTGGCGTTATTTGACAGGGAGCCAGATTCCAGTCCCTCAACACTTGGCGAAAAAAAAGGATGCATGGGTAGGCGAAGGCCTTGCTGCATCGCAGGCTCGTAGACTGCCACATACCCTTCGGGAGGATGGTCGGCACGCTCTTCTGGGCTCAGGGCTCTGAGTGTCAGGGACGAGGGAATATCGTAGGACAACCGTATGTCCTCCAACTCTGCCTCCGTGATCCTCGACTGAGCCATAGACGCTTCGGTTGCCGATCGTTTCAGCTCCTCGTCCAGAGCCTTCGCAGCCGGAGCATCCCTCTTGTCCAAAGACCCCCTCATTTCGGGCACCCCCGCGTCCTGCCTCCCCTTCGCTACCATCTCTCTCGCCGGCACAGGGGGCCTGACCTCCCTCCCACTCGTCGACGGAGCCGACGGGTTCACAACAGGAGGCTCCAGATTCACCCCTTCTACGACTCCAGAAGAGGAAGATGATGTAGAGGCCGACGAAGAAATGCTCCCAATAATACTAGGGTTTGTGGGAGCGTCGGACGGGTTCTGTGAGTCGTCGTTTCCAGATGACATTGGGCCGTATGCAAGTAATGGTATCGTACTGTGACTATGAAAATAAACAATGCAAGCAAATTTCAACCGCTTTTTGAGCGCTTACCTCGAATGTACGACTCAAATGGCACACCAGCTACAAGTGTATCGCTTATCGGCAGAATAACTACAGTAAGCACGAAGGTAAGAAGAAGGTGCAACATTTGGGTGGATGCCTGGTTTTATATAGGCGCACTCACACATCCACCGTCCAGATCCCAAGCGTTCCATCTGGGCATACAGATGGTCGACGCGTGTCTTCAATGGTATAGTAGGCGGGAAAGCGAAACCTACGCATTTAATGAATCAGGACGCGCGCCCCCATTCTCCCTCTCACGCCACCGTATTTAATGCGTACACCCCCTCACTCATGATTGCCTGACCAGAGAGGGACAATCTTGATAGACAGAACCACGCCATCAGGGGACACGTCAGCATTGGCCTGGCCCCTTGAAGCCCTCACCCGTCATGAATATTCGGCTTCGGACTTGGGGGACTATATATTGGGAGTAGGTCGAATTACTCCCTGCCGAACCACCTTGAGAATGTATTTTCCGCGAAGCGCACCCGCATTCCGTTCCTGCGAGGCACATCAACGTTCTGGATATCCTCAAAAGTCCCACACCCATTATAAATAATAAGCTTGGACTTGAGAGATTATTGTTACCACATGATTACGACACGGCTGCCACGTCAGCACGGGCCCCATCCAAGCCCAGTAAGGGCCCAGTTCGTAATCTATCAAGAACCCTATCTGGGCTCTGCTAGGGCCTTGGAAGGGCCCGTCACACACTTGGGCCTTCGGCAGCCAGAAATCCGCGAGTCATGTGAAGGGCCTCGGTGCCCGCATGCGAACCATAGGGCCTCGTCAGGCCTCGCATCATTCGTAACCAGCGAGCAACTCAATATGCCGGGACAACCAGAGAAGTAATTAAAAAAAGTGGGATTGGGCACACGAATCTCCACAAGGAAACACAATCATGATCTCCTAAAATTATGCAACGTGATAAACTCAAGGAAGGAAGGCAATCTCGGGTATCTTTATCACATAAGGAAGGATGATCCGATTGAAGACCGAATTGATTTGTCTTCCAAATCAATTAGAATTCTTGCGCTGTAAATACAACGTCTCCGGTTGTTCCAAGGTACGCACTTTTTATGCTTAAGAATCCCACCCTAAACTCTACTCAAATCTCTGCCTGCTTGTCTCTCCCACACCCCTCTTTGTTCCCGCCCCCGTGTATCTTCCATATACCGGCAGTTGACTTGATCGTCGGAGTGCCAACGATCGTCGGACCCTTTTTCTCCGGAGATCTTGGTGCCTAACGGTCGTCCTAGTGTATAGGTAACATACGAGTTGGCAGAGGAGTAACTGGAGATCTGTTAGCACGTGGACTGGTGCAGGTTCAGACGTCAACAATTAATTTGAAAGAAAATTGACGTTTATCTATTGACTAATACATGAGAGCCCCAATTTTATAAATTAATCTCTTTAAAAATCTTAAAATATATAGACTAAATTTATTTAATATTGTATTTAATGTAATGTATTAGATTGTATATAAAATTTATTTTTAAAAAAAAATTAAGAACAAGTTGGGCTAATGGGTTGGATTGGGCTAGCATATTTCTGGCCCATACAAAATTGGGCTGGGCCAGCCCAATCCAATTTTCATGTGTGACACTACTTTGATGGGTTGGGCTACCCATTTGCCAGCTCTAGTATTGATCAATATTCTAAAAAGCGTAAAGTATGGCTAGGCGTGGAGGTCGAATTTCAAGCTTTTCGAATCTAAGCGAGTCTTAGGCGAGAGCGAGATAAGAACAAGACGAGAGCGATGCGTGATACGTAGCTAGATATGGAAATCGAATTTCAAGTCTATGCGAGACTTATGCGGGCTTTTTAAAATAGAGGTATTGATAGCTAATGCTTGTTATTTATTAATATTCAATTAATTACGAATGCACTTTTTTTTTTAAATAATATTAAAAAAAAGAATTCTTCTAACTCCATTTTTTATTTTCTTAATATACTTTTACTTCTACTCTAACCTGATCTTATATGTCAGATTTATATAAAATAATTCGAATGAGAGAAACATTAAAATCATACCTTAGCTTGGTATTGTGTTTACCTAATTCATATACCATCAATTGTTAAAGTAGGTGTAAATATTTGGTAGATTTAAAATATATTCTAGGAATTTCAAAAATTAAAAGAAACTATAAACAAGGCAATGAAAATAAGAAATGTTGAAGACAAGAGAAACTTATGAACTAAGGAAAAGTACAACTTCCTCAATTATTCTACTTTACTTATAGTTTGATTCTTTAAACTGGTAGATAAACGATTGTAACTACAGAACTGAGTTTTTAGCTTAATATTATATTATCTAGTACCTCTTTGATGTCGCATATGTTCCAAATGATGAAAGATGGTGACCATGAAATTTGAAGTATCTAAGTGATTGAAAACAAAAAAAATTCTATTACCCGAAAATCCTTAAAATTAGAGGGGTGACCATATTATGACGGTCAATGATTGCGGTAAATTTTGTGTATTTTGACATATTGTGTTTTAAGAGATTTGTCAATACTTGTTTTTTAGCCGATGTTAATTATTTATATGATTAGATGTAGTGTATCACGGGATACACCTCTTATATTTGTTGAAGAAAAATCTTACCGATATGTTATGATTTATTACGATAGTAAGGATGGTCTCATTTGTGGAATTTATCCTAAGTTAGCTCTATATGCAAATAGGTGGTTGAATAGGTTGACTAGGTCTTTGATTTTGTGTGATTAAATTGATGACCATTGTGACCGTATCTATTTTGAGGTCGTTGTTGTTCGAATGCATTCAAGGACCATCAAGTGGGGGAATAGCTTGTACTGAGTCAAGATTTTGAGAGAAAAATAGATATGACCATGGACCAACTAGATATTTAATAAAAAATGTTTACTATACAAAATATACTAAGAGCATTTTTAGTAAACTTTTTTTTAGATGTGTCACATAAGTATATATAAACAGAGTTATAAAAAAAATACTCTACAATACATGCTGATGAGGACTCTGTTTAACTGATGTGACACATCAAAAAATAGACTCCATTTAGAAGTTCGTTTAAATTTAAATAGACTTTTAGACGGAGTGATTTAAGAATTTAAATTCAATTCAGCATTTTATTAAAATAAATGTTGGATGAAGAAATAAAAATTGAAAACTTGCCAAATTAAAATAAAATAATACCATATAAGCCATAATATTAGTTTTATGAATTTTAAATTTAACTGTCTATTCAATAGACGAAGCGCTATATAGATTATAAGTCTATCTATTTTACTTGCCACATAGACTTCAATAGACAAAGCGCATTAGAGATGCTTTAACAACAATGAAATATTAAAACGTTAGCGTCAACGTCTAATTTATCTTATCAAAAAGACCTAAAGAAAAAATTGTAAGTAATAAATCAATCCCTGCAATAATATAAAAGTCTTAATTTGTCAGTGTTCAATTTTTGTCTAATACAACGTTGTTTTGGTGATTTTTTTTTCACGTCTTTCCATCAACTCCCGTCTAAATATCTCCATAATTTCCCATTTCCCCAACCACAAATTCGAGGCTCAAAAATAGCTTTAAATATCATCAAATCTTTTACAAAATCGAAGGTAAATTCTTTACATTTTTCAAATTTAGATTAGGTTTCACTATTAATTTGCTTCTTTCATTTGTTCAGAAAATAAAGTGTTGTTTCTCTGTACTTTTTCTTTTTCTGTTTTGTGTTACTCTAAAAAAATGTATCTAAATGTATGTGGATAAAAATATATATACATGTATGTGGATGTATATATATGTATATCTGTATATTGTAACATTCAAGAAGAACAAACAAACAAATAGATAATCAATATATATATTTTCCTTTTCTGTCTTCTTTCCATTTAGCACCCGTTTGATTGAGATTATAAATTAGCTTATAAATCAATATTGGTTTATTTGAGTTGGAATTGTTGACTTTTCAACTTACTTTAATGTAAATTGACAAAATTGCCTTTTCTATTTTGAAATGACATTTTGTTATTTAAGAATAATATATGCATTTCATGTTAAAATTAGATTGAAAAGTCAAAAAATACATCTGAAATAAATCATTTTTAGTTTATAATCCTTGTCAAACGAGACCTTAACAACGATGTTGCTTTTTTTTCAAAGTGTCTTCTACTATATTTTTTATATTTATTATTTCCGAATTATACATTTAAAATTTTTTAATTTTTGTTTTCACCAAAAAATGACCCAACGGGCATCCAATAATTTTTTAGGTTGGTTTTCCCTCCATTTAAGTAGGGAAATCCGATCCTGACATTAATTGGGAACCATTTACTGGTTCCCTTGCAAAATGGGCCTTTTGCTAAAAAAAAATTCTCCAATCAAAACAGGTTTTCATTCAATTTTTCATCAAAATTTTTTTTTTTGGGTATTTGATCTTATAAGCAAATTGTACACAATTTATTAATATTTGGCTTTAGATATTTGGATCATTTCACTATTGGTCCAATTCAATGGGTTGTTATTATTTGCAGATTATATTTTAGAACATTTTCCTTTTTTTTTCACTGTATAATTAGTTCATTTTGTCCCATTTAAAATGCCCACAAAATTTTGTCAATATTGTCAACAAATAATGGAAACCATTTTTTCTTCCTAATCTGTGTTCAGAAAATTGTTCAGAAAATAAAGTGTTGTTTCTCTATATTTTTTCTTTTTCTGTTTTGTATTACTCTAAAAAATTGTATCTATATGTATGTGGGTAAAAATGTATCTATATGTATGTCGGTGTATATGTATGTGTATCTATATGTATGTGGGTAAAAATGTATCTATATGTATGTCGGTGTATATGTATGTGTATCTGTATGTAGCATTTAGGAAGAACAAACAAATAGGTTGGAGAATCAATATATATATATCCTTTGTCCAGAAGCTCAACATATGGGAATTGTTCTGGCCCAAATTTTGGTTCATATCTCATTTTGTCGAGTTTCTCAACATCCA
This sequence comes from Forsythia viridissima, assembly GCA_030279155.1. Classification (NCBI taxonomy): domain Eukaryota; kingdom Viridiplantae; phylum Streptophyta; class Magnoliopsida; order Lamiales; family Oleaceae; genus Forsythia; species Forsythia viridissima. The sequence goes on along the minus strand of CM059034.1, from coordinate 26,203,122 downwards.
TATATATATTTTGTATTTCCTGTCTTTTTCTTTTCATTTAACAACGATGTTGCTTTTTTATCAAAGTGTCTTCTAACTATATTTTTTATATTTATTATTTGCAAATTATACATTTAAATTTTTTTTCCACCAAAAAATGACCCAACGTGCATCCAAGTTAGTTTTCCGACATTTATTATCGGGAAAATTGACAAATTTTATGTCGGTTTTCCCAACATTTAAGTCGGGAAAGCCGACATTAATTGGGAACCATTTCCTAGTTCCCAAGCAAAATGGGCATTTTGCAATTTTTTTTTTCTCTTCTTTTTTTTCTTTCTTTTTCTCTCTAATCCAAACAGGTTTTTATTCAATTTTTCACCAATCTTTTTTTTTTTTTTGGTATTTGATCTTATATGCAAATTCTACACAATTCGTTAATATTTTGCTTGTTAATATTTGACTTTAAATATTTGGATAATTTCACTATTGGTCTAATTCAATGAATTGTTATTATTTGCGGATTATATATTAAAAATTTTTCCTTTATTTTTTTACTGTATAATTAGTTCATTTTGTCCAATTTAAAATGTCTACAAAATTTTATCAATATTGTCAACAAATAATGGAAACCAATTTGAGTCACCTAAATTGTCATTTTTGAGCATATTTTCATTTTGGATAAAGAATAAAGACAAAATGCATGTAGGTTGGGTATATATATATATATATGCCTTTGCATGATTTATGATTTAAAATTTATTTTATTTACAAGTTATATTATGACACAATACAAATGACAATACGAATGACTTAAATATCGAAAAAATCGACATAAATAATGTTGATTTTCTCGACTTACATAAAAATTTATCAGTTTTTCGACAATAAATGTCAAAAAAATCAACATAAAAACTTGTCTCAGTTTGACCGATATAAATAAAAAATTTGAATTTCATTCGAATCATATAAATTTTTTTTATATTTTTAACAAAATAATTAATATACGTACAATACAAGTACGTAAAACTAATATATGGAGTAGTATACTATTGTAGATCCCATTTGTTGCCGGCATCCAACTACAAATCTAGAAGAGGTACAAGCATTTAACGCGTATGCGGTCGTTGAATTTGAATAGGGTCCAAACAACAGGTGGCATCATCCTTGTTCAATCTTCACCGCCTCTCTTTTAATTCTTTTCTCTTTGTTTTGTCCTATAATAATTAATAATACTCAAATCAATCCTACCCAATTTACCCGCCATCTAACGCTTGTCAATTTATGACACCAAACTCCCCACCATTTGATTTATATTTCATTTAAATCCTAAGCTGATGTGACAATTTAATCAAAGAATAACAAAATTCGCACTTCACCAATTATGTTATTCAAATTAATGGATTTATCAATTTAATTATACATTTAAGTTTAATGATCAATTTAAAAATAAAATGAAATTCGATAATTAATGTGGTACCACCTTGAATTTAAGAATATTTTTGAAAGTATTTATAAATACTTATAAATTGATTAAATATTATTTTTATGTATATATTTCGTATGATTTATAATTTTTATTTATTTTTTATTTACATATTTTATAAAATCTTTAATTTATAATTAAAAAAAATTTATAAAGGAAAAAAGGAAAAAGAAAAAGGGCAGAAGAGAGAGAGTCCCAAGTCTGACCAAATATTCGTTTATTATTTTTTTAAAAATTTGGTGGGTGCCATAAAAATTGAAAAATCAAATGGAGGCTATAGAGCCACACCGTCCCACTGCTTTTGAATTGTCCAATAGTAACAGAGTACCAAAGCTAGAGAGAGAAATAGTTGCTGGAGCAACGAAGAAGCTGCTGTTTCTCCACACACCCTGGAATTTTGTCAATTTTCTCTGTATTCACATAACGCAAATCATCTCTCTCTCTCTCTAGTAATGTAAGCATTTATGTGGTTTTTTTAAAGTTTTGGTTCTTATTTGCTTTATTTTGCTCCATTTTGTTTAATATTTTCTACATTATTTTTGGTCAAATTGCCATCTTTTCATGAAATTTGATCGATCGGGGCTTCGGGGAAGTTATTAAGAAAACCCAGTATCAAATTTCGTTCCCACAAGAGGTTTTTTGAGGTTTTAATAAAAAATTCTCTTTTTCCTTTTTGCATTGTTGAAGGCGCTTGACAATCATTTTTTTCCCTAAAAAAACCGGAGGTTAAGATTCCCATCGGATCGTGAGGAATTTAAGTGTATTCAAGAATTTGAGCGTGCTTTTGCTCAGAAAATTTATTTATTTTTTCCATTTTTTGGAATAATTTTAAGTTAGTAAAGTTTTTAGTTGAGCATATCTACTAATTGTGGTTTAAGATTTGGTGGGAGATCGTTAATGGTGCGACTGATTAGTGAAGAGTCACTGCAATTTGGTAACCGCATGGTCCCCTCCATTAAGTTAGGCAGATAAGTCAGTGGGACCTCTACTAAAAGTTTGATTCACTTTCGAAGAACAGAAAGAGTGGCAAAAGTTTGCTTTTTGATCCAATTATCACGCATTGTACAATTCATTGAATTGTAGCAAAATAAGGGAAAAGACCCCTTTCAAGAAAAAATGTCACAGAAGAAATCTAAGGGTTCGCCATCTCTTCAGTCTATCAAATCGTTGCCGGTGGACTTTAGTTTTGTGGGTTCACCTGGAAATGAAAGGATGATGGTATCTGACAGTGTATTGGGAAATGGTGCGTCGTTGACTGAGGCTGAGGAGGGCTATGCTAATGGCAATGATAATGTTTATCGGAATAATGAGTCGCCCTATAGTAGGTGGACCGAGGATAGACCTTCTGTGGGTGATGATGGTGAGGGTATGAAGGCTGCGAGTTCATTTAAGTCGTTCGGACGGTCGTCTGTTGATTCTAAGTGGAGCGACACCACACCATATGCGGCCAAGAAGGTATAAATTGGTTATATTATATTCTGATTCATATTACTCTAATACTCTATTTCTATCACATTCTTTCAAACACTCTTCTTGCAGAGTAGGGTTGTAGACTTCTTGTTGATCTTTTCTTATTTTTAATATTGTCTGGATTCTATGTCCTTATCTATCTGGGAATGTTTGTGTGTCAGTTGAATCAATGCATTCTGCAGGGTGCATTACAGAAAAGTGGATATGACAATTACAAACTCTTGCTTACTTGTTTAATTTGCTATCTGAATGCCTGAAACATTGGATGCATGTTTCTGTCCATTATTTATATTGTGGGCTGAGGTTATGTTAATAGCCTTTGGAATTGGATTTTATTTGTCAGATGAAAAAAGTATAGGCTCTTTAAACATAAGATGCTCTCTATTTTAGAGAGCTTAAAATTATACTCCAAAATAACTTTTTAAAATAGAGGGTGGGTTTGGCTCTCCTCTATAATTAAATGCATTTATAGAATTCCAATTTTCAATACTCATATGTTGACTAAATTAAAAATATATACAACGTAAGTGCACATATGATGTCCTTCTAGTTACTAATTTATTGGATGAGATTGTTAATCCATATTACATTCACACGTTAGTTGGAAAAGGATATAAACTCTGAGAAAGGGCATTTTCACTGAATAACTATTACCATTTTCCACATTTCCTTGATATGGTAAACATGATTACTTTTTCACCGAAGTGCATTTAATGTAGTCATTTGTTGCAGTAATAAGGGATGTGAAACAATGTTGAAGATATAACAGGTCATATATAGCATTGAGATAAACTTTGCTTGCCCAGTTTAAGGTTTCAATGAGTTGGATTGTGCATGAATGCCTAGAGATAGCATTAGTCTTTAAGAAGGCAATGATTATTCAAACCATGTGCATCAATGGCCACATAATCAAATACTTTTTGGTGCGAGTCTTGTGCAGAAACTGTTATTGAGACTGGTGCTGGAGTGAATGCGATGCCTGTGTAAATGCACACCTAAACCTGCTTGTAGACTTAAGCAGAGAGGCACAGAAATGTATCTGTAGTCCATTTTCTTCGAGCACTAATAATGCAGAATTCAATGTGTTTTGCACTCTAAGATAGTGGCAATTGATTTTGTGCATGGTGTTCACATACATGTTCAGGGGCGCTGGTATTTTGTTTCAGAGATGAATATCACTGCACCTAGCTGGGGAATGACGGGCAAAAGTAGAATTATCTTTGTACCTTTACAAGGAAAAGATGCGTAGTTTTGTTTTGATCATTTGGACTCTATTCCTTGATTAGAGTGTTCATGTTTGACATGTTTTGGACATTTGCCGAAATACTTGGAAAATGTTTTTGTTATTTTTCTAATTTCAGACGTGCTGAAGACATGTTGACAAGCTAGGGAGGGACATACTGGGTCTTGTGAATAGTGATATACTCAAAGGACACTTTGGGTTAAAATGTAATTTAAAAAACAAAAATATGAGTTGAATTATAATATGACAAGCCTTGGTTCCAAATGAGGTGAGAAATAGGAAAAATAATAATAAGGTAGGGTAAAGGGAATAGTTAAAAGAGTGACTGTCCATGACCTATGCATCTCCAATGAGCATTGTGCCATTGTTTGGCCATGGCGCTTTACGAAATTCCAGCGTCTGTTCTTTTTCCTCTTATCCGAGAATCCAATTTAGAAAACCACAAATCTAAGAGCTATTTGAGTAAAAAAATATTTTGGATGATATATTATGAATTTTTCTTAATTCTAAATGTCTGTGGTGTGTGTCTCCTACATTCTCAGAGAATGCCGTCTTCGCCTGTCTGTCATGTTCCATGTCTGTGCTTAGAACCCTATTCGAAGTGAATAGTTATTCTTATATTCTTTTGCTTTGACTTAAATCAAAACAACTTGATCACATCACCAAGTTGAAATAACTATGTAAATTTCTGTTTTACCGTTCCTAAACACCACCGCAATCAAAAGAACATGTTAGCAATGCCTGCACTGAAATATTTGAAGATCCTTGTTTTTCATTTAGAGATACCACCTCAATCGTGATTTCTACTCAATTCACATGGAAGAGTAATCTATAGCTCTATTCAAGTTACTTTACTCATTATGTAGGTTATATCAGTCAACATGATCTTTTGATTATAATTTATTATACTACCTAACATTTTGCTGTTTCAGAAGCTTACATCGTGGTTTCAACTTCCTGATGGTAACTGGGAGCTGGGGACGGTCCTTCCAACTTCTGGGAATGAAACATTGATATCCTCGGCTGAGGGAAAAGTGAGTACAATTTCCTATTTTCTCAACATAATTTTGTAAAGCTCATTCTTCTCTAACCTATTTTCACATCTAGGTCTTAACAGTGAATTCAGAAAATCTGGTGCCAGCGAATCCTGATATACTTGATGGCGTAGATGATCTTATGCAACTAAGTTATTTAAATGAGCCATCAGTATTGTACAATCTCCAGTATAGATATAATCGAGATATGATTTATGTAAGTGCACATCTTCCCGTAGAAATTTATTCTCCAATTCACAGGCTTATCGAATTGTCTAGTACATTGTTTCTCACTTCGTGATTTCAGAGTAAAGCAGGTCCAGTTCTGGTTGCCATTAATCCCTTTAAGAAAGTTCCTTTATATGGGAACGATTACATTGAAGCATATAAGAGTAAATCTGTTGAGAGCCCACATGTATATGCCATCACAGATACAGCCATGCGGGAAATGATTCGAGGTGATTTAAGTATTCAATATGATTTTGTAAGAATGTCAATTAAAATTTAAAACCTTCACTGGGGGTTTGTTTTACAAAACTCTTTAACTCTCTGTTTTTTTCCAACTGCAGATGAAGTAAATCAATCTATTATTATAAGGTCAGTTAAATGCTGCAGGGACTTATTTAGTCTTTTCACCAGTGTGACTTTTACTCTGTTATCTTGTGAAGACAAACTGCCACTATATTGCATTATTTTAGTAGTCAACTTCTAGTTTCCTGAATGCAAGAATAATGTGCATTTCTCTGAGAATTTGATTAAGAAAAGTCGTTTACAAGGTTTTTTTTTTTAATGCCTACTGTATACGTTAGGGATGCCACCATGTTCAATCATTAAAATCAATTTAATATAGCAATTGTGGAACAGTTTTATCCCCCTGAAAATGTTGTTTGCTGTTTCTAGAATTGACCTTAGTCAAGAAAATATGTAGTCCTTCGTTTTGGTTTCAGTTTATTTATTGCATCTGATTGTAAGTCTAGGTTTCAGAAGAGGGTATGTTGGATTTAGTGCATGTCGTTTCATTTTACAGTACATCTACGTTGGATAGTCGGACTTTCAATGTTTTGTTGTGGCCAATTTATGGATGAAGGGTCACAGGATGGTGTAGCTCAATCAATTCTGATACCAGAGTTTTGGAAGTTCAACAATTGTTTGAAATTATATTGGGAATAATAATATGCATGGTTTTTATTTATTTAGAAAAAGCTTATGTAAGCACCTCGTCTAAATGGCTAAGCTGTCAGAGAGTTAAACTAATTTATTTATTTAAATTTCTCCACACAACTCCTTACCTGTAGGCTAAGTTCAATTTTTTATCAAATGCCTAACACGTGGACAATTTTTATAAATGAGTGACGACAATTAAACTCAGGATATGTGCATGCTCGATACCTTGTTGAGAATCAAGACAGAGATGTACCCTAATGAGCAATATTTTTGCATGAGGCATGGCTCTATATAAGGAAATAATCTATCCCACATTACACGGATTGTGATTTAGGATGTCGAAGATAGAATCAACATAATATCAGAGTTGGCAAAGGTTATTGATTCAATTTTTGCCAGCACATATTATGAAAATTGTACCAGTGTTTGACATTTGATGAAGAAATGAATCCAGCTTGTACAGGGGCACGTTGAAGACAAAATTTAAATAAATAAATTTGTTTCCCTTAAAGCATGTTTTAGCATGGGTTTCCCCCCACCCCAACCCCTAAGGCGATCAAAGAAAAGAAAATGAAAATTGGGTTAGTTGGGCATCAAAGGATTTGTCATGCTACAAATTTGGTTGAACTGATTTACGAATTGCTCACTGCAAGAACTTTCCTTGATGTTTTTCACTGTTTGTTATTTTTATTGGTACATATGTGTAGCATTTCTGAGTTTTAGGATGGCATTCTATTCTATTCCACTTCAAATGAGCTGTGCCTAACTATTCTATATCTTATGCATGTCACATGCCAGTATCATGCATGCATCTAGTGGTTTTTCCTAAGACCCTGACTTTGTTTTAATTAGTTCTTTAGGATCGCCTTTCCACACAGTTTGCACATAACTTGCGGTTTTTCCGACCTACTCTTGAGGAACGTATGTCCAACTTTAATACCATGTTGGTCGTTGGTGTTGAAATCGAAACCCGAGAGGCACAAGAAAGAGGCAGAAGCATAGGTTATAAAAAATTATAATCCCTCTTTCAAATCTAAGACTAGGATCCACGTAGCCTGCTGTAATCAAGAATTAATGTACACATGTGAATTAAAGCTTTACCTCAATCAAATAGATTCACCGCTCTTTGATTATTTCATCCAGCTTCAAGCTTCCAATCGCTAGATCTTCTCGAATGTCCTCCAAAGGGCTACACAGGTGGATGGGAACTTTGAGATTCGAGCTTAGACTGATCTAAGACACAATTGGAGGAAATGCACACTGATAGCTCAGCGCGTCTGTGTTTGCTCTAATTTGAGAAAGAAAGGGGGCAGCAGATAGGGTTAGATTGGGTTGCCATCCCCTTCTTCTTATATAAATTGTCTCCTCCAAGCCTTGGTCTACATAGTCCTTATCCAATCCAGCCTCCTACGTATAGCTCTAACATGGTGAAATTCTAATACTGCCTTTAACTAAATGTAGCTATCTAATGGACCCAATGGACCAGTGGAGTAAATCTAGTGTCGGTCAACTCGTGTCCAATTGGGTTCAATCTATTAATATATGGCTAGTCCACTAGAGGCCCAATATAGGGGTCAGGTGTAAAATGACTCTTTTTTCCCTTCCAATTACATCTTTCTGCTTAGGCCCAATTTTGGAGTTGAGTATAAATATATTCTCTCTCATCAGCTGATGCTGGGGATATCTTGAGGGTTCTCTCCTCAAACTTACTCCTTAATTCAATATCAAATTGTTTTACCTTTAAAAGCTTTGAATTCTTGTTTTGCTTTTAAGATACTCTGTGTAGAAAAAACAGTAATGTTATTTAATATGTGAATTGTAAACCTTATGATCATAATTGAAACCTGGAACCCATTTGAGATACATAAAATGAGATAACATATGACACTGTGATTGATCTTGGTTTTTTAGTAGGGATTTTTTGCATGTCATCTTTTAATCTGAAGTAGAACCAATTTATCTATTGTTGTTTGCTCATTTTCTTCTTATCCAGTGGGGAAAGTGGAGCTGGCAAAACAGAAACAGCAAAGATAGCAATGCAATATTTGGCTGCACTAGGAGGTGGTAGTGGAATTGAGTATGAGATATTAAAAACAAATCCAATTTTGGAAGCCTTTGGCAATGCCAAAACATTGAGAAATAACAATTCAAGTCGATTTGTAAGTCGCTTGTTCCATAGGCTTCATTTTTTCTTGGTTGATGTTCATATATATCAGTATAATTATTTTCTGAAAATAAATAGCTGAAGCTATGGCCCTTGCTTGTGGTATTCCTTTTTTTTTTTTTATTATTATTGATATATTTGCTTGTAGTATTCAGTCATGTAAATTAATCCATTTACAGGGAAAGCTGATTGAAATTCACTTCAGTGAAACTGGAAAACTATCGGGTGCCGAGATTCAAACTTGTAAGCCTGCATCCAGCATAAGGGTCTTAAAAGTAAAATTATTGTATGCAATTCTGGAATCAGAAAGACTGACCTAAGTTATTTATTTTGTATGTTGTTCCCATGCGGTTTGTTGTTATCCACAGTTTTACTTGAGAAGGTATTTCCTAACTGTTTGTGGTTACATTTGATTTCTCATACTAAAGACTCAATAAAGCTGTTTCGATGCAGTCCAGAGTGGTTCAGCAATCAGAGGGAGAAAGGTCATATCATATATTTTATCAGCTATGCGCCGGAGCTCCACCAATTCTTAGAGGTACAGATTGTCTTTATCCGTTTACCTAGTGTACATTAGTATCAGAATCCTGCCAATTTCATATGCAGATGCCCTGTGCTCTAATTCCACATTGGATTGTTTTACTTTTACTGCTTATTGTTTCACAGTCATATTAATGCAACCTTTATTAGCATCTTTTGCTCATTTTATCTTGCTGGCTTATTTTTGTTGGATATTTAGATTCATTATGGCTATGCTCTCTTATGCAGAAAAATTGAACTTGAAGAATGCAAATGAGTTCAACTATTTGAGGCAAAGCAATTGCTATACAATTTCTGGGGTTGATGATGCTGAACAATTTCATGTTGTAATGGTATTCTCCTTCCTGGAATCCTCACTTGTTTACCTTTTTTATTCTGAAGCATATGTATCTATAAATATTTTCTTTTTCTTTTTCTTTTTCAGGAAGCTATGGATATCGTTCATGTGAGTAAAGAGGACCAAGAGAGTGTATTTACGATGCTTGCTGCAGTACTGTGGCTGGGGAATGTCTCCTTTACGGTGGTTGATAGTGAAAACCATGTTGAACCTGTTGCGGATGAAGGTAATCTTCCACGCTAATCATATAAAAGGTTACTGTTCAAAGATATAGTATTTAGTAATAATTGCATCAACTGGCTGGTTCCTCATTCTAAGGATATCTTTTACTGTGTGAAAGGCAAATGCATGAACCAGTTCACAAATTAAGTTAAATTCACCAAACAAGGGTTCCAGTTGCATTGGAAAGAGCTTTAGCCCCAGTTGAGGCTTACTGATTTTCTGTATGAATGTCTTTAGCTTCTTGCAAGAATCAAATAGGAACACTGGTGATTTTATTTTTTATTTTTAACCAAAACAGGATTTTTAGGTCTCCATCTATACCTGATGGGGTGGGGGGGTGATTTTATTTATAGCCAAAACACGATCAAATCCTAGGCGGGATTTTTAGGTCTCCATCTAGACCTGATGGGGGATGGGGGTGGGGTGTTAGGAGAACTCCTACCATATAAATTGATACGAATTTAAGTACAAATGGGAGGGGGACATATACTTTACCGGTTTTGTTCTAATGCCCATGGTGGGCATTAGAACGGTGCTGTATACTTTACCTCCAGAATTATAACAAGAGGAGAAAAAGAAGTACTTTTCGAACTAATTATAAACTTGGAATTACTCTTCCATTGCATTTATATAAGCTAACTTTAGAAAAATCTAAGGAAACTAAATAAAAGCCATTAATAATATCAAACCATCTGTACACTGTCATAGGGAATCTGTTGTCTCTTGACTAAAATTAAATCTTGTTATTCTGGCACATTTGACATTACATTATTTTGCAACAATTGTCTAATACTTATTTTATTTATAGATTCCCAAGATATGTATATGTTAAATTCTTGTTTTACCTTGTACCTTTCTTGCGAATACCTACATTTTAAAAATTGTTTGGATTGGTTTGGTGCTTTTTGTTGTTGCTTCACTAAAACAGTCTTGGAAAAATTTTTAATTCTAAAGAACCTTGGTGAGATGGTGTCTCTCTGGTTCTAGCAACTGTTGATGATTACAATTGACTTGTGGAGATACTATTTGCAACTTATGATTTTTGCCATTTGCTAATGAGGTTTAGATGGAACTTTGTTGTGATAGATCATTTTTCTTTTACTGCCCTCCTGTGTGATTGAGTGACCTTATTTCATTTTTGGGATGTCAGAAATAATGACCTCTTACAAAGAATAGCTTTTCTTATTTCCCAAAAATTCTTTAACTTAGTATATGTTGTGACTAACAAGAATTCTTGGCCATTAGTGTTAACTCTTAAATGAAACAGTGTTGGAATAGACAATTTTTCAGATATCACAGGCTGTACATTTACCTTTTTTAAGATTGTATAGTTGTATTTTGGTGGCAAAATCAGAGGTAGAATTAGGATACTTCCTTATTTGGAATCTTTGAGTCAACTAGTTGTATTTTATATATAGCCATGTACAGATTTTAGTTCGATTTTCTTCCAAATCTTCAAAAAGTTATATCGAATTCTTACATTTTTACTCCCATCTAAAACTTAATGCCAACACAAAACTAAGACGTTCAATTGTGGACATGGGAGTATCTATTTTACTTTAAAACATCTTTGGCTGGAGATCATCCCTAGAGAAGCTATCTCGTGCCTTTGATTCCTATATTTAAGACTCCAAGCATGATGAATTCTGATATTTGAGATTGAGGCATGTCTGTTTCAATTATTTCGTCTTCAAATAAGTAGTACCTATCTGTTTCAATTGTTATGTAAATTTTTAGTTCTAGGCTTTAAATAAGTTAAACGAGAAGGTAGAAACCTAATGATGAAATTCAGCATTTCCATTTGGTGCTCTGCTCTATCTTGTGGAGCGGAATGAGTACTTTGTCACTTAGATTTCAGAAATCAATTTCTATTTACTTCTATTGATCTTTTTGCAGTTTATTAGTGCGTGGCAGCAAATGAGATGACTTTTGGTTATGGGGTTGCCTTTGTAGGTTGAATAGAATGCTAAAATCCATGATTTACAACAATTTCTTTCTCAAGAAACAATGATAGTCTTTTGGTACCCCTTATAATATCTAACTTATTTTACATGTAAATTATTATTCCGGAGTATTATAATCTCGAAAAAGCATGTATTTCTGTGACAACTACTTGTTTATTTTTCTTGTAACCTTGTGAATTGGATCGAATTCACCTCCATGTTGGATGTCCAATTTTCAGGTCTAATCAATGTTGCTACATTAATTGGGTGTAAAGTTGAGGAACTAAAGCTAGCGTTATCAACTCGAAACATGATTATAAGAAATGAGAATATTGTTCAAAAGCTTACTCAATCTCAGGTTAGACAATTTGTAAGGAAGAACTATCTGATAGATCAGGCCACTGATGGCCTTGTGGATTAGTGAACTATGTACATCATAATTCCCCACTTATTTTTATATTACTCCATGCATCTTTCAGGCCATCGATACAAGAGATGCACTGGCAAAATCAATTTATTCTTGTTTGTTTGACTGGCTTGTTGAACAAATAAATAAATCACTAGCAGTTGGTAAACGACGTACAGGAAGGTCTATCAGCATTCTGGATATCTATGGATTTGAATCGTTTGAGGTATGTGCCTATCTTTTATTTGTTTAATGTTTTTTTTTTCTTTTTCTTTGTATTTGCATTTATTATGTGCATATTATTGTTTTTTTTCTCTTTTGTAGAGGAATAGTTTTGAGCAGTTCTGCATCAATTATGCTAATGAAAGATTACAGCAACACTTCAACCGGCACTTATTCAAATTGGAGCAAGAGGTGACCATTCAATAGCTTTTTAAATCTGCCTATTTTATATTTGGCATTTCTATTTCTTTGAAGCCCTAGAAATGGCCACTACTTAAATTTAGTCATTTTGAGGATTTTTACCTTTTTCATTTTATTTCAGATGTGCTATATTGATTTCTCCAGTCGAATTGTATTTTTTTCCGTACTAAGAGCTTGTTTGGTAGAGCTTAAAAATTTGATAAAAATGTAAATTCAAAGTCAACAATTAATTTTAATCACACATTTTATGGGACCTACAGCTTTTCAACCCCACATTTCATCAACTTTCTATCAAAATCTACTAAAAAGCTCCACCAAACAAGCGCTAAATGAGCTAACGCAAAATTTTTGTATTCACTGGATTACTGTACCTTTACCTACTTGAGAATTCTTGGACAAATTCAAATAAATCTGAGAAATTCATAGAAAAGTAGACCCATAGGGTCAAATTCAGTAATTTAGAAGCCCATTGCTTGGTTTTTCCTCATATTTTATAATAATGGGAAATTTAACTTACTTCTGTAATTAAAATGCTATACCCTTGTTGGCTGGAGCAATTAGCTGCTGCAAGTATATCTTTGAGGAATTTAGATATGGACAAGAAATCTAATTGTAAATATATTTGACACGTGTATTTTATGTGAATCAATTGAAGAGGTTCCGTAGTGATTTTTGGAGTTGAAAATTTTGGGGGAATGTTTAATGTTAAATGAGACCATATGCTCTGGATTCTGAAGAAGAATGCTGGAGAAATGGTCGATGTTGTATTGTTGTGATTGTACTCTTCTTTGAGTTCATTGATTTTTAAATTCTTTTCCAGGAATACATTAATAATGGCATTGACTGGGCGAAAGTAGATTTTGAAGACAATCAAGATTGTCTCAATCTTTTTGAGAAGGTATGTAACTCAATTTTGCATTACATATTTTTCTACCAACGTATTACATTTTCTCAAATCGTCCTATAAACTTTGAATCTTCAATTACTTGCATAATGATACTACATACAATTTACTTATGAGATCTATTTTGTTTTTTGTACAGAAACCATTGGGTTTATTATCCTTGTTAGATGAGGAGTCAACCTTTCCGAATGGCACAGATTTGACCTTTGCCAATAAGCTTAAGCAACATTTGAATTCAAACACTTGTTTTAGAGGAGAAAGGGACAAAGCATTTATGGTGTCCCATTATGCAGGGCAGGTATTCGCTTTATTATTGATAAATTCTTTGTAGGTTGATAGCTACCCCTACTCCCTTGGGTCTACATTTAGGTTAATTTGCATTTTTTTCTTTTTCATGTTGGTGAAAGCATTCAATGAATATCAAATCTCCCGTTTTTAATTACCACCACTTAGATTCAAAATCCTTTGTATAAACAACGAAGACTAGGTCCCCCCAACACCCCCCAACAAACAGAAAAGAAAAAGAAAAAGAGAGAGAGAGAGAGAGGCCTAAAAAAATCCTAATTTGATCAAGATATATCTTTGCAATTACTCTTTTTCTTAGTGCTTGTTTGGTAAAACTTTTTGTATATTATAAGTTGTGGGTCCTACGGAATGTGAGGATAAAATGATATTTGACCAGCTTATAAGTGCTTATAAGCATTCCCAAACATGCTAAGTGGATTCCTGGATAAACTACGGGGAATGACTCTTCATTAAACTTACAGAGTTGGATGTTGTCCATTGTTGGTTTAAATATCAAAGGCAACACTTTTCCTGTTTGGCCACATGTTCTTCAGTTTGATTCTCTTTATTGCTAAGAAGCAAATGCTTCAAATTCTCTTACAAAAATTAAATTAATTAGAAATTTTCAGTTTTTTGTTGTTGCTGTCTGAAGATTTAGTAATTTCCATGCTTGTCTCAGGTTGTCTATGATACAACTGGGTTTCTCGAGAAGAATCGGGATTTACTTCACTTGGATTCCATTCAACTTTTATCCTCTTGCACGAGCCACCTTCCTAAGGCTTTTGCATCCAGCTTGCTCACCCAATCTGAGAAGCCTGTAATAGGTGCACTATATAAGTCAGGTGGAGCAGATTCACAAAAATTAAGTGTTGCGAGCAAATTCAAGGTACAAATCTCTCATCTGTCATGCTTAAATGATTCAAAAGATACTCGTTTTAGATGTTAGATATTTTTTTTTTTTAATTTCAATCTATAATATGCCCAATTCAAACTAATTAGCAGCAGATAGGTCTTCCTTCATGATAGGTGTGCCACAATCAGAATCGATGGCTCTTTGAAAACCTTTTGTGTCAAACTAAGTTGATCTGTAGATTACTCAGCTCGAGGTACTAAATGACTTATTCTAGGAAAAGTTAATGGTAGAAAAAATTTCATCTCGAAGCTCCAGAGAAAGAATATACTAATAATAAGAAAGGACCCCCGGCACAGTGCTCCAAAGGATGTAATAAATCAATTTCATTAGGTTAAAGATGCCTCAGAGTGGCACTAATAAAATATTCTTGTGAAATAAAAGTCTGATATATGTGGAGCAACCTACATGGTATAAATGGGATAAAATTTGTGAAGATGTCAATAATAATATTCTTTTTAGTTGAATTTAAGGTCTATAATATTTTTGTACCTGGTCTTGTTTGTATTCTTGGAAGCAGCTTTAATGGAGAGATTCCTAGAACATAACATCTAGTTGACTAATTTCATAGTGTGATTAGAGGTTACGTCTGTGATACACTTCTGGTCTATTTAGAGAAGGCTATAATGGCCCTTTTCAGGGGTAAGAACGCACATAATTACTTTCATGAGCATATATGTTATTTTGCAACAGGGGGAGCTTTTACTGTGATACATATAGGGACTATAGTGAAAATTATGAAACATTAGACTCAGTTTACTCTTTTTCATTTCATCTTATATAAACCTACTCAATTTACAAAGCGAGTTTTATTTCACGAGGCTTGGTTATGCAACCAAATTCATAGAACAAGTCCGGCAATGTATGCTTAGGTCAACACTTCTGGTCTATTTAGAGAAGGCTATAATGGCCCTTTTCAGAGGTAAGAACGCACATAATTACTTTCATGAGCATATATGTTATTTTGCAACAGGGGGAGCTTTTACTGTGATACATATAGGGACTATAATGAAAATTATGAAACATTAGACTCAGTTTACTCTTTTTCATTTCATCTTATATAAACCTTCTCAATTTACAAAGCGAGTTTTATTTCACGAGGCTTGGTTATGCAACCAAATTCATAGAACAAGTCCGGCAATGCATGCTTAGGTCAACCTTGTTAAGAGTAGCCCAAGCCCTTGCATGTTGACTGGTACTTTCTTATTTAAACAATGTGGGGTTTTACCTTTGACATGCCCGTCAAGATTGTTGCACGTTTGTAGACACCAATCTTGGAATCTGATTGCCCCTTTGTACTTTAGATGGATAAATTGCTCATTTGAGCTTTTTGGGATCTGATACCATCTACAAAATAGTATTTTTATCAACCTTTCTGTCAAAAAAGGTATATAATATAAAGTGTACAATCCTATTTAATAAGGAAACCAATTTACACATGGAACTTAATAACTACTATATACAATCACATAAATCAGGGAATTAATTCCCTGATATTCTTCAATTAATCAATCACAAAACTTTCCTATTTATTATTATCTTTTGCGGGTGTTAGGGGCAATTATTTCAGTTAATGCAACGCCTTGAGAAAACAACCCCACATTTCATACGTTGTATAAAGCCCAACGACTTCCAGTCTCCTGGAATCTACAATCAAGGATTGGTGTTGCAGCAGCTGCGTTGTTGTGGGGTCTTAGAAGTTGTTCGAATATCGAGATCTGGATTTCCTACCAAAATGTCGCATCAAAAGTTTGCCAGAAGGTAAAGAAGATAAAATTGTTGTAAGCAGTAATGATTTTTTTTTCCGGTCTTCTATATTTAGTTGGCTACAATCTGACCTTTTTCCTTTGTTAGGTATGGTTTCCTTCTACTTGACCATGTTGCATCACAGGATCCGCTTAGTGTTTCAGTAGCAATTCTTCATCAGTTCAATATTCTACCTGATATGTATCAAGTTGGCTACACCAAGTTGTTTTTCCGAACTGGACAGGCAAGAAATTTTTCTTATCTTCTTTTCTCCCATTTGCTACATTTAGTTCCCCTTCTGGTTCTGCTCTTAGCTGAAAATTTCTTGGTTGAGGAAGCACTGTCAAGTGTTCTGACAATATAATGGAGACAGCTCTCTCTCTCTCTCTCTCTTTCTTCCCTCATATTTTGTCAAACCAGAATTCAAGTTATTTGTATGTCAGGAGACTGAAATTTTGATATTTTTCAATAATCAGTATGGAAAGTTGCTATTTGGATAAGAAGGCAACCGCTATTTACCGATAAATAGCCAAATATTGAGCTTTGTACTCGTTTACCCCTGAATGAAGTTCTGATTATTGATCAGTCCTCCTTTGGTTAGCGAATACACATTTCCCATTTACTAGCCAACAAAATGATTTGTTAAAAAAGTCATGATATTCTGCAGAAACAAATGTCGTTTAGACTCTTACTTCGTCCACTCTGAATTCTAATCATACAAAAATAAGTTCTTAGATCATTTTTCACTCGTACATAACATTTACAAATATTCCGTATCACAAAAAATCAGAAAAATATATATAAAGAAAAGAATTAGTTTAAGTTTATGTAGTCCAGTCTTCTTATTCGTAAATTATTTGTCTACTGGTGGAACTGACTATAGCCTTGTATCATTGATCAACCTGTATCGTACCATCAATTCTTTCAGATTGGGATACTAGAGGACACAAGAAATCGTACTCTTCATGGCATCTTACGTGTTCAAAGCTGCTTCAGGGGTCATCAAGTTCGCCGCTATGCAAAGGATTTAAGGAGAGGCATTGCCACTCTTCAGTCATGTATGTCCATATGAAGTATTTTAGCATGCTTTTCTTATCGTATGGTGCTCTACATAAACTGATCAATCTGATCCGTGAAATTTTTCAATGCAGATGTTCGGGGTGAAAAAACTAGAAAAGAGTATGCAGTCTTGTTAGAGAGGCATAGAGCAGCTATATCTATTCAAAAGCAAATAAAAGGCGGGATTAGCAGGAAAAAGTTCAAAAACATTTATGATGCATCAGTTCTAATCCAGTCAGGTACTTTACTAGTTTCTATTATTATGTGAAGATAACTATAAACCATTAGAGTTCTTTCATTAGTTCTCTCAAGATCAGTGTGACTAGCTGGTCCAAAAGCTGGCACTGTTCGACTGCTCCATCTGGTTCAGTTGGATAGTAAAACCTGTTTCATTGAAACCATTATGATTCTTAAAAACCATCAAACCACTGGTCTAATTGGTCAACTTTTCAATCAAGAGCGGGTTTACTGGACCAAGCATTTGAAGGCCTGTGATTGGTTCCACTGTTAATCACTGGCAACCAAAGGAAGCAGGAAAAAACTAGTTTGAGAATTTTCCTTTAGACAGTAGCCAATTACTTCGAGATTATCTATCCGTCTATATATAAGCATGTAGTCCTTGGTCCCTTGAAAGTATCTCATCACTTTCTTTGCAGCTCTCGAGTGGTCTATGTCTGGATTACTTTGATATCGTCCTAACATTCCTACAACAAATGCAATGTCAGACCTTGTGTAGACCAGAGTATACATCAAACTTCTGACATCAGAAGCATATGGAATGTTCTTTATTTGTTCCCTTAAAAATCGTTCTTCGGGCATTGGTTCAGATTGAACCTATCACTTTTCACAATGGGAGCTACACTTGGTGAACAATCCTTCATCCGAAATCTCTAAAACTTTATTGATGTATGTTTCCTGAGACAAACCCAAGAAGCCTCAAAATTTGTTTCTATGAATCTTAATGCCAATGACATAAGATGCCTCACCCATATCCTTCATATCAAAATTTTTAGAGAGGAAATCAGGATTTTGTTGATAATACATATCATATTTTATCTAATTCATTTGCCTGGCGCATTCATTTCTTTTAATCATTGAACTTTTTGCATATGCTGTATATCAGATTACTCCCAACTTATTCAATGTTTGACTGTTGTTTGGAATATATATACTTGAGTTAGTGATTAATGTATGAATAAATCCTAATGAGTTAATTTCACCAATGGTTAATAGTTATTGAAGTAATTTTCTTACACTAGTAAGTCACTAAAGTTTATAATCGTTTTACTAATGGTCACTTAGTTAAAAAAATTAAAGATAAAATCCTATGTGGTGCTGTTAAGTGCTACTGTGTACCAAATGACGTTATTTATTACGCCATGTAAGACAAGATTGTGATTAAAAAATGGCGTGCATGTGAAATACGATTTAAGCTGAAAAACGAAATAAAGTTATATTAAATCTGAAACATTTACGCTATCCCCTATTTCCCCAATAAAATCGTTTCACTTCACACGCATGTTTTTTTTTTAACCATGATTTTGTTTTAAGTGGCCTAATAAATAACATCGTTTGGTACACGGTGGCACTTAACGGTGCCACGTAGAATTTTATGTTAATGTCTTTAACCGAGTGACCATTATTGTAACCGTTATGAACTTTAGTGACTACTAGTGTAAGAAATTAATTTAATGACCATTTTGAAATTTATTACAAACTTCAATGACCATTGGTGAAATTAACTCAAATCCTTATAAATGTGTGTTGTTTCATTGGTTAAATTTGCATATTTTTACCGGTGATATTCGTATGTGCTTGAAAGTTGATATTCGTAAATCAATTGCGATTTGATCATTTGGCTCTATATTTCAACCGCTGGTCTGGGTTTTTTAAAAATTTCTTGTCACTTGAATTATTATAAACTGCCTGTCAGCTAGTTTCAGTAGGTAGTTCTGGAGAATACAATAATGAAATTTTTTAACATATTCTTTGAGACGAACACTTCCGGGATTTTTAAATGCATCCCTTTGTCCCTCGTGAGACCATATAAATTTCCATTCTCCACATCTCGATAGAAGTGCTCGGGGCATTACATTTAATCTGAAGGTTAGTGGTACTAATGGAATTTTTGTTCTCCTGAATTTTTTATTTTCCAGTTATCCGTGGCTGGATGGTCCGAAGATGCTCTGGAGACATAGGATTCCTGCAGTTTGGAGGCAAAAAGGTAGTCGGGACACTCTTGGTAACCTTGAAGTTTCATATTTATACTTTGTTACTAGTTACTGATTGTCACGAGAGTTTGTCCAGGACACTTGGATCTCTTCTTGTATTAGATAGCTTTATAATTTCAAGTACATATTTTTCTCTAGTTGAAACTAATCGCGAAGATATTGCCTCTATAGTGTAGATGCTGCTTCATTTCAAGATATGAACCAGAGGAATTGTGTGCAGCATATTTATCAATTATCCCCGTCTTGAGTCTCGTGTAGAACCAAAATATTTTATAATTTTATATATGATAATATGGTAGGGGATGTGTCTCTCTGTGTGGCTTGTGCGTCTATAAATGTACATGTTTACCTTTTCTGTTCAACACACATTTAATGTAAGAACTGAAAAGCCGTATTCCCTTTGTAATTTCCTTTTTAGACTTGAAGACGACTGACACTGGTATTTTCCAAATCAGGGTGCAGAGCAGGAGGAGGTACTGGTGAAGTCATCAGTCCTTGCTGAAATGCAACGCCGAGTTCTTAGAGCTGAAGCTGCACTGAGAGAGAAGGAAGAGGAAAATGATGTCCTTCACCAACGACTTCAACAATACGAGAACCGATGGTCTGAATATGAGCTGAAAATGAAATCCATGGAAGAGGTGTGGCAGAAACAAATGAGATCACTCCAGTCGAGCCTTTCCATTGCAAAGAGAAGTCTGGCTTTTGATGATTCACGGCGAAATTCTGACGCATCAACCAATGCAATTGAGGACAGTGAGTCAAGTTGGGATAGAGGGAACAACTTTAGGACTCATGAGAGCGGTGGAGTGAGACGAATGAATGCTGGTCTAAGTGTCATTAGTCGATTGGCTGATGAGTTTGAGCAGAGGAGTCAAATATTTGGCGATGATGCCAAGTTCTTGGTTGAAGCAAAATCAGGTCAGGTAGATGCAAACTTGGATCCAGATCAGGAGCTTAGAAGATTGAGACAGATGTTTGACGCTTGGAAAAAAGATTATGGTGCAAGACTGAGGGAAACAAAGGTGATTCTCCACAAGCTCGGAAATGAAGAAGGGTCGGCTAACAAGGTGAGCAAAAAGTGGTGGGGAAGGAGGAACAGCACAAGGTTTATCTGAGTTTTTGTCCATAAATAGGTCACAATATCCTGTCTTTTTCCTGTCTGAGTTGCAATACGAATTTGTTGTGACGAGTAGCAGTAGAGCATTTTACTGCAGTTTGAATCAAATATTTGTCACACAGAAAACTGGAGCCTTCTTGGTGATATGTTGAATGCTGGCTACCAAATATTGTAGATTGTGATTGAGTACAGTTTGTCATTTTGAATATAGTTTACTTTGATGAAAAATGGTTCTATCATTATATTTTATACGTCAAAGGGGATGAATGATTTTATTCTTATTTATTTATTGGTAGAAATTATCGTATGGGTTGAAAACTAAAAAAATTATAGAGATAGACCATTTTTAACCACTCTAATCAAGGCCATTAAAAAATTACTCTTATGTAATATTAACCCTCAAAAAGGGAATTATATTTAGAAACCATTCTTCCTGCATCCTATCAATAATTTTGACAAATAATCACATCTTTTAAACTAAGTTAATTCCACAATGTAAATCTATTAAAACTTTTAAAAAAATTTATATCCAAATCCGAACACACTTTAACTAGTATACCGTTTCCTTACAATAAAATTCGACCGTAAGTTCTATTATAATAATAAATGAGGCAATGAACAAATTTTAAAAATGATCGGTGGAGAGAAATGATCGATTAAAGAGGTAAGCAAATTTTAGAGATGATATTGAGAAAGATAATTAAATCAAAGAGATGAATAGAAGCAATTAGCAAATTTTTGGATAAAATGACTTTGTTAAAAAAGAAATTGAAGATGTGATGATACACAAACATTTAAGTACTTTTTTCTTTCCGTAGTGGAAAAAATTCTCTAGGGTCGTGATAAAAATTTAATAAATTTAAATCATTAGATTAACTTAATTTATGAACTAATTATTTGTCAAATTCATTGATAGGAAGAACAATCTTCATCATATTTGGATTTCCAAGATTTTGGAACATGATCAATTGTGTATTCTACAATATCTAACCTCCAATCCTGAAAAACAAGACCAAAAAAAAGGTCTACGAGAAAAGTATTTCAAAACTCTAAGAAGTTTCGTGTTGAGGACAAATTAAATGGGCACAACTTGGAAACAATACAATATATACTGAGATGAGTGGACCAACAGGCAGTGTGAAATGCACTTGGTTTCAATCTCATTTGACATTTCACTAGGAAAATCGAAACATTTTTATTAATTCATAAATAAATTTAACAAATTCGAACAAAAATGTGCTGGGATCGAACAAACAATTTATATATTTAGGGCCGAGCATGAGTTGAGAACTCGTATAGAAACTCTGCTCCCACTAATGAAAAGAGAACTTTAAGTAGAAGCCTTTGCCACCTCTTTCTGAGCAGATGCAAATTCATTTTGCTGTGGCTGCATTACATAGTGTAATGAAATATCAAGTTATGTTCATATAAGTTTATAGTTTATGCATTATCCAGATAATGAATAATAGATCTGCAGCTGCTAACTTTGCCATTACTTCACACAGAACAAGCAAACAGAAGAAACTAGTATTGGATGGCAAAGACAGGGATAGAATTGCAAAATTTAAAAAGAAAAAAAAATAGAAAATCGAGATGAGGAAGATCATAAAATCTGGTTGGTTTCTTTGATATCATGCAAGGGATATCTTGAGAATCGTGTCAATTTTTCTACCGTCCACCAACGATGAGAAATTACATTCGCCATCATCATCATTCATTAACTAATCCCATTCTAAGGTATCCAGTTAGACTCGTTTCTGAGAGACGTCTAGCTTTTTAGGCTAACATACACACATGGTGTTGGTGGTGGGCTAGCGGTTCGGTGGAGGGGAGAGAATGAAACGTAAATTAGTTTGCATATAAGAGGCCAATAAAGTTCCTTACCGGGGCTAATTCTTCTTCATGCTTGGGAATAAAAGCAGTATCAACTTTTCCATTTTTGAAGTCCTGTGGCATGGAAATACACGAATGCAAATTCAAATTCACGAGGACTCAGATAATAGAAGTTTTCACATGAGGAATACCTATAGAGAAAATAGTGCATTTCCTACCTCAATTTCAAGGATAAGCTTATGGTAATCAATTGTTGTTGGAACACCTGCCACAAGTTAACATTTTTTTTAGTTAAGACATAAATATTAAGCTTAGAATAAGAATATTGGACCAATCCAGTCGATGACCAAATTGTGAAAGGAGTTGAGAATTTGGAAAGTCTGTAAGATGTTGCGAGTGTATGCACAAATATCTAACACACCTTAGCTCTAAAAGAATCAAAAGATTTGTTGACAAAGCCAAAGGACAAATAAAAAAAGAACAAAAAGGTTAGAGAAGAACGGGAAAATTAATCAGAATTAAATGGTCGAAGGCATGACGATGTATTGATGTGTCAATTCACTGGGTGGAACCAAGTTATTTAACCCCTTAGAGCATCTCCAAGAGGTTCTTTAAACATAAGATGCTCTCTATTTTAAAGAGTCAACCTTCAAAATTATGCTCCAATAGACTATAAATTAACTTTTTAAAATAGAGAGTGAGTTTGGCTCTCTATATTTGGAGAGTCAACCCCACTCTCAATAACTAAATGCATACAAAGTGTTCCAATTTTCAATGCTCCATATATTGATTGAATTAAATAGTATCTACAAAATATAATAGAGAAAAATAAAGAACAATCATACAATAATTAAGAGGAAAGGATGTCAAAATAAAAGATTGGGAAATATAATAAATACTTATTGGGATAAGTAAAATGAAGTCTTAAAGATAAAGAGGCTTTTAGAGTGCTCAAAAAATTTCACTCTCTAAAATGAAAAAGATGCTCAAGTCTCTTGGAAATGCTCTTGTACAGATGTTGCAGCTGAAGAGGAAGAACTTATAAGACGAAATCCTTGACGGATTTTAACCAACCATTTGAACCATGCAAGGATCTCTTGACCAAGTTGAAATCTATAATGTAGCCCACAATGACAGAAGAGATTAATGACAAAGTGTCAAACTCACATGTTATGCCTTGTCACCAATCACATGGTCAAATTCTAAGTGAAGCACATAAGTGAAAGCCAGTCAATTTACCTGTTATAATGGTGTCATCAAGAGCTCTTTTCATGCGTTCGATTGCCCTCTCTCTTGTTGGAGCCCAAACAATAAGCTAAAATCACATCTTACAACATATTAGAGCGACTAAGAGCTAACTCTAACTTTTCAAAGGAAATGAGAATATTATACATATACATAATTAAGTCAAGCATCATATTATAGCCATGCTAGTCTTCAAGCACAGATGTGTTGGAAATGAAGTTATTAAATTAGAAAATAGTTTGGATGTGAGCATGACGCTAGGTGGCCACAACTGTATATTCAGCAAGTGAATCTAGTGTTAAACCATGCATGGAGTACCAAGTTAACCAAAAAGATTTAATTATAAGAGCTTAACAACAGGTTTAAATCTATGAAAATTACAGTTTCCTGATTCTGCCCATCGACACTATCAATCCAGTCTTTGAATGTTTTGTATACGTCTAAATTCACAAAATTGTTATCAATCACAAACAAAGGATGCACAATATTAAAAAGTGTGATAGCTATGCCCCAATCAGAGACCAGACATGCAAACAAATTTTCCATTGCTTCAGCATCCAGTTATCAAAATATATAAATATACACATATAGGTGTAGTTTTCTCTTCTCACTAAACAAAGGAAATCGTTAAGAGAGAGGATATGATTTCTTTTTTATATCCTTTTATTATCAACATACAGAAAATCAGAGATTGTAACATACGCAAAACATAAACAGAATTGACTGACCTTTCCAAGCAGGGAATCATAGCTGGGTGGAACCACGTAATCTGGATAAACATGGCTATCCATTCGCACAAAAGGACCTCCAGATGGCAAATATGCTGTTATTCTTCCTGTTTCAGGAAATACAAGGGTATTAAAATACAGGTAACAGTTAATTTCACCATATAGACCAATTATTCCAGGGTGGTGGGATCATTTTATTCATTGGATGTTTGAAATAAAAATTTGTTTGTGATATTCTACTATTCTAAACCCATACCAAATTGTAGACAATGTGATTGAACATAACTAATCAAATCTGGCCAATGAGTTGTGTTTGTTAAGATAATCAAGGTCCAGCTCAGGACACTGACATCATAGATGCAATATGAGGATGAAATAACAGGTGAGAAGATAACATCACTATAGACGTGCATGGAAAGATTCAGAGATGACTTGCCCTGTAAGCATGCACACAATTCAAACATACCCGGTCCAGGTCTGAAATTTTTGAAAGCATCTTCGGCATTAATACGGCATTCAATTGAATGTCCACGAAGCACAATATCTTCCTGTAGACAAGAAGAAAAATGTCAACCACAGACTGCAATTTATTTTAGGAGCCCCGAAAATCCTGATTCCCTACCTGCTTGTACCGAAGTTCCTCTCCCCTAGCCACACGGATCTGTTCTTCAATTAGATCTACAGAGGAAATCATTTCTGTAACTGGATGTTCAACCTAAAATTTTACATCACGTAGAAAGCAGTTAGTAAACAAATCACAGCTGAAGACTAGGGAAAGTATTTGAAGCAACTGATCATCTGAAACTGAATTTTGTTCACCTGAATCCTAGTGTTCATCTCCATAAAGTAAAAGGTCCCTCTTTCATCCAGAAGGAATTCGACAGTACCAACTCCTATGTACCCTATAGATGATGCTGCTGCAACTGCTGCATCACCCATTGCTTTACGCAACTCTGGTGTTAATGCAGGAGAAGGTGCTTCTTCCAGCAACTTCTGGTTTCTTCTCTGCAAATGAGTTTTTATGGATTCGTTACTTAAGTGAGCTAGTTTTCTGACTGATCAAAAAGAAAGCTAAGTTTTTGAAGGAGAAAGAAAAATTAATTTTCTCTAGGAATCAACATAATATAATCTATAATATAAAGTAAGAAAAGATAAATATGACTAGTTTCATTAGACAGCAATGGAGACGTAATCCTAAATCTTCTAGCAAGTAACATGCTTTCGTAAACTCGAACTGAATTATGAAATAGTTTAAGCATACCTGAATACTGCAATCACGCTCTCCAAAGTGCACAACATTACCAAACTTGTCTGCCAAAACCTGTAGAGTTGCAAAGGTTTAGGCTCTATATCATTGAATTTTGAACCAGATGGCTCAATAATTTAGGCTTTATAATCTTAACTAAGACACAAATTAGATTTTTCTTCAACCAAGAATGCCAGAATTAGATTTAAAAATCAATTTATTTTGTGGAAAATTTAAGAATAAATTAGTACCTGGAATTCAATATGCCTTGGATTTTGGATGTACTTTTCCAGGTAAACACCATCATTACCAAATGCTGCTGCAGCCTCGCTCTTGGCTTGCTATAAAAGCATTTAAACAAGAGGCCAAACATAGTTTAAAAGAAGCAACATGGAAATAAGATAGACTTTGTTATGTTTTATGCAATTGCAGTGATTAAGTAAAACCAAATAACCAATTACAATAGATATGATCAACAACAGCTGATCAATAAAAGCTATGTGGAGTACATTACACGAAACATATCTCAGACATATGAATGAGCTTTTGTGCATAAATGCTATATAGAA
Organism: Forsythia viridissima; assembly: GCA_030279155.1. NCBI lineage: Eukaryota > Viridiplantae > Streptophyta > Magnoliopsida > Lamiales > Oleaceae > Forsythia > Forsythia viridissima. Next base: position 26,176,841 of record CM059034.1, on the reverse strand, counting down.
AGTGGCAATTGTAAATTAATAAAATGAGCAAGCATTATGTACGTGGAAGAGAAATAGTTGCTTAACAGATCATGCGACCTTTAAGAAGAAAGTGAAAAGAAAAATGGATTACAAATAGAATAAAGTACGGAAATAAAACCATTCAAATAAATCAAATCGCCACAGTTTCACGTGGCATGCTACCAAACGCAATACTTCAAATAATTTGGTATCAGATCTCACCCGAACCTGTAATCCTCTTCATGTTGTCAAGAAGTTAGGTTTTGAAGCAAAAAGGGGAATAATAAAATTTTCTAAGCTTACGCGTCAAGTTAAAAAGGGGCAGAAAGAACCAATTGATTATGATTTCACTGAGAGTCATTCAAAAGCGAAACTTAAGGCAAGGAGGAGTACCTGCAACAACTTCACAAACTCATCTGGAACTTTAGCAAGACGCATTCCACGTCCTCCGCCACCAGCAGTTGCCTTCAAAAGATAAAGTGGTTATTAGTTAGACAACTCTTTCAATGATTAACGGTTCTTCACATCATATCAATTTGATACACCTTCAGATAGGAAACAATGAGGAGGTCAAACAAATCAACAGCCAAAATAGCCAACCTACTTCAAAATTCAGTTTGTTTTCTTTTCCACTTATTCTAAATGAGTCAAATAAAGCGTGCCAAACTAAACAGAACGGCAATGCATTGATAGAGTAATGCTTATCTGAACTAGTTTGATTATCCTACTATACAGGAATTTTTGAACAATTAAACTCATTTTAAGGATTTTGAATAGCAAACGCCTAAAGGTTTCAAGAGTCAAAGGATCATACTTAACTCCAATCTACATATGACATTCTAAAAACTTTCCAACTCTTAAGTTTGGCTTACAAATCTCGTAAATAGCTGCAAAATTGATCCCTAAGTGAGTCTGCCAATAATCCATACTTCCTTGTGCCAATCTCTCTTATGTCTCTCCCAGTTATCTAAATGTTTTGACGTCATCTCTCTCGTCTCCCATAGTTCTAGATGGTTTTTGACACGCCAACTTGAGTACTTTAATAAAATATGCATTTTTTAACTATAGATTAGCCATATACTTGTAGAGGAAAGAAAAAGAAAAGAAAACAGGGATCAGATGAAGCCAAGAATTATATTTTGCTTCTGTTTCCCCCATACACCCATGATTCTTCTAAGTTACCTCGCAAGAAAAGAAGACATTTGAGAAAAATTCCTTTTTTCATGGAAGCTTCAGAATTTGTGGACGACAATTGAGTTCATTTTCATCCTCCATTAATAGTTCTCACTAATACAGGTGTCTTAATCGAGTAATTAAGTAAGCCTTATGAAATTTTTGGATCATCTGTCCAAAATATCATAATAGTAATCCAAAAAAGAATTGTAGATTATATCTTTGACAATGATGTGGAAAATCCTGGTATCAGTATATAGTTTAGTTCATGGCAGTGCAATCAACCTCAGAAAAAGTGAGGCTAGGGAGGGAGACAACTTTTTAAGTTGACTTAAGAGCGGGCGGAGTGGATAATGGTTAAGTTCTCAGACTTGTTCAAGGAAGGAAATTGAATGAACCCTGTGATTGTTATCCGGTTGACATAAACTACAACAATCTAGTTAGAGGCCAATACAAGGAAGAAAAATGACATCTTGCTGGATAGTTCATCCAGCCCAGTTGGAAGAAAGTGCTTTCAATGTTCTCCAAGCTCTTGACAAGAATAGAATTGTCTAGAACTCGATCATTAGCTGAATCAAACTATCAAACAACAAGTAAGAAGAAACCAAAACCAGTGCCTCCCATAACAAACAACCTACTGCACCACGTCATAGGAGAAAGGCCGCTAGATTTCATACAATGTGGATAAAACAAATTATTGATGGCAGGTAAGAAAAAGCACTCAAATTATCGATGTTGTACAGTATCACCACTAAACCGTAAAAAACAGCTAGCAAATTTGTAGTTAAGAATAGGTCTTAAGCTCACCTAATTTTCTTCAACGTTTACAATACTATTATTTGGGCTAGCAAGAAAAGATACTGCAATCTCATATAGATCTGCCGTGTAAAAATAATTCAAATATAATAGTTATACTGAACTGACCTTGATCATGACAGGAAAACCAATCTCCTCAGCAAGTCTCACTGCTTCTTCAGTACTCTGCATGGCAAAAATCATTTTGAAAGAGACATAAGAAGAAATATAAGTATTCAAATAAAAGCAAATTTGATACTGAGGTCCCAAGATATATTGGGAAAAATGCCAAAATCTAGATAAAAAGCAATACCTGTAATAACCCATCACTTCCTGGGACAGTTGGAACTCCAGCATTCTTCATTGTCTCTCGGGCAGTTGATTTGTCACCCATGACCCTAATGCTGTCAGGCTGAAAAGTTTTGAATTTCAAATTTGAAATCTTTAGGTGTAGACTTTCAAAACTGTTACATGTACTTTGCAAAATTCAAAAATAAAGATCAATTTCCCATTTGAAGGGAAAAATAAAAGCAGAGCAACAATACACTACTTCTATAGCAAATTGATTAATTGAATGTCATAGTTTTTCATGGCACAAACATTTAGGTGAGGAAGGAGCACATATATATATCTATTTCAATATTTTGATATTACTTGTTCAGCTTAAGTCAAGCGGCATAGCCTCAAAGAATCTATGTAATGAAACCTACTTTTATTGCTGCTGCAGACGCCACCATGACCACCCCACCATAATTAAAAATTAACAGGATCCAGCAATAACCTTGTCTAGTACAGCAACCGAAAAACTGGGCTACCTCCAACATCAACCTCAGCCACATCCACCACATGCCCTGTACCTTCACCATCAACACAGCTGGGCTACCTCCAACATCAACCTCAGCCACCCCACTAGTTACGCCGCCTTTGTCTTCCCCCATCCAAACATCACAACCATTTGACATTTGACTGAAGACCATATTTAAGGCATCATCTACCAGTTGAGGATTTCGCATGCGACAGTTTCTAGGCCTTGTGAAGGTAATGGGTGATTTGGGGGGGGGGGGGGGGGGGGGGGGGAGGAGTGGAATGTACGGTTTGAGTGGTAACAATTCTTTGGGTCATTATTAAATCACGTTCAGTCTTTTTGATGGTACATTAGCTGGCATCATCGACACATCACGTTTCGGGTTCACTCTAGTGATTCAAAACTAGTCACATCACGTTTGGTATCAGTAGTGAAGGCAACCGGTCTAGAAGTGATTTGGAGCTCCTGTATTGGTTGTAGATAGTAGGTCTTATGATTTGTTGTCATTTGATTCAACCATAATAGATATCGCATTCTAATAGTGATCAAAGATTAGAAAAGTACAAGGACCAATTTCATGCCATTGATCGTTACCCAACCCTAACATTTATTAACAAGGTGGCCATAGAAGTAGCCAGTCTTGCTGGTATATACAGTTTAGAACCTCAGGGAACTGACCACATCATACTCTTTGAGTAGACACTTGGGGACCGGGATTTAACGATAAATAGTGAGCACTTGAAGTAGTAAAAATTCTGATATAAAGAACTTACATTTGGCCCAATAAAGTTGATACCATGTTCTCTGCACATCTCAACAAAAACTGCATTCTCAGCAAGGAAACCATATCCAGGATGTAGCATAGTACATCCACGACTGGTGGCAGCAGATAAGACATTTGGAATCAATAAATACCTGTAGAAACACAAAGAAATATGACGCCTTCAGAGAGGATTCTTACATTTGGAATCAATACCTGTAGAAAGGTAAAGAAATATGATGCCTTAAGAGAAGATTCATACTTTCGCCTTGATATAGACACACTGGTGTCTCTCGACAAGAAACTATACAGCAGTTGTGTTGACTATTAAAATTCATATGTAAAACATAACTACAGATAAGAGGCATCGTAAGAGTTCTACAACTGGAAACACTAAAAACCATTAACCATATTGAAGACTCCGTGCAAAAAGTCCAAAATAACTTGCCAATCTCCCGCTGCATTTTGAGCACAAGCTGGGATGACAAGATATCTACTATTCAATTATCACCGCCCTAAGCTCCATATCCTCGATATGATCATGTTCATATCTAAACAAGAAGATCTTGTCGACTGAAAGCAAAAAGTATTGCCTTTTGCGGCTGCCCAATATTGTAATCAACATATTAAAAGAACCTGTACTTCTGCATAGACCTTTGCAGGATGTCCAACTTGAAGAAAAAAATCACAAATTTCATATCCTCTCAAAATCTTGAGAGAATGTGGTATTGGTTTTGAAATTTACTTCCCTGTATGGATATGAATTATTAATAGAAAGAAAAAAGAAATTCAGTATAGATTTGCACAAAACATGTGCGTAATTGAATTCTCACACAATCCCCAAGGAAAATAGAGATTTTTTTTGTTGAAGCACGTGATCTAAAAAGTTTGAGCTCTTAGTGAGTGTCACGTGTATATCGTTTAAATTTTATCGTCATTACGTTTTTTTTCCATTAGAACCTTACACGTGAATAATTTTTAAAAATTGGGTTGCCATAAGACTTGGATTCAGAACATTTGCCAGATAATATGTTGTTCCACTTGATCTAAAAGCTTAAGTTGTTAGAGAGTGTTACATGTATTTCATTTAAATTTTAACTTCAACAATTTTCAACATTAAATGCCTTTCTAAGATATGAAGGATTCTATGTAATGTATCTTAGTTGCTTAGGTGACGAGTGCCAAGCATATAGACTTTCCTTCTCTGCCATTACTTTCTTCTTGTTTGGACAATTGGGCATAGATATTACTTTGCCCTTTATCCCAGATTTTGGTGAGGATATCTTAAGTAAATGCCACCTAATAACATCGTGCTAATGCAGTATGAATTACTAAAAGGTGATGAAAAAATGTGGAGACGACATGAATACTTAGCAAGGATGGATAAATTTAAATGCCTTAGGCCCTGGCTCTCAATTGCTAACAACAGAAATCGAACTGACATACTATTGGCTTCGTATTAAAGACGTGGTTTAAAAAATTTCAATCAAGGCCCATCTTAGAGTGAGGCGAATAAAAAACACCTCAAGGCACTGACTGTGAAGCAGTTGTTGGAGGCATGCGCCTCAACTAAGTGAGGCACGCACCAAACAGCAGGCTTGTAAAGCATGTACGTTTTCAGAGTTATTTACTTTGCTTATGTAAGGGCCCACAAAATATTAAAAAAATCAGATTGAGCCACTTTGGGAATAGCTCACTGCCCGTTAACACATTTTAAAATTGTGTTTCTCATAAACCCCACTATGGAAATAGTCCACTGCCCACCAACTAAAGTAATAGTTTCTTTTTACTTAATAGAGTTTACTTTTGTTTGTTTGCACACTTTAGATTGTTTTATTATGAATTTTGAAGATTGATTATGATTTATTATGCGCTTATTTTGTATTTTAATAGTTTTTTGACATTTTTGTTGGTTTACAGCGAGGCTTACGTCTCGACTCATGAAAGAAAAACACGTCAGTACCTGATTACGCCTTTTTAAACATTGGTTAAACATTTTAATTGTACTTTTACGTGTAATATGAAGTAGAAAAACATAACCATTCACAAAAAAAACTAGAAAGCATAGACTCATGACTTACGATTGACTGCTTGGTGCTTCTCCAATGCAAACAGATTCATCAGCCAATTTCACATGAAGAGCGTCTTTATCTATGGTTGAGTAAACTGCAACACAAGGGATCCCCATCTCATGGGCAGTCCGAATCACACGAACAGCAATCTCTCCTCTGTTAGCCACTAGGATTTTATCATTAGAGCATGTAGCAGCAAGAGCACCTCCATGTTTGCTAGATCTACCAACACGAGAAGCCTGAACTCTCTGTCGAGGGTAGTTAACCTTACTTCCTACCATAAAGCTACACTGGGAGCTTTGAATTCGTATTTTCCTCCCCATGAATAAACCCTTCCAAGGAAAGTGAAACAGATTTTCAAATTCCCGATTATGAAACCATAAAGGAACTAATAAACAACCAATAAAAGAAGGCTGGAGTCACCAAAAAAGTATCCTAACATACTCAATGTGACAAAACACAAATGATATACAAAATTAGTTAATTAGGATTCATTATGTACTACTGAAACTATTTTCCTACTGTAATCAGAATATAATTTGACAACCTAAACAATGTATCAAACTGCAGTTCACTTCAGAGAGACATGTGACCGAGAAAAAGACAGATCTTTTTGCACACAGTGCCAATCGTAATTACAAAACCAAACTACACAAAAGAATATTAAATATGAAGTCAACATTATCCACAAAAATTGTAAATAGTGATCTTCTACCCTTTTTCTCATTTAACATATGAGAGCACAAATTATAAACATTATGGCAGTTTCTTTCCAAAACAAAATCATCATGTTTTTTCGCAAATAATTACAAAACAGGATTGGTATTATTTATTTGGTCAGCCAAGAGAAAATAATAGAATTGAAGAGTCACACTGGTGGTAGAAAAACCAGAATTCCAATGTAATTTGAATTCCTCAACTTGAGGAGCTGAAAAATCACAAGATAAAATCAGAACAGCACTTGTTAAGAATTGGTCGTCCAAATAGCTCTAGATGGTAGATATTTGACAACATGCCCTTCTAAATGCAATTTTACGCGTGCATAGTACATATCCAAGTGTTCATATACGACGTACAAAGAGTAACTGCACAATTAAGAACTTCATTGAGAAAAAAGAAATTAGAAAAGACAAAACATGAGGACTTACGGGAGTTGAGCATATAGATTTACTGCAAAAAGTTAAGGATGCGGAATCCATTTTCAGACCAATCCAATCAAATCGTCCTCCTAAACGAATAAACAAAAAGAAAAACACAAACCCATCATTAAAAATTTAGTATGCAAAATCAAAACGAAAGCAAAGTGATGATAAATCAGCATTCCAATATCTTCACACTTCACATTATTAGATCTGCTAATAGAGCCTATACCGTGAAATGTGAGGTGAAAAATATAATTCTGAACAAGATTTCTTCTTCTTCAGAGAGAGACGACGAGTGGGTAGGGGTCGGGTGGGGGAGAAGTTATGAAGGGAAGGGTGTCGATGAAAACGAGGAAGTAGACTTTAGGAGTTTCGAATGCTCCGCCAAAGGGGTTGGTTTTGTAACTTTTGTTCTTTGGGGTTTGCATTTTTGTAGTGATCGCTAGTTACAGCATCTTTAGCTAAACTTAAAATTTAAATATAAAATATTTTAAAAAATGAGAAAGGTAATCTATTTTATTTTGATAAAAAAGTGTGAATTTTTTTTAAAATAACTTACTTTTTAACTGCAATCAGCAAAAAAAAAAAAAAAAAAAAAAAAAAAAAAAAAATTGATTTCATATTGTCACTTTCAAAGTGTACGATCCTTTATTTCTCGCGTGCTCGGTTTTTTTTTTTTTTTTTTGCATTCTTTACTATTAATTTACTCATTTTATGTTTGAATTGCTTTAAGTAATCAAATATAATAATTGTTTTAGAGTGTATCAAGATATGCATAAGCATATCTAATAGTGATGGCAACTAGATGGAACGGTCATTTCTATCTCTGTTGGGGATTTTGGGTTGGGGAGGGAATTGAAAATTTTATATTTATCGCTCTATTTAATTAATTAATTAATTTTAAAATATAAAAATAAAATAAAATTATTCAGAGTGAGTTCGGGAAAATTGAGGCAGGGACATGATTCCATCCCCATCCCGATTTGTAACTAGACGGGAATGGACTATTTTGTCATCCCTAATATCTATGCCGGTTTATTATTAACTAGTTTTTTTTTTTTTTTGGTAATTCATTCCAAAATTCTCATTGTTCACTTTTTAGAACTTTGTAAATATGAGCGAATTTGGGCATTACTCATTTTAATGTGAAATTCGACTTTACTTATTAAAAGCTTTCCTTGTAATTTATTTTGCATGTGATATTCATTCCATCACAAAATGCAATTAATATGCGAAAATTGAGAATACTCATTTGAGCACACAAAAGAAAATGATATTTACCTTTTAAGAATTTTATATGTCGACTTTAAGCATGTTCATGCCTATTTCTATAATTTCAAAAGGACGATAGAAGATGGCATGTTTCCAATTTAGAAAATCCATCGAAAATGCACCTTTATTAATTATTTGAAGTAGGTAAATGTAAAACGCACAAATTTAAGCAAACTCGTATGCATATAATGGACACGTTTTAGCCTTTACAAACACAATCTAATAATCTATGCATCTACTGATAACCCAATAACAATTAACTAAGAATGGGTGAACTGATTTTTAAATTTTTTCAAAAAATAATTTTAAAATAAGAAAATTAAGAAATGTAGATTAATTAAGTAAAAAATACAAGCACAGTGTAAGTAAATAAAATGGTAGAGAGTGTGCAAACGATATTTTTATAAAAGTTCGATCTAACCAATGATCTACGTCCCCCGTTACTAAACTTTCCGTCACGAGCACGGCTTTTCTACTATTTTGATTGACTTATGGTGCAATCAAAACCCTTAAACGCTTCCAGTGACTTACAAACAAAGAACATCGATCCTTGTAAAATATTGAGCTTTACGGGACCTCAATATGACCCAAAGATATGAAGAAGTTGATTTAATATAATATTTCTCTCTTAAAAAATGATATATATAAGTTAAGTACCAAGAAACACTAACACTTTAATAATTAGCAATAGATGAAAAATTCAAGTGTTATAAAGGAACTTTGATGAAGCTGGTAATTCAAAAGTTTGATTTGATCAATCATAGCTTTTCAATGAATGATTTAGAAGATGTAGATGCAATAAAAATTTGAATGATTTTTATCAAGATGATTATATCTTTTTATGCTCTTGTGAATGTTTTTAATGATAATAAATGAATGACAATTTATAGAAATCAATTTTTAGAACTTTGTCTATTCGGAGGATTAGTCGGTCGACTTACAACATTTCGGATGATAAAAAATAGTCGTTGGAATAATAAAAATCAGAATGGTCATATTTTTTTAGAAACTGGCGTTCAATCGGTCGACCTATACATGAACTAGTCGACTGGTTTACATATTTCGATTGACCGAATTGTATTTCAGTTGACCAGATTTTGTCCCTTTTAAAAAAATGTTCAAATTATTTTATTCAAGTGATATTAACATGATTTTTTGTGTATAAAATTATTTTTGAGCTTTTATCATGTTGCTAAAGATCAAATAATTATTACATTTACATTCTATCTAATAATCTAATTTTCGATCTCGAACTCTTGTATTAGATTATTGATTTTGATATTGACTTATTTGAGAGTCCGCTCGAGTTAATTTCACAAATGTTCGGAGAAGTTGGTGAAAAATATCAAATTGATCTTTAAAATATTTTTTCTGATCCATTTAGTCCCTAGAGATATTTTGCGTTACATAAATAGTTATTTGGGTAAGTGAAAGTAACATTCAATCTTATGTGGCGCCTGTTAATTTAGTGCTTGTTTGGTAAAAATATTTTGTGATTCTTATGTAATGTGTTAATAAAAATTTTGGGTCTTGCAAAATGTGGGACTAAAAATAATATTTGATTAACTTATAAATAATCTCGAACATGCAAATCTCATGCCTCATCATTTAAAGGACCGTGAAATTGAAGGTTATTTTGGCGAATACTCATGAAATTAACGAACACCACGTATAAAGTTGATTTCTAGTGACTAAGAGTTCGTTATACACGGTTGTTGTGAGTAGTGATTGTTTTGTAACAACTTTAGCAAAAAATTGTTAACTGTTTGATTATCAATCCAAAAAATGCTATCAAACATTAATGATTATTTGATAACATAATATATATATATATATATATATATATATATATATATATACACACACATGTATTTGTTTGACTAAATATTAATTATTTTTATATACTATTAAATGTATTTAGTTTAAATTATCATGGCACATTTATTTTAATATATATCATATTATGTAAAATTTATTTGTTTAAACTATATTCATAATGTGTGATTTCTCTAGTATATATAACATGTCAATATATGACAAATTTGTTGAAAACAAAATATAACAATAAATAATATTAAAAAGTATGATTAAAATATGTCATAAATTCTTCCTTAACTAATTGATAATATTAGGATTTAGAAAGTTTTTTTTTCCTTTGATGTGAAAGAAAATTTGAATATATTTAAAAAATTTATAAACTGCATTAAATGTAGATTCAGCTTCTCGGGCTAAATTTAAAGCTTTTTAGAAAAGCTCTAAATTTGAATTTCTCTAAAATAACTTTGAAACGTTATTTTTATGATGAATAAGCACTTATTTAATTTACCCAATCATCAAAAATTTTAATGAAAATCACTTTTGCCGTTTAGAAATGGTGATTATATTGACACTATAATTTCTTATAAGTGTACCACATTTTTATTGCACTCAACGCACTACCAAAAAATACCCATTTTGCGACAAAAAAATATTATCACTTAAATAGAGATTTTGTCGCAAAAATAATTTAGCGACAACAAGCTGTTTGTTGCGAGCGTTGTCGCGCTATGAGCGCCATAGAATGTATTCTGCGACAACAATCAGTCAATCGTCGCATAAGCAAACTTGCAACATTTTTTGTTTGTCACAAAAAGAATGAAATAGCGACAACATATTTGTCGCCATAATATCGTTGCAATACATAGATGTCGCGAAAAACTAAAAGAGCAACAAGTCAATTTGTCACAATGTTTATTCCAAAAAATAATTTGCGAGGAAAAATGTTTGTTGCGAAAACTATTTTAAAAGTATAACGTTTGTTACCTATTCTATTTTGCAACAAAACATGCTTGTAGTAATATACATTTTCTAATAGGTCATGTTTGTCGCGTAATTTATTTTACAATGAGACTGCTTCGTTGCATAATATATTATAAGATATTCAATATTTGTAGTATAATTTATTATGTAACAAGTTTTGAGTGTAGTTAAATTCATTCAGCAACATAGAGAATTTGTCGCATCAACATTTGTGCAACGATGTATAGTTGTCGCCTAATTTATTTTGTTACTATTAATATATGTCGCGTATTATATTTTACAACATATAAAATTGTTACAAATATTATTTCGTAGCAATTGATATTCGTTTATAAGCAAGTTGAGTTTGAAGTTGAATATATTCTGCAACACAGAGAGTTTGTCGCATATCGATGTATAGTTGTTGTGTAATTTATTTTATCTTTACTTATATATGTCGTGTATTCTATTTTACAACAAATAAAATTATTACAAATATTATTTTGTAACAATGAATATTCGTTTATATGACAAGTTGTATTTGTAGTTAAATTTATTTTACAACACAGAGAATTTGTCGCATCAACATTTGTGCAACACTCTATAATCGTTGCACAATTTATTTTGTAATTGTTTATATATATCGTGTATTCCATTTTGCAACATGTAAATATCATTTTGTGACAATATAAATATTCGTTGCATAATACTATCAATAATAATAAATTTTTAATTTCTTGCATCGCAGTAGAATTGTTACTACGGTACACATTTATTTGAAAATGTAACTTACATTGTTAAAAAAAATCTCAATGGCAGCTATCATTTGTTCATTTCCTTCAAAACTGAGAGCTGGCAGAACTCTTTTGACATCAGTATCACATGAAATTCTTTCAAGGAGGTTCTCAATCGTAGACAATAGCTTTGGATACCCTGCAGTAAATATCTCCTTGACAAAGCTTGATGCAATGAAAACATACTTCATTTGACTTGCAAAAGATTTGACTAAAGCTTCCCAAACACGTTCAGTTAACATGGGATTACCTTCCTGCATGACCTCATCGAGCAATAGAACATGAGTAAATGTATCACACTTCTTAGACAACACCCTCTGCAAGTGCCAAACTGCGAAAACTAATTTAAACTTTATATTATTTTTCTAACATGACATTTCTTCAGTTCCATTTATTTATGGTACCATTTTGAGATACTACCATACTAGACAACAAGCTTTCCTACTTATGTCGATTAATGCATTGAGTATTGCTATAGTTGGGCTTGCTTATCTTACTATGAACTATTTGTAAAAAATAATTGACGGCTCTTCCCTCGTCTTTGCATATTGAATTTAAATATTTTGAAATTTTACAATTCACACGTTACACGCAATAAAATAGTATAAAAAATAAATTCATATTGAAAAAAGAAAAAAACAATTGCATGTTTGTGTATAGTTATTAATAATTTACTATGATTTGTTAATTAATTGAAATATTTATTTATGAATTATGGTAGATTAGACTTGTGACCAATGGTGTTAATTACAAAGACTAATAGGTGACGAATGTGGATGTCACGATTTGTTTTCCACCATCCCTACAAGCTAGAGCAATAACAAATATAGGTGTCGCAAATTTTTTCCTCCATCCTTAAATTTTTAGCAACAAATATTTCTTGTCGCCAAAAGTAGATCTATTGCATCACAAGAAACTGTGTCGCAAGAAATTAAAGTTTGTCGCCATAAGTTTCCCACCAAAAATATTTTGGCGCCATACTTCCCATCATGTTTTTGGCGACAATTTTTATTACTTGTCGCACATTTTGACATTTCATGACAACTTTTTATGTCGCCTTATATTTCTTTAATACTTATTTTCTCACCATAGTTTTTGCGACAAACTATAAATTAGTGTCGCGCTAAATTACTTATTGCAACAAATTTATGTATGTCGCAAAATATATTGTCGCGAAATAGAGATTTTGTTTTAGTGATGTCTTCAACCTTTATTTATTATAGCACTCATGTTCTTAATTTTTTTTTGTCGAATTCTTATTTACAACTTTCATTAACTAGCACATAACATTCTTAACGATGATTTCTATTAAGATATTATGTTTTGTGCTTTGAAGTGATGAAAAAAATTTGTCGCACTTTTGTATTTATTATTATTTTTTAAATATGATGGACAAATAGTCATTTTACACCCTCACAACAATTTTTTTGGACAAAAACAGTTATTAATGAAAAGTTGAAGATAAGAATACGATAAAAATAAGTTGGAGACATGAGTACTATAATAAACAAAGATCGAAGACGTTAAGTACAATTAAAATGTATTGAAACCAATAAAAAGTGTAGTGTAAATATAAAAACTCTGCCAAATACACACTAAATAGGTTTGGGGAAAAAAAAACAATATTGTGGTAGATAATCGTAGACATGAGATGTTTTATTGTACATCATTTAGAACATGGTACTCATAATAAGCGCATAGCGGGAACAATTTATTACATTCTAAAACTGATATCCACCATTTAGAAACACCATATTATGCTATAAGTACTCATTTATTGAACAAGTAAAACATCAAATATGGTGTGCTATTATTCTGGTAGATTTCTTTGTATACGAATATTGACATTTATTTACAAAAAATTAGTTTAACACGTGCCTTCAATTTTGTATCTATATGCCACAAAATATGATTTAAGGGTGTTATGGTATATATGATATTATAAAGGGGTCATTATATTCGCACAACACTTTTTATTTTTTGCATTACATTTTAATTACATTTAACATCCTTAATCTATAAATATTATAACACTCATGTCCCTAACTTTTTGTAATCATCTTCAACTTTTCATTAATTAGCACATTTTGTATTTGATAACGATTTTCGTCTAAAACATTTGTTGGGAATTCGTAAAAATACTTATTTATCTGTCATATTTAAAAAAAAAAAATAGATACAAAAATACGATAAATATTTTTCTTCATTTCAAAACAAGTAAACAAAATATCTAAACATAAACTATCATTAATGATGAAATGTGCTAATTAATGAAAGTTAAAGATAATAATTCGATGACAAAAAGTTAAGAATATAATTGCAACAATAAACAAAAGTTGAGGATCTTAAGTACAATTAAAATATAGTATACTTATAACAAATTGTAGTGTAAATATAATCACACTATTCTAAAATGCTAATTACGGTTATGACATGGTACATGGCGCTAGAAGTATAAATCTATAATAAGTTTAAAATTTGGTGATGGTGGTTGATTATTCAATGACGAGTATAGCATATATCAAAAGATAATGTTATAATACTATGAGATTGTACATTTAATTTTGAGCATATAGACAAAAATAAATATAGTTTTCTCCAATTTATCCTATCGTCTTTATGTTAAACATTGTATATCTAATTTTTCTTTTTATTATTTTAATTTAGATAAATACATTATTTTCAGTTTAAATGAATTGTTTTTTTTTTCTCTTTCTACACAAGTTATTTCTTTTGTTTTTTAAAAAATGAACCAATCTCATTAAGTCGAGTCATCATAAACCGCTGACAACATAAAATGTGGAATACAATCCATCTAAATTCTGCAACTACAAATTGGTAAATTAAAAGATGCAGTAGTATGGACCACATTATTCCCCACTCGAAGAATAATGCAACGAGAACCACAATTTACATCACGCAAATTAAATGAACTAAAGTGTCCGACTATATAGAAAGAAAAAAATAATGACATTTTCATTTTAATTATGAACAAATTCAATCCAAATTTTTAACAAAAAGGAATTAAAGATAAATAACAATTTGAACCTTATTTAACACCAAGTCTGTTGCATATATAATAATATTATAAAAGTATTTAATTCTCTAAAACGAACATAATATCTTTATTACGAGCATAAAAATAAAAAATGAAAAATATAAATTGTTAAACATTACTTTAACATTCTTTCTTGTAGTTTAAATACGGAAATTTATATAAAAAAAAAATACAAACTAAAAATAGGGAAGAAAATCTTAAATAACAATGAAAAAGAAAGCAAAATGTAGTAGCACATGGGTAAAATGAGAAATACATATTTATCTGAAGGTTACATGAAGTAATAAATTATAGAAAACAAAAGTCAGGGAGACTCCTAAATTTTAAGAAGGGATAGTCACAATCTTCGAGGTTTTCGTAATTTGCTCTACAATTTTTCGTGCCTCGGGATTGTTGAGTGTGGAAATTGAAAATTATAGTATCATGGATATATGCGAAAACATGTATACAATCATCTATGAACCAGTGTTCCTGCACAATCATACTCTGCATGGTTATTGGGTAGTCGACGAACAACTTGCTAAACCTACCAAATTTATCTATCCAACATACTTAGCACTTTAGGTAGCAGCCGAGAGGTTTTTCAAGGGTACTTTTGTTAGAGAATATATATAACAATGAGAAACATGTAGGCTACTCACTTTGGTGATATTTTAAAGTGGCATGTGGGGCAGTTTTTGTTGTTAGTTAGAGTAGGTTTTACTTTTAGTCTCCAAATTAATATTTTGTAAATGTCAAGAGCATTATGCTCGTACGAAAATGAAATTATGCACTGGAGAACATATTTTTATCAATTGTGCTTCCACACATGCATATATATACAATAATAGTAGGGTAGATTTTTTTGTTAATCAAGGTAGGTTTTGCATGTTTTTATGAAATTTTAGATTCATTATATCAAATCGAGTTACACAACAAATTTAATAATAGAAGCTACACCCAATTAAGAAAAACTCATTTAGACCTACGGTTTTGATCTAATGCTCTCGGTGGACTTGTTATAATGTTCACCGAAACAAGTGTCCCACACTTATTTGATGAGTGTACATTGTTAAATCAAGTGTCCTACGGTTTTTATCTAATGTCCCCGGTGGACATTATAACAATGCCCACCGAGAACTTTAGATCAAAGCCCTTTAGACCTAATAGAGTAAGCTATTAATCACATATTGAATATGTTAATAGAGAAAATTTAAAGTGGTGGACCTCTCTATCATTTGTGTCTATCACATATCAAGTATGTTATCTAGACATGAAGTAGTACTGGTGGAAAAGAAAAAATATCACCACATAAATTTCGAGTTTTTATTTGAAATAGAGAACACAATGTGCTATTATTATTATTATTATTATTACTAGTGAAATTCACGTGCAAAGCACGTGTTTTATTTTAATTAAGTGTTTAATAGTGTGGTCATTGTTAGTGATTTTTTTAATTATTTTTTCACTTTATGAGAAGACTAAGTAAAACATATATTAAAATTTATTGAGAAAAGTACATATTATTTAAATGTGAGTTATATAGCTTCAATTGATATTTAACAATAACGTTATTCATTTTTAGATGATAGAATGAATGGTGTGTAGTTCACTAACATAATTGACTAATACAAATCTTAGAACCGAATACTTCAATTATGATCTCACAATATTATTTTGTTGCTTTGAAGTTTAAACTTATTCCATATTTCTCCTCATTATGACCCGACTTTGTAAATTATTTTAATTTTTCAATTTAATTTTATTCATTATAATGTATCAAACATTAAAAAAAAAAATTTTAATTACACGAGTGTCGTGAGATATGCATAAGATTTTTTGTAAACTTGCGGTAATAAGTAGTAAGAATGCTTATTATAGATTAACATAAGTTGTTAATTAGTGATTTTATTTTCTTGGTATATTGGACAAGGTTGTACTTGTGGATATATTTTTTTCTCTACTATTGTAATTTTCATCATTGAGAGTAGTATTATCTTTTTCTTTTTTCTTGCATAGTACAAAATTTTGTGCTTATGGATAAATTTTATTGGACTTTAATTGTAATTTGATTCAATAATCGATAGCAAAAAAATGAATTAAAACTATATATTTCTTGTAATTTTAATCACTGTGTTGCTAACTTAATATAAGTAATTAATTGAAGAAAAGTTGTTTCGATTGCAAATGATTTTGAAGTTCAAAGTGGGTTGTTTGATACATGTTACTATGTCTCGACTTAAGATACTGAACCTATAGCCTAATATGCTCCCCCTCTGTCGTCTGCAAAATCTGCTCAAAGAATCCCCTCTATCTTTCTCCCTCTCGCTCAATCAAAGAGCTCTCTCTCTCTCACTCTCAATCGCGTTCACTCTCTGCAAAATCCGCTCAAACGAACTCCTCTATCTCTCCCCCCTCACTCAATCGTCTCCAAATTTTCTTCTCTCAATCAATCAATAATCTCATGATTCTTCTCAACCCTCAATTGGAACCCGTCGCGCTGACCCGTAACTAAGCGTTATTGCTCTCTCACAGTCGTGCCTGCATCTGGGGAGTTGGATGATGTAAGCTCAATTCAACAATCTATTTATCTTTTATTTAAGCGCATGTTTGGTAGTGCTGAAATTATTTTTAAGTACTGAAATTATAAGTTGTTAATTAATGTGTGGATACAAAATATATTGTAAGTTGTGAGTCATATGAAATGTGTGGATAATAAGTATATTTAACCAATTTGATCAACTGAAAATAATATTTAAGCAACCCCAAACATGTGCTAAGA
Organism: Forsythia viridissima; assembly: GCA_030279155.1. Lineage (NCBI taxonomy): Eukaryota > Viridiplantae > Streptophyta > Magnoliopsida > Lamiales > Oleaceae > Forsythia > Forsythia viridissima. The sequence continues at coordinate 26,159,431 of CM059034.1, read as the reverse complement.
TATTTCAAAAAAGAAAAATTGAAATTAATGTGCACATGTTGTTGTAGATACTTATTCCCATAGTCTTATTCTAGAACAAATGTTAAATTTCTTAATGCAAAGACATTCAACTTTCTTTACGTTATTAAAATCTTATAAATGAATGAACTCAAGCTTCGATGAGGAATGCAAATTTGGGGAAAATTGTACTTAAGAATAGTGGCTTTCATGAAGTATATTTAATTTAATTTTATCATATGTTTGAGTCATCTACTGTAATGAATTTTAATAAACTAGGTTTTAAGTTATAAGTATGCTATTTAAGTTTCAATCGCTTAATTTGTTAATATTTAATTTTTTTCTACTTAGATTACCAGTATTAAGCCAACTCGTAAAAAGAATATATAATAAACATTATTGTGTTCGTAATTATCGATACATTACGTGCATCGCACGTTCTCACACTAGTATTCTCTAAAAGAGTAAAACCATCCATCTACTTATCATCATTTGCACCCGTCTCCACTACCACTAGCCAAGCCTAGACCACCCCAACCTGGTAAATTAAAACATTTTAACAAATGAAAAAACCAAACACATTTATTCTTTAAAAGAGTAAAACCATCCATCTACTCATCATCCTCTGCACCCACACCCGTCACCACTACCACTAGCCAAACCCAGCCCACTGCAACCACAACTGCAACCGCAATCGAAGTCCCTGCCATCAATCACTGCTTGCGATTCCAAAACCACCAACTTTTTACTTTTTCTAGTACCACTGATGAAATACATATAAAATTTTCACTTTGTAAATGATTGTTGGAGACGATGTCGTCTTACTATGATTAATAGGTGCACACACGATGACGAAGAAGTTATAAATGAGTGGCTTTGCTACCTATGAGAACTTCAATCTTGCTCTTATTTCCATCAAATTACATGTAGCGCCGTTGTGGTGGAGGTGATAAAGGGCTTAGATGGACTTTGTTATAGGGTGTGGGTGGCAATTGGGCGGAGAAGAAGATGATTCTCTTTTTTGATGTCCTCTTTTATTTAGTTCTTATCAATTATTTGTCGTACATCTATTTATCTTCGTAAGTTGCATATGTCATTTTAATAGTATATTTAGCCGTACTTGTTTAAGAAAACTAATAAAACTATCATATTTTTCTACATTCAATTGATAATTTTAGATACATCTATGATTAATAAGTGCATACATGACAACAATGAAGAGATAAATAAGTAGATTTGCTATATGTGAGAATTTTAATATTGCTCTTATTTCCATTAAATTACATGTATCGGTGTTGTGGTGGTGGTGAGTGGAGGCTTGGCTGGATTATAGAGTGTGAGTGGCAGTTGAGCAGAGAAGATGATAATTCTCTTTTTTTATTTAGTTCTTATCAATTATCTCTCTTTCATTTTTTTATCTTCATAAGTTACCATTGTCGTCCAACAATATATTTAGCTGTATTTGTTTCAAAAAATTACTAATAAAACTACAATATTTATATATTCAACTGAAAATTTTAGATTCTATCTAAAATCTTTATTATTTACGAAATTAATAGGCTTTGCTTAGACTCCCTTCAGAATTAGTCACACTTCATACCTCGCTATCGAAAAAAAAAAAAATCTTTATTATTTAAGAAATTAATAGACTCTGCTTAGATTTAAAGTTCAGTCTCGACACTTAGTCACACTTTACGCTTCATCATCACCCTCGCATCGCCTTTCTCTTGCCATTACTTAAATCTTATCTAAATTTGAAAAATTTAAACTTTGACTTACATCTAGTCACATTTTACGCTTTAAAAATATTTTTCATTCTCTTCGGGAGATGCGACAGTAACTCGTCTGCAAGTACAAGTTTACCCTTTACCACTTCGTTTTCCCTCTCACATGACAATTACATAGATGTTCTACTGTGCTTCTTTCTCTGCCAAACTCTCTCGTCAGCCACCGCCTCAATCTCTCTCTTTAATAACACATACAATTTTCCGTTTCGCTCCTCGGTGTGATCGGTGCCTGGAGAAGAAAGAACAAGGCAATCGGGGGGAGAACTCGAAAGAGACGCCGTTGTGGGGAATTGAATTTAGGGTTCATTTGTTTTTTTAATTTGGAATAACGAATACATAAAAGAGAGGAGAAGGAAACGGGAGAACGAAGGCCATGGCTCCAGGCCGGAAGCGTGGAGCAAAAGGCGTGGAGACAAAGAGCGAGTTGAGTTTAGGCGATCTCGTCCTTGCCAAGGTCAAGGGCTACCCTCCTTGGCCTGCCAAGGTATCATTGAGTCGCTTTTCGGAGCACTATAAATTTTCAAACTTGGATTCTTCTGTCACATTGCTTTCTTATATCCTTAAACAAATATGATGTACATGTTATGGCAGGAATTGTGCAATTTCCATAATTGGCTGTGTCTCTGTTTGCTTAATTTCTGGTATTTAATTCCTCAAGTTCTGAATAATTGTTTTGCACAGTTGTGGGAGAACCAATTTCTCTCACTATATAGGAGGGATCTGCTTGAGAAAATAATAATCAAAAGTTCATGAGACAATAAATTAATCTCTCTGAAAGTGGGTTTGTTATAGCGACCCATATGAATTTATTTACTTGAATTTTATATATATATATATATATATATTTTTTTTTCAATTGTAGTTCTTTGCTCAATTAATTGGAAAAATATTAATTTATTTTTGGGGTTGGAGGCATAAAAAGTAGGGTTAGAACAGAAAATATGTGCACCAGATTAACTTTGATTCGGTTAGTAATGTCGGGGCCATTGCGTGCACGTGCATGTGGGTGTGTGTGTGTCGTGTCATGTCTTTACGAAGGTATGGTCCTATCTCTATTCAAGGTTGTTTTCAGTTATTACATGTAGAAGTATCTTTAAGTATTGGTTTTGGATAATGGTGAGGGCATGTGATTCCTCTCTTGCTAACATCATAATGACGCACCATTCGAGACCCCTCTCTAGTTTTGGCAGTTAAATATGACTCGGAGTTGATCATGACCGTTAGCATACTAATTAGTATTGTCATCATGTGTTGCAAGATATTCGTGCTTATGCATTTGTGCAATAATCATATTTATTGAACTGGTTCTTTGTTACTTTTTTGTTTTGTCTGGTCTATGTTGATTTACCACGTGGTTTCCGATAGGGGATTTAAACATAACCTTTTTTTGTCTTATTTCTGAATTTTAAATTTACAGATTTGCAGACCTGAAGACTGGGAGAGAGCACCCGACCCCAAGAAATATTTCGTTGAATTCTTTGGTACATCAGAAATGTAAGCGCTCGATGATTAACTCGTCTTCTGTGCTTGTACACATGTTGAAATGACTTGATTGGTAATGTGGGTTTCTGAGTATTTAGTCTTTTCTTTACTCGCTGACCAAGGAATAAAATCAATTATTTGTTGAAGAAAGCACATTTGTCTCTCCATTGTGTTTCTTATTTTAGGAAAGTGGACTTTCACTTTGCAGTTTTCCAGTTACGTTTCCTAGTAACAGGGAAACTAATAGAGATGAACGACAACATAAGTTCAATACGAGATAGCGTCTATTCCTTGCATTTGGCCGTTGGCACCTTCCCTTGACATCATAAACCTTTCAATAAATTTTAGCTAGTTGAACTGTAAATTTCATCTAGCAAATCTTCCTTTATCTTTATAGAAAACCTATTGATTTTGGCACGGAAAAGTTGGATGTTTTTATGTGGAAAGCTGTGTTTTTGGCTATTTTTGGGTAGTTTGAATAGAAGGGAACTCTAGAATCTTTGAAGAAAAAGAACAACTTTTTGTCAATTAATGGGAGGGAGCAAAGTTTTTGGCTGCTTTATGGACTTCTACATCCAAGGTGATTAAGGATTCTACTTTATCTTAGTTATTCGTAGTCGGAATTATGTGATGTATCTTTTATTTTATTTTTGAACTTGTTTTCTTATATTTTAAGAGGACTATATATATATATATATACACACGCACACATGTTTTTTTAATAATAAAATTACCTGAATTTTCCGCTGGCTCCAGGTTTTAGTTCCCTTTCTTTTGGGGAGTTCCGCAGCACCTTTTTTGGATGAAATTGTGACAGCCACATTTCAAATTATGCAGAATTAAGTGAACCTATTTTATCTCTGGATATTTACGAAGATGTTGCTATAAAGTCGTTTGGCTATTAAGGGATTTCTTTTAAGCAGTGGTGGGTAAACATGTTGCTACGTATTATTGTCCACCATTTAGTTTCACAATCTATACCACAGAAAGTCTTGTGAGGTTCTCTTGCTATTAATTCTTCTTGTAGTTTTCGATGTTGGCAATGGCAGTGGTTACGAAGATACAGTTATTTGAGGCTACTATTATCGAAGTGATTAGGGTAAAGGATTGCGTGACTGGTATGGTTGGTGAAACGCAAGAGAAATAGGGAAAAATATAATCCTGTAAATGATGACACTGATTGCTTTCAGTTTTTGGTGTGATAAATTAATGTGTTTTTCTTTTTGAGCTATTTATGTTGAATTATTGCACTGTTGCCATTTTATTCCACTTTTGATAGTTGGTTGGTTTTTATATGGAAAATGTGCTTTGGGTATGGAAGTGAGGAAAACTTTAATTTAGGCAGCATTACGTGCGATAGATATGATTCTGCGTAGACAAAGGCAGGGTGATTTGGGTGTGATTCTGTATATGGTTCTACAAGCTAAAGGACAGAATGACGCATTACAAGACAGAAACAAAAAGAAAGAGAAGTGGTTTTTTTAGGGTGTTGGAGAGTGCCTTAGAACACTAAATATGGAGTCTGTAAGATATTTATGTGGTCTAGGGTAGGTTCTTCAAAAAATGACATCACTACAAGTCAAAAATAAGAAGAGGAAGAAGAAAACCAGGTCAACTGCCCGAAATTCATAGTCATGACACCTAGCATTGAATGGTATCCCACAATCAGAAGGAATATCAGTAAGTTCTGCTGAAATATGCAAAATAAAATTTTCCACTTTCATAAATTCTAAGCTATACAATAATTAATCCAGATCCAAGAATTCCTAATACTAGGCTAATTGGAATTCCAATTTGGAAACTGCATAAATCATCTACCAAACTAGCACAATTTACTTGACATAAACAGCAGATATGGCTCAATTCTATGTTAACATGTTATAGAGATTCTAAAAATATAGATACTTGGAAATTACAAGTATACCTATTAAACTGTAAATATTTTTTTCCTAAAAAGTGGATAACTAATGATGAAGTAAGGCTGCAAACTATTGTACAAGTTCTTGCCATACCAAGAGTCTAAAAATTCCTCCTTTGTATTAGTTCTTCCTTGAGCCTTTTATATTGTGCATCATCTGACTTAATAGAAGGAAAAAAGTACATTTTGGAGACAACTGACTGCCAATTATGGCTTTCATAAGTACTGTCAGAAGGTCAAACTTACATTTCAATAGATGGCCTATCATTCTCTAATAACAGCATATGAAGAATTATCTCTAGTAACTACATGACAAACTGGTTGATATAACATCTTGGTCAATGTTATCTTGTTTTGTTTGTTATAATCAATGGTGAGTAAGACTTAGTTGAGATTTTCTGGGGGTTTTGGACAGGGTGAACCTCTTTTTCCTTTTCTCTTCTCTTTGGTTGAAGTTTTGTATAGGATGTGCATTAGCTGAAATTACATTCTTGTTGAATTATTATTAGATGCTTCTATTGTTTTTGGTCATTGAAAACATCCTATCCTCTTCTTTTGTCTGTCGATAAATATTTTTTTTGCTAGTTGAAAAAGAATTGTCCTATGAGGGTAGATTTTTCTTTTCTTTGGGGGTATCTTAATACACATCATACATGCACGTGTGAAACTAGCATCTATTAGTGGCTATACAAATAAATATCTCCACACGTAGTTACACAACCGGCGAATTTCTCGGTGGTTATGTAGAAGTTACTTTTGAGAGTAAATATAGTTTACAAGATTATGGGTATCTCTATATGTTGACAAATTTTTATCTGGCGAACCAAAAATAGACTACATTTTTTCAGGGATACTTTTTAATGGGATCCTTTTGATGCAGACAAACATGAGTTGAGATGGATATATAAGGTTATTATCTATGTCAATTTTCTGTAATTAGGTGGATTATGCTCTATAGGCATCTGCATCATTAATACTCTGAGCAGAATGGAGGAGTTTAATCTACCTAAATGTGATTCTGGGTTGAGATTGATGATGAATTCAGTGTATCAATTTTGCTCTTTCCTTAGCGGGGCAAATGGGAACTTTTCAGATGTCTCATTTGTGAATACGTCTGTTCAGTTTCTTTTAAATGGTGGTGGGTACAAATTTGAATAGAAGAATGAGTTTCCTAGTTTTTGTGTGGGCCTTTATCATACTGCGATTTGCCCATGCAGTGTTGTTGTGTTCAAATACGTTGGTGCAATGTAATTACATTTTCTTTGTGCCCTGTAGGGATCCTTTGGGCGCACCAGCGATTTATGTCCTGTTCTGTGTATTCCTTGAATTTATTGATCCCGTTCTTGCACTATCCTCTTAAATGTGTGTATCTACTTGGTATTTCCTTACAATTACTTGAAAATGAAGCACGCGTGCAAAATATTTATAATTTACATCTACAAGTGTATGCTGCTAATAGTATTTTAGGGTTTAGACTCTTCAGTCTTCAGTTTCACCTTCCTCAGCAATAACTAATATCAGCAGGTGATGTTGAGATGGTCTGTGCTTGGTGAATAATTCTATCTACTGCAGAGGATTGTCCTTTGTTTTGTAGGCGGATACTTAATTGTTTTAGTAAGTTGGAAATTAATTAAGAATTTGGAAATTTTCCTGGTTTTATAAAAAAATGTGAGATAAAGTTCTTCCCTTTCTTGATTGTGTGAACACTTTTAATGTTTGTTGCATTCTTATATTCTTAAATATAATTGTATTCTTTAAATGCAAGGATCATTTTCAATTTTTTTTTCCCTTTTCAACAGAGGTTTTGTCGCTCCTGCTGATATTCAGGCATTCACCAGTGAGGTAAAAGATAAATTATGTTCTCGACGCCAAAATAAGACAGTTAAGTTCTTTGCCAAAGCAGTGAAGCAAATCTGTGAAGAGTTTGATGCGATACAGTGCAAAAGTTCAAGTAGCTTAGGAGATGATACTGACAAACAGGATCTTGGGTGTGAAGCACCTTCAGTTGATCAAGTGGCACCGGAGGTTAATCTAAAAGATGAGAATCACAGGGAAGGACCAAATTTCAAGACAGAGATTGAAGGACTGGGTGACCAAGGCTCCGGGTTAGAGCATTGCTCACACAGACTTAGTGAGACAGACTGTCAAGATACGAAGCCTTCCATCTCGAATGATGTAAATCATAGTTCCTCTCCGTATATATATTCAAAAAAGAGGAATAAACTTTCGACCTATGGTACTGATTTGTTGGAGGAGTCGGTGTCAAAAACTAATCAGTTTAGGCATTCCTTTCTTAAGGAGGAAGGGTCTTGTGATAACAATATGGAGCAGAGGCATTCTGATGGGGAGCAGAGCGAATTGACAAACGGACACAAATCAAAGCTGGCGATTGGGTCAAAGAGGAAATCTGATGGTGCGAATGTAATGCACAGAAATCGTTCTCGAACTGTTTCAGCAGCATCAGCACGTGATAACTCTGGTCATCACATTAGTATTTCTCGTGAGCAATCTGGAGATGGGATGGTAAGAAAAATTACTTCTAGTGGCAACGTAAATGAGTCTTCTGCAGATATTTCAAGGTCAAGCTTAGATGTTGGTAGAAGGAAAGAGAAAAAATTACTGAAAGAGAAAAAACATTCTGGTTCAGCAAATGATTGTCCAAAGGACACAGAAGTCAATTTTGAGGAGTGGAATAAAGATGATATCTCTCGAGAAAAAATTAGCGCAAGGCCTGGAAAACAATGTTTTCCAAGGAATGAAGTTTCATGTCCTGCTAAAAGGTCAAAATTTGAAGATATTGCAGGTGATGCTACCAAGGGGAAATCCCAAACAAACAGAAAAAGTGATTCTCAAAGTACTAATGTTCTTGATGACATCATAAGTATTCCAGAGGCTAAACGGTTGACATCAGGAGGGAACACAGAGAACCGTGGGCCTGTCAGATTTCAGACAAGCACGAAAGATTCCAATTCTTCTGGCAATGAAGATGATCTCCCCCCAACAAAGCGACGTCGCCGGGCATTGGAGGCCATGTTAATCTCTGAAAATAGATTGGGAAATTCTTCTGCTCTAAAAAAGGGCTTTTCTGATAAAGTTCGATCTCCAGTTGTACAGTTGCCTGTAAAGCGGAGAGCTGTTCGCCTATGTGATGATGATTATGATGAAGGGCCCAAAACTCCAATTCATGGAGGATGTGCAACTAGTGTTTCTCTTCTTCCATGCCTGTTGGATTCTACAAAAAAATTTGATGTGCATGGTGAGAGTTCTCTCCATGATCAACAAGAGTGGAATAATTCGGGCACAGTTGAGGATTGCTCTAAGGGACTGGTATCATCTGCCATACACCACAAAGCTTCATCACCAACTGCTCAGCAAGGCATGGAGAAGAGAGCTAGAGAAATAGACGTTACGCATGTATGTTCTAGCCCTGCTCAAGTAGACTCCACAAATATATACTCCATGGAGACTAAACCAGTTGACTTTTCACCTAAAAGGTCTCCACGGTCTATCACTAGTAGCAAACCATCAGGGGAACTGCAAAACAGGCACTCTGGCAAGACACCTGTTAATATAACTCATAAGAAAGCTCCATCTGGATCCAATATTGGCCCCACTTCGGTTTCTGATAGCTTAAAGTCATATCTTAATCAACCAACAAATGAAAGAAGCAAGTCCTCTAATTCAGGAGAGAGAATGAAAACAACTCCAAAATCAGATTCAGAAATCAATGATTCTGTTCTTGTAGTGGGAAATACAACTGAAAGTGTCACATTCCTTGGTGAAAGGTATCTTGGAAACTCCTTTTCATCATAATCGTGGTAATTATATCTTTATTCTTGATGCTCAGATTTCATTCTGCCATTTTCAGGGTGGTTATTGGTGGAGATGCCAAGATGGCTTCCTCTGTTGATTCAAAAATTTCAGACCCTATTATGTCTATGAAACATCTTATTGCTGCTGCTCAGGCAAAGAGGAGACAAGCTCATATGCAGAACTCTCATGGGACTCCTCTTTTGGTTTCCGATGCTGACATACCAGGAAGGAGTCCAACCCCTACCCCTGCTTCACAGGGAACGAAAGCCAGCAACATGCCCCAACTGGATGTAGAAGGATTTCATTCCTGCTCTTCTTTAACTTCTCCTTCCTCTGATTTTCGCCAATTTTCATCAAATAATCAACATGAGAATGAAGAATTTGAGGAGCGGGGAGTTGGTTCAGGTCATCGGGCAGTTGGGGGTTCCCTAAGTGGGGGTACTGAGGCAGCTGTTGCTCGTGACTCTTTTGAAGGAATGATAGAGACACTGTCAAGGACCAAAGAGAGCATTGGGCGTGCAACTCGTCTTGCAATTGACTGTGCCAAGTATGGGATTGCCAATGAGGTACGTTATCAACATGTGAAACTTTCTTTTTGTGTTCCAATTGAACTAGTCCTCGCAGAATAAATATTGGCCTCACATACCTTCCTTCCCCGAGAAAAAAAAACAATTGTTATTGTTTCTGTTACGATAATCATCATTATTATTGCTTGGGAATTGAAATGATCCCTAGGCACAATCTGGAATGATTGGTTGCAACTAAGTGAATTAGGTGCTTTAAATACTTTCTTGTTACAACATATATCCTCTGTGAAATTTCCAACCAAATGGGGTTTTCTCTTACTTTTATCTCATGCACTTCTGGTTACAACAATGAACAATGTTAAGTGGGGAACAAGAAATAGCAAGATAAGATACCGACTCTTCTGGCTTAAACCAGTCACACCTTAGGATTTCCCGCATCCACTGTTCTCCAATCTATTGCAGATTAAGATAAAATGTAGATCTTTTCATGGGTTAAGACCCAAATATTTCCAACCCCTCTTCCATCCATCTGATTAATGAACGAGTTTAATCTAATTGCTCTACAGGTCAGCTTTTCCTTGTAATTAGAATAGGGATATTACGATGATAGGTCCTCTTTGAACAGAGAAAACATGATATAACTTGAGCATCACTACTTAGGATGATATGTAGGTATTGGCCCAAGGAGAACTTTTAATTCTCCCTAGTAAAGTTCTGATGTCTTCTTTTATGTATTCACTTGTAATTCTCTCCTCTATGTTTGATTGTAGGAAAGAACTTTTTTTTTGTAAAATTTTGCTGAATCTTGTGTAGGAGATCGTGACTGCGATTTTCCAGTCAAATCTTATTTCTGTTAGTGAATCTCCCCAAAATACCATGGAAATCAAATCTAGCACTTAAATCCTTGTTGGAGTAATTGTTTTGAAAAATTTACTTCCATGAGTTGATCCATTTACCATTTTGCTGTCCCATCCTCTGTCCATACCAAATTGCGTCTCTGTTCCAAAATCAAGGCTAGTTGATCTACATCGGGTTTGTATCTGGTGGATGCAACTGTTTAACCAGCCATTATCCAAAATTGATTGCAAATACTTTTGATCAAAACCCCTATTCTCAAATTCGTCTTTTTCATCTAATTGTAAATTTTGAAGCTTTGAAGCTTTTTTATTTGTTTGATTCTACTTTCTAGATAACTTAACCAGCTTCCAAGTTCTAAGAAATTTTGTGCTCAATCAAGTCTATCAGTGCAACACAAAAGCACATAATTATTAGTCAAATACAATATTTATTATCATAAAAAACAGTGATAATATCTTGTCATCAACATAAACAAATGTTAACAGACAAGTGTATAGTTAGTTTCAATTCTCAGTATGAAGAAATAATAAATTTTTTCTGACTGTTAAATTTTCAAAAAAGTTTAGGCCCTTCTTGGTTTGAAGAATGTGATGTAATCTTGATGTTTGTGAACTTGTTTCTGTTTTAAGATGTCTCCGTGTCCTCTGGGTGAGTTTTATCTTCACGACATGATTAATAAATTCTGACTCTAACCCAAAAAAGGTAATAAGAAAAAGTTGATGTGTTTCTAGTGAAAAGATTTCCATCTTTGCCAGATAGTTTCTGTAAGATAAAAATGTGAGTAGGTTAGTTGTAAGTTTATAAAGGTCATAATCTGTTGAATTTCATGGCCGAGAGAGTTGTGGCGCATTGCCTTCCATTGTCATTGCTCATTGCATCCTGACGCACTTCTTTGGTTCTGTTACTTTGATCTTGGGTTGGAAAAACTCTTCTTCGCCTTCTGCTTTCTCTGAGAGAGGGGTAAGGAGGGAAGGAAGGAAGGAAGGAAGTTGGGAGAGGGAAGATGTGGCACAAAAATTTAGTCCATTGTAGGTCAAAGTAATCGTTCTGTTTCAATTGATTTTCTTTTCACCAAAAGCAGACATAAGATAAGCAATCTAGTGTTTCATTAAGATTTCGGATAGTGTTGGAGAGAGGTATACTGTAGTACCTTTGAAGGGGTGAAGTTGCTAGTGGCCAAAATCAATGGAATTTGATGGATTAATGCACTAAACTTTTTAGTTTTTTTAAACAAGATATGCATTGTAGTATTTGAAATTACCTTTAGTTGAGTAATCCTGGATATGTGGAGTGCTCCCTTATGCACGGATTATGACTGATTCTATTCGTATCTAGTAAAAAATTTATTTAAGTTACTTCAAAATTACTTTGTTTCACTTTGTCTCTTCTTCATCTTGGCTTTCTGTCTTGTAATTTGAGCTTTTGCTAGTTTCTAAATTTTCATTTGAAGATGCTAATAATCATAAAGCCAAGTAATGATGACTCATCTCCAATATCGCTTACGAGCTCTCTCTTATATTTTTGAGATAATTCTGGCTTATGGCAATATGGTTGAAGTAGCTGCTTTTGTGGTAATATAATTAAAGTAGCAGCAGCAGAGTAAAGGACTCCTTTAAAATGGGATTTGGTGCCTTTCGCAGACCATATTAGGTTTGAAAAGTTGTGGAAATAGGCACTCAATCTTGTGTATAACCTCCATGATTTGAAGATTTCCTTGGATTTTAAAGTTGGAAGGGTGAGACTTGGAAATTAAATAGAATGAAGTTGAGAATGATTAGAGTCATGCCTTGCGTTGTGAACATTAGCATCCAGTTCTGGAATTATGAATTGGAAGCGAGGAACAGCTCTTTCCTTGGATGATTTTTTTTTTTGGGGTGATTATCAATGTCAACATTTTGGTGACCAGGAAATGTGTATTGACTTTCCTGATTTCTTGTATAGCGGTTAGCGGAGACTCGAGAAGTGCGATGGTCGTGATAAGAGCAGACTGTAATTAGTAGATTATCTCTGGAGGTCAAATATAAGTGACTAAGATCAATGTTTTTAAAACCGGCCTGAACATTGAACCAAAATCCCGTTTCAAGGATCGATCATAAAAGTATCTTCCAAGGTCCAGTCGGCATTAACCTTAACCGCCGATTGTGAAAATGTCGGATTTATGCCTTCCATAGAAATAGGTGGACAGTTTGTGCCCCTCAAAACCATGGGGATGTTGGAAAATGTAAATGGTCAAATGGTCGAATTGCTGGTAAAAAGTTTAAACATATACCCAATAAAAAGATAAATAGGAAACAAAAGGAAAATAATAAAAAGAGAGAAAAATGTGGAAAATGTCATATCATCCATACATGACCACAAATTGGATAATACTAATGCAGTTTAGGTGCATCCTTCTGTGACCACATATTGAATTGCACTAATACAATTTTGTGGATAAATGTCAATTTAGGTTATGCAAACGCATTGCATAAAATTGAGGGTTCACTATTCTCTCTCTTACTCTAGACCCACCATTTCTCCTGTCTCTCCTCTGTAAAAATGGCTGCTGCCCCCTCCTGTTTCGAAATAGCATTCTCTCTCCTCCTCCAAATCTCCATGACTGCTGTCCATATTTACATACCATTTTCGACGCTTCCTACAAACCGCCTATACCACCATTTCGCGTGGTGAGTTCGCACTCTAATTCTTCTTTTGAACACTAATATTTTTTTTCCGCAAAATTAGGAACCAAGGAAACCGGTCATCCCGTGGCAGGTTCCCGATTGAACCTGCCGGTTCGCTGGTTTTGACCCTTTAACTGGTTTTCGGTCTGGTTCCTGGGTTTTCCGGTCTAACTGGCCAGGCCGGTCTGGTTTTCACAACACTGAGTAAGATTTTTTTTTTTTTTGAAGGAAACTGAGTAAGATTGTGGATCAGAAGATGTTAGGAGGATATTAGCTTCCCAGAGCCCCTTATGATTATTCAAACAATGTTAATGAAATATTCATGTGTATTTTTTGGATACTGATGCCCAGAAGTAATACGTGCATTTTTGTACATTTCTTTGTACTTTTTTCTTCTCTTTTTTAATTTTTTGATAAATAGGGAAGTATGCGTTTCCTGTTGGATAATTAGAGTAAGTTTTTACTATGTTTGATAGGCTGATGCTGATTTTAGGTTGCTGATGTAAAGATATTTTGTGCAACGGTATCTGTTTAAACACGCTTAAAATGCTAGAGAATTATTGACTGGAACACATGAAAGATATAACTAGAAACTGTTTTAAGATTCACAACATTTAATAACTAAAATTGATTTTAGGTTGCCGTTGTAATGATATTTTGTTCAATGATATCTGGTTAAGTTTGAAACTCATGAAAGATAATTGGAAATCTGATTTTTTGGAGTTATGAGAAGGCTTTTGTTTTGTTTTTGTGGCCAGGGTTAGAATGTCGGTTAACTTCAATTTTTTTAGGCTTTTGAGTCAGGTGATTTCTTTCTGGAAAGAATGAAATTAAGATTTAGGTCAATTTGAAAGTTGACCAGGTAATTACGAGAGAAGAATTGAGCAGAGGGGTGACAATTACAGATAAAATATGGTTTACCACAGGCATCATACTGGTTGCCTAATGCTTCTTGCAGGTGTAAAGCGAATCACAACTTTAACCCGTAAACTGAAACAAAGAATATTGAATGGTTTGTAACTTGTTAGGATCTGTTACTCGACTTAGTATTACATCAAACGACCACCTTGCAAACACACTTTTAGAAAGAGTAAACTGATTTATCCGTACGAAATCCATGGGTAAATACTCAATGTCACATAAACTGACTAGCACTTCTATCGAGAGAAAATAACAGCTGTTGGTTACTACTAGCCTTGTCCATGCACCCATGGTAATCTATGGAACACCAACTCCAATCTACCAATAAGCTGTTATTGATTCTGTTTTCCCCACTTTTTCAGTGTACCTTCTGTTGCAGGCTTGCAGCTATTCTTTGTATGTTTTCTGTATGACCTATATGCATTTTCTCGTGACAATTCAACAATATTTCAATGCATTGTTTCATGCAGGTTGTGGAACTTCTCAGTTGGAAGTTGGAAAATGAGCCCAGCTTTCATCGCAGAGTGGACCTGTTTTTCCTAGTTGATTCGATAACTCAATGCTCTCATGGTCAGAAAGGTAGAGAGATCTTAGAGAGTACATTTAAGTATAGAAATTCTCCTCCCCCCCTATTACTTTGTTGCTGTGTACTCTTGAAATTGCATTCATCGCTGTTTCAATGGATGTTTTTGTACCTGATGTTGAGCATGTTTGGGTGGAGTTGTAAGTTAACTTATAAGCCCATCCAAACATGCTTATTGTTTGAGTATGATATTGTCTAAGTTCTTTCTCTCTTTCTTTCTTTTGTTCAGACCACCCATATTTCACTTTTTGGGTGGAGATTTGCTAATATTTCTTTCCTTGCTTGTTCTTGAAATTACATTAACCAACAGTTTCAATGGATGGTTAATGTAAGTGATGTCTTAGTGTCTGAGTTCTTCCTCTTTCTTTCTTTTCTCCAGACCACCCTTACTTCCTTCTTTGGGTTTACACTTGTTTATAATTCTTTTCTTGCTTGTTATGTTCCTTCAGGAATTGCAGGGGCCTCGTATATTCCTGCAGTTCAAGCAGCATTACCCCGTCTCATAGGAGCTGCTGCTCCGCCTGGGGCAAGTGCTCATGAGAATCGTCGTCAATGTCTTAAGGTGACTAAAGTTCATATCTGAAAGTGAGCCTTTCAGCTCTGTGCAGAATGATTGAGTTACAATCTTTCCTTAGGTCTTGCGGTTATGGCTTGAGAGGAAAATCTTGCCGGAATCTGTTCTTCGTCGCTATATGAATGATATTGGTGCAGTGAATGATGATTCTTCTGCTGGGTTTTCCTTTAGGCGTCCTTCCAGAGCTGAGCGGGCTATAGACGATCCCATCAGAGAAATGGAAGGCATGCTTGTGGATGAGTATGGGAGGTACTGAAATTTGCTCCTCCGTCACTCTTGCTACAATAATACTTTCCTATAGGTGTTGTTGGCACATCATTGTTCTGCCTTGCAACATTTCTAGATCACCAGCTAAATAACCCTCATCATAGCTGGTAGAAATTCTAGCTTACCAGCATGCTTTTGGGTGTTTGATTGTAATCCTATGTTAAGACACCGCTTTTTGTTACCAGCTCAGTTTTACACAGAACACACATAAAAAGGAGTTCTTGAGCCTGTTTCGCAAACTTAAATATTTCTGTCAACAGATGTATTTGGTTCAGATAATATAAGGTATTAAACTAATCAACAGTTTTCTTGACTTCTTGTTAATTTCCCCTCGCAAGCCAGATAACAAGGGATCCGAATTGAATAACTATGTGTTTGTGCCATACTTTTGCGTCGTCCATTCCTCTTGCCATTGGCAATTACTGAGTCAAAAATGATTTACATAATATGGTAATGGCTTTGGCACAGTGGACACAATATCTTATACTTATTTATTTAGGAAGATATTTTTCTGAAAACCTGATGATATGGAGTACTATCTTTTGCCAAACCATAGTGCTATTATCCATGTCTGTCTTTACACTTTATCATCTTGTTTGTGACTTTTATTATGTATTTATTTATTGCAACACGTGTATCTGTACTGTCACCAAATTGTATTTATGTATCGAAGTGTTGTGTGCGTGTGTGCTTTCTGGTGGGGTGGGTGTCTGTTCTGTGTGAGGGGTACGTGGGTATGCACATGCAGTATTATCTGTCTTTTCCTGGTTTTATATATTGATATACTAGTTTCTGTGTTCACTTTAAGCATTCTAACTTTGGTTGTTTTCTCAGCAACACAACGTTTCCTGGCCTTTTGCCATCTCACGCATTTGTAGAAGAGGAAGAGGAAGACCAGGATAGTATTCGAACTAATTTTTATAAGGAAGTTGCAGATGGATCACCATCAGAAGGTATGCCTGTCATTGGAGATCCTGAAAATTGTGCAGTTACTCCAAGTGACAGGCGTCACTGCATTTTAGAAGATGTAGATGGTGAGCTTGAAATGGAAGATGTGTGTGAACACCAAAAGGACGAAAGACCACTATCCACCAATGGGACTTTTGAGACTGCTAAAATTCAGCCAGATTCAGATATGATCCTGGTATCAGCTTCAAACAATTCTTGTGAATTGTTGCCTCTGCCTGAGGGTCCGCCACCGTTGCCTATTGATTCTCCTCCTGCAACTCCACCTTTACCCACTTCACCACTTCCATCGCCACCTCCGCTGCCACCTTCATCATCTCCATCCCCACCACCGCCGCCACCGCCACCACCTCCTTCGTCACAGAGATCTCTATTTCCTCCACCACCCATTGGTCCTCCTTCCGCATTACTTCCCCCGCCTTCGTTGCCTTCACAGCCTTCGTTGATGTCCCAAAACATGGCCCCACTTTCATCATCAATATCTACTTCCTCGCTCACGGAAGCATATCAACAACCTCCTTTACCAAATGAAATTGCTGGCACACCCATAGTAAGGCTTCTGGCTGTCCCACTCTCTGCACTGTTATTAGAGTAGGATTACATATTAACTCTTCTTTTTTACAGGGAAATCAACTCACTCAAATGACCACAAATACTCCTCATGGGCCTCATAGTGATGCATCTGTCAAAAATGAAGTATTTTCGCAGCAATCACCCTGCTTTGCTCCAGTTGGAGTTGGCAATACACGAGAACACTCTGGATATAATTCATCAAGGTCCTTAGAATATGGACGGAGTGGCACTTATATGGACATGGATCCCCAAGTTTCTCAACAACAGCTGTTTCTTCCTGGTAATGCACCATTTGCACAGAGGCCTCCACTTCTGAATCATCCACCCAATCATATCTCATATCCAAAAACCTCAGTCCAGCAACACCGATACCCCCCTTACCCATTGCAAAACTTTTCTGATGGGCCGAGACAATATGCTGCTGATGAACAATGGCGGGCGCAACCAAATGAGTTTAATCCTGATCATCAACGCAGTGTATGGATGGCAGGAGGGAGATCTTGTTCAGCTTCACCTTTTGCACATGAAGGTGTGTATTTTTTCTTTTGTGATCACAATGAGTGGGACGAGTTGTCAATCATGAGATATAGGAATCATATAATTATTATGACTATTGACTAGTGTTCGTTCTGTTATAATATTTTTTATAGTGACTCTTTATGTTCAGTTGGCTTTTGCTAAGACTTCTATTATATATTACATTTAATTAGCTGCATGCATCTATGAAGAGAACTTTTTCCTTCGGTCGCATGCATAATTTGACTGCATTTGTGGAAAGTAACTTCTCAACATAATCCACCACCTAAGGTTGGTGGTGACATTTAGTTTGCCAATTTATAATATTGACTTTACCCAGGTTCAATCCATGATCTGATTCCCCACTGGTATTGGTCAATGTTTTTGACCAATTATGGTCTGAAATGCCTAATCTCAGCCTCCACATACATAACATAAAATGGGATGCAGCTATTACTACTGTTAGGCTTCCTTTTAAGATGGTTCTTCATTTACACAGTATTCCTCAGGTGAAGTAGCCTAAATTTATGGGTTCCTTTCACCGTACCAAGGATGAATTCGGCAACGTGGGATGTTTTACATCTTATTGTTCTTTTAATTCTGAGGTCAATCACATTTCAGAAACTGTTCTTAAGAGAAAAAAATTATTTTTTCTTACAAAGGAAAGTTTCAGTTTCATGCACGAGGGACTTCGATAACTGTACTATCTATTAATCAGAATTCAAATATATGATTAAGGATGAAGAAATGAAAAATTGAAAGTAATTAAACAAGTTCTATCAGATAGAATTTACATACAAGCATTTGGAAATTTTAACCTGCACAATCCATGTAAGATGGTCGTATCAAATTATTGAAGATGTATCCAAAATATATTCTTGTTCAAGAGACTTGCTGCCCTATCATTTTCCTTCAGGGAATCCAAAATGAGTACTCTAATGCTCTCTAGTCTTTCCTCTAGGTATAGAAATTCTTTGAAGTGAAGAGCCTTCTATATTTGGTTCTTCCTCCCTTAACTTCGACTTTTAAGGTATTGTGACATCGAATTGATGAAAGTGTTGAGCATCATCCAAGCCTGCCGAAAGTTGAAAAAATCATTAGCCATGATTTTCTTGTCTTCAGGATGAGCTAAAAGATGAATCTTTTCCTTAACTACTTGTGCATTAAGTACCTAGTGTGTGTATTCATTCTTCCCTTTCTTGAAGAAGTCCCTTCTCAGATGGAGTTTTAAATTTTTTTATACAAAAAGATGGCCGTTCCCTTTGGTATTTCAGTTGTCCGAATTGTTTTTATCATGATTAATCTCCGATATGCCTGCAACGAGAAAGTAAATTTGGATACAAATATTCATGAACCAATAAAGTTGTTTCCTTTCCATCTCGGTTATGGTTGATGTTGCTGAAATATATTTTAATGTAATTAAGGTACATAATTGTCGTTGTATATGAAATTTCTGGTACTTCTTTATGTGTTCGGGAAACAGGTACACAAAAAGATGCAAGGATGGACAGTTATCTATAAATTGAAATGTTTTTGCTAACTTTTGATGTATCACTGGGCCTTTTGAAATAGTTATGATCTTATTTGAACTTCATGCTCTTCTACTGTTGATATCACTTGATGGAAGAGAAGTGTTTCAATTTGAAATTGTAAATATACAGATTAAAGACCTGGTACTGACCTGCTTAGTTATAGATGAAAACTGTATACATAAATAACTAGTATTTGTTTGAACAAGTATGTATATCTATTCAACATTCCTAAATCGTCATACTTTTATAATGCAATTACAGTCAAGTTTCTATTTTTTGTTGATAGTGCATAATGTTTGTATAAAGTTTTCATCTTGTTGTAGGTAGTTCTAAGAGTAACATGCACGGGCTTCAATTGTACTGTATTCCTGGAGATATGCTTGCATTTTCACATTTCTCTTTTGATACAGAGCATAATTTCAGAAGGCTGGTTCTGGGTTGGTTGTTTGGCTTTGAAGCTTTATAGGCATTAGAGGATGGTTGCAAGTGTGCCTTGCAGGAATTTATTCCCCACTTTAAGTTTACTTAGTAAGGCATGAAATGATGCACTACCCTTTGAAAAGAGTACTAAAAAGATGTCATAAAATTGTTTAGAAGAGTACAGAAAGTAAATGTGTCTTGGCTGCTTGAGACTCCAAAAAGAAAAACTTTTTCTTTCACTGAATCTTGGATCGTCGTTGTTGCTGTGCATTCTGATGCTAGTAGTTACTAGATTTTCAGTGACTGCACGTCCATGCATAGTTCTAATGAACTTTCCTGTAGCAGGAATTTCTGGATTCCCTTTGGAAAGGCCTCCTATAGGTACAGTTGGTTTTCACCCCTCAGCCCCTACCCCTGCCCGGGCGCCAAATGCACTGCCAATTACCACTCCTATCTCAGGTATCTTTTGGTGAACATGATCTGCTTATTATTCCGTGGATTTCTTTGCTATTAGAACTGCAGTTTTTACTAGGAATAACTGTCCTATATTTATTCACAGGTCATACTGTTCCTCAGATGATGCCTTGGAGACCAGAAATGTCCACCCTCAATTGGAGGCCATCGTAGAATTAGTTTAAATCCTACTGTCTTTGGTGAGTTTTCCCACTTTGCCTCTTCCTGGGTCATGGACATGTTTTGGGTGTAATAATTTTGTTTTCATAATTAAAATCCATGAAGAACGGACGATCCTCCTTGGGTGGTGTGTCCGGTCAACATGTATTGGACATCAACACTCCTTGGACACTCTGGGACATGTGTCCAGCAGTCCAGCGCACGCCATGTAATGTGTTGTAATTTTTATATATTTATTCAAAATTTTGACACGTGAGGGACACTTTACTGGCACGCATCATCGCGCCATGTGGAGTGTTCTATTTCTTATATTCTTTCGAACTTTGAACACATGAGGGACACTTGCTGACATGCTTTGAACACGTGTTTGGCAAATATTTTTTTAAAAAATTTCTGAAAATAATTTTAATTATTAACACTGTATATAAAAATTAAAAAAGAATGAACATAATGTGATATATTTTTACTAGTATTATATGCAAATTTTGATAAAAGAATATTTTTATTTCCTTTACACTAGTACAAAGTACAAGAAATAACTACTCAAAATCTGATATCAAAGCTGAAAAGAAAATCAATTTTATAGAAAAATAAAAATAAAAATGGCATATATAAATGTATAATTTCAATAGACATGTTGTGTCCCCACGTGCCCATGTCGTTTAGTGGAAAGGTCAGGTCCATGCAGGCATGTCTGCTTACTGCCATGTACCTAACCATGCTTCATAGATTTAAATGAGTTATCGAGTGTCTGTGGACTTGCCGGTTATCTTTTGGTGTTGTGTTTTTGTTCTGTCTTATGCTCTATTCTGGAATTCTTTTTGAACCATGTTTTTAAAATGCATATGAGATTCCTACTTGAGTTTTATTTTGAGGTCGTGTTACGATGATAAGTCCTTACGAAGTAGTAGGGAAAATTTAATTGGAGGGTCACTCAATTTACATGTTTGTTTCCTTTTTGTCACCCAACTTCAAGTAGTTTCAATTTGATCGTCTAACTTACATTTTTGTTTCATTTAATCGCGGTCGGCTAAAACTAATAGCTAGTATCACGTAGCTAACATCATGCGTGACATGGTACTTGTTTGACGTTAAACTGGTAGTTTTTTTGCTACTAAGGAAAATTTGGACTATTGGATTAAGTTTTTTTTTTTTTTTTTTTCTTTTATTTATTTATTTTTTTTATCCTGTTCATTTTCTTTGCTAAAATAACTGTTGATTTATTTTCAAAGAAATGCCAAATCACGTATTCTGCCAGCTCGTGGGATTGGCCATTAGTTTTGATCACAGTTACAAACGGAATGGTCTGAAATAATTGAATAATCAAATTGAAACTAATCAAAGTTTGGTCTAAACTTGTTTGTTATCATTTGATGGATTATGTTTTTCTTTTCTCTACTGTGTGCAGGTTATAGGAGGCGGGTCAAGTAGGATTTGCATTAATAATGCTCCAACTGAATTTTTGAATTAGCTGGAAAACGGAATTGTTGAGAAGTGGAGACCCTTTGGCAGGACTGTGTATATTAGAATTTTTCCTGACAAATGCACCCACAGACATATACTTGTAAGTTTAAGCCCTTTTTACCTATTATACCAATACTTGTATTATGACTAATATATCCCAAAAAATGGTTTTGTTGGAGATACAGTTTTTTGTTCGTCTGAGTTAATCTGGTATGTACATTGATGTTTACAAGTAAATAACATTTTGAAACATTAAAATTATTAATTCTCACCATCATATTCAACTTACTTAGGAAAGTAGTTTTTCCCTATACCAAATAGGTACCAGGGGGAAATTCAAACATATCCCTCCTTTTCTCTTCTTGATGGTAGTTCAACAATTTCTACTTGTATTTTGGGGTCGGTTCTGGCCGTTGGTTTCATACATAAGATACTTGTGTACCTGTCTTGAAGTTGTATACATGCTCCAGTTTCAGAAAACCAGGACTTGTAATTCAATTCAAAATGCTCTTCCTCTTGCATTAATGTAGGGCTAGATTTAAACTGGAAATAGTGCACAATCTTTGTTATTATTTGATCAGACCTTGTTCAATCGAGTATTCATAATCACTTTAGCGTCTATACACGCATGCACACTAATTTCTTGGTGTTTGCGCACTTCTGCTGTGCCTTGGGTGATTTACTAGTTGGAAAACAGTTATTCATAAACTTGTTTAATGTAATGGTATAGCAATAGGGATTTTTTTGGAGGTCATTCAACTTCTAGTTGTTTAATGTAATGTATAGCAATGGGGAATTTTTTGGAGGTCATTCAACTTCTAGGAGTGTTTCATGCTCGTCATCCTACCTCTATTTGTTTCATTTTGATCACCCAACTTACATTTTTGTTTCTGTCTGACCATTCGACCAAAACTGCCTACCCTGTATTGCCATTGTGCTGTCACCTTTCAATTTATTTAGCAAACTAATCATTGATTCAAGCATTAAACAAGCGTCAAGTCAAGCATTCTGTTAGCTTTGGTTTTGGTCAAGCATCTATGTGGGACTTGTCATTAGTTTTGGTCACGATTATAGATTGAATGGTCAAAATTGCAACAAAGATATATGTTGGTTGACTAACGTGCAACAAACTTGTTAAATTTCGTGTAGCATATCTTGGTGATGGTGCAGAAACGGAAAAGAATGCTGCTTATCTATATAGCCTTATCACACGGCACATGTTTTCATGACACGTTTTGGCACACCAAAATCTGTGATATGAAGGTATTTTATAAGAATTATACGTTTAACCCATAATGGTTACATTTACATGCATTTTCATTTAATAATTGCTTCAATATCTTGTGTATGAACGTGATACGATGGCTATGCCTTTAGGAGGGCAGATTAGGTTGAAGAAGGTAGGAACAGGTTCTTTATGCAGACCAGTAAAGCTTTAGACTCGTATTGAATTCTATAAACTTGAGCATACGCGTGGAGTCCCTCGTTGGATTTGGAACTTGGGTTTGGGCAAAAACTTTATGGTCTTCATTTTTTACAAAGTGGGGTTGCTAAGTGTGGAAAAGGGGCATTCTGTAGTAAACTACCTTCCTGCCTGGGATACCTGCGTCAATCTAATTAGTGTGTCACATTTATGTTCAATGACAATTATTTAAATAAAATTCAATCAAAGAGAAGTTCATTGAGGCGTAGTAGGAAGGATGGAAATGCAAATTCATTTAGTTCATTTTTAAAATCTATAAAACTCTATTACAATATCATAGACTTTGGGAAAGAAAACCTTGGGCGATTCATAGTTGGTTTGAAAATAGATGTTTTAGGTGCACTAAAAGCTTTATTTTCTTCTTTTTGATGCCCATCGACATTCAGAAAGAATAATGCTATTGGACAATCAATTAAGAAATTGATTGCCACCTAAACTAGTATGATTGAATATGAACTATTTTAACGCTGATTTATGATACCTAGCTTTGTGGAATATTTGATGTTGAATCCCAAGTAACATCAAAATCTCAATTACGACTTTAAAATATTACATTTACATTTGACATTAATAGAAAGTGAAATTTTGAAATATATTGGATTTAGAAGGAAGTTTAGCAAGAGCATCTCTAATGTATTTTATAGATAGTAACATTAAAGTTGAAAGACATATAGTTTATGAGCAAATGATCTCTTACTAATGTTGTCCACGTTGAAGTGATATTATATGATTGGTAAAAATAATGAGTGTGGAACTATTATTTTTATAGATACTAATCATGTGATGCTATCTCAATGTGGACAACATAGGTGGATAGGAGATCATTTTCCATAGTTTATGTGGTATTGATTTTAATTAATAGACAACCAAGTCTAATCTTCAATAGTTCTATCTATAAGATAATACTAGTATATTATTTTATCTACTTTAAAATAAAAATAAATTAAATAAAGAGGAAAAAAGAAAATTTAATGTTCTAAAATAATAATAAATAAATTGGTGAGTCAGTATGTTTAATAGAATTTTTGAATTAAAATAATTTTTGGTCACATCAATTTGAAAGAGTTCTTATCATGTTGCGTTTGTGAGATTTATAGACAATGTCTACTGTGCTTGCTTATGTAGCAATTTTTTTAAAGTAATCTATATATGGAGATGTTCTAAACATATTATATAAAATTAATCCCGATGTCTATTGATTTATTGAAATATAGTGATTTTATGATATTAATCAATGTTCAGGAAACCGGACCGACGATCGACCCGGAAAAGGCAACGGGTCAAGAGTCAAAAGGTCGAATCGAGGTCAAACCGTTTTCAATTAAAAAATTAAAAATTAATCAAAAACACTCACAAAATTTCTAAAAATAAGTTATTTGTAAATAAATCAACATTTGTAGATAAAATTACTCACAAAATGTGGCTTTAAATAGAGTTTTTATTAATTTTAATTAAAAAAATAAAAAAATAAAAAAAAATCCGGTTTTAGCTGAAAACCGGACCGGTTCAACCGGCAAAAAACCCGGTTTCCGGTCCGGTTTTTTAATACCCGGTTAAAATGAAAAATCGGTCCAGTTTTTCGACCGGTTCCCGGTTTTTCCGGTTGAACCGGCCGGTCCGGTCCGGTTTTCTAAACACTGATATTAATTGGAGGTGGCAAAATATAACTCGAATTTTGAGTTGGGTTGACTTTGGTCCAAACAAAATCGGACCTATATGACTCGGCTCGACTAGCCCGCTGGATTAGTCGGGCTGGCCCGCAATATATATATTTTGCCTTATTAACACTAATCACTCATTTTTTTGATAGCTCCAATATATAATTCAAATAATATCAATTTAAAATGACGTAAATGGATGGCAATGGGCTGAACATGACTGTGCCATAAAGGGTCGGCTCGGCCGTTGTCACATGCCGAACTTGGCCCGTCTCAAAAAAGTGGGTTCGGACTGGCTCGTGATTTGCAGACCTACGTGAAATTCAATTTTTTTTTTGTAAAGTTAAAAAGAAAATAAGAAATACGTTAAGATAAAATTAAAATTCAAACTCTCATATTTTTTTCGGGTTTGGGACCAACTACTATTAGCATAGGCGGAGTTAAAATTGTACACGAACAAATTGTTACGTGTACAATTTTTTGTAAATTTAAATATCAATACTTAAAAGTTAAAATGAAATTAATTTATACAAAATATACTTACAAAATTCAGACTGTTGTAAATTACAAATTGGTCGGGGACCAATTTGGTCCCCATTTTGGCCTACGAGCCAGCCCGACTCGTGGTCTAGGTCCGTGGACCGACCCACGAGCCAAATCATTAGTCTTAAATCATTGGCTCGGCTCGTGTTGTTTTTCTTGATCTGGCCACTTGGGCCCACGGACGGCCTGTCCCTTTTGCCATCTCTGAATTAAATCCAAGTTTCCAACTTATATTGTATTTTTTTGAAACATTAGTGTATGAATCCCAAATTCTAACATATAATTGTTTAAATTTAATTAAAATTTAGTTTAATTCAAGTTTCAATCTAAGTTATGTTTGGTGTGACAAGTAAATTATTTATTTTATATTTACTTATAAGCAAAGTTTTTAATTTACGCTAAACATGCTTATATTATATCTCAAAGCAATAAAAGTAACATGCTTTTACAATTTATATTTTTAAAAAAAAGGTGTCAAGAAATAATTTACAATTAACCTAAAAGATATTATTATTTTGAAAGAAAATTGATGTTTATCTATTGACTAAGAGCATCTCCAACAAGCTTTTTAAACATATGATGCTTTTTAATTTAAAGAACCAAATCTTAAATTTCTGCTCTAATGAATTTTCCAATTTAACATTTTAATTTAGAAAGTGGATTTACTCTCTATTAATAATATGCATTGAAACAATTTCAATTTTCAATATTTGATATATTGAATTTAATTAAATAATATATATAAATTAGGATATGAAAAAAATAGAAGAGATGAAAATATATTAAATGTTTTTTGGAATAAATAAAATGAAGAGCATAGATAAAGAGGTTGTTGGAATGTTTAAAAAAAATTGCTCTTTAAATTTATAGATGTTCTTTAAAATACTAAAGATGTTCTTTAAATATAGCTAAGCTCTTGTAAATACTCTAATACACGAAAGTCTCAATTTTATAAATTAATTTCTTTAAAAATCTCAAAATATATATTGTCTAAGTTTATCTAAGATTGTATTTGATGCAATGTATTAGATGGTATAAAAAATTTATTTTAAAAAAAGAAAAAATAATAAAATTAAAACTGGATTGGCCCGATGGACTGGACTGAGCTGGAACAGCATATTTCTGTCCTGCATAAAATTGCCCAGTCCAGTTTCAAGTAATATTTAGAAGGGTAAATTACACTTAAAGTATTTATCCTTTTTAATTTGTCTCATTTTTGTCTATATTCAATTTTAATCGTACTTATTACTCCCAACCTTTTAAGTCATTCATAACTATTTTGTTCTCAAACTTAAATAAACTAAAATAGAAAAAAATTACAATTGAGATTCTTAATCTTTTTAAAAGTACCGATGAATCACAAACATCCCCATCTAATCACCCAGGGTTAATTTCACTAACGGTCACTGAAGTTACCTTAAAATTTCAAAACGATCACTGAAGTTCAAAAATTGTAGCGCTGGTCACTAAAGTATATAATCATTTCTCAAACGGTCACTCTTGTAAGATTCAACTTGAAATGGTGGCGTGGCATAATGATGTGTCATACAATAGATCTTTATTTATTGCATGGTAATCCTTGTATTTTATATAATATTTACTTTAGTCCATATATTTTTAATTATTTTTCAGTTAAGTCCTCAAAAATTACATCTTAGGTCCTTGATCTTTTACATCTTTACACTTTGTTCCTCAAATTTTTATTATCTTTCAGTTAAGTCCTCTAAAAATTACATATTAGATCATTCAACTTTTTACATATTCAAACTTTGGTCTCCCAAATATTTGATTTTAGTGGTCAAAATAAGTGCACTTTTAGTTAAATTCTTAACTTTACACTTGAGTTTTCATAAATGTCCACTTTTAGTGGTTAAAATAAGTAGAAAATCTGCACTTATCACTTGGAGTTAATGAAATATATTTTTGTCTATTTTTGTTTGTTTATGTGAAAATTCGAGTGTAAAATCAAGAATTTAATTAAAAGTGCACTTATTTTGACCACTAAAATTGTACTTATTTTGGTCACTAAAATCAAGGATTTGGAGATCAAAGTTTGAAGATGTAAAAAGTTAAAGGACCTAAGATGTAATTTTTGGAGGACTTAAATGAAAGATACTTGAAATTTTGGAGACCAAAGTGTAAAGATGTAAAAGATCAAAGACCTGAGATGCAATTTTTTGAGGACTTAACTAAAAGATAATTATAAATATAAGAATTAAAGTGAATATTATATAAAGTACATGAACTATCATGCAATACATAAAAGTTTATTGTATGATACATCACTATTTCAAGTTGGAATATTTAAGGAATGACCGTTTCTAAAAGAATTATATACTTTAGTGATTAATGTTGCAACTTTTGAATTTTAATGACTGCTTTAAAATTTTAAGGTAACTTCAGTGATCGTTGGTAAAATTAACCCGATCACCCACACTAAACTCCACCCATCCCACTCACAAAACCCACCACATCCCAAACAAAAAAAATTAAAATAAATTACAAATATAATTTTTTTTATAAAATTAAGCTTTTATTGCAGTCTTCTATTCACATAATAAAAACACAATTTTCAACACCCACTAATGTGTAACGATTAAAAAATATCAAAGAGTCAGGGGAGAATTTAGCCCTACAAAAATCAAGAAATGAAAAATAACGCATCTTCGTTACAAGTAATTAGAGGTGGCAAAATTGATCGGTCTGGGACTCGACCGTTTGGGTTGGGCTGGCCATAGTCCAAATAAAATCGGCTCAATATGGTCCGGCCCATCTAGCCTGTGGGCTAGTAGGTTGGCCTGATTTTGATTTTTTTTTTTGGCTCTTTAACACTAGAGGTGTCAAGACGGACAGGTCGGCCGAACCTGCATCAGCCCACCTGCCTCGACTTGAAACTGTGGGTCGGCTCGTGAACCGGACGGGCCGTTCACGGGTCGAGGAGGTCGAACCGCGGGCCGTTCACGAGCTAAGGAAGCTGAACCGTAGGCCGGCCTGTGAACCGAGTAGGTTGTTCACAGCTCGAGCGGGTTGGTCTTTAACCGCTGACTTGTTTTGATTTTTTATTTTTTGAAAAAAAAAGACAGAAAATTCAAACTTTCATATGTGAAATGATTTTTAAAAATAAAAAATAAAACAAATAGCAGAGAACTGTTTAAAGTGAAAGATGTGACAGATGCGTGTTGTTTTAGTCTTTAAATATATATGAAAAAATAGAAATTGAATTAAAAAATTAACAAATGTGAATTTATATTTCTTATTTAGTTGTTATTTAGTAATTTAACATATTTTTTGCTATATACGTAAATATTTTTTTTAATTACAATAAGTAACTAATTTTGTTTAGTAATTTCAAAAAAAATCAATTTTTTATTCATATGGGCCGAGCCTTGGCCCACATGGGCTCAACCCGGATGGGCCAACGAGTGGGCCGGACTAGTGTTCAATTTTTGTGAGTTGGATTGACCCGGGGTGCGGGCTTTTTCTAATGCAGACCGTCACCGGGCTTCATAAAAAGCGGGCCGACCCGGATTGACACCTATACTTAACACTAGTCACTTATTTTGTAAATATCTCAAATACCTAATCCAAATAATATCAATCTAAAATGATCTAAGCTTAAGTCACCAATAAACATTAATCCAAAAATTCAAGATCCAACATAAAATTGTTTAGATTTAATTAAAATTTAGTCTAATTAAGTTTCAATCCAAAATATATTTTGTGTGACAAGTAAATTATGTATTTTAAATTTACTTATAAGTAAATTTTTTAATTTAAGCCAAATATACTTATATCTCAAAGCAATAAGACTAGCATGCTTTCAATATTTGTATTTTTTTTTTAAAAAAGTGTCTACAAATAGTTTACAATGAACGAAAAAAATTATTATTTTGAGAGAGAATTGACGTTTATCTATTGACTAATACATGAGTGCTCCAATTTTATAAATTATACTCTTTAAAAATCTTAAAATATATAGTCTAAATTTATCTAAAATTGTATTTGAAGTAATATATTAAATTGTATAAAAAAATTGTTTAAAAAAGGAAGAAAAAAAGAAAATTAAAATCAAGTTAGGCCAATAGGTTGGATTGGACTAGCATATTTCTGGCTCATATAAAACTGGGCTGGGCCAGCCCAGTCTAATTTCATTTGTGGCCCAGCTCTGGCGGAATATATAAGTTGGGGCGTGTACTGAATGAAATAACAAACGAAAAAAAAGATCTCCATCATCCATTAAAATAGGCTCTAAGGTTTAAGATCAAGAAAATTTAACAGCAATCCAGTGAAAAGAATTCGGCAAAAAAGTTGTCTCAAAGACTATGAAGTCCACTATTGTTTCTGAGAATTAAATTGACTAACTCATAGAGCTGTCAAAAAATTTCATGAAAAAATAACCATTTTGAAGCAACAGTTTTCAGAATATATACTAAAAATATCTAGTTACGAGAAGCTGAACAAACAAAGTATTAGAAAGAAAACAATATATAAACCTTAAAATTCACCATGACATTACAATGTTCTAAATAGAGCTGGCAAATAGGTTGGGTTGGGACAGCCCAACCCAATAGAGCTGGCAAACACATGAAACTGGACTAGACTGACCCAGCTCAATTTTGTATGGGCCAGAAATATACTAGTTCAATCCAGCCCACTGGCCCAACTTGGTCTTAATTTTCTTTTCTTTTTCTTTTTTTAAAATAATTTTTTTAATACAATCTAATACATTACATCAAATACAATCTTAGATAAAATTAGATTATATATTTTGAGATTTTTTAAGAAATTAATTTCTAAAATTTAGGCTCTCGTGTATTAGTCAATAGATAAACGTCATTTTTTTTTTAAAATAATAATTTTTTTTTGTTAATTGTAAACTATTTTTAGACATTAAAAAAAAAATACAAATATTAAAAGTATGCTAGTCTTATTGTTTTGAGAAATAAGCATGTTTGACTTAAATTAAAAATTTACTTATAAGTAAATTTAGAATAAATAATTTACTTGTCACACCAAATATATTTTGGATTGAAACTTAAATTAAACTAAATTTTAATTAAATCTAAATAATTTTATGTTGGATTTTGGGATTTTTGGACTAATGTTTATTGGTGACTTAGGCTTAGATCATTTTAGATTGATATTATTTGGATATTGTATTGGAGCTATTCACAAAATGAATGATTAGTGTTAAGGAGAAAAACCAAAAAAAAAAAAAAATTTAAACTTGTCGAACTGGTTAAACATATTTTTATCCATATATTCTGTAGGATCACAACTTACTATCCATTTATTAATTACACATTATATAGACCTACAATTATAGGCACTTAAGAAATAAGTTCAACACTACCAAACATTCGGTAAGTGTTAAGAGCAAGTTCCAAGCAAACCAAAGTTAGAAATATTGGATTACTGTCAAGAATATTATTAGTATATGGAGAAAAACGAACTTGACGTACTTGGGTATATTGATACCAATTCTCAGTCTGATAAAGATGATAGCAAAAAACTTCAATTTGGTTATGTACTTACTCTATATGGTGGTGCGTTTAGTTGGAAAGATTTCAAAAAAGAGATGGTCACTGATTCATAGCTGAAGACAAATATATACATGTTTTAGAAGCAATCTAGATCAAGAAAATCATTAGATTTGCTTTCCGACATTCTGCTTTTGTTTGGATAAAACTCCAAGGGTTGCCATTCTACTAAGTAAGAATAAATTGAACTCGCAGGAAAATCTAAATTGCAAAGGTACAACAGTGGTTAATTTCTAATACTTGATAGTGGAACTGGTCCTTTGATTAGTGGTCATAATAGAATCTTATTTGGGGATCATCATATTTTGGTAGCATTGAAATGTTGCTCTATTTTGTGTCACTAATGACGTCATTCGGAAGTGATGATAAACATATTAAGATTGGAGAATGATTGATAAATGATTCATCATTTTTGAATAGTAAGAGACTCTAACATGTGTTTCATCCATTTAAGTTGATAGACAAACTCCTTGGCCAATGTGGAGTTATTTGTTGAAAGGAGTTTCATGTATAATTCATTTAGATCGATATAAAATGGTGACGAATAATATAATTTCTTAAATAGACGCTTCTCCGTATCTTATAATCAATTGAGTTATATTGTTGAACGAATTACATTTCCATGGCAACCATACAGATTGGTTTTGTCATACTACATGCAACTCACGTTATATGGATTACTCTGACATATTGCTAGATGTCAATCAGAAATGTGGATGTGAATTAATTAATTTTGTGGAATTAATGATAAATTAAAATGAGGGTTTTAATTTATCCTACTTTAATTATATCATAATAATAATAATTCATGTCGTTTGGCATATTGATCGATAATTGGCCATAAACAAAAATACGAGAATTGGAAGATTGGAATTGAGAAATTAATTAATTATATTGACAAATATGGGATATTTGTGCAAGTTAATTGATTGAGCTAATTACTTATGGGCCAAAGTTAATTAGTAAGATTAGTTAATTGTTGGGCTCATTTGGACTGGGCTTTTAAATTATTAATTCATGGGTAAATTCAGGGCCGGTCACTGTTTGGGTACTTATGGGCTCTAAAGTCATATGCTCAAAACTTAATTCAATTAAAGTCATATTTTAGAGCTAAAAGACCAACATACCTTTAATTGTAAAAAACGCGGATTTTGAGTGGTGATACTGTTTTGTTGTGATATTGTTAAACCTATGATTTTGTACTACTAATGAGATATTTTAAGAACAATAGTATTCTCTTGTTTATTCTCTACTGATTAATTCTTCTACCTACCATTAAACATTTTATAAATTTATACTTATCTATCCAATGAGAATCTATGTCCTAATTGAATCTCAAACATATTCAAATTCAAGGGAAAAATTAGAAACATTGTTTATAGTTTTAGATGAGAACCCTTTGCATGACTTCCCATTAACTTGAAAATGATTGTGAGTTATTCTTTCTTCATTTGAGCATTGCTCTGAAGTATGTGTTTGCTTTTAAGAGACTCAGATACCTTAGAAAAGCTTTAATTTGCAACAAAAAGATGCACATTTATCCCTGATACTTGTTTTAAAGAATTTGTGATACTGTTTTGAAAAAAAAATTAAAGATTGCCATTTTAAGCTAAAGAGAAGACTTCAAACGGGTAAAATCCATCATAGGCAGTGGCTGGTCTTGACCGTCTCGTCGAGACCATTTCGAAAACATATTATAATAAAAATTCTGAGCACGTGTGCAAATTCTATGATCATTTCTATTGTGATACTATTTTTTGTGATACTGTTTTACATAATACAGTATCAAATAACACACATGACTATGATATCATGCTTTAATCTTTGTTACTGTTTAATTAGTCATATATTTTCTTTGATACTGTATTATACAAAACAGTATCATAGATTAAAATATGGATTGAAATAATATCAATTTATATTAATGCACATTATATAAACAAAACATTATCATAGATTAAAACTAAGACATTCAAACAGTATCACTTATTCAAACATTGCCATAATTAAACAATATCAAAGATCACATAGATTCAAACAGTATCAAACCTTGCCATAATTAAACAGTATCAAAGATCACATATATTTAAACAGTATCACAGGATTAAAACATGTTTCAAATGATAGTGAAATATTATGACAAAGTTTCAATCTATTAAATTTTACTATAATTAAACAGTATGATAGATTAAAACTAAGACATTAAAACAGTATCATAGATTAAAACTAAGACATTAAAACAGTATCATAGATTAAAACTAAGACATTGAAACATTAGATGATGGAACATTCAAGCTCCTATTTACAACAATTCTATGTCCATTTATATTGTAATACTGTTTTATATAATACAGTATCAAATAACATACCATGACTAAACATTAGATGATGGAACATTCAAGCTCCTATTTACAACAATTAGATGGTGGAGCATTCAAGCTCCTATTTACATAAGATAGTGGAGTATTCAAGTTCATATTTACAGCATTCTATGCCCATTTTTGTTGTGATACTGTTTTGTATAATACAATATCAAACAACTTTCACAACTAATTAACAACACAAAGAAATAATCTAATGACCAACTTAATACAATATCAAGTTGCTATTCTATAATACAGTATCAACAATAGATGTTATCTCATTGTTTACATAACTTGGAAAATGCTCATTGTTTACATAACTGCTAAAATCAACCCAGGTTAAGCATATTGGTCAGCCTCTCTTGCAGCACGGATATATCAATGCTAGCTGTTAGATCATTAGCCTGAAAAAATAATCAAATACAAGAATTAAGATTAAAACATAGAAATTAATAACAATATTCCCAACTGGAAATTGATCCAAAATCTTCACCAAAAAATTGCCTAAAAAGTGACACTGCGCCGTAGAAGCACTCGCCGGAGGTTGCCGGAGGTGGAAGCGGTTATCGCCGGAGGTGGAAACGGTGGTCGCCGGAGGTCGCTGGAGGTCGAGGCGGTGGTCGCCGGAGGTGGAGGCAGTGGTCGTCGGAGGTCGACGGAGGTGGAGGCGATGGTCGCCAGAGGTCGCCGGAGGTGGAGACGGTTGTCGCCGGAGGTGGAGGAGGTTTGTGGAGTCGGAAGATTGTGTCAATGAAAAATATGGTTAAAAGGGGTAGTTTTGGAATTAATATAAAATATTGATGTGAAATATGACTTAATCACAATTTAAAAAAAAGTTTTGACCTAATTTGAAACAAGTCATGTGGAGATGACTTATTAACAATTTTTCCTTAATTCATTGAGGATTACTTAAAACTTATAAGTTATGAAATTGGTTATCCTATATCGAGAATAAGGTTATTATGCAGTCGACATTAGCTTTTACAAATGCTAACCTAGGCCATTGCACCAAATGGCCCAAAATAGGCTTAATATGTAATGGGTATCAACCATTGCCCAAAAAAGGTCATATGTATAGACCAGTCTAACGATAGACCTTTTTACTAGCCATTGCACCAAACCGAGCAAATGTACATTTCATCTCATAAAGATTATTGATAAACACGACGAGCCAAGGCCCTCTATACATAACAAATGGTCAATACTAAGATAAGTTTTAGTGTACGATAATTAAATTTATAAGGGCCAATGTAGATGAATTCAATCCCAAGCTCACTAAATTGTTACTCACATGTTGTTTATTTCTATTTTTCAAATAAAAAATGGAGAGAACTTACTTTGAAAACAAGAGTGCAAGTTGAGTCACTATTATAGATACCCGACTTATTGATACTATGAAAATGCTCAATGTACAAAAAAAACTAAACATTTAGGGACTTTATTATTGCAAATAATAAAGAATGTAATTACATCTCGTTTGGATTAATGAATTGGAATTCTGCTTTAATAAATCTAAAATAATAATCAACTATCAAGTAATTTTATATTAGAGAAATTGGTTTCACCATATCTAGAAAAACATTAAGAGAAGGCCATATCAAACAACGTTTGCATAATTGTAGTTGTAATTCTGAAAGTAAAGTTTATGTCGCCCTTCCACCTGTACCAAAACCTCCCCATTGATGAATCTTGGTAGAGACTTAAAGTAAAGTTTATGTTGCCCTTTCATGCTGTTTCTACCGTACCTTAAAAAAAAAAGAAGAACACATCGATTCAGTAATAATAGTGATAATAAAAAAGTAATTAAGTGTTAGTGATAAGTACAATTTTGTACTTATCTGGACTCACAAAAATGGACAATTATAAGTTCTTTTGGTTGTTTACAGTTTAATTGCATGTGTTTTCTTATCAATTTAGGAAATAATCAAAGTCAAGTATAAATGGGATGAAAAGAGAGCAAAATGAAGACAAGTGGACCTAATTGCTAAAGAAATGAAACTTCAGGGACTTGATGTGCAAATACATAGGCGAGAAATTCAAATTCAGAACCAGGATAAACCATGCGATCGCATGGTGTTATCCTGGTGCGATCGCAAGAGGATGAAAAATCCAGCAGAATGTTAAACAGACAAGCCATGCGATCGCATGTCCTAAAGCCATGCGATCGCACAGGCAAATCGCGGCAGAAATTGTGCAGAAACCTGATTCGATTAGAATTCTACCAGTCCAAATAAATTCAACAACCAAACACACGTTTTGAGGTCTGGAGAGAGTACTATAAAAGGTAGAAAATAGACTTTTCGCGGGAGACGAATTTTAGAGGAACAAGATACAAGGCAAAAACGAAGATCAAGGCGCGAAATCGAAGATCATCGAGCCGAGATCACGGGTTTTATTTTACTTTTTGTTTTCCTTTCCCCGGACCATGATGAATTCAATTCTTTCATCAATTGAAGAAATCATGTCCGGCTAATTTACTTTATCTAGGATGAACGATGAAACCTCACGTTTTGATTAATTAAGCAGTTTTTCCCTTTTTAGTAATTAATTGGCGTGGATTGATTATTCTTTATTCAGTTTCTTTATTATTTTAATGCTTGCGCACCATTAGAATATATTGTGATCTGTATTGAAGTCGAGAGATTCAATATAGATTTAGCACGTGGTATTGAATAACATAGGGTTCAATAATAGATAGAGATTACTATTATGCCTTATGAAATCCATTTAGGCGATCTTGAGATTTTAATGCATGTGTTTATGCTCGAAACTTAATTAGAGATAATGAAGTTCGCATAACATATAGATTTGATTGACCATCGAGAGAGGCTTTCGATTAATTTAGGAACGCTGATTTTCAGTCCAAGATAATTAAAAGCTAAAAAGTGATTAACAGATAATTGAGTAGAATGTGTTGGTGGATTTGTGAATCCTAGTATTGTTAAACTTTAATTCGTTCTCAGTTTTCAAAGTTGCTTATTGTGAATTTCAATTTAATTAAAATAGTTAATTTAGTTTAGAATCTTAAGAATCAAAATTTAAATCTGTGTTTATTTCTATTGTTAAAATTTGAGTTGTGAAATTAATTATTATTTTAGTATCTAGTCCTCGTGGGTTCGACACTTTATTTTATCACTATATTACTTGTCAACGATTCGTCCACTTGCGGGATATATATCGCACGACAAGTTTTTGGCGACGTTGCCGGGGACTAGTTTTATTAATTGCTACGTTAATTTATAATTTGGCTTTTAACAATTCTTTTTAGTTTTATTTAGTTTTATTTTTATTTTCAATTCGTCGTGATACTGCTGAATTTTATCTGTTTTCTAACTTTTCAGGTGTTAAGTGTGTATGCACCGTACAAAAGATCTTGATCTATTTGATTTAGATCCAGAAATTGAACGGAGCTTTCACCGACGACAACGCGAAAAAAGAGAAAAGAAGCAACAGCAGCAAGCCACAATGGAGGATAACCGAATCCAGAATCCGTTGCAAGCAGATGGCCGAAACAATCATGCACCAATAGCTCGACCTGTTGAAGTTAATGAGAGAGACATTCTTATGGGTGAATATATGATGCCACCGATAGTTGAAAATCGGTCCAGTATTATATATCCGCCTTATGGACACGACAACTTCCAGTTGAGGCCAGATGTAATCAACTTGTTCTCGAACAGTCTGCCTTTCTACGGGATGGTAGATGAAAACCCTCATTACCACATTTCTCGCTTTGATGAAATCTGTGGCAATTTCAAATACCAAGGCGTCAATGAAGAGGCACTGAAGATGAGGCTTTTTCCACACACACTGAAGGATAAAGCTCGAGAATGGTTGGATTCACTACCGCCTGGGAGCATCACAACTTGGGGTGATCTGATCCAAAAGTTCACATTGAAGTACTTTCCTCCAGCCAGGGTGAACAGATTGAAGTATGAGATTTCCAATTTCCAACAGTCTGAGTTGGAAAACTTTCATGAGACGTGGGAAAGATTCAAGCAACTACTCAGAAAATGTCCAAGCCACGGGTTCCCTTTAGCAGCTCAGAATCATTTCTTCTACTCTGGTCTAGTTCCTAGCAGTCGTTCTTCAGTTGATTCTGCAGCAGGTGGCTCTATCCAAAATAGGTCTGCCGGCGATCTCCATGACTTGTATGAAACAATAAGTGAACAATTCGTTATGTGGCCAGACAGAGGAGTACAAAGGAAAGCAGCAGGGGTACATGAGATAGACTCAAATTCGTTTTTATTGGCGAAGATCGATGCATTGGCAAAGCAGATGAAGACGATGAAATATTCTCATTCAGCTAATATGGTTCAGATGTCTCCACCAATCTGTGTGACATGCGGGGCAAACCATCAGTCTTCGGAGTGCCTATTGACAAAGGTTGATATGCCTTCTCCTGAGCAAGTTGCATATGCTCAGAATTTTTAGCGTCAGCAGAATAACCCTTATTCACAAACATACAATCCAGGATGGAGAAATCATCCAAACTTCTCCTATGGCAACAACCAGAATATCCAGAATCCGCCAAATCAATGGAGGCCACAAGAGAAAAAAGGAGGACTGGAAGAAACTGTCACTGAATTGAAGGAGATGCACAAAAGACAGGATGTTGCTATCAAGAATATGGAAAATCAGATTGGGCAGTTGGCTAAATTGTTGACTGAGAGACAACCAGGCACATGGCCAAGCAATACCGAAGTCAATCCAAAGGAGCAAGTAAATGCAATTACCACGAGGAGCGGTGTTCAGTTACCAGAGATTCATGTGACTAGGCCAGGTGTAGAAAAGGAAACTGTGTCTGACAAAGCGAGAGAAAATAAATTAGATGCAGAAGTTGCACCAGAACAGGACTCTCCACC
Source organism: Forsythia viridissima (assembly GCA_030279155.1). Taxonomy (NCBI): domain Eukaryota; kingdom Viridiplantae; phylum Streptophyta; class Magnoliopsida; order Lamiales; family Oleaceae; genus Forsythia; species Forsythia viridissima. The sequence continues at coordinate 26,121,485 of CM059034.1, read as the reverse complement.
AGCTTATATTCCACCACCGGCTTACGTCCCTCCTATCCCATTTCCTCAGAGGCTGCGAAAACACAAGCTAGACAAGCAATTCGAGAAATTTCTCGATGTGTTCAAGAAACTCTAGATCAACATTCCGTTTGCTGATGCTCTAGCACAAATGCCGAGTTATGCTAAATTCATGAAGGAAATTCTTTCAAATAAACGGAAGTTGGAAGAGCACGAAACAGTTATGCTTACTGAGGAGTGTAGTGCTATCTTGCAAAACAAGCTACCGCCGAAGTTAAAAGATCCGGGGTGTTTCTCTATTCCTTGTACTGTTGGTAGTTCATTTTTCGAAAAAGCATTATGTGATTTAGGTGCTAGCATTAACTTGATGCCTTATTCTATTTTCAGGCAACTAGGTCTCGGAGAAGTGAAGCCAACCACAATTTCACTCCAGTTAACTGATCGGTCAGTTAAACGCCCACGTGGAGTTATTGAAGATATTTTGGTTAAAGTGGACAAGTTCATATTCCCAGCTGACTTCATTATCCTTGATATGGCGGAGGATAGAGATGTGCCACTTATCTTGGGGCAACCATTCTTAACTACTGGAAGGGCCCTCATTGACGTGCAAAAAGGGCAGCTGATGTTGAGATTGAATGAGGAGCAGGCCACTTTTGACGTATTCAAAGCAATTCAGTATCTAAGCTCTTCTGACTCATGCTTTCAGATTGATATCATTGATCACGAGGCTGCTAACACATTTGCCTTGGAAAATCCTACAAATCCATGGGAAGCGTGTATTATGCATTCTCAAGATGAAAACTCCGAGTCTCCAGTCCTTGAGGAATGTGCCAGATATTTACAAGGAGCAGAACCGATTGAACGAAGGAGTAGATATATGGATTTGGGTACCACACTTCTTCAGCAGCCTCCCTCGGTCCAAAAGGCACCAATTCTCGAGTTAAAGCAACTACATTCTCACCTTAGGTATGCTTATCTCGGTGAGTTATCCACTATTCCAGTCATCATCGCAAACTCTATTGATCAGGATCAGGAGGGTAAATTACTCCGAGTCTTGAGAAATTACAAATCAGCCATCGGATGGACTATAGCAGACATCAGAGGTATCAACCCATCTTTATGCATGCACAAGATTCTAATGGAAGAGGCTTATAAACCGACAGTGCAACATCAACGCAGACTGAATCCACATTTGCAAGAAGTAGTCCGAGCTGAAGTGTTGAAACTGCTTGACGCAGGTATTATCTATCCTATTTCAGATAGTACTTGGGTGAGCCCGGTCCAGGTGGTGCCAAAGAAGGGAGGGATCACAGTTGAGAAGAATGATAAAAACGAGCTCATTCCAGTCAGATTGACCACCGGTTGGCGAGTTTGTATTGACTACAGGAAGTTGAATGATGTCACTCGAAAAGACCATTTTCTTCTACCTTTCATTGATCAGATGTTGGAGCGATTGTCAGGTCATTCCCATTATTGCTTTCTTGACGGGTATTCAGGCTACAATCAGATTCATATCGCACCGGAAGATCAAGAAAAGACTACCTTTACCTGTCCTTATGGCACGTTTGCTTATAGGCGTATGCCATTTGGCCTATGCAACGCCCCAGCCACATTTCAGCGTTGTATGATGTCGATTTTCTCGGATATGGTCGAAAAATTCATTGAGGTTTTCATGGATGATTTTTCAGTTTTTGGAGCATCATTCGACGATTGCCTCAAAAATCTGACCCTGATACTTCAGCGTTGCGAGAAAACCAACTTGGTACTGAATTGGAAAAAATGCCACTTTATGGTCCAAGAAGGCATCGTGTTGGGACACAGGATATCAGCAAAGGGCATTGAGGTCGACAAAACAAAGATTCAGGTTATAGAGAAACTGCCTCCTCTGACATCAATTAAAGGAATTCGGTCTTTTCTGGGACATGCGGGTTTCTATAAACGGTTCATACAGGATTTCTCAAAAATAACCAAACCGTTGTGCAGTTTGCTGGAGAAAGATGCCAAGTTCGAATTTTCTGTTGACTGTCTTAAAGCTTTCAACACTCTCAAAAACAGTCTAATCTCAGCACCTGTCATTGTACCACCGGATTGGGATCTACCTTTTGAACTCATGTGTGATGCAAGTGACTTTGCCATTGGGGCAGTTTTGGAGCAACGTAGAGCAAAAGTCATACACACCATCTATTATGCCAGCCGAACTCTTAATGACGCTCAGATGAATTATGCCACTACAGAGAAGGAATTACTAGCTGTAGTATTTGCCTTCGAAAAATTTTGATCTTACCTCATTGGATCGAAGGTGACAGCGCACTACGGGCAGACTTGGGTCCGGGGCACATGGTTAATGTTTACCCTGAGGGTCATCAACGATTTCTATGGCCTATCATCTGACGATGTTCACTCTCTGCCCGACATTCAGGATATGGGCGAGGTGGCCCGGTTCTTATATGGTCGAGCAGATGCATGGCCACTGCCCGGGAGGGACTTGGAGCACAGTAACCTGACAGACTTCCTCCTCATCCTGAACGTGTTTGTGAGCCACAACATCGACCCGACTATGCATCGCACCACCATTAATGATGTTAGGGCTCGATTGCTGTACCATTTAGCTCACGGGAGGAAGATCGACCTGGGGAGTTACATCTACACCCTGATCAGCTTGCTGGCCTCCCAAACGGACAAGAGGCACACAGCCATCTTCCCAGCGCTGATCAGTGGTATCTGTGCAACAGCGGGGGTCCCGATTTCAAAGACGGAGCCAGTTTTTCGAGGTAAGGGACCTATCAACCGCTTTGCCTTGGAGAATGCCAGACGGGCCACTGCACGAGCTATGGGGGCTGTCCCAGCCGCAGACGAGCACCCTCATGAGGAGCAGCCAGCCGTACCCCAGCCAGCAGCACCTGGAGATATGGCCGCCTTGTTACATCGCTTACTAGAGGGTCAGGCTGAGCAGACACAGCTCATTATCGCCATCCGGACTGAGCTCCGCACAGTACAGCAGGAGTTGGCGACTCTGCGGTCTCGAGTGGATGCAGGCAGACACACTCAGTCGTCTATGGAGTTTACCCTGAGTCAGACTTCCCTTGAGCAGAGTTGGATTCAGGCTGACTGTGACCAGGTCAAGCGACGACTAGACAGATGTGCGGGCAAGCTGGATGACCTCCATGATCAGATATGCCGCCCGACACCCACGCCAGCTCCTCCACCAGTTGACCCTTCCACACTCCTTCTTCCGGCACCCTCCGATCCACTTCCGGGAAGTACCTAAATTTTTATGTATTTCTTTATTTTACATGCGATTGGGGACAATGCACGTTTTAAGTTTGGGGGTGGTTGATAAAAATTTTGCTCAATCTGACATATTCATGATATTTGATGATATGATATTTGACTGTTGACTTAGTTCGTTTGTTTTTATTTATTCTTAAAATAAAAAAAAAATTATTTTGTTTGCATGCTTGTGAGGTATGAATAGCCTTGCCGGCTAATGATGACAATTTTCATTTAATTTTCACTTTAAATCATGACTTGTAAACAGAATATATTGTTATTTAAATGTGAGACTATTAAATCATATCTAATATTGTGTTGTGTCGGCCAGTGACAATGATATGTAGCTATGTTGGTGCACTTAAGTTGAAAACAATAGGATCCCCAAGCCTTCAAATTATATGAATCTCAACTAAGTAACCAATGAGGTGAGTGATTGTAGTGAGTAAACTGTGATGGTGGCTATCTAGATTATGTTTGATTCCGTGTATGTCGAAATTGTGTGGGGCACTTTAGACCAGTTAGAGGAAACTAAGTAATGACCGAATGTTAGGAATCTAATCCCTCAGCATGAACTTATTGCACGCAAAGAACAAGGCTTTTATTTTTATATAACTCATTTCGTAGCCTTTTTGACTCGAGTGATAAAGTCATTGACCAAAAGCTCGTTACATGGGTCATTTAGAAAGCTTAATGGAATGAGTTTCGCATACGACTGAATATCTTATAACTCTTTTCGTAGCCTATTTGACTCGAGTGAAAAGACCCGTAAGGGTTTCTCAAAACCCGATGCCCTAAAGTTCAAAAGACTTGGGAGTCATCGGCCTAAAGCTCGTTACATGAGTCATTTAGAAAGCTTAATGGACTGAGTTTTGCACATAAGATTAAAAAAAATAAAAAAAAAATAAAAAAAATTTATTAATTTCTTTGCAAAGTAACCTGAGGATTAGATGACTAATGAGTTTGACTTACTTAGTAGAAAATTTCTGGTCAAGAGTGCTCATAAATTGGAGAATCTTCATAAGCCTAGGTTGTCAAAATCATTAGTTTTCTCAACCAGCTTCTAGAAAGAAAAGAATGTGAACAACCCTAGACCCAGAAATCTCGGAATTTTGAGAGAAAACAATTATTTTGGGGGAAGTGTACCTTACGAGAGGGAAAGAAAAAAATTGACCAAGTGGTTGAGCTATTACCTCCATAGAATTTAAGCTAATCAGATGAACTGTCCTTACACACGATGCAAGTATGTTTAAGTGGAATCACGTTTACAACTGTATAACCTGAACACTCGTCATGAATTATAAGTTTTTCTTTTTGCAAAAATCTGAAGCAAAGACGGCAAGCTATTTATGTTGTGAACTTTATTATTGCTTATTCCATCTAGCACAAGATTGTTTTTAGTAGTTTATTCGAGGACGAATAATAGTTCAAGTTTGGGGGTATTTGATAAGTACAATTTTGTACTTATCTGGGCTCACAAAAATGGACAATTATAAGTTCTTTTGGTTGTTTACAGTTTAATTGCATGTGTTTTCTTATCAATTTAGGAAATAATCAAAGTCAAGTATAAATGGGATGAAAAGAGAGCAAAATGAAGACAAGGGGACCTAATTGCTAAAGAAATGAAACTTCAGGGACTTGATGTGCAAATACATAGGCGGGAAATTCAAATTCAGAACCAGGATAAACCATGCGATCGCATGGTGTTATCCTGGTGCGATCGCAAGAGGATGAAAAATCCAGCAGAATGTTAAACAGATAAGCCATGCGATCGCAGGTCTTAAAGCCATGCGATCGCACAGGCAAATCGCGGCAGAAATTGTGCAGAAACCTGATTCGATTAGAATTCTACCAGTCCAAATAAATTCAACAACCAAACACACGTTTTGAGGTCTGGAGAGAGTACTATAAAAGGTAGAAGATAGACTTTTCGCGGGAGACGAATTTTAGAGGAACAAGATACAAGGCAAAAACGAAGATCAAGACGCGAAATCGAAGATCATCGAGCTGAGATCACGGGTTTTATTTTACTTTTTGTTTTCCTTTTCCCGGACCATGATGAATTCAATTCTTTCGTCAATTGAAGAAATCATGTCCGGCTAATTTACTTTATCTAGGATGAACAATGAAACCTCACGTTTTGATTAATTAAGCAGTTTTTCCCTTTTTAGTAATTAATTGTCGTGGATTGATTATTCTTTATTCAGTTTCTTTATTATTTTAATGCTTGCGCACCATTAGAGTATATTGTGATCTGTATTGAAGTCGAGAGATTCAATATAGATTTAGCACGTGGTATTGAATAACATAGGGTCCAATAATAGATAGAGATTACTATTATGCCTTATGAAATCCATTTAGGCGATCTTGAGATTTTAATGCATGTGTTTATGCTCGAAACTTAATTAGAGATAATGAAGTTCGCATAACATATAAATTTGATTGACCATCGAGAGAGGCTTTCGATTAATTTAGGAACGCTGATTTTCAGTCTAAGGTAATTAAAAGCTAAAAAGTGATTAACAGATAATTGAGTAGAACGTGTCGGTGGATTTGTGAATCCTAGTATTGTTAAACTTTAATTCGTTCTCAGTTTTCAAAGTTGCTTATTGTGAATTTCAATTTAATTAAAATAGTTAATTTAGTTTAGAATCTTAAGAATCAAAATTTAAATCTGTGTTTATTTCTATTGTTAAAATTTGAGTTGTGAAATTAATTAGTATTTTAGTATCTAGTCCTCGTGGGTTTGACACTTTATTTTATCACTATATTACTTGTCAACGATCCGTCCACTTGCGGGATATATATCGCACGACAGTTAGTCAAAAGGTTGATAATCCAAAATGAATTCACCGTGCATTTAACACGTTATATATGCAAATTTCAAATATTGTTGTGAAAAATGTTAATGAATGTAAGAAATTATGGTAATAAAATAAATAAATTTCTTTCATTTCTTTGCCTAATTAAATTAAAGTTGTTTAGTTAAATTAAAGTATATATATAATTAAATAAATATCCAAGAGATAATTAGATCACGCTGTTATGCAATTTACTTCATTAAATGATAAAAGCTGTTAATTAAAAAAGTTTAGTTACCATTCAGTATGTTTTGGCGCGCTGTTATCCAATTTACTTCGTAAAAGATAAAAACTATTATTTAAAAAAATTTACTTACCATAAAGTATGTTTTGGCGTGCATGGAATCAAATCCAGAAACTATAAATACAAATTTCTTATACAAATTTTCTTATTCATCCAACTTGAGAAGCTATGAATACAATTCAATTCAAATTATCTCATTCAACCATCTCCACAATTCATGGATTCAAACCCCGACTACGTGAAATTTTACAATCAACAAGCAATGAATACAATCCAATATACGAATTATCTCATTCAACCACATTCGGAATCCATGGATTCGAACCCCGACTATATGAATTTTTACAATCAAGAAGCTATGAATTTAACAATCAACCCGTATGGATATTTTGACAATCAACCAACTTCAGAATGGAAGAAAAACTTGCCGCCGGGCCATCGATTTAAGCCTTACGATGAAGAACTGTTGAAGCATTATTTGCTTGCTAAAGTGGAAGGCAAATACATATTTCCAGGAGTTATTAATAACGATATTGATGTCTACCAGTGTCATCCCTCCAAACTCCCATCAGGTAATATATATACAGGTTTCTTGAATAGTTCTTGAAGATAATTTTTAGTTCTTGAAGATATTTTTTAGTTCTTATATAGTTCTTGGTAATCAATATACTGATAACTTGTTTTCCCTCTCTTTGCAAAATCAAAATTTAAAGCCTTAGTCAACGAGGATTCGGAGTATGCTTATTTCTTCATGTTGAGAGAGCGCAAGTTTGAGAAAGGACAAAGGGCAGATCGGTGCACCAAGGATAGCAAAGGGCATTGGAAAATGACAAGCTCTATTCATGAAGTATTTGATGATATGGATGGATCCCTTCTTGGAAGAAAGAATACACTTGTTTATTTTGAAAAGGCAGCCCAAAAGCAGAAAGGATCAGTCGGAATCAAAACCAATTGGATTATGCATGAATACGTATTAGACGAGAGTCTTGTTCCTCCAAAAAACGACAAGGTAATGATGCTTATATATATTTGATAATCATGTATTGTACAAACTTTATAAAGGGCTAACTGCATTCATCTTTCAATGCAGAAGCACGACATAGTTTTATGCAGAATTCGTAACAAAGAAGAAAATAAAGGGAAGAAGAAAAATGAAAAGAATGAGGTCTATGACCGTGGATCAGAATGTGCAGATATTTACTTTGATTATAATTACTTTCCTGGTGATGTAGGCATATCTTTCTCATAGACTACTTTACATTGAAATGTTATTTGTAAAAGATATTACCAGATTGAAATGTTGAATCATGCTTGGCGTACTCTTTTTGTTTTACTTCTTTGTCTGTGAATCTTTGTGGAACTCTATAACATTGACTTTGTTGTTCTTTCTTTTCCATACAGTATGGTTGTGTTTTTGGATTCATCTTTAATTAGGATACCATGGACGTGCACTAGAATTTTAATTTCACATGAAAGGATTAGTCTTATTGAAGTCGTCATGCTCACTGAATGGGTTTCACATCTTTTCAGCTGCAATGTTCCAAGGCGTCCCTTCTAAAACACACATGAAATCTTCATGTTAACTCTAGTAGAGGTGTCAATCTGAGTTAGACAGGTTAGATCGACCCGCCTATGATGAAGTCCGGTGACGGCCCACATTAAAAAAAGTCTACATCATTACGGGTTGCGGGCTGGGTCAACCTAGCCCCCAAAAATTGAACACTAGCCCGGTCCACCCATTAGCTCATCCGAGTCGAGCCCATGTGGGCCGCGGTTCGGCACATATGAATAAAAAATTAATTTTTTTTTGAAATTACTAAAAAAAATTAGTTACATATTGTAATTAAAAACAAAATGTTTACATATATAGCAAAAAATGTGTTAAATTACTAAATAGAAAATAAATAACAAAGATAAATTCACATTTTTTAATTTTTTAATTCAATTTCTATTTTTTTCATATATATTTAAAGACTAAAACAACACACATCTATCACATTTTTCACTTTAAATGGCTCTCTGCCATTTGTTTTGTTTATTTTTTAATTTTAAATATCATTTCAAATATGAAAGTTTGAATTTCTTGTCTTTTTTTTTTCAAAAAAAAAAAAAAAAAAATCAAAACAGACCAGCGGTTAAAGGCCGAACCACTCGGGCTGTGAACAGACGGGTCTGCCCGCAGTTCGGCCTCTTTAGCCCGTGAACGGCCCGCGGTTCAGCCTCCTCGGCCCGTGAACGGCCCACCCGATTCACTGGTCGGCCCGCGGTTCTGAGTCGAGGCGGGTGGACCGATGCGGGTTCGGCCGGCCCGCCTGTCTTGCCACCTCTAAACTCTAGTATACAAATAAGGTTGGGAATAAATATTTTTTCTGGTTGGCCAAATTTAAAAATAAATAAATAATTTATTTTTAAAGTATTATCAATTTTATTGTCAAGTCACTTATTTTACAAGTATCAATTACATAATTATTAAAATAAGTATCTTTTTGACTTATAAGTGAAAAAATTAATATAGTTAGTTAGGGTCTGTTTGATAGAGATTATAAACTAGTTTATAAACTAATATTGGTTTATTTGAGTTGAAATTGTTGACTTTTCATGTTAAAAGTGGGTTGAAAAGTCAAATATGACGGCTTAAATAAACTAAAAACAGTTTATAATCCATGCCAAACAAGCTCTTAGTTACTCTTAAGTTTAGACTTTAGTCAAACATGCCACGTTGTGTAGGATCAAAACCTTTTAGACTATCGTAAAGTTTAAGAAAAAAGCTCCTTTTACACGGAGAACAATGCACGTTTTTCAAATGGAGAACAAAATGTTAAGATCCCGTGTCGGTTATAAGAAGAAATAAATAACTAACGTATAATAAAGATTTTGGCTACTCTTATAAAAAAAATATATTGACCTTTTAAAATAGAATTTTTAATCTAAATGTAATATTAAGGAGGTGAATTTAATTTAGAAATGTAAAGATTTTGATTGACATTTTTTAAGTAATTAACTTTTATAAATTTCATTATTTTTATTGATTTTTATAAATTTTGATAAATTTTTACAGATTTTATAAATTAAGGGGATTATGGTTTGTGATCGTTTTTTTTTTTTTTTTGTGGGGGGGAAATCAGAGTGTGCAAATGGTTTGGACACTTAAAGGTGACACATCATCAATTTATGCTGAGAATTGAACAGAGTGACCGTTGGTGAACTCATTAGTATACTTCAGTGACCGACATTGAAACTTTGTAACTTTAATGACTGTTTTATAATTTCGCTGAAAATTCAGTGATCACTAATAAAATTAACCTATTTAACAATATAATGTTCCACTGTTATAAAAAAATAAAAATTGTCGGTGGAGAAAAGTCTAGCAATAATTTATTTAATTGCATTAATATTATTAAGTTCTTAAAAAACTTTGAATTTATAATTTTCTACTTTTATTTGTCGTAAGTAAATTACGTCAGCAGGTAATGACGTAAAATATTGCAATATATAAATTCAAAGTAATTAAAACAATTGAAGTTATATCAAAATAACTTTACGAAAAAAAGACCCACATATTCAACGAGATAAATAAAAAAATAAGACTGAAAATAAGAATAAAAAATACAATAATAAAAATTTAATTTTTAACCTGGTGAAATTCATTAATAAATTACAAGCAACCGTTATTATAAATTTATCTCGTTTTTAATGAAAAATAGAAAAACAATGAAATACAAGAAAGAGAAAAAAAAAAAAAAGGATGCTTTATTGAAAAAAAAATTACATTGAAGAGAAAAAAAAAAGTATAATAATCTTTTTCCCACAAAAAGTTGGTAATTAATAATGTGTTTTAGGGTTGGTAGACAGAAAATGAAGAAAATGAGAAAAATAAGTAAGAGAATATTGAAATGAGAAAAAAAAAAAATTGAATAGAGAGAAAAATATTAATATTATTTTTCATACAAATATATTGGTAGTTAATTATGGTTATAAGGTTCGTAGAAAAAAAAAGACAAAAAAGTGATTATAAGAATATTGGAGAAAAAAATCATATTGAATAAAGAGAAAAAATATTAATATTGGTAAGAGAAATATTGCATAAAGGAAAAAAAAAATCATAGGATGAAATTATTTTTTTTCCCAAAAAGTCTTTCAAAGTCTTGGGGATGAAAGTGGGAAAAATTGTGATATCTTTTATTTATAACTCGTGCTTTAAAGTTAATACATAGAAAATAGTATATTTGGTCCTAACTTTTCAAAAATGCAAAAGATATATCTTTAACCTTTAAAAATAGAAATGTACATTCTCAATATTTGAAGAAATAGGCATGATAGATCATTTATGACGAAATTGCACTTCCATTTAAATAAATAAAAAATAAGAAAAAAGAAATTTTTTTTTAGAAAAATGACCAAATGTATCAAATAGGTAATCTTCTTTATCAAACCTACAAATCCAAAATCCACCACCCCCAAAATCCAAAAATCCAAAAATCCACAACCCCAAAATCCCGAACTGTAGAACACTATTATTGCTAAGTTTTAACTGTTGTAGATCGTGTACACTTTCTGTTGTCAAGCATATTATTCAACGCTTTGTCAGTTAACGCATATCTGATGAAAAACTTCAAATTATTCAGAGGAAAGTAGAAGACAATGGTGTATAACCAGATAATAGCTACATTGCCCCAATCTATACCGCGGATCCTTGCAAATTCCCAGTTAGCACACACATCAATTAATGTTACAACCTTGACAAAACAAACATATTAAACGAATGAACTCTCCTATTGAGAACAAATCTTACTCATGTGGAGCCCATAAGAGAACAACATTCATTACTACAAGATAAGTGCCAAGAACAATTCTAGTGGCAAAAATTTCGTTCAGCTTCTATGAATCAGGCATCGGAGATGGCTTCACCTTGTCTTTGGAATTGTCATGATGGTTCCATCATTGAGAATTGCGATTATCATAACCATGATGAGTGCAATGAGCATAAAACCAAGCTCAATATATATAGTTTGATCTATGAATCGGGCATCGGGGATGGTTTCACCTTGTCTTCGAAAATTTTCATGATGGTTCTATTGTTGAGAAATGCGATTATTAGAACCATGAATGATGAGAAATCAAACTTCCAGATGAGTGGAATGAGCATAAAACCAAGTACAATATGTATAGTTTGGGATTTGTGATGGTGTATTTTAAGATTTTTTGGTTTTTTGGGGTGGTGGTGGATTTTGAATTTTGGGATTTGATAAATTTGGATAAATTTGGTTATTTTTCAATCATTTTTTTCTTTTTTATTAATTTTTTGTTTATTTAAAGGGGGTGCCAATTTCATCATAAAGGACATACCATACACATTTCTTCAAAAGTTGGAGATATCTGGTACTATTTTTAAAGGTTATGGGAATATGTTTTACGTTTTTGAAAGGGGGGGTGGGGTGGGGAATATGCTAAATTCTCAAAATTTTATAAAAAATCATTAAAACTCATTGACATTTTGAATACTCCTAAATTTCGTAGGATTTGAAAAAGTCTGAATAGAATAACATATGACTTCTAAAGACTTTTTAAAAATCTATATTAAATACCTCAAGACTTTTATAGAGTTTAATATAAACTTCTAAAAATCTTTAAAAATCTATATTAAATACTCCAAAACTTTTATAGAGTTTAAAAAGTATGTATTAAATATACCTAGACTTTTAAACTCCATTAAAGTCTTTAAGAGTCTTAATTAAGTACACCTCCTCTGGATTCTAATAAATTCAAATGGACAATTCAATCCCGTGCTTAAATGAGCAATTAGAGTCAAAGATTTGTGTTTTCAATTAAGTCACTATTTTGCGAGGACATGTGATACATCGATTATAGATGAAATAAATACCAACATATAGATTTATGCTACTCCTATTTATAATGTTGACTTTTTAGCCATTAACTCCAAAGCAAATGTGCTTCAAGTTCAGCGTATACAAGGGAGCATGTAGAGGGCATTGGATTGCTCTCTAGGTGAGCCATTTTTAGTTTCTACAGCACAAGTGGTATCCTTGAAAAATGATAGAAATGACGTTGGCGTTCCATAAAGTGAATCTACATTATTGGACGATACAATATATAAAAAAAAGAGTACATCTAAATGAGATCTTTTTAGTTTACTAGTGAAGTCACGTGTAATGTATAATAGCGTGAGTTTGAGGCTTTGAGCATCGGGTGGTTAATAAGAAAATAATGAATTTATTTACTTATGATTCGGAGAAAAATGATAAAATTGAAATAACTGTAATGTTATGACACAAATTATGAACCACCTTGACCGCTTATTGTGTGGACATGTCTCACTTTCTTAGATAAGGCAATAGCTGAGAAAGCATCGATCTCATAAGGTCCCACAACCTTCTTTTGTGCTATCCGGTCAGATGTCCATGTTGAGCTATTAGTCGACATTCTCTCAAACAATTCATAAGCTTCATTAGCTGACTTTGTAATAATAAACCCATTCGATGCCGAGTCGACCACTACACGACTTGAGAAATAGATATTTCGTGCCTCATCTTTGTCACTTTTGTTGGAGGAAAATATTTTGTACTGAACTTTTGTGTAATGCCGTTCCAAGTTGTGATGCTTTCAGCAGGATAAGAGTCCAACCATTATCAGGCTTCATCTCGTAGAATGTTGGGAAAAAGCCTCCATTGAATTGCTTCCTCCGACATACTCGAACAAGTGAAATTACTACACATCTCTAAAAATCGAGAGATGTGGGTATGCGGGTTTTCATAATCCATCCCATAGAATTGAAGATGTCCCTTGAATAGATTGATGACATCCCACTTCAATTGAAAGTTTCTCAAATGGAGGATAAGCGATGCTTAATTGATTTTGTTTGATCGGTGGGGCCATAAACTTTCCCATATGCAAGTCATTCTCTCATCCATCCTAGCAAGTGCTTCATTTCATCTACTTAGTGGATTTGATGCCGGGTCCTGATCTCCAACTAGAAAAGAAAGTGAAACTCGATCTCGAGATGTGCTGGCCAGGATACCGTTGTTTCCTTTCTTGTTGCTTTTTTGTTTTTTCTTTGATTCTCTGTCTATGAGTACTCTCAGGCTTGGGATCAAAAGATAGAAGAGCTAAGTCTTGTGATTGTTGCATGCACTAGTACATAATCTTATAGGGAAATTGGCGCAAATGGTCCCTAACGTATCATGTTAGTGCGCAAATGGTCCCTAACCTTTCATTTTTGGCGCAATGGTCCCTAACCTATCCATTTAGGTGCGGAAATGGTCCTTTTGGACGGATTCCGTTAAAAGTCTGTTAAGAAACCTTTCATTTTGGTGCGCAAATGGTCCCTATCAATGTTTTTGTCTTTATTAGTGGGGGTAAAATTGTCAAGTTATATCTTTCTTTCAATTGACGCAAATGGTCCCTAACCTTTACCTTTTTCTGGCGCAAATGGTCCCTAGCATATAATTATATTTTGGTGCACAATTAATTCTTATTTGATGAAAAAGACAAAAATATATTTACTTTTAATTAAAAAAAATTGCAATTGGATTCATAACCTTTAAAAAAAGTAAAAATGAGTCCGATACTTTAATTTTTTTATTAAAAAAAATTAAAAGAAAAACTAACAAATTGACAATATACTAAATTATTTTGTATATTTTATAAACTATTATAAAATAACTAAAATTGAAATCATAATTATTAACGAGTGTGCTAATTAAAATTATTTTATTGTTATTAAGTAATTATATTATTTAAAATCAAACTTTAATTTTATCATCACAAAATAAAAAGAAAAATAAATTTGTCACAAATAAAATTTTTAATTATGCTCAACCCAACTCGATTTTATACCATCTCATATTTACTGGGTCAATCCAACCCACTTTTGAGCCACAAAGAAACTGGACCTTCTTATTTTAAAATTTAATTTATTTTTGAATTTAAAAAAAAAAAATAAAAGGTTTCACCCCGCTCCACCCCCACCCCACCCCACCCCCACAAAACCAGACCGGAGGGAGGGGATTTCTCCCCCCTGGTTTCGCGACCAAACCTGGGGGGATCCCCCTTGGTTTGGTCGCGAAACCAGGGGGGAGAAATCCCCCCTGGTTTGGCCGCGAAACCGGCGATTAGGGGGGATTTCTCCCCCCTAATCGCTGCGAAATTCGCGATCGGAAGGGAGGGGGTTTCTCCCCTACCCGGTCGCCGACGGCGACCGGGGAGGGGAGAAACCCCCTCCCTTCCGGTCTGGTTTTGTGGGGTGGGGGTGGGTGGTGGTGGGGTGCGGTGAAACTTTTTTTTTTTTAATTCAAAAATAAATTAAATTTTAAAATAAGACTGGTCCAGTTTTTTTGTGGCTCAAAAGTGGGTTGAATTGACCCAGTAAATATGAGATGGTATAAAATCGAGTTGGGTTGAGCATAATTAAAAATTTTATTTGTGACAAATTTATTTTTCTTTTTATTTTGTGATGATAAAATTAAAGTTTGATTTTAAATAATATAATTACTTAATAACAATAAAATAATTTTAATTAGCACACTCGTTAATAATTATGATTTCAATTTTAGTTATTTTATAATAGTTTATAAAATATACAAAATAATTTAGTATATTGTCAATTTGTTAGTTTTTCTTTTAATTTTTTTTAATAAAAAAATTAAAGTATCGGACTCATTTTTACTTTTTTTAAAGGTTATGAATCCAATTGCAAATTTTTTTAATTAAAAGTAAATATATTTTTGTCTTTTTCATCAAATAAGAATTAATTGTGCACCAAAATATAATTATATGCTAGGGACCATTTGCGCCAGAAAAAGGTAAAGGTTAGGGACCATTTGCGTCAATTGAAAGAAAGATATAACTTGACAATTTTACCCCCACTAATAAAGACAAAAACATTGATAGGGACCATTTGCGCACCAAAATGAAAGGTTTCTTAACAGACTTTTAACGGAATCCGTCCAAAAGGACCATTTCCGCACCTAAATGGATAGGTTAGGGACCATTGCGCCAAAAATGAAAGGTTAGGGACCATTTGCGCACTAACATGATACGTTAGGGACCATTTGCGCCAATTTCCCTAATCTTATAATAAAAATAAAAAGACGTTTCAAATTAAACTAGAACTAACAAACTTAACACAATCAACGGTAACGGTGCCAAAAATTTGTTCGTATGACTACGATCTCGCAAGTATACGTTATCGCGAACGAGTAATAAAGTGATGAAGAGTATCAATCCCACAAATTTTTTTCTATTTGTAAACAAGTACACTAAAAGCTAGTTCAATTTGAAAGCCATAAACGCAATTTGATCGATTTTGATTAAAGTTCTAATTTGAAATGAGATAAAAACATTTAAAACATGTGTTCACCTCCAAAAATGGCTGCCAACAGGAACTCCACGCCTCCTCTTCCTACGTGTATTTCTCCTCTTACTTGGACTGCCACGTGGTTTATTCAACTACGCAAATATGCCTAGGCCCGGGTGGGTAGGCAACCAAGGATAAAGAGAAACACACTATAGGAAAAGTAATAGTTTGAGGGCCTCTAACTAACGATTTCCCAGGTGGTTATAACACTTGAAGAATAATTAGTATGGAAGACTTGATATTTCTTGTGAGAGTAATATTTTAACATCCCTTTCTTGTAGAAATAAGCTTAGTATTTATAGGCAAATTCTACAAGAATGATCCCCTTCGATGTGCGACACGTGGTTCTATTTGAAGGGTTCTTGAGTCACATCTTTGGTGTCACGTCATTAGCATTAATGAAAAAGTCACTTTGAGCCGCAAACTAATGGGCTATGACTGTGACAAGCCGCATTGGCAGGCAGTCACATCAGTCTTTTCAAGGTTGAATTGCAAGTTTGGCAGAGAGGCTTTCTCAGCACGCAACTAGGGTCGGACTTTTACAGCCTCGGTTGCCAAAGCTCCTCGACACAAACAGCCTCGGCATAAGTAGCCTCGGTAGTTTAGCTCTTCGGCACAAACAGCCTCGATTGACTTTGACCGTGCCCAAGTGGAGCCCAAGTGGGATTTTCCTGCCCACGTGGGATTGGGGCGTAACAACATGTAAAAACAAAGTTTGAGGAAAATTAGATGATTAAAGTGTTGAGAATCTTGATTTTGCTTAATCTTCATCATTGATCATGTAAATGAAAGCAATTAGCTCACGACAATCACATTACGAAAATGGGAAATACTTGAATTAATTTGCAAACTTTGAAATTAGTCAAACTAATATTAAACTCCATCATTCATCCCAACTTAATATAACTTAGCCCCATTGTGTAAGAGGAAAATCAAATACAAAAAGTTTTGGAAATACATCACCAAATTGTTGAAATTAAAGAAGAAAAATAGCGAAGACACTTAGAACCGTCCCAAAGAGAATCCTGGAATGAAATTAAGCTTTGTTCGTCCTTCACTTCAACTTTTGTCCAAAAATCACTCTTGTTAGCTTTGTGTTCTCCTCTTTCTCTCTCTTCCAAAATATTATCCAAGCCTCCTTAAGAAAAACTCCCATCTCAAGTTGTGAAAATAAGTACCTATATAATGGTATTGTTGCCCTAGAAAAGTTGTGCAAAAAGTGGACAAATTGTCCAAAAGTTGAGCAAAAAAGTACTCAATTGTCCCTTAAAAAAGGAAATTATAAAAAAAGGAACACGATTGAACAAAGACCTAATACAGGATGGGGTGCCTAAATATTGAAAACAATTAAATTGATAAAGAATAATCGAATAACAATTGTATAAGTTAATGGCCATAAATAAGTGTAAAAATTACACTTATCAAGAACCACGAGCAAGACCACACAATTTTCAAGTTCACCTCTCAGTCAAATCACCAAGACAAACGAAATAGTCCACAAAGCAACTATTTTGAAATATCAGACCCACAAATTTATGGAGGAAGTCCAAACGATAGCGTTTTGGTGGACCTAGAATGAACAATTTAATGGGAAAAAAAAAAATTTAAACATTATTTTTGGACAAAAAGTTTGAACAATACCCCTAAATAGCTATTTTATTATAGGTATGAATATCGCACAAACTGTAGACTTGAGAAAGGACAGAAGTGACAATTTTCATTCTTTTGTTTGGTAAAGTGAAGTTCACAATATTGAAAAAAAAAATATGTATAAAATTTTATTTATTATATTGTTTAGTATTCTTCAATATTACACATTAAATACTATATTCTTAGGAGATAAAATCTATTAATAGTGCAGTTTAGTCAACTTTGTTAATTTCAAAAATTAAGTATTTTTCATTTATTTCTATATTTTTGTAGTATTGAATATAATCCTCTCCTTTTAATAAAAGTCAACTACCTATTTTTTTTTTCTCCTTCTTAAATATTCTCTTTCTAACTATCAAACTCGAACGATCATCTTAAAATTAAATTTCCATTTTCTAAATTTATCTTCATTAAAAATTATTTTCGCTTCATCATCTTCCCCGTGTCATTTTTTTCTCGTCACTTACTGTCCACCTCCTTTATATCCCAGCCTCTCCTTCATTTCCTCATAAAATTGCAGCCATTGTAGAGTTCAAGTACTTGAAACAATTCAAGATTATAATCCTTAACATAAAAATGGAAAAAGTAATCTAGTAGAAGTGTTGGCCACGTTGGAGATTGATGGTGCATGTGAGTCGATAATGTTCCCCTGCATCCGATGACCACTTTTGATATTTGGCCAAAGCACATTGCACATGGACAACTTGTATTGACAAAACAATGTACATTTGTTCAAGTGGGTGTAGCTTGAGTACAAGTACGTGTGGGTATTGAAGTGCGTAAAAGGCTTATTGTGCTTTGATAATGTATTGTTAGAAATTATAACTTGTTCTAGCTAGTAGACTCTTGAAATTTAGGTTGGCCCCTTGCCAATGCCAAATATGTTGTCAATGTGCGATGATTGGATATTGTGCTAACAATATTCGTTATTTAGAAAATGCACAATGCACACTGGCAAGCAATTGACAATTGCTAGAGTGAGGAATACTTGAAAGGCACGTGAAAGTTTCTAATTACGATTCAACTGTGTTATGCTTTTCAGAGAGCGATTTGCGTGGCAACCTAAACATGCCATTGTACAAATATTTATATGACAGACAAGCAGCGAAGGTCCCACCGACACGTGTGCAATAACGGTAATAAAGGAAACATAATTAAATATACGACAACAACAAAACTAGTGACTGGTCGAGGTCGACGTGTGTCCAAAAGGTCAGAAATACACTCGACTCTAATTTTCTATAAATATCTCAACACTTGCACATTTGAAGGGACATGAATGATCTCTACTCTCCAGTGGGCAAGTGTTATCTTGCCCACATCTAACGTGACACTTGCCCATTAGATGAATTGTCTACTTGGAGTAGGCGATCACCCATCTTTGAAGGGATGCAATATTCAACCATAGCCAAAACTCTGTCTATTTATTTATCTTATATTCAATTATATTTTTTTAACAACTGATTTGATTATCAGAGTGCGGACAGTCATGGGACCATTCCTTGGGACGACAACATCGGCATGCTAACGATGTCTAACTGTGCAAGTAATGTATAAGTGAACAAAAATGTGACAAATAATCTATTGATAATTGGATTGTTCAGAATTAAAAGTATGCACTGTATTGTAGGCTCCAACACTACAGAGGCTGGCCCTTTGCTAACACGGGCTATGTCATCAATTTCTGACTTTTTGTTGTTATTGTCTCCATGTTACTTAGTGGGTGCATATAGAACTTAGCATCTCTTGATAGGGGTTTGACAATAGATTGTGTGGTGTTTGAAAGAAAGTATACGTAGACATTTGTGTTGCGTGCTTCTTGTGCCTTTCGGATGCACTGTGAAGAGGGAACGCAATTGAAAAATGTAGGAAGTAGGTCCCCAATGTAATATTTCCGACAACACTCAAGATCTCAAGTGATGATTTTAGTTGAAAAATTCAATTTTTTTTTTTTTTTTTTTTTGTTAAAGATAGGAGTGCGTAAAGGTCGAGTTAGTTCAATTTTCGAACCAACTTAAAATAGAACCGAACAATTTGGTTTTAATAATTTTCAACTTAAACCAACTTGAAATTGGATGTAAAAATGAAGCAACTCAAACCAATCAATATTGAGTTGGTTTGATTTGGATTTGTCCGGTTTGGGCTTGGGTTCAATATAAGATGGACAATTAAATTACATTGAAAATGAAGATTTTTAAAGATTTTATACCTATTTGTTAAAAACTTAAAAATATTTTGAACCCTAAAAAAATTGTTAGGCCTTCCAAAAATAAAAGGGATGGTTTCACTATTAACCACAAAATATGAAATAACTTAGATAATAATCAAATACTATTTAACTTTTTTATTCTAAAAATACAGTTTTTATTTTTGTAACACTTGCTGTTATATTTGTCACGTTTGTTTTATTTTCTTAGAAAAAATGTGTATTAAATTTGTTACTTTTAGACTTTAAAATGTTAAAAAGTAATTGTCGAATAATAAAAAATCAAGTAGGTAGCAAAATTATCACAAAATAAAAAGTGGAAAAAAAAAAAACAAATCATAAATATAACTCAATAATGAAAGAGATATGTAGGGACAATTTGAAAAATTATATTAGATTATAATTATAATTAATTTTTGTACTTCTTTATGTTTGATTTGAGTTTCTTCAATAAAATCGCAAACCGACCAAAATCGACTCGACTTCTATAGAGAACTCGAACCAAATTGAAATATTGCAAAAGTCTACTCAACCCGACTCAATTCATTTTGGGTTGGTCGTTTTGGTCAATTTCACATGTTAAATGTCTAGTTCGAAAGATAACTTTATCACTATGTTTAACTAAACAATAAATAAATTAAAAACCGGAGAAAAACAAAAAGAAAAGTAAAAAACTAAACTCACCAGCCCCCAACAGTGGCCCAAATCATTTGTGGATTTTTTTATTTTATTTTATTTTTATTAAGTCAGTTTTCTATTCTTGTTTTCTTTTTTGTTAATTAAAGATAAGAGTATAATAATCTTTCTGAGTTTTTAATCAAAGATATGGGTAAAATTGTTTAATTGGGGACTCAAGTGCTACAATAAAAGGTCTAGGACTGCAACCGTCAAAATAAAATAATAGGTTGAGGACCTAGTTTCTACATTCCAACAGATTGGGTATTAATCTGTAATTTCCCCTTTTATTTTATCTATCGAATTTTGTCGTCCTAAAGAAATTTGCTCGTTATTAAACGACAAAATAGAAAATACGGTAAGAGATGAAATAAATGAATAAATAAGCAGAAACAGAGAGAAAAAAAGCACGAGATAGGCTGTCGGCTCTCCCTACTCAGATCTGCCACATCTTTTACAATTTTTCAACATTTTTTTTTTTCATTTACTAATTAATTAATACTTGCCTCTAATTTTCATATAATTGATACATGTAAATATCAGCATTAACGTATAGATTCAAATTACGTTAGTTTTCTTGATCTTTTTTTGTGGGCATAGGGAATTTTTAGAATCATCAGATTTTCAGCGGATGGAAAAAGAGAGAAGAGTTGATGATGGAGGATATTTTTATCAGGTACATTGGTCCACAGAAATGCCCACATCGTCATCATCGTCACCGTCGAGATCACTTCCAGTTTCATCTGAATCTTCGACCGCTGTCGGCGTAGGTGTAAACGGTGGGCCGAATTACATAGTACACCATGTCTCAAAGTTTGATACCCTCGCCGGTGTTGCCATCAAATACGGCGTCGAGGTACATAATTCATATAAATATATTTTTATCAAATTAATAATTGTTTCGTTTTAATCTAATAAAATATTACCGGTTATTATTATTTTTTTTAATAAAAACATTTTCCGGTATAACATCTATTCACTTTTCTGTTTTTTGGTTATCTCATATATTTGTTGTTTTATTGGGATTGATACTTGTTCTGATTGTTCTTAATATGTTATAGCAATGCCCATAAGCCGGTGCCCGGAAGACGTAGGATAACATTGGCTTGTTCTTTATACTGCAAAAGTCTGTGCATTTTAGCGAATATATTTAATGGGCCTCTCTTTTTGAATCAAATTGAAAGATCCCTGAAATTGTAGATTTTCGGTTTAAAAGTACTTTTGTTAGTCCATCCCACTTCTCACTTCTAAATGAAAAACAAAACTTGCACTAATTGGCTTCTGCTTCCTCACTGTGAATATCACACCACATCATGAAATGCCCGACTTTTTAGGTCACTGCTCGCCTCTTCTTTCAGATCTTCGACTCTTTACATAGTTTCCCTTATCGATCTTTGCTCTTCAAGTATAGTGGAGAGCAAAGACTTGCTCTAGATTTTAACGGGTTCGAAAGCTTCTCAGCATAGAGTCATTCCAAACTTACTCAATGTATGTTTGGTAGCACTGAAATTATTTTTTTAAACATGGTTAATAAGTGGGTAGTAAGTTGTGAGTCCTACGACATATGTGGATAAAAAGTACGTTTGACCATTTTGACCAGCTTAAATTATAATTTAAGATGGGCCAAATATGGGCTCACCATAATGCTGAGAAGACAAATTGTGCCTCATGAAGAATTGGCTCTGTAGAATCGATCTCTTCTTAGTTGAGCAATCCTTATTGGGATCGAGTTGGGCAATTAGCCAATTCTGCTGCACAAACTAGCATCAAAGAAATGAACTTGAATGCATTTGAAAATTGGAACTCTAACAATCTTTACCAGGGTCAATTTCGGTATTTTGGTAGACTTTACAAACTCTACATCAGTTGAATGGTCTCATACGAGTTAGAGTTGGACACTTTTGTAGAATTGCTCAACTCAATCCCAGTCGAGTGGGAGACTACAGCTACTTGACTGGGTTTGAATTTGCCACCCTTTGATATCAATCTGATACTACAACTACAGGATTGCAACAAGCTCTAGTAAATTGAAATGCTTAACATATCTCTAGCATATCCACACTTTTGTCCTTAAAACAACACTGTCTCCGACCCACTCATATCAACATCCATTGTTGTTGAGTCAATGAAGAACCGCCTCAATGGACCTAGTATCCTTTTCTATGTTCATTTTAGTTTATGATTGTTGAAGATATTTGATACGGCATTTGGGGGTTATTAAAATGCTGACTATTTAGACAATGCTTTTTCTTTCATAAACTGAAAAGAGGCATTTTTTCACTTTTCCCACCCTCAGAGGTCTTTTTATTTAAATTCCTCGTGCCTTTTATTTGGCTTTTTGGGTATGAATTTGATCAAACAATTTTGAAAATTAGCAAGGTACAATCAACAAAGAAGTAGGTATGCCATCGATTTCTCGAATCTCATGCTTCGAAGATTGTAACTTGCTCCTCCTTAACTACTCATTACTTTTTCAGAAAAAAAATCACAAACTAGAAAACCCCCCGTATTTCTTTTTTCTTTCGTGGTTCAAATTTTGGATGAAAGATTTGCTGATTTTCATCTAACTTTGTTTTGGGAATGGGCTAGGTGGTGGATATAAAGAGGATGAATGGGTTGGTAACGGACCTCCAAATGTTTGCTTTGAAGACGATTCACATACCATTGCCAGGGAGGCATCCCCCTTCTTCTAGCTTGTCCAATGGTCTTGATACTCCCCAACGGTATTTCTATCTTCAATATGATTTTTCTTTTTTTGTTTGCTTTTTCTATTTTGATATTCTAAATGGCTGATAGGATGTGGTGAACAATTTTCATGCAAACTGATTCAGTGTGCTGCCACTTTAATTAAGTAGGACCGTAATAAATTTTACGCTGTCTGTCATTAAAATGTCACTGTCACATTAGCAAGAAACACTCTAGCATATCAGTGAGAATAGTATTTAGTATTTACTTTAAATATTAGCGCAGGAAATACTAAAGAAAAGACGAAGCCAGTCAGCTGGTAGCAAATTCAATCATATTCATGGAATGCTATGAATAGCTACTGAACTTTGTTATTTCCAATGTAAATGGTTTTTGTTTATTAAGGAGAGTCGTCTTTACAGTTATAAACCTCTTTTTGAAATTCATACTTAGTTTGTTCTCTTTTACCTTCTCCTCCATTTTACCGCCTCTCTATCTGCATTCTGCAGCTCATTTCAATGATTTTCTGTTTTTTAGCTCTCTTTTTCTGTCATTGAGCTTTCTAACTTCACATTACATTACATGGCTAACTGCCAGCTGTTGATTCTCAATCCTTACATGTAAGCCTGAGAAATTGATACTAACAGAGCCTTTCAAGTTTTAAGATTTGAGTATAGCTTAGATTACTCTGATTGGGAGAGCTAATTGTTCAAGAAGATGTGACATTTTTTATTGGACTTATATGTCCCGTGTAAAGTAAACAGGTCGGTAGAGTCAATTTAACTGCCATTAATTTGGTATGTGCTTTTTGCTATTTTGGTTGAAAGGTGACTTAGTGATTATATTAATGGAAAGTACTCAATGGTTCACATGGTGGAGCTCTCAAGCGTGAGTCATGATCGTTGACTGTTCTATTATTTAGCTGCAAATAGGACCGATAAGTAATTATTGTATAGCATTCCTCTTCTTCAAGATAGTGTTTTTCTTTTGTTTTTGGGTCCCGCAAAGTATGAAGCTTTTATGGCAATAAATGGCTGAGGATATTGGTGTAGCAAACTGAAGTCATTTTTTTCTTCTTCTCCTTTAAATTGAAGAAGACAAAATACATAATTTGGCTCGATATAAGTTCAAGGTCATTGCTTTATATTTGTAACAAGGAAACTGACTCTTTAAGAAAAATATAACCACAAATCCAGAAACTAGAGAAGCAGCATAAAAATTGAGTTAATAGTTCCGCATTATTTCTTTACCATTTTATATTTTTGAACTATGTGAGTTAATAGTTCCGCATTACTTTGACGCTGAGGCCATGTCATGTTGACCTGTGATTGGTTGTTTTTTACTTGTCTATTTATTTTTTCATTTTATTTTCTGGTTTTGGGTTGAGGTCAGGTGGGGGTCTAGGGGAATTGATTGAGTGTCACTTATTAGGTTGGGGATTGTTTTGCATTATTGGTTGTCTGCTTCTCTCGCACGATTTCATATTATATGAACTTTGGGTATGGGTATGGGTAATAGTGAAAGCTGGTACGCAGGAAGCTAGAACTCAAGAATATAATATCTAATTGGACTAAGGGAAGAAGAGAAATATGCAGGAACTATGAAGATTGCTTCATCTTTAATATTGTTGTTCTTACATCATTTTTGAAACTGTATTCCAAGCAATTATGTTTTTATGCAGATTCCAATTTTGATGGGTTCCAATTTCCTAGATTGTCTTTCATCATATACATTTCTATGAGGAATAAACATGATTTCTTGTCATGACTTTTTTAGTTGAAACTCTGGTGTCAAAGTCAGATTTGCAACCCCTCCCCCTGCCAAAAAAAATAAATAAATAAAGAAAGAAAGAAAGAAAAGAAGAGAAGGAAAAGAGTTAAGATAACGACGTTTCGGAACGACTTATTAATTTTCACTTGCAGATCAAGCAGCTCCGAGCAGACTCCATCCGCCCGCAGGCACTCTGACTTGTTTGATTCACTTCAGTCACTGAAACTGAAATCTTCTTCGGAACAGAAAGTTTCTCCAGCCATGAGCAGCCTTCTAGGTTTTTATGGTCTTAAACCAGCAGGTCAGGAAGCTGCACCAGAAGGTTTTGAAATGGCTGTCTATCGAAATGGAGCTCATTATCTAGAGGATGGGCCTTTTGGAAATAGCTCACCTGTTTCTAACCCACCACTTAGTCATCATAGAAAATCAAAAAGTGTAGCTAGTGACTTGACGTCAAATAACGGTCATTCCATCAATCAGGTATCGTCTCAAGACACTGAAGATAGTGACTCGGGTAAATGGATTGAGAAATTGACCAGAAGGCTTCCAAAATCTGAGGCCAACTTGACTTCGCGGACCCCAGAAAAGCTGCTGAAAGAGGATAACAGCACTAGTGGTGGATTTTCAGTAATTACGGGCAAAAGCTTGGCTCTCAGAGCCAAATCTGCTAGCCGAACTGTCTCGGGAGTTGATGCTCAAGCAGGTGGGCCTAACCCAATTCCTATAGGTTTGGGGGATTCTTTTCTTGACAGTTTTGCTGCAGTAAGGAAGTCATCAAGTACATCAAGTTTGCAGGATTCAGATAACTGCACATCTTCATCCGTAAGGCCCGTCCCTAAGTGGAGTTTGAAGCCAGATTTTCAGGCTCTTTCTACTGCAGCCATTTTTGAGGGCCTTCCTAAGCCAATGGGTCGGAAAAACAAGGCAGCACTTGATTAATGAAAATTCTTTAATCTATCCCGATACACGTTTTCTTTTTCAAATTTTATTTAAGCATTCATCAGTCAATGGGAGATAGCAGAAATGGAAACAAGGAAATTATAGAAGAGAGTAAATTACTATATTTGGATGACATTGCATCTGAATTTTGGTCGAAGGATACTTGTATTGTGTTTTATGAGAGTTGAAGGTAATTAGGAATTCAGCAAAAGTGCAGACTCTCAGAGCATATTCTTGAGGAGTGGAACCTTGATAGGAATGTATGTTAGATACATGCATATGTTTATTAGAGAAAGGAAGGGGGGAATGAATTTGTTTATATAGCTGTAATTTACATAATTTTAATTTAAGGTGTTTTACTCTTGTATTTGAGTACCGGTAATTCCGGTTCTCCTTTAGTGTCGGAGACAGGATACCATTATACCATTTTTAATAAGGGTACAGTGAATCGCATCCTTCTATAGTTCTATGTGGATTCATAAGATTATCTTGCAACTGTATATTGATTGCAATTTATCAGACAATACATAAGGTACTGTAGAAGAAGCAGGTGCTTGCAGCATTTGGCGGAGAATCAATTCATGTCTCTACTCTCTCCCAAACTTTAAACCGACATCATGTACTTTTGTTAGAGTTGAGATTTGTGATTCCATTGACCGTTCCTTTGATATCTTCTTACCAAATGTGTAGACTTCAAGGTGTACTCTGTCGAATGTCAAAAAATGTGTTTGATTTATTTTTATTTGTTAAGAAGATGTGATGTGTAGAAGTGTAAAAAATGTACGATAGACAGTTCAACGGACGGACCATGTTAGTTGTACACTCTCTTACACTTTTTTTTACACATTTATATGTGTCAAATACTAGTTAGTTCAAATTATTATTTATTTGACCAAATAAATAAAGTGATACAATCATTACTTGACATATATGAGAGTGTAAGTTTTGGGTGTACAAGTAGCATTTTCCTTACCGGACATCAAGTTTGGGATAATATATCTACGCTCTTTTTGTAATAGTGAACCTTAAAGTGAGGGTATGTTCTTTCTCGTATGCAACGTTGTATTGTATTTGATTGGATAAGACAGTATAATATATAGATTTTTTTTTTTTTAACATTATTAAATTTAAAGAGTAATTTTTTTTTTAATACATTTCAATAGTCTCTTTATTTTCATACTCTTTATTTTACTTTTTTCAAGAAGGATTTAATATATTTTTCTCTCCTCTCTTTTTATCATATATAGTTTTCTCCAAATCTGTATATATTTTAATTAAAACTAACATATAAAATATTGAAAATTAAAATTATTTCAATGCATTTAATAATAGAGAGCGAGTTTGTCTCTCCAAATGTAGAGAGCTAAACCCACTTTCTAAATTAAAATGTTAAATTGGAGAGTTCATTGAAGTAAAATTTTAAGTGTTGACTCTTTAAATTAAAAAGTAATCTATATTTAAAGAGTTGTTGGAGATATTCTTATAAGTTGTGAGTTTCATAAAATTTGTAGATAATAAGTGGGTAATATGTTGTAGGTTCTACAAAATGTGTAGATTGAAAGTGAATAAAAATTGTGATTGTTATAAAATGTGTATATAAAAATAATATTTTTGCCCGAACATTGCCAATATATGAATTTGATAAATTAGTGGAATTTATAATTGCACTATTAGTGCTTAGAGCATTTCTAATAGACTCTCTATTTATAAAGAGCTTATTTGACATTTTAGATAGCGTTTATAAATTTAGAGAGTAAATCTTTTAAGTGCTCTAATAATCTCTTTATTTTTAATACTTTATTTTACTTCTTTTAATAAGTATTTATTTTTATTTTTATTTAATTTCTTTTAACATGCCTCTCCTAATTATAATATGATTTTATTCCATTTTTTCTATTTTATTTTGTATATACTATTTAATCTAATTATTAGATGGCGTATTCAAAATTGAAATTCTTTGAATATACTTAATTATAAAGAGTGGGGTTGGCTCTCCAAATTATCTATTTTAAATTTTAATTTAGAGAATTCGTTGAAACATAATTATAAAATTTGACTTTATAAAATATAGAGAATCTTATATTTAAATAGTCTATTAGGATGCTCTTAGAAATTAAAATGTGCATTAGCTTTATTTAATATCAAATCCAATCAAGTAATTTGATAAATTAGTGGAATTTATAATGTTGTGGTCAAATCATAATCCAGGTAATTTTTTTGATAATTGTATGT
Source organism: Forsythia viridissima (assembly GCA_030279155.1). NCBI lineage: Eukaryota > Viridiplantae > Streptophyta > Magnoliopsida > Lamiales > Oleaceae > Forsythia > Forsythia viridissima. Next base: position 26,093,583 of record CM059034.1, on the reverse strand, counting down.
CTTCTTCTCCTCCAAGTGTGACGACAGCAGTGGTGGAGACCTGCAAAAGGTGGTGGGACTTTGTCCCCCGTTTCCACTCCGGCGTGAGAATTAGTATAGTATAGACTCAAATATGCAGGGTAACAATATTGAGTATGTATGTTATCTTTTTACCTGGAGGGATGATCTTCTATTTATAGGAATGACCCGTAGCTGTATCCACAATAGTCATTAATGGCGGGTGCCTTTTCATCTTCTTCATAATTAGGATTTAATGTGGGACGTTTCGTCTTCTTCAACTGCTGGTGTTTCATATTCCCAATGGATGTGGGTGACTGTCGTTCTATCTATTGTAGGCGGGCATATAAAGACAATGAGGTGGGCAGACCGACGAGGCGGGCAGACCAACGAGGCGGGCAGACCGACGAGGCGGGTAGATTACTTAAGACAGGCGTCCACAGGAGAGCAGCAGTCATTTACCAAAGTGTAATCATATTTATCATCATAAGCCCCTATACTTTTCATGGACTATTGTCAATGAGAAGTAGAAATATTGCCTTTTTATCATCTACCTTTGACCAAAACTTTTGAAAAATAAATTGTGTAATAAATAACTCATTATTTATTTACAATAAAAAATATATGGTAATTAACTGACCAAATATGGAATAAATATTTTGGGCCTAATCTAAAATTGATATGGGCTTAGATCTTAGCTCCATTTAGAAGATTTTTTTTTTTTTTTTTATATATAAGAGAGGTAGAGGGGATATTATTTGTAGTATTCCTATATCTCTCAGTTTGGCTGGAATTCTCTTCAGACTGGTCTCCCCTTTTCTGTCTAATTCATAGAGGTTTTTCCTTCTTTCGTCGTCTAAGGTAATTTTTTCATTCTTGTGCCTTTTTCTTCGAAAAAATTTCGGCCTTCTTCTTAGATGTATAAGACGGTGGTCACATCTAGCAGTGGTTCTTCAACCAATAATTCTAACAGCAGTCCCTCTTATCGAGCCCTATCTATAGGAATAGATGATAATTTTCCACCAATTGAAGAATGGACATTTGTTAGTTCTTTAGGACGTGGTGGGCCTCGATATTTGAATGATCATGTTGATGAATTTGACGTAGGTCTAGACGAAAAAAATTCATTTATAGCTCAAAATTATTCTACCCGGGACGAAAACGGGACGGGGCGGCCCTCAAGCCCAATGCTCGCCGGGGGCGGGCTGCCATGCCCTCCCCTAGCTGGGGACGGGCGGCCACGCCCGCCCCTTACTGGGGGCGGGCGGCCATGCCCGCCCCCGGCTAGGGGCGGGCGGCCATGCTCGCCCCCTGCTGGGGGCGGGCAGCCTCGCCTGCCTTTACCTGATATTGACCATATAATTGATTTTTCATCCTCCAATGGATTGGTAGATTCTGATGCCGATTCTTCTAGAGTGTCCCGCCCACTCAATATTCAAACTGAACATTCTCCAAGTGGCAATTTGATAGAATTAGAAATACCAAACGATGCCAGTATTTACAATTCAAAAAGTTTTATGAAAATGTTGAAAAAATATGAATTACCTCCCGGCCATATATACCGAGTTCCCCATTCTAGTGAAAGAATTCCAGGATCGGACCCTTTGGAAGTAGTAGTTTACCGTGATAGCATGACAGCTGGTTTAAGATTTCCTCTTCATCCTTTATTTGTTTCTTTCCTCAACGAATTTCATGTCACTCCTGGCCAATTGACCCCTAATTCTTGGTGCATATCAACTTACTTTTTATATTTGTGCCTTACAAATAATATCGAGCCATGTTTAAGGCTTTTTAGAAATGTATTTGACATGTATCCTGTGCTTGGGAGTAACTGTTACGCGTATATTCAACTTAAGGTAAAATTGTTAGTACCTCACTTTCCCAGTTCAAATAGCGGTTGGAGGAGACGTTTCTTTTTTGTTCGACCTGAGGTAGGACAGTTCCCCTTTAAAACTTGTTGGAGAACTCCTTTTTACAAACACTTTAACGAGCCCCTGGATCTTGATCATGAATTGAAAACACGATTGGATAAGCTTTTACGATTGACGCCTCCGGGATCACAAATGAGCGAGGTGCTATCTAATGAGAACCTGAGGCGGGTTCACATTGGATCACCTAAGGGTAGGCTACTTTTATGTCTTTATTCTTTTTTGGACTCTTCATTTTTGCCTGCATTTGTTTCATCAATTTCTATTTTTCTCACAGATATGGATAATTTTGACTTTGGAGGCGTGATGGATGTGGCAGGTTTCGCCACTGATGCTGAAGACCCGTCTTTATCTCCTTTAAACAAAAAGAAAAGGCGGGCTGATAAAGGAAAAGCTACTGCTGAAATGACAGTTGCCCCTCGCTTCACGTCGCGCACTACCAGGGGTAATGATGCCCATGCTTTCAAGGAGTTTGGATTTCCTCCTGTTGTTTCGACTGTTGAAGCTGAGATCATGTTAAACTGTGTAAATGAGAAGCTCATTGATAATTTAAAAAATAAAGAAGCAGCTGCCATGCGTCGTATTATGTACACCAACCACCGCATGGTAAGCTGTTATATTTTGATAACACTCTATTGCTTTCTCACTTAACTTTTATCCTCCATTTAATTTCGATTTCTTCTGTTGTACAGATGCTTGTTATGGAGGAGAAAGTATTGCGTGATTTGGAGAAATTTGAAAAGTGTGCAGCCGATAAAGACCACGATAAGAAAAAAGCCGTTGCAGAGATGCAGTCTTTGTTGGACAAGGCAACAGCTGCGTCTAAGAAAAAAGATAATGAGAATTCTCTCCTTCAAAAAGAGGTAGACCAACTTCGCAAAAAGTTGGAGATTGCAGATGATGAGGCCATAGCATGGTACAAGTTGTCTGCCGAATACAAGGGTAGCTTACACATGTATGGCGCAGAATCTTTGAAGGCCGCTATCAAAATGACCAAGGAGTGGCTAGTTGATGATCATCCGGAGATAGATCCAGATGAATTTGATAGGTATCTGAGGAAACGTCGAGCTGCAGACTTAGCTGCTCAGAAACTTAAAGTAGCTAACCGTAGAGGGGTTGGATCTCAACCTGCTGGCTCTCGTGATGATTAAACAGTAGTTTTATTTATTTTGATTTAATGGCGGTTGTCCCGCTTAATCATGAAAATTTTAATATTCAGTCTATTTCCTTTCAAATACTGTTGATTACTGCGAATTTCAGTTTTGTATGTTTGTAATCAAACATACATCATTAATAAAATTGTTTTTCACTTTATAATTTGTTGGTTGCAATGTATAACATATTATTTATACCCTCCCCCAAACAAAATAAGAAAGTGAAAAACACGTTGAAAATAATCGAATGGCTAGGTGTGTTTTGCGTATCAAGGAATTTCCATTCATGTGGGGGATTGTTGGAAACTAGTTAAAATATGTTGAGAAATTAACTGAGTGTTAAAAACAACGAAAGTGACTTCGTGTCAACTTGGCCAAATATTCAAAACTCGACCCAATTCGCTTAGGAAAATTTGTTAGCCACTCCGACGCTTCGGGGGCAACGCCCCCGGAACGGGGATCGACCTGCCCGGTCAGGTCGCGGGGGTCGAGGGGGCAGCGCCCCTCGTGGGGGCTCGGAGGCAAAGCCCCCGGAAAGAAAATTCAGATTTATCTGCATGTTTAAAGGGTATATTTGGCGTCACGAAACCAATATCGAATGAATGAGAAATTAGGGACTGATAGGGTGAGTTTTCGGGTGCCCCTACCTCCTATGGGGGGTTGGCGGACAGCTCCCTACTGGGAGCAGGCGGGTGTCCAGCCCCCTGCTGGGGGGTGAGTGGCCAGCCCCCTACTGGGGGCAGGCGGGCGCCCAGCCCCCCTTGGGAGCGGGTGGGTGCCCAGCCCCCTGCTGGGGGGCGGGCGTTCAGCCCCCTGCTGGGCAGGCGGGCGCCCAACCCCATACTGGGGGCGAGCGTCCAGCCCCCTTTGGGGGCGGGCATGCACCCCACTCTTTTTTTTTTTATAAATAGTGAACTTCTGATTAAAGATCACTACCTGAATAGGCTTATCACCCTTCTTTTCGAACCATAGGTTTATCGCCTTGGTCTTTTGATTAAGGTTCATCACCTTACTTTTCGAGCCATAGGCTTATCGCTTTGGTCTTTTGATTAAGGTTCATCACCTTACTTTTCGAGCCATAGGCTTATCGTCTTGGTCTTTTGATTAAGGTTCATCACCTTACTTTTCGAGACATAGGCTTATCGCCTTGGTCTTTTGATTAAGGTTCATCACCTTACTTTTCGAGACATAGGCTTATCGCCTTGGTCTTCTGATTAAGGTTCATCACCTTACTTTTCGAGACATAGGCTTATCGCCTTGGTCTTCTGATTAAGGTTCATCACCTTACTTTTCGAGACATAGGCTTATCGCCTTGGTCTTTTGATTAAGGTTCATCACCTTACTTTTCGAGACATAGGCTTATCGCCTTAATTTTGGATACACAGGCTCATCGCCTTGGTTTTGGATACACATGCTCATCGCCTTAGTATATTGAATAAGGCTTATCGCCTCAATTTTGGATACACAGGCTCATCGCCTTGATGTGATTGTAGTAGTAGTTGAAGAAAAATTCGTATTGTCCGATAAAACCTTAATAGAGACCATATCAAGTAATAAATGGTTGCCGTAGGTCGAGTTCAGTAGGTGCACCAGGACTTCTCAGCGAGGCTGATCCTTCCGTAGCACCCTCATCATCCGTCCGCGTGGGCATTTTATTGAATTGGAAATCAAATGTAGGAGTACTTATTTAATACAACTGCATATACTTGCTTCTATAGAAAAAGAAAAGTGATAAATTACTGATAATATTTCTTCAAAACCTAACCTTCAGCTATCACCACTTCCTCAGTAAGTTCCAACGGTTTGATTCGTGCTCTAGATTGTTCGATATCAAGCATCATTACCGTATTTTTGAGAAGTATACTGTCTACATAACACCTCCTTGATGCTTGCTGGTCACCTCTCACACATCCTACTCCACGACTAGTAGGGAATTTCATCACCTGGTGGTACGTGGAAACCACAGCCCTAGCTGCATTCAAAAGTGGGCGACCATAAATCGCATTGTAGGCCATATGAGCTTTTACCAACAAGAAGCTAGTCATTATCACCACACTAGTTGGGTAAGTACCCAAAGTCACCGGTAATTCAATTATTCCCTCTGGTATAACGGTGGCTCTTCCAAACCCATGGAGTGGAGTGGTGACAGGTTTAATCTTGCTAAGTGATATCTTCAATCCTAGGAAAACTCCCCAGGACATAACGTCAGCTGCACTACCATTGTCTACTAATACCCTCTTTACATCAAAATCTGCAATGTCAGCTACTATTATTAAAGCATCATCATGTGGGCAAGTAACATCTTTTAAATCCTCATCATTGAAAGTGATATTCTGGCTAAACCTTCTACTTTTATCTACCGAAACAGATCTACTAGCCCGGGCATAGTTCTTCCGTGCTGAATTAGAGTCACCTCCCGCGGCAATACCACCAACTATGACATTTATAACACCAGCGCGAGGAGGTGGTGGTTGTTCATATTCAGCCTCTTTTTCCTTTTCTTTATCTGTTTTCACGAATTTGGATAGGTATCCTCTTTTTATAAGTCTTTCTATTTTCTCCTTCAACTGCTGGCAATCCTCCGTATCATGTCCATGATCTCGATGGAATTTACAATACTTGGTCTCATCTCTCCTATGTGGTGGCGCCCACATCTTTTTAGGCCATACGAGTTCTTTCATATTTCGGATCTCCATCAGGACGTTAGTCCTGGAGGTGTGCAGCAGTGTACTATACGCCTCAATTCCAGTACTAGTCCGATTAGGACCTGGGTGGACTATTTTTTGCTTGCCCTTGTCTTCTAGGGGCCTTGGTTCGTCTCGGTTCTTTCTTTTGTTAGACTCAGGTTCTTTTCGATCTTTCATGCCCTTAGTAATGAAAAAGGCCTCTTCTGCATCCACGTATTTATCTCCTCTCCTTAGCAGCTCGTGCATTGTATCAGGTGGGTTTTTAGAGAGTGACATTTTGAATGGATGACTGCGAGTTCCATTCGTCATAGCAGTGACTACAGCAGACATCTGTAGATCCTTAATTCCCAAAGTGGCCCTATTGAATCGGGCAATGAAATCTTTCAATAATTCATCTTTGTCTTGGGTCAATTGTAACAGACCGATAGCAGTTTTCTTTGAACGTTTGCTACTAGCAAAGTATGCAGCAAACTTCTTGAAAAAATCATCAAATGTGCGAATTGACTTTGGGGGGAGAGTAGCTACCCAATCCCTGGCTTCACGCCTGAGTGTGGGCGGGAAGGCCCTGCACATGATTGCGTCAGGGATAGCCCTCAACCTCATCAAATCGACAAAAGCTCTGAGGTGATCGACAGGGTTAGCTGATCCGTCGTATTTCTCCATCTTCGGCTGTTCGAAATCCCGTGGCAATGGAACTGCCATCACTTCTAGAGAAAAAGGGTCTTCTTCCAACACCATAGATTGTTGTCTACTGCCTTTTTTCAACATAGCCTCAGCTATTTTGCGACTCATCATGTCCTCCAGTCGCTGTTCTAGGGTTAACACAGGTGTCTCAACTGGAGTGGGCGTTGGAACCCACGACGGTTGTCCCCAAAGTGGATTTGGACCAGATGCCAGTGAATTGAGGTGAGGTGCAGGAAATGGAGCTAATGAACTCGGAACCAACGGTGGGGCTGTTGTCGATGGTGTTTCCATCGCTGGAAAATTATGAGCCAACGGAGGGGCTCGCGGCGGTGCTTCCGTTGCTGGAAAATTATGATTCTGGAGAGGAGCTTCCGGTGGCGAGGGTCCTAAAGGTGAAGGGTTGGGACCCTGGGATGGAACATCCAGCGGTGAAGGTCCTGCCTGCGAAGGGCCAGGGCCTTGCGGTGACTGAGAAACCGTAGTGTTACTACCCTGGAGCAAAGCCGTTAAGGCCGCCACTTGAGCTTGCAACGCCGTAAGTTGAGCAGCAGAAGCAAACTCTTGCTGTGGATGATTAGTGGCGGCATTAGACTCCGTATCTGCATCCCTGACAGGGGCTGCCGGGGCCGTTGCATTCTTAGTTCTTCTGGTTCGAGCCATGATTTCTTGTACGGGTTCCCACAGACGGCGCCAATTGATAATTATATGTCTTCTTCTCCTCCAAGTGCGACGACAGCAGTGGTGGAGACCTGCAAAAGGTGGTGGGACTTTGTCCCCCGTTTCCACTCCGGCGTGAGAATTGGTATAGTATAGACTCAAATATGCAGGGTAACAATATTGAGTATGTATGTTATTTTTTTACCTGGAGGGATGATCTCCTATTTATAGGAATGACCCGTAGCTGTATCCACAATAGTCATTAATGGCGGGTGCCTTTTCATCTTCTTCATAATTAGGATTTAATGTGGGACGTTTCGTCTTCTTCAACTGCTGGTGTTTCATATTCCCAATGGATGTGGGTGATTGTCGTTCTATCTACTGTAGGCGGGCATATGAAGACAATGATGCGGGCAGACCGACGAGGCGGGTAGATTACTTAAGACAGGCGTCCACAGGAGAGCAACAGTCATTTACCAAGGTGTAATCATATTTATCATCATTTTCCTTTTTAAAAAGGGATTATTATGAATAAACTATTTTTCATCACGACAATAAAAAGTATATTCCACTATGAAAATAAAGAAGTACTAAAATGTCTGTATATCACACGTCTTCAATTTGTTTCCTCACAAAATCATCTTTTTCAAAATTTGCTAACTAATTCAATCTATCTATCTTATTTGATATTGTCCCTCAATCAATTAATTCTAAAATTTGTTCACTTCCTCGATCCATTTTCTACAATCGATCGTCTTCCTCCATCGATCACCTTCAAAATCTATTTACCGTCTCAATCTATCATTATAATAGAGCATACATTCAGAGATCTAAGTGGTATCCTAGTTTATAATAAATATATTAAATATTTAACATATTCGAACAATACTGTTAGTTGAACAATGCGTTCTAAAATTTTCTCAAATATTTATAAGAACTTGTTTGATAATGAAGAATAATAGCCAGTAGTATACCGGAGTGGATAATATAACAACAACGCAATTCGGATAGAGAGTAAAATATAGAGAAAGAGAGACAGCAAAAGGCAAAAGCCAATAACAATGGCAGCTCTTCAGTTACTCACCGATTACTCTTCAGCTGTTACAGCACTGAAAACTGCACCATCTCTCCACTCTTTATTCACATCTCACTATTACCGCACACAGTTTCGTCCTCCTCATCGTCTTCTCCCCAAAGCTTCCTCGTCTCAAAACCAGTCCTCTTTTATTAGCCGCAGGCAGTTGATTTCAGAGTCCGCAGTCGCCATTTCTCTATCGCCTTTCGTCGGAGGACGAAAAAATGGAAGTGCATTAGCTGCCGAGGAACCACTGTCTGAATGGGAAAGAGTTTACCTGCCCATTGACCCCGGTGTCGTCCTTCTTGACATTGCCTTTGTCCCCGACGATCCCAGCCACGGTATTTTTCTTATCTGGAAAAGGGATGTTTTCTAGACACGAATTTGCATGCATTAATATTTGTTATAAGACAAAGAAAGCTGTATTCTAATTCTCAAACTGAACCGAGAGTTTCTTCGGCCCATCACAATTGTCTTTGCTGAGTACGCTTCGTGGGGGCTGGGGCTCCTCAAAGATAGCTATTTGATAAGCCTGATCTATTTTTGTTCCAGCTTTGTTTCTAATACCTTACTGAAAGGTTTTAGCGACAGGTGGTTGTCGCCCATGGAGTGACCAAAATAGTAAAAGGGTTAATTACAAATGACCCTCTTGGTGATGCATCCTGCTCCAAATACTTGTAGGGATTTGAAAGTAACCTATTTGTCGTTATTTCTGTTTAAACCCTACAAATTAGTTGGTTTTAATGAAGTTTGTGACCAAGAATATCAATTATATAGGTGGGAAGAGATTAAATCAAGTCTTCAAAAGTTTGTGGCGAAAACAATTTAGAAACATTGGCATTTGAATTTGGTGGACAAAACTTCAAATTCACAATTGAACAGAAATATTGGAGCAAAAATTAAATTTTAGAAACTTCGATTATGATTTCCAATTTTTTATAACCATTGGGGGAGTGGGGTGTGAATAAGGTGGGGTGTGTATAAAGTGATTTAAATGACAAGGAGGTAAAGAGGAGTAAACCACAAGTGGTTGGTATGGCGGACACAACAACAAACACACATATTGCAGACCTCTATTCCATAATCCAGTCCAACATAGCAAACATGCCATAAAAGAATAGCTTGGTCTAATTTCTGGATTGTGTCACTTTCAAGCAAGCTAGCTGAGGTTTTGTCCACTAGTGAGTTTTTAAGTTTTTAAAGGAGTAACAATGATAAGTTTTCCTTTTCTATACATAACTCAAGCTTGGTTGGCTTGGCAGGTTTTTTATTGGGGACTAGACAAACTATTTTGGAGACAAAAGATGGAGGAAATACTTGGGTACCACGTTCAATACCCTCTGCTGAAGAAGAAGATTTCAATTACAGATTTAACTCCATCAGCTTCAAAGGCAAGGAGGGTTGGATTGTTGGAAAACCAGCTATTTTGTTGTATACTTCTGATGCTGGAGAAACCTGGCAACGCATACCACTAAGTTCTCAACTTCCTGGTGATATGGTAAGCGCAATCTTCCTAGGTCAATCTTGTTCTTTTATTGTGGTTAACTTTCATTCAGTATCTTCAATATTTGGTTCAATACTTTAGCAATAATATTACAAACCGTGCTGGAATCATCACTATAATGACATGCTGCATGCCAGAATTTTGGAATTCTAAATAAATTGGCGTTATCTTTTTATGTGTTGAACTCAAATATTAATGACATTCCTAAATTTTTCCCTTAGCTTGGGTTTCAAATCTCCTTACCAATGTTACGGTTATAACATAGCTTTTTGATCACCAGATGCAGCACCAATATGTATTATCTTTATCCTCTGATATATTTCTCAATGGCCTGGAACTTTGGATAGCTTCCTACAATATTAATCTTCAAAATCTAGTATAACAATTTATTTTCATAAGGATTTTGTTTAGCATGTCATTGGTAATCATCAATAATAATAATTTGTGACGTCTACTTCACATTTATCCTGATTTCGCTAACGAAATTTTGATTCTCTGTTATATGCTTCTAAATATGGGGAACGTAGCGTTTGAAGCTTCTGCCTTTGCAGCAATTACATTATTTGGTATCAGATTTTGCTTAACGTTTCCTATAATAACCATTTGAAGATGGAGGTGGAACAAAGGCTTTGCAAGTTGTAAAAACACTCTTTGTGAACTTTATCAACTATGGGAATTGGACAGTTCCTAAATTAGCACATGTGAAGAGTCTTGAGATTTTCTTAAACACGTTGCTTATAAAAGCATGTTGTATGGATGAAATTACATTCGCATGAGATATTTATTATTATGGAAGTAGCCACAAATAAGTTAATATGAGAAAAAAGATGTAGGTTTAAAGAAATAGTACAAGAGGTTGTTTTTGTAGCTAGGACTTAATATTTTCATGAGTCTTTTCAGCTTCACATAGGAACTTTGATGTTGTAAAATACAACTTTTTCTGTGATATCTTGGTTTGAAATGAATATGGGTTTGAAATGTTTTAGCATAAGAAACTTGCATATTCATTTCAAATACTAGTGAATGAAAGTGTTAGCCATTTATATCTTTTCTCTCTTCCGCATTAAGTACTTGGAGATAAAATAACACTACTATATTTTTACATCTCTGTACTACTAATGCCACGGTTACTTTCCCTCAAAGTCGGTAAATAGGTATCTAGTATGACCAGCCTTGAAAAATGGAATAGAAGGATTTGATTATAAAATCCTTTGTGAACATATTAGCTAGTTTCTCTACATGTGTCTAAATAACTCTCAAGTATAGATTTCCTTGAAATGCATTTGACATAAAATGCTGCATTCTTAGTGTTTATGTTGAAGAGACAGTGTTTCTCAGTTCATTATTTCTTTAGGCTTTTGTCTCATCTATCATAGCTTCTTTCCATATATGCTACAGAAGTGCTTTCTTTAAACCATCTGAAATTGGTATCAAGGATGACAAAAAAAACATGCTTGACAAGGAGGATACAAGGCACTATAGGAGACACATTTCGATATAAGAAGTAGGGTACAGGATCCCGCTCTGTTTCTGATAGACATATATAGATTGTTGTCATCAGCACAACGATTGTCAAAACATTAACAGCTGGGAAAAAGTTAGCTGTAGGTGATAATAGGAAGATAGAGCTGAAGTTTGAGAAAGAAAAAAACTAGGTGACATTTTCGCAACAAGATGATGTCTCGAGCTTTGAGTAGTATACTGAAGCAAATCTGGCTGTTATCACTTCTCACCAGTAGTTTGTTGCCTATCAGATATAATTACCGTGCATGGAAATTTTCAAACTTTTTGCTTCCAAATTATTATTTTTTTTCGGTGGTTGTGCTTAAAATTTTGCTTCTTCAGGAAGTTGAATCAGATGACATTCTTCACAGAACAATTTAGAAATGAATTTTTAAGCCTCAATGGAACCTCAAATTAGACAAATATCATGGCATATATCAATAAGTTTTTTAGTTACTTTTAAATTGAGTGAGAGCATGTGCTCAGAAGAATTTTAAACTCTGCACATTTTAAGTATGTTTGTTTATAGAAGAGTTCTCTCGACCACATGTGCTGACCCATTAATAAAAATAGGAGGAGTATAATTAACATATACTTTCTTCACAAAAGTTTATATACTAGTCCAAAAAAAGTGTAAGAGTGAGTTGGAGATGATCTTTAATTTTGGTCAACTCAGCTTTTCCATGGTGGTGGTAGTACCAAGAGATACAAAGAGGAGAGACCTAGATTCTTTGATTCCAAGGCAAAGAACATGTGCTGGGACAAGTCTGAAAGAATCCCAAGTCGACACCCTGCTAGATGGCGGATAGATGCTGCTGGCAACCTAGTCTGCAAACGTCTCCACTCCTGCAATGGCTGCCTTTGTTATGAGTATGACCATATCATCCCCTTTTCAAAAGGTGGTGAATCTGTGGTGGAGAATTGTCAAATTCTTCAAACCAGGGTAAATAGGTTGAAGTCAGACAAGAATGGAATTGACACAACTCAACTGAAAGGTTACTCTTGTGACGTGAAGTTTAGTGATGATGAACTAGACATTATTGAAATGGCTGTTTATGGAAATGTTATCCGGCCTGGAAAGCAATGTCATGTTGGAAGTATTGATGCACTGCTTGGCAAATACAAGTCCAAAGATTTTATGATGATATGCAAGTTGCCACAGAATGACGAGCCCTCTTCAAAATGATGGATTTGAAATCATATGAACTTTAAAAAAGAAAGTGAATATAGATTTGGTAGTTCAAAATCTGATTTTCTGTACAATTTATTCATTTTTTTATTTTATTTTTTATTTTTTTTGTTTTTTGTATTGGCACTGCTTGAGTGAGCATTTTGTTTTTGAAATAAACTTATTTATTATCCTGTCCCTTGTTTAGGACTGAAGTAAAATTTTCTTGCTACCTCTACAACAATTTTTGTGTTTAGTAAGAATTTACAGTGGGAATTCAAACAATTGCATTTCCATTGGTTCTTTTACAAATCTGAGCAAGGGCTATTATCTCCTTTTATTTTTGAACATTACAGGTATATATAAAGGCCACGGGAGAAAATAGTGCAGAAATGGTAACTGATGAAGGAGCAATATATATTACATCAAACAAAGGATACAACTGGAAAGCTGCTGTGCAGGAAACTGTTTCAGCTACTTTGAACAGGTAAATTTCTTCCAAGGTGATTTCCACCAGTAGATGGTCTTTCCAAATAGACATTTATGCTATTGAGGAATCGCTAAAAGAACTGTGGTAGTTCATTCTGTTATGCATGTATCACTGTTCAATATTTCATAATCTCTAAGTTTTGGCCTTATGAATTATTTGCATTTTCTAGATATCTTCTATTCAATCTAATTTTAGTTACTCTTCTCATGGTATCATTTCCTCTTATGTTTGGTATCTGGATCTCATTTCTAGCATTATCTCTGTAATCCTCTTGTTTATTCCCTTTTCCCTCTTTGGGATGACCTGAGAGGAACGAGTTAACGAGTTTACTTGCAAGGAAGGTGCTAACAGAATGTGAAGTTTATTTTATCAACTTATGTTCACCCTGAAATGCAATAATAACTTTGCACGACCTAATGTTGTTGCAGAACAGTTTCTAGTGGTATTAGTGGTGCGAGCTACTATACAGGAACTTTTAGTACTGTGAATCGCTCACCAGAAGGAAATTATGTTGCTGTTTCAAGCCGTGGTAACTTCTATTTGACATGGGAACCAGGGCAGGTGAGATTTTATAACAGTATTATCCGATTATTCTAAAGAGTACATAATTTTATCATCTCCTTCACGAGAATAATATTTCAATTTTTGTGAGATTCATTAACAAGTCCCCAGAAGAATCTTGTTTCTGTTCTGTTCTTTTCTCCATTGTCTCTTTGTTTAAGAAAGTTATTGTTATAAAAAATACGTCACAACTCACAGCATTCAAACTTAAAATGTTGCTCATGGTTATGCATTATCTCAGGCATTCTGGCAGCCACATAACAGGTCTGTTGCAAGACGAATCCAGAACATAGGCTGGAGAGCTGATGGTGGTCTCTGGCTTCTTGTACGTGGTGGAGGACTTTATCTCAGCAAGGGCACTGGGGTGAGTATGCATTATATTTTCTTTGTTATTTTATCTCAATCATAGTATTGAACAATGTTGGTCATTTTTTTAACGTTATATGAGTGCTTAACATTTGACATTCTTGAAATTCTTTTCAAATTATGGAAGTATCGTAGCTAGATGGGTATTTTACGATTGATAAAATTAGTAAATGTAATGTTAAAGAATATAAGGGGCCACATGAATAGCCAAAAAGTGTTATGGTGCCTACATATAAGAATAGAGTAGATTTTCAAGATTGTAAAAATTGAAATGGTATTAAGCTTACGAGTACTGCTACAAAATTATGGGAGAGGACAATTGAGTACAAATTGACATGTAATTCAAAGGTCTCACAGAACCAGGTAGGTTTTTGGTCAAGGAGAACTACTGTGGAAATCATTTACTTTCTTGGGAGTTCGGTGAAAAAGTCTAGAGAAAACAAATAAGATTTGAATATGGACTTCTATTAATTTAGATAAAGCCTATGATAGGTTGCCCATGGAAGTGTTATGGCTAGTTCTAGAATGAGAGGAATTTTGATTAGATATATCAATGTTATTAAGGATATACAGGATGATGCAATCACGAGTCTGGATATTGATGGTAGCATTGAATTTCCTATCAACGAAGGATTGCATTTGGTTCTATCTTAGTTTGTATTTTTCCGCGAGTCATAGATGGTCTCACAGAATATTATCTAAGATAAATGGTCCTCGGTCTATACTATTTGCTAATATCACAGTTTTAGTAGATGAAACTAAGAGGGGGTTATAATGTAAGTTAGAACTTGGATATTTTATTTTAAGTGCCCGTTTGGTGTAGTTTATAAAATGATTTATTTGACTAAAAATTTGCCTTCACGGCATGACATTGTTGACCATTCTTGGAATGGTCAATTAAACCATTTTTGGTTGAAAAACTGGTTTATAATCTATATCAAACAAGTCCTAAGTAGAGTTAAGATTGAAGTACATAGAATCACTATAGATCATATGTCATCCTAAAGAGGGATTGTTTTAGGTATTTAGGCTTTTTTAGTAGTAACGAAAGATGACTTGAAGATGATGTAATGCATAGGATTAAAGAGGGTTGGGTGAGACAGAAATGGTACAAAGATTCTATGGTATAGGAAGATACTACAGGACAATGAATTAACATTCTATGCTTTACGGTACTGAGTGTTAGGTCGTTAAGGAACAAACGGACGATGAATGTTGCAGAAATTGGGATGTTAAGATGGATGTATAGCCATGCTACAATGAATGAGGTAATAAATGAAAATATAAACCAACAAGTGGAGTTGTGACACCAATTGAGGATGAATGGATGCCATATCTAGTGTATGAGTATGAATATGCAGAACATTGTGTATGATAGTCATGAGGTGCATTCCAAATATGTGTTGCAAGCCTATGAATTTGATTGTGATTACCAGGAAGCTATCTACATTGCTAAGCTTGCAAACTCGGATTATCATAATCAATTCAGATTATATTTACACCAGCAAACTACAAACGTCACCCTTTATAAAAACAAATTAATTCTTATTCCCAGTAAATGTGGAGTTGGCTATGGCTATATGATCCTTTTTCGTTATTATGCTTGACCCTGTGTTACATGCCTGAAAAATTCAATGCAATCAAAATTTTCAACCACATCAGACTATGTTAAGTTTGGTCTACCTCTCCGTATTCTAACTTGTTCTAATACGTCACTCTTGTGAACGAGAAAATTAGTTTAGGTGTATGGCAGAAGTCACCTTAGTTGTCCTTTGGGCAATTTATTGTCCACACGTCCATATTGACATCCAAATTTCCATTGCATTCATCTTACGGACTTTTATCTTTTAGAAACTTAACACCTAGTATAACTTGTCCGACATATGCCTTTCCGCCTCTCTACTCTTGTCAAGTTGAAAAAGTTCAAACTTATCGAGCACTCCACATTTCAAATAAAGATATAGAGTAAATTTCTTAACATTAGGTTTGCTATGGATTCAGTTTGGAGTTTTATGTACATTAGTTGTGTTTATTGAAAGGTAAAATTAATTTGCTGCCTTCCTAGTACAATGAATTAATGGAGTCGGTACTTTCTCCCTTTGCTAACATCATCGCTATTTTTAGCTAGGTATCTTGCAGTTTTGTTTTTTTTTTTGAATTCAAGTGCTTAGCTTTTGTAATATAAGTTATATGTTACTTCTGATGCTCTCTGTTGATATACTTTTCTCTTGCAGATGTGTTTGTGCTTTTCAAGTTAGAGTTCTCTTGTTTATTTTTTAAATTTTACTTGATAATTCTTGATAATACTGTCAACTTCTATTTTGTCTCTGTTTTCCAGATAACAGAAGAATTTGAAGAAATTCCAGTGCAGAGTCGTGGTTTTGGCATTCTTGATGTTGGGTACCGTTCTCAGGTATATATGAATTTATACAGATGATGATATATTTATCAAGATGATTTTTTGAATTTATAGTTTTTGAATTTATAGAGAAAAAAATTTAAAATAAAATTGAATTATTCAATTTTAAGATGTGGAAAAAGTCCTACATAGGCCATTGCTATGCACACCTTAGAAGATTTCTAAATAAAGCAATAACATAACTAAATAAAAGTTCGTCGACACAAGGGAGTAACATAGATAAGCTTCTTTTGCTACTTAAGCGAGATCTTGAAATTTAGTATCATATTTAAAAATAATATATTTGTAGAAGGGAATTTCTCACATGATACTTGGCAAGCAGAAAAGGTTACATGTGTCACACATCAAAAGGATTCGGCAGTGGCAATGAGTACCGTGCCAAAGAATGGGGAAACACGAGTGCTCCTTAAGTGTTTCAAGAATCTAAAGTGCAACTTCGGTTTAAGTGTCTATACAAGTAAATAAAGAATAGATCATTGCAAAGAATCGAATGTGCACTATTGTAATGTCCATGTTCAAGAAAAAAGAATAAGCATGAATAGATAAGAGGTTGAAGCATGTGGAGGCTACACCACCCACTATCAACGTTTAAAAAGACTTGATCGGGTACCGAGGCATTTTACCTCTGCAAGCCTCGAGATAAGCCTCGAGGTGTAAGCCTTAAGACAAACCAATAAATGATTTATAGTATGCTAAAAACAAAAATATCTATAAACTATTTTAAAAAATACATAATAAAACAAATTAATAAAATTAAAAGTCTAACTTGTAAATAAACATAAAATAGAGCAATGAAATAGAAGATAATAAGTTTTCAAATTAGTAATCATGTAATAAAATTAGAATCTACTAATAAAAGTTGAAGTAACTTAGAAATCTATTATATCATGTTTACTAATATGATCTTTATGAGAATCACGAGCATCATCCTCTTCGTCATTGTAAGTTTTTTCTCATTCATCCTCCACTTTTAATGGTGTATTCTTCTTTTCTTTTCCTTTCTATTTCCCTTCTAAGTAGACGAAAAACATACAATAAAAGAACTAGTAAAACAATTTAGATTATAAAGAAATAACCCAAACAGCTAAGGCGAGTAATAAAATTTCCGGCAAATGCAATACAAGCGAACGAACACCTTATTCACCTTGAGGGGTAAGCCTCACAAATGGCACTTAAAGGGCGGGATTTGAGGCGTAAGTCTCAAAATAGTTTTTTTAAGTTGAATATGTTGGTTTCTTCTAACTGAAAAAAGTTGAATAAATTAAATAAAAAGAAGGGTTAATGGAAACAGAACATATAATATTTTCCCATTAATGGAGAATGAGAGCTACAAGAAAGAACAAGAAGTAAAGTTCAATTCAAGTAAATTAAACAAAATAACTTAATTAACTTCTACATTGTTAATGGATTATATATTTCTGAAATCCCGAGAAAGGTCGTGTTTACATTGGCTTTACAAGAGTACTAAATGGGAAATAACATAGGTAATTGACATCCTTAATTTAATGGAAATCTCATAAAAAACTCTTTTAAGTCCAAATTCTAAATTCTAATAATTATTTAATATATTTAATTTCTTCTTGCTATCAATGACTCCTCCTTTCTTATTGTAAAGAGATCAATATACTTTCAGATTGAATATTGGTTATTCCTGGGTCAATTACTTGTTAGATGTAATAGTCATTTAGTTTATTAGTTTATTCGGTCTTTTCCTTTGTTAGGGTCACATTCTAGGGTTTTACACTTTATTTAGTCTTTTGTAGTCATTTTGAGTACATTTGAATAATACGAGTTCATTTAGTTTTACATGGCAACTCACTCCTGTATTGAATTAATTGCGTATCTGGCAAGCTGCATTGGTCTTCGCCTGTTGCAATTTTATTTCTCTCTCTTTTGTTATGTGGCTGTTTGCGATTTTTGTCTTTGTGCCTAGTACGGTGACCTTCAAATTTGATGATGTGGTGTTGGTGGCTTTTGGTTGGACTTTCTATTGCCGCTCGTCTGGTGTCTATTATTTGTTTTCCTGAGTTCTAGATTATCTCTTTAGTAGCGGATGCATTGTCGCCGGTGTTGGGTCTAAGAAAATGGAGGCTTTCATTTTGTTAAATTGTTATGGGCCAATTAAGGATTTGAGGTGTTTAATGTGTGTAATAGTCCTCCCGGTACGTAAAAATAGTGTGGTTTGTACTTTGTAGATAAATTCAAGGTTTTATTAATATGGATTAGGGCAAAAAGATGGATTAAATTCAGTGCACTTCTACGCAATATACTCCCTCCGTCCCAAATATATAGGCTACCTTTCATTTTTCTCTTGTCCCAAATATATAGGCTTGTTTTTATTTTGAGATATTTTTTTTGTTCCTTTACTAAAATACTTTTATTTAATTTGCTTATTTATAATCATTTTTCTCATCTTAATCTTGAAATTGTACATTCATAATTTACCCATATTTATTATTCAATGCTTGGAAACTTGGAAACTTAGTAGAGATAACTTCAAATATTTAATTGTTTTTCACACATTACAAGTTTTGGTTTTTGGTTTCCACACATAAGGAATACTTCCAACAACATTTTAATAATTATTATTTTTAAATAATACTCATTAAATAAGGTTAAATTAGGAAAATTATTGGTAAAATTTACTTTTTCAATAGCATTCTTAATCCGTGTGAAAAATTCAATCAGCCTATATATTTGGGACGGAGAGAGTATTTGACTTGGGTAATTGAGAATTTGGTTGTAAAGTTAGAAGTGAACAGTACATGAGGTTTTGAACTTGTACAACTGATTATTTAATGAATTTTGGGAAAGGAGAGGTAGTCAAAATACGATTACTAATTTGATCTAGTATGTGATCAAGACCAGCCAGAAACACAGACTCGATCCTCAACTATACGCTTTCTTTGTTTTTCAATATCATTATGTCATATCATTAGGCCTCCAATAGTCGAGTTCTATAACTATGGAGTTTAATTCGTTATAGTAATCAGTAAGAGGCCAATCGCCTTGATACAATTGAGATGACTTCTTCATCAATTCATATACATGTGAAGAGTCAGAAACATCGAGATAGCTTTTTTTTACTGCATCCTACACGTCCTTATCTATTTTACATTGGACAAAATACGATATTAGATTGTCGGTCATAGAATCGATGAGCCAAGATTTGATTAAAGCATCTTCAGCTTTCC
This sequence comes from Forsythia viridissima, assembly GCA_030279155.1. Lineage (NCBI taxonomy): Eukaryota > Viridiplantae > Streptophyta > Magnoliopsida > Lamiales > Oleaceae > Forsythia > Forsythia viridissima. The sequence continues at coordinate 26,074,196 of CM059034.1, read as the reverse complement.
ATTCATCATATACGGGATCATTTTTTGTAGGTGCAGCATTTCGTCATGTGATATAGCCCCTTTTTCTTCTGACCCGCAATATGCATCTCCAAAATTTTAGACCAAATCTGATAATTAGTCCCATTCAAGTTAATATGAATTGGGTAAGAAGTATCATAAACAGTCATTGTTGAGAGGTTTTTGCTGTCAATAGTGTTAGTGCCCATTTTCAAATATCTTAGCACCCAGAGTTTAAATTGTACCAATGAATGAATAGTATCGTGAATATTAGTGGTGAACAATAACAATGAACAATAGCAAAGTAGCGATGAACAGCAGCGTGAACAGTAACAATGAATGGTGTTGAAAGAAAGAAGAAGATTGCGGCAGCTAGGATTTTGGTAGAAAAAAGAAAGAAAGAAAGGGCTATAGTGGAAATTATTTGTCTAAGCTCTGATACCAAATTGATAAATTGGTTGAAATTAATTATTCCATATACTTAAATCATATTTATACAAGATGCAATCTTATTTAAGGTAGGATAATTAATTCTATTTCTATGTAAACTCCTAGTTAAATAAGGAATATAATTAATATAGAATATCCATACATATATTCTAACTCTTAATGTGATGGATGTTTAGCATATCGCATAGAACCGTACATTGAGTTGTTTTTTGGGCAAACTCTCGATGCTTACGTCGTGAGTTTGATGGGGGGTGTTAGATATAATAGTCATTTAGTTTATTTCTTAGGGGAAGTCGTGTCTTTTCCTTTGTTAGAGTCACGTTCTAGGGTTTTACAATTTATTTATAGTCTCTTTGTAGTCATTTTTTGTACATTTGAATAATGGGTTAATTTCATTAATTGTCACTTAAGTTTTCGCTAAATTTCAAATTGGTCATAAAGTATTTTTCTTATCCTATTAGTCATTGAAGTTATTAATGGTTTCACAAATGGTCACTCGCTAGAAAATTGTAGTTTTAGTCCCCAAAATTAACCTTACTTTGCACTTCTATCCTTACTCTTTATTTTTTGGCACTTTTATTCACAACCTTTTATTTTTTGACGCTCTTAGCTCCAATAATAATTTCTGGGGTGTTAAAAGGAAAACTTGTCTATAAATTTAAATAAAGTAAAAACATATAAATAAAAAAGAAGGAAAAATTAACCTTTCTTCTTCATCCAACGTTCCATCCTTCCCACCCAAGAATAAACAAGCACAACCAGCAACCAACTACCACCACAACTCCTACACATTACAACAAACAACCACCATTGTTTTTATATACCGGTATAGCGACCACCAGTTTATGTTAGTGTAACAATCACATACTTTTTTCTACGACCTCGCTTAGGGGCTATTCTTTATTAGCTTACATACTGTCCACTGGAGGTTGGGCCCCAAACTGGATTTCTATCGCGTCTCCAGTGATTGAATTCTTGACATTTCCTCTTAAGAGAAACTTAAGTAGAATGCCAGCATTCTTTATAGGTTCCTCTTAAAGGGGGAGGTCAGGGGTTTGAATAGTTGTAGACACAACAGAAATTCAGTTTGGGGCCAACTCCAGCGGATAGTATGTAAGCTATCGGTGCACAAAATAGCCTCTAAAGTGAGAGGTTTATAGGGAAAAGTCCGTGGTCGTTATAGTTAGCACCAAACTCCAATTAAGAATTAGTAGAGAAAAATATTAGGTAAAATAAAAATAAGATACAAAACCAGTTTAAAGAAGAAATTGTAGTTACGACAGTTTTAAGAACAAAATGTCTTAATCTCTACCCTGCCAGCGACACCACCAGTTTAAGGTGAATTAATTTTCTTTTCTTTATAATTTTTAGTTCTTCTTTTATTAATATATTTCTTCTTTTATATGAAGTTAATGGTAGATTCGTCTTTCAAACTAGAGATGGCAATCGGCCGAGCCCGTAAAGAGACGAGACGAGACGAGCCGAGCCGCGAGTCACGGACCGGTCCGCAGACTCACGTGAAATTTATTTATTTATTTTTTTTGTAAAATTAAAAAGAAAATAAGAAATAAGTTAAGATAAAATTAAAAATTCAAATCCTCCTCCTTTTTCCGGGCTTGGGACCTGCTACTATTAGCGTAGGCAGAGTTAAAATTGTACATGAACAAGTTGTTGCGTGTATAATTTTTTGTAAATATAAATATCAACACTTAAAAGTTAAAATGAATAAAAATAAAATTAATTTATACAAAATATACTTACATTTATATACATTTTGTAAATTGCAAATTGGTCCCCATTTTGGCCCACAAGTCCACGGGCCAGTCTGTGTTGTTTTTCTTGATCCGGGCCACTCAATGGCCGGATTTTTAAGGGCCGGACCCACAGGCCCACGACCCTTTTGCCATCTCTATTTCAAACACTTAAAAGAATTTTTTGACATAACTGTCTAGTCTTTAGACTAGGGGCGCTGATATATTAAAAGTTCGACATAAGATTGTCAAGAAATAAAAGTTCGTGACAATGGTGCTAAAGTGGGTAAAGTTGGGGATGACAGTTGCAATTTAACTTATAACTTGAGTGACCATTTTTGAAACCGAATGACTATTTGTGAAATTATGAATAACTTTAGTAGTTGATAGGGTTAGAAAAATACTTTAATGACCAATTTGAAATTTTGCACAAACTTCAGTGACAATTAATGAAATTGACCCTTTGAATAATATGATCTCGTTTAGTTTAACATTACTAAGTTCTCAAAAAATATCATTGACTTCATCTATGTTTCTTTTATCTGTACATGGTAATTTTTAAGTGCCATGTTGCTCATTATCTGGCTGATATAATTTTCCAGGAGGAGGCTTGGGCTGCTGGTGGCAGTGGAATTCTACTAAAAACCAATAATAGTGGGAAGACATGGGCTCGTGACAAAGCAGCTGATAACATTGCTGCCAATCTGTATTCTGTAAAGTGAGCTCATTTTTTCTCCCTAATAATGACTTAATTACTTATTCTATTAACACTATTTTGAATAACTGCCACTGAAGCATTTCTGCATCATCACCATTATCTTTTCTCTATCTCTGCTCTTTCTTAGTTGCTTTCTCCTTCCTCCTATTTTCCAAATATATACCCACCTTTAGCTTCATTCTTTCTTTTTAAAGAAAAAAATATATAAATTGGCCATGTTGAAAAAATTCCATGGTCTCTGCAGTAAAAGCTAAAAATATATTTATTTGGCCCCATCCTATCCTCCTGGTTCAGTAACCAGCATTTCATGTATATTTTAGGAATAATTGCATGAAAGGTCCTCAATCTTTCAAAATCGTTATGGATATGCTACTAACCTAAAAAAATAGCACCACACATCCCCAACGTATGAATAAACAGGCATTGTAGGTCCTTTTTCACAGTTTTCGTCAGTTTTGTCAGTTAAAAGTCAAAATTGGACTGCACGCGCTATATTTCTCCAAAAAACGCGACTGTCTTTAGATGGTGGAAAAGTTAGTTGTTGAGGTGTTTCTTCTCTCTCTCTCTCTCTCTCTCTCTCTTTTTCCTTTTCTGATAAGTTTCTGAAACCCTAAAAAGTTAATGAATCTCAATACTCTTTTTCACATTTCCCTATTCAAAAAGAATAATTTAAGTTTCCGGCGCCGGATCTAGTAATTACAACATAATCTATTGAAATTGAAACAAGAAACTTTCCCGAGCGGGTTTTTGATGAACAACACGGATCGGGTCGGATTTCAATGATGTTTCTGGTGCCGGATCTGGTTCATTATGCGTGTATTGCCAGGGGTACAACGGTGTTGGCGGAGTTCGATTCGAAGGATAAGAGACTTGGATCCATCACCGGATTTCATTCCACCTTCTCCCACACCGTCCGTTCTCAAACCTACACTTTCTTGATCGATGACCCGTTTGTTTATTTTGCGATTTTTGATGAAAAGTTGGAGAAATTTAAAGGATTGGGCTTCCTCAGGAACGTTAAAGTACCTCTAAGGTTCTGCACTTCCACCAATGGCATAAATCTCCCAGTGAGTGTAGTCGTTGTTCACTACATGGAAGTATCCGTGTCTGCATCTGCATTTTCCATACGATGTTCTTGTATTAGATTACAAAGCCATTTAACACAATAGGTGCCTAAAACAATGCCATTTAACATGAATGTGGTGGGTAAAAAAGTTGTTGGAGATGGTAATGGCAGTTGAGCCCATGATAGCATCAACAAGGCCGTCGGCACATTTAGAGAGCGAGTTATGATCGACCCAAATATGGCTTGACCCGAAGATGGAAATGGCATCACCATTAGCCATAGTCCTCCAACCATAACGTGAATGTGAACTTCTTACCATGGCATTTCCAGTTGGTTTACAATTATGGATGTGCAAGCCATGAATAATCACATTCAAAAAGTGGCTTTGTCAATACTCTTCCAAAACCACCATTTCTCCACTCTTGAGGCGAATCAAAACCACAATTTCTTCTCTTCCAAAACCATCTGCAATTCCACTCGCGTTTTTTGGAGAAATGAATCGCGTGCAGCCCAATTTTGACTTTTAACGGACAAAATTGACGAAAACTGTGAAGAGGACCTACGACGCCTATTGATGTGTGATGCTATTTTTTAGGTTAGGGGCATATCTCCAACGATTTTGAAAGGTTAGGGACCTTTCATGCAATTATCCCTATATTTTAAAGGAAGTTGAAATATTGTTTTTATTATGTTATGCCACTTACGTGTTTTTAACGTAGTTCTGTCCTAGAGGCTTCTTCACTATGAAATTTTTTAGATACTTCATTTTAGGTTTTTCATTATGTCAGTTACTTTCTAGTAAGCAAATTATGGACATATACTCAAATTTGCTTGCGTGTTCATTCAGCTTAACTGCTAATCGCTATATCTAGAGAAGAAATAAAGGAAGTAGTAATCACTACATTGATTCATTTAACGGCGTGAGAGTGAATTCCCATGTTCATATCGACAGAAAATCATTGAATCCAAGTTAACAAAATCAGAACTTTATTACCCAATTTTATCACTTCAATTGATAACTGTCAAAATATATAAAAAGTCTTGTGGAGTGTGATGAATACTTTGTCCATAAAGGTGCTATCATTCACTATAATTGTGAAGATTGAGTGATCTGAAAATGCAAACAATTTTACCTTAAGTCAGAACTTGTCCATGGATAGGTCTGAATTTTTGATGCCCTAGCTTGCTTAAACTCATTCGACAACCTTATAAAATTATTATCAAGGATAAATTGGTTAATTTCAACCAGATTATTCTTTTGCAAGTCGTGTCCATAACTGGAATATACTGAATGCTAACTTAGTTAGGAATGTGTCTCACATAGCTTCTAACCTCCAAGAAGTCACTCACGATATGCACCTTGGGGCTCGGATTTTAATTCTGGATACTGACATTCTGTTTTCTATATTTACTTTAGTTTGAAACATTTGTCTACCGTAAGAGCAAAATTATCAGTAAAAATTTCTGGAAGATGATTCAATCTAGTAGTTTAAGAGGTTAAAGAGTAGTTATACTGCTGCTACAGTTGCGAAAATGTCTTGTGCCATTGATTAAAAAAAAAATTTAATCTCAATTTTCTCTTCTCTAGCATCTGGATCAGTCTACAACCTCACGACTTGTTAATGCATCTGCTGCAGGTTTATCAGTGACAAACAAGGGTTTGTGCTAGGAAATGATGGAGTCTTACTAAAATATCTAGGGTGAATCAACAGCTTGATATGGTAAACATTTGTCATTCCTTTAAGTTCCTTTCACTTTCATATGCATTTGTTTACCTAAAATGAAAACCTTAGAAATGCACTGTGAAGAAAGTGTAAAGGTGTTTTACTTTTCCAGAGGGGGTGGGGGTGTTGAATGGTTATTTAGTGATGAATAAAAAACAAATTAACTTGAAAACGACACTCTCTATAGTAAGGAGGAGTAACAACACGTTTCGTTAAGCTTAAAAAATTTACTTATAAGTTTTTAAAATAAATATCTTTTTATGACTGAAAGTTGGAAATAAGTTACTTATTTTGCAAGTGTGGGTTACTTTAAAAATAAGTTACTTTTTTACTTGGAAGAAAGTTATCCTGATAGTAAACAAAAAGTGGTGACTTTTGAAAAAGTCAGCTAAAAAGATCTGCAATGGGTGATTTGTTGGACCTGTTGTTTAGTATGCAACTTTAATACTAATTTTTTGGATGCTAATACTTTTGCAGGATTCCTTAATGATGCTTGAGTTTTGTAAGTTTTATGGGTATACCATATTATATCATATACTGTGAAAATCAAAGACATCAAATACACTGCTGTTACATTGTAAATGTGAGGGAAGCTTCCTTATTCAAACTTCTTCAAATCATCCTTGAACGGTTATAGAGTGTTGACAATATCGTAGTTCTGCAAGTTTTTCCAGAGTAAATACTATGTTAAGTGTTGATATATATCTGTTGGAAAGTGGTTTGTATGACCAAGCTATTTGTAAAAATAAACTTTTTAATCATTGCTAGATAAGACTTCATATGTATTATTAAAGAGATGTGAATCCCTTAAGTGATACATGGTTCATTATTCCATCTTTGGTTGAAGAGAAGGCAATACTTCTTTTTAGGTTTCCCCTCTCTCTATTCTTTTTTATAATTTTTATTTTTATTTTTTGTTCTATCAAATAATGGGCAGTGGGACAAGACTAGAATAGTTGTTGTGTAGTTTCTGCAGCAGACATTCAATTAAAACTTAGATAACATGGTGGCATGTATGTATTTTAGGAATTATACACTGTTCTAAAAAAGACCGTCTAAGCGCCGCTTAAGCTTGAGGTGTAGTCTCCACGTCTCCCTTTCCTTTTGCATAGACTCGAAAAACTTGAAACTCGGTCTCTACATCTAGCTAAATTTTACGCTTTTTAGAGCACTATCAATTATAAGTTCCTTTCAGAGCTTTACACAATCTCTGTAATTCGATTCTCTCATCTGACTCAGAATTGTATGGATTAGAATATGAATTGGATTTATTTCAAGTACAATATGATTTGTCTTTTCTACTTGTAATAAGATTGTAAACGGGAAATAGTTAACAATTATTTAATGTACTTCTTTTGTTCTATAAAGATATGTTTACTCCTATTTTCATATAAATTAATAAAATTTAGTTATTATAGTCTAAACAATAAATTTTATTTATATTTTCTGTAATATACTCAATGGTAGTTTATATTAACAAGACACATTAAATAAGGATATATTAGAAAATTAAAAAATTAGGTATACCATCAACAAGAAAAGTGGCTTATAATTTAGGACATGTGAATAAAAAAAGTAAGTCTGTCATTATGGAACAGAAAGGGTATAATAAATAGGAGTATTCTTTTTTGCATTTTTTTATTTCACTCACGATGGTACCATTGTATTCTGGAAGCTCCATCATAAATGATCCGCTGGCTCCAAAATGACCTACTAATTGCAGGGTTGATCATTCGAGCCTTTCGTCCTAGGTCGTGATTTTGGTGTGTGAGATATACCTCATATAGTACATTGGTTTTTATATGATTTGAAGTTTTTCACGTAAAAATCACGTGTTATTATTTTTCTTCTACATTTTTATTTATCCGTTCTTGATGTTCTCAGATCTGGGGACGAATATGAGAATTGGCCCAGATTTAATTATGAAGCTTTAGTGACTAAATGGTAAAAAAATTTAAAAACCAACTAAAATTTTGATGACCATTTGTGAAATCACAAGTTAAATTAAGTGATTGTTTGTTCACGTTGCCAATTAACGGTCGACACATTCATACAAGTGTCAATCTCGCTATTAGAGTGACTTGTATTGAATTTATAGGGTTAAAAAAAAAAAAAAAAAAAACTTTGAGGACCAACTTGAAATTTTGCTTCAACTTCTTTGACGATCAATGAAATTAACTCTAGAAGACAAGATACAAACCAATGTAAAAATATATAGAAAGAAAAAAGGGCCATGTGTATAATCTTATAGCTAACTTCACCATGGTTTAATGGAGAAATTAAAATCTTACGGATGAATATTAAATACTTATAAGTATATCTATTTTTGGTGCTAGTTTAACAATTAATTTAGACTAAACTTGTAAATAGTGACGAATGAAGGAGGTTAAAATTTTATTTGGGCCAATGAGTTTGCGGGAATTTGAAGTATTCACCCCTATTTATAAATCGAACTTTTAAAAAGTTATAGTTAGAAGAAATTATCGTATGCTAAAATATGCTTATAAGATTTTTTTTTTTCCAGAAAAATCCGTCAATAAATGATGAACTCCATTATACAGATGGTAGGACAAGGTTAAGGAAGTAATTTCAACGGAGATTAGGATGAGCTTTGATGAATAAAAGAAAAATTGGTAGACATGTCAAGCAAATGAAACCTATTTTCAAACAAAGAAGATAAAAACACATAACGATAGTGGCTAAGAAAGCTTCCGAGATTCTATGAGAAATTGAAAACATCATAAATGAGCTGTAACTTATAAATAGAAACATCAAAGAGTAGTTTATTACTGACTGTATGGAGGTTTACTCTGCTATAAGTATAAAAAAAGTACTTCTTTATTCGTCACTACGTCTTCATCATCTCAAACCAAAACACATCTCTCTTTCAATTCCCCCATATTATTAACCATATTCATCAAAATCAAACTCCCTCAAACAAAACTCTCTCTCTCTCGCATTCTTCTCAACTCCTCAATCTATTAAAATTCTTTACGATCGAATTTTACCACAAAGAAAAGCGGTATAATTGTACTTTATAATTCGGATATTTTTTTACTTGAATTCAAAAAAAAAGAAGAATAAATGGGTTAAGTAAAGTCAGCACCTTTCTAATGTCCACAATGGGCAATCTTATGGTGCCCATTTGGACACTTGTTCAATGGGCATTAGACAAGTGAAAAAGTGCTTTTTCACTTGTCCAATGCCCATTGAACAAGTGTCCAAATGGGCACCATAATATTGCCACATTTCCAAAAGTCAAATATCCAAACATGCTGACAGAGAGCACCGCTCGTGCACTGCAGTCGCTTCTGTAGTTCTATTTTAATTTTTATATAAACGCACACAACGGAAATGTCCGAACACCAGCGTTTCTCGTCTCCTCTCTGTCTTGTTAATCCCAAAATCTTTTAGGGTTTATGCAAATCTCGCCAGCAGTTTTATCGTCTCTTTCACTTTTAGTTGTAGTTATCTTCTTCCATTCCCATTGGGTGAATCCACCAAGAAATCAGCTTCTAAGGTGAAAACCTTTTTTGTTAACGCTATTGCGATGAGCTAATTGAATTGTTTACGAGTTTAGTTTATTTATTTACAATGTGTAGGTCATACAGCTGCTCCTGTCGTCGCTGCTGATACCAAACCCATGAAGGAAGGTTCGATTTTTACGGTCTATTCAATAATCAAATTTTTGTGTTTTTTAAAGTGTTGATTTGGTAAATGTATATAACAAATTTGTATGTATTTTGTTTATAGATAAGAGGAAATCGGAGGAAGCTGAAGAAAAGCAAGTGGGGACTAAGAAGCAGAAAAATGATGCTGTAGCAGCAGTAGAGGAACAAAAGATTGAGGTCAAGACTTCAGAAACCGATCAAGAGCACAAGGTTTAACCTTTTTAATTTATTTTTTTCTTTTTTATGTTGTGAAGCAAAATTCCATGTTTGTACAAGTCTGTCAATATTTTATTTGGAGTTTCCCCCTCTTGCTTTTATTTCCTTTTTTCTTTTTTGACGTTTTGGTGAAACAATAATTAGTTTAGATCAGCTTTCCATACCAATTTTCTACCATGCGTATTAGTTATATTAACTCTCTGTGGCCAGAGGGAGATTACTCTGCCTTGAAGCTTAAATATGCTCATAAAATAACTTGGAAGAAAAAAATTAACCTGATTAAGTCTTTTACAGTGACTCGCGTGGGGATGAAGTGGGTCAATAAGTATTTTTGGGAAGTTAGTTTTATTTCTTATTCTGTGATGTCAAGTTCTATTAGTAGTCTGCTTATGTCCAAGAGTATTAGCCTATGTTTTCTTATGTAGGTCCCAAAGAGCAATGTATTAGTGCCACCAGAGAAGGAGCTGATGGTGGCAGCTGAGAATTTCCCTGTGGCACTGATCGAAAAGAAAATTAAATCAGATGATGATTCGATTTTAGAAGATGAAACTAGTGGTTCAGTGGAGTATGCTGGTGCACCTGAGAAGGTTCCTGGGACTACAACTGAGAATGACCTTGTCGCTGCTACTGAGAAAAACGAAGACGCAAGCAACTGTTCTGGTTCTGTTTCTGAAGATGAGGATGTTGCTGCAACCAAGAATATTCTTGCAGCTGTGCCTTCAGTTGAAGATGCTACTGCAACTAAAAAGGAAGGGGAGTGCAGAAGGGAAGAAGAATCTGAAGAGGCTGAGCCTTCAAATGCTCAAGGGATAAAGAAGGTGCAACAAGTTTTAGCGCTGTGTAGTACGTTAGCCTTGTATAAATTTCCATGTTCATTACATTCATGCTTGGACTTTGTTGTGGCAGTCTATATCAGTCTCAGATAACAGCAGTAGTTCAGAAGTGTCCTCTGAAGAGGATCAAAGAGTCTCTACTGACAAAGAGGCAGAAGACCCTTCCAGAAATCCTGAGAAAATGGTAAAATGCTGTTTTCAGTGAACTAACCGTTTAATGAGCTTTTGTTTTTTGTTGTGGACTTGTGGTACATGCATTTATAGAACTAATGAACTATGTTAGCACGGTAGTGGACTTCTGGAGTGATGACTAATTGGCATATGCTTCTATGTCTGTGATTGAACGTTTATTTAGTTTGGGCTGTGAAAATCGTGCCTGAAATGCTACGAACAAATAATCAATTTTTCCTTCTGAAGATTTGACTCATGGTCATTCTTATGTAAGGTTTTCTTGTTGACACAGGATACTGATGTAAAAATGATGGATGCTACACTGACTACGGAAAATTCAGAGAAAGGGGGTTCCTCTGTGGAGTCTGTGAGTGCTAATGTTTTTCCACACACGTCATTTGTGTGTTTGTGCATGCTCTTGTAGAAATTTTTTTATTCTTTTTCTTTCCGGGTGTCATAGGATTCCATTAGATTAGAGTACCCTTTTTTGGGCGTGCCTTAAATTTTCACTTTAAATCTGTAGCCAAAGACCCCTGCCACTCTGAGAGTTCAAACAACGGGCTCCAAAACTCTGTTTATTGGGAATCTGTCCTTCTCTATTGAGCGGGCTGATGTGTATGTATATCACATTCTTAAAGATCTGGCACTTGAGTTAATTAAAAAAATTTGCTGAGAATTAAATAACCTCACAGCGAAGATTTTTTCAAAGATGCTGGGGAACTTGTAGATGTTCGCTTCGCTATGAATCAAGACGATACATTTAGGGGATTTGGCCATATCGAGTTTGCTTCTGCAGAAGCAGCTGAAAAGGTATATTTTTACTTCATGTTTTATATCATACTTGAATCAGATTTTAAGGGATTCTTATGCATGCATCTACATATGTGTCATTATACACGTATCCAAATTTAGTAATGTCAAAGTTGATAAATAATATAGGAAGACTTCAATGGTTGGTTTATACCATCTCTAAGTGTTTAGGGGAGACTTCAATTTATGTGTAACTTTAAATAGAAGTAACTATAATTGCTTGGATCAGTTAGGGTGCACATTATTTATTTGCAGGCCATCCAGGAATTAAATGGTAAACATTTGCTGGGTCGTCGGGTGAGACTTGACTTCACTAGGGAAAAGGGATCCTACACGCCACATAGTGGGTATGGCATGTGTTTACATTTTGTATGGTTTTACAGTTTATGTAGATGTGTTTACATTTTATATGATTTTTACAGCTTATGTAGATGATTTTAGATTAACAAACTTATGTTCTTATATGCAGCACGGAGACAAGCTTGAATCAGACGGGAGGGAGAGCTCAAGGGCACACAATATTTGTTAGGGGCTTTGATAAAAGACATGGTGAAGACGAGGCATGTGTTTGCTCTTACATGGCCCTCACATATGAATCAATTTTGTCTCTCCATTATAGATATGCTTTCATAAATTGCAGATTAGGAGTGCACTGGGAGATCATTTTGTATCTTGTGGGGAAATTACAAAAATTTCCATTCCGAAAGATCAAGATGGTGGTGTTAAAGGGTTTGTCCCCCCCTACCTTCCTCCCTCTTCTTATAGGGTATTTTATCTGGGGTTTCTTTATTTGTTTCTCATAGTAATGTGTTGCATCTGGACATGTCTGTTTCTACTTTTATTAAAGAAATTGCAAAATGCCATTTTATTTTCTTGTGATGCATTGATAGAGTCATATTGGATCCATGGGTAGAATGCCAAGATCACTTGTGAACGGTGAAGCACTGACACTCTTTGGTTGGAGAATTGGCGTCCCACATGTAACATCAAGTCACCTGGATGAGCTGAGCTCGTTCGACATGCCAAGTGGACTGTCCTATTTTTTACACATTTTTTAAATTTCTGACAAGAGAGGGACGTGGACTTGATTCACTCTGTGGCGTGTCCCTCGTTTTTATATTTTTCATTTTTGACAAGGGACACATCCAAGTCACACCAATGACATGACAAGCTCCATTTGTAAATTTTGGGATATAAAATTGGGGTAAAATATGATTGTTGAAATAGTTATGTAGAAAAGTCAATAAGGTGAGAAGTTGTATGAACTTTATGTGGAATTTGTTTATGTTTTCTGTATGCACTTTTTGGTACATGAATATTTTCACTTTGATGGCACTAGTAATACAAAATAGAGATCAAAATTATCTAAATACAACAAATAATCCACCCCTCAAATTCAAAAATTCTCCAAAATTTAAAAAGAATACTGAAAATGAGTATTTGTTATACTGAAAAATACAGAAGTATAGGAACGAATATATTATATATAAGTGTACATTTTAAAGTATGAAGTGTCTTCAAAGTGACACATTCCTGCTCTTTTGAAAAATTACTTGTTGTAACTCGTAGTATTGTGTCCATATAATGGCTTCATAAATTGTGAAGAACCACAATTTGTGATTTTGACTCTTCATTCACGCTTGGATGTGGCTGTGTTTGTATTAATGGTTTTGAACAAGATTAATTGTCATTCATGAGTGAGCGTAGTGCTGATCTCGTGCATGGGAATTTGGCCATGTTCAACGTTATTCTTAGAGAACTCTTATTTTGATAGTTTTGATTACATATTTTCTTTTATGATTACTTAATGGCATCTTCATTCTTATAGATTGGAGTTCACAAAATTATTTAGCCTGTTATGATGATCCTCTCTTTCCTTTTTGAACCCATCTCCATTTTTTATGTCTCATAACCCTATGTGTTTAAGATTCATTGAAGTTGAGATTTCTATAAAACAGTTGGGGCACTATGTTGTTTGATACATTTGAACTGAATCATTCAGGGAATATGTTGGCTGTCCTGCAATTTTAGACCATTCTGTCATACCAATATTTCATTTTTCCAAATGATTTGTGAATTGTGATGCATAATCTGTGTGCCATATTCCACACTTGATATGGAGGCTTTCAATATTTGGTTTATGTGATCAATTCACCATATTTTGAACAACAGCATAGCTTATATTGATTTCAAGGATGCCGATGCCTTTAACAATGCTCTGGAGCTCAATGGCTCTGAATTTGGAGAGGATACCTTGATGGTGGAAGGGGCAAAGCCTAGAGGTGAGGGTCGTGACAATGCTTGGAGTGGCAGGAGTGGTGGTAGATTTGGAAGTCGACGTGGTGGTGGTCATTTTGGAGGTGGTGGCCGTGGATATGGTGATCATTTTGGAGGTGGTGGCCGTGGATATGGTGGTCATTTTGGAGGTGGTGACCGTGGATATGGTGGTCATTTTGGAGGTGGTGGCCGTGGATATGGTGGGCGGTTTGGAGGTGGTGGTAGAGGATGGTGATCTCCCAGCAAGCCAAGCGTTGCTTCTGTCGGAATTGGTATGTACTCACTTCATTTCTTTCTTTCTTTCTTTCTTCTTCTTCCTTTTTTTTTTTTGGGTGTGTGTGTGTGTATATGTATTCCGAGCATTTTGGGTAAGCTTAAACATTTTACTTCTAAGTAAATAAGCTTTAACATCAATAAGTTTTTATTGGTCAAACCTGGAAGTAAGTTAGTTGGACAATAAGTAACATTTTTTGTTTAAAAGTAAGATATCCAAACATGTTTGGAAACAAAAAGTTATTTAAAAGTAACTTTGTAAATTTTACTTTTTTTAAGCTTAGTGTGTGTGTATATATATATATATATATAGGAGACCATCCCTCCTACCGATATATTTGATAAATGAATATGACAAATAATCATGGCACTTGATTTATGCTAATCTAACGGTAAGGATGGGCATTTTAACTGGAACCGAACCTCCTGAACCAAAACCAAATCGAAACCGAAGGTTCTGGTCGAGTTTCAAAAAAATAAAATTAGGAACTGAAACCAAAAATCAATCGGGTCCGAGTCGGTTCTTGGTTATTGAACTAGAACTGTGGGTACCCGATTGGAACAAAATTTGTCATTTTTTATAAATTTTTTATTTTTTACAATTTATTCACTCTAACCGAATAACTTACAACCCAATACTACTATACCAAAGACAAAAGTTCAACTGTCCACGACCCAAACCAAAAGTATAAAATCCACAACTCTTAAACTCAAACTCAATTGATTCAATTCCAATTACCTAAATCTCAAATTCTCAATTGCTATTTGCTCAGATACTCAATACAAATATTGTCGTTATCTCGCACTTTCGCTCATCTCTCTCTTGCTCAACACGCAGTGAGACGACGAAGGCGAAACTTCTCTTTAATCGAAACGAATTCTCAATTTTGAGAGGTAATTTTCTTTTTTCTTTTTTATAACCCTAATTTATGAGTTTGCAATTTTGGTATCTATTCTTCCAATTAATGTTTATATCTTTCATACATTCTTTTAATACGAAGGTACTTTAATGTTAACGGATTTGCAATTTTTAATTTTTTTCAAAACATGTTGTTGACTCACTATTTTAAAAAAAAATGTTATGGATAGAATCGAACCCGAACTCGAACCTGAACCGACGGTTTCTATTCAGGTTTGGTTCCAATAATTATGTGGAATTGAATGATTTCATTTACGAAATACTCGAACTGTAACGGATGGTTCTGGGTATTGAAATTTCAGGACCGACCTACCAAACGCTCAGCCTATCTTACGGTCTAGAAAGGTTTAATACATTTAGACCATTAGATTAGCTTAAATCAAGAGTCGTAATTATTTTTCATATTTATTTGTCAAATATATCGGTAGGAGGAAAAGTCTTCATATATATATATATATATATACACACATATATACACACACACACACACACATACTAACAAACACCCTTAATCTATTTTTGGCTGGTGGCCAGCAAGTCTATTTTACATAGGTTGTGTGACTAGCCTTCTCAAAACTTTTCTTATGCAATCTGAATGTATATGTACTACATATATGCATACATATGAAAGAGGCAAGTGTACACATTCTTTGGAATTTTCTCCTAAATAATTAATTATGTACAGGAATTTTTGCATGGGACAAAGTGGGCATCTGCAAATTGATTGTTTTAAATAATAACTTGCAGGATTAGTGTAGACTATTTCTTATCTGTTCATTGGCAATATATGCTCCTGTTAACATATTGTTTCTAATATTTTTGAATTTTATTTTTTATTTTTTTGTCACGATGAAGCAGTTGTAGGTGAGAAAATTTAAAGAATTACAGTTGGCTTTACCTCAATTAGCTTTTAATCATCTTCTACAGCATTTAATTGGAACAGAAATACATCTATTTTAGTTAATATGTTAAAAATTGTGTTATTTTAATTTTATTAATCAATGAATACTGGACTATGTTAATGACTGTTATTATAACATTAGTGCTTTGTTGATGGAAGTTCAAGCTTTAGCATGCTATGTTGATGGGGGATGGCTTGTTACAAGATGCGCAATTCTCTAATTTTCCAACATGGCTTACTTACTGAAACATGATCTCGTCGATTTTCTCACACACTGCTTTTTATTTTGAAGTTATGCGATGGATGTTCTTGCAGGAAAGAGGATGGCATTCCACGACTGGAAAAGGTAATCTTATGAGGACTGAGATGATATGAGCTACGTAAAGAATCCCCGAGTGCTCTTTCATTCTTCTCTGGACATGAGCATTGTTGTTGGAATTCCTCAAGTATGTTGAACTAAATATTTTGAAATTTTAATGTAATATTTCCCAATGTTTTGCGGGTTCTCATGAATGCTATCAATTGTGCGGTGGCTCATAGACTCGGAAACAGCATAGGCAAATTGTTGGGAACTAATTAACATGAAAGCTGACAAGACTGTCTCAAGTAGACTATGGATCCGTTGAATCTTATGTCAAGATTTTGTTATATAATCCTTTACTTGGTTTTGATTCCCAACTTTTGTAAAATGTGCAAATGGGTTAGGTATTTTTATTTAATTTAGCGAATTAAATATATTATTATAGTCGTCTCAATTAAATCTTTTGTAAGAGAAAAAATGTTAAATTATCGAATTTTAAATATATGTAGTTGCTATGTGATGAAAAATTTGAATAGAAATTAAGATAAATAAATAATAAAATGAGGTATTGTGATTTTGTTACATTGAATCAAATTTATTATGTTTTTATTTAACATAAAAATAATAATTAATTAATTAATTTAAGAATTATGTGTTCTTTATTTTCGAATGATAATAAAATGATAAATTAAAATATGAGAAATATATTTGAAGCTTTAATATTTGTTGTAAATAAACAAATAGTTTAATTAAATAAAATATTTGAAATTCAAGTATATAATAAAGTTATTTATCTTTTTTCGTTATAACTATAAAATAAATTTTAAATTTTAAATAATATAAATCATAATTTTATTTAACACGTTTGTTGATAATTTTGAGTTTAAATTTTAGTTATTTATAATAGTTTGTAAAAATATACAAAAATAATTTACATATAAAATAAACTTGTTCAACAAAATCTTAATTAAAAAATGGAGCTTTAAAGCTTTCTTCTATTTTTTTTATAAAAAATAAAAGTGTTGAACTCATTTGCAATTTTTGCAAAAGTTAAAAATTCAACTACATTTTTTTCTTATTAAAATTTAGGGATTTTGGTGCAAATGGTCTATAACGTATGTTTTTAGTGCGTTTTTGGTTTCTAACCTTTCATTTTTTGCTAAGAAGTCTCTAATATATGCCATTAAGTACAAAAGTAGTCCTTATGGACAGATTTCGTCCAAATTTATAATTAGTTGAGTGCGTGGAGTGGACTCTCCTTTATTTTGTATTTACCTACAAGGACAAATTGGTCAATTCACATTTTTTTTCTTTTTCTTTTACTCTTCATATTACCCAACAATGATTTGAGAATTTTGAAGAAAAAAAACTCTTACCACACTGAAACGCGAGAAAATCCTTATTCAATCATTGCAAAAAACGTAAATTGAACCCAATGGAAAGAAAAACAGATTGCGTTAAATGAACTATTTTTTAGGATTAATATGCATATAGAATGTTTCTGGTTTTGCAAATGCGTAAATAGCACTCATAGTTTGTAGATCTCAAATGTGATTCCTAAGTTAAGAAATTTCTCTGGTTTTGCAAATATGTAAATAGCACCAGTTAATTGAAAATTTCTCTGCAAATGTTGTTTGAAGAGAATGTTTATGCAACTTTTTCAATAGGTTTAGGACGAATATTGCACCATTTTACATACGTTAGGGACCAATTGTGCACCTTTACTGAAAAGGTTATGGACCACTTACGTACTTTTACTGAAAACGTTAGGAACCACATATGCATTTAATACGTTATGGACCACATATGCATTTGAAACATTAGGAACCATTCACACACCTTTACTGAAAAGGTTATGGACTATCTATGCACCATCTCCAACAATTTTCATTTATTCATCCAACAACTACAATACACATTACAACATGTTACCAAAGAACCCAAAAAATCCAAAAACCAAATCTTCCAAAAATCTTTGGAAAAACAAACTTAAAAAATTATGAACTTTTGCAGATAACTTATTACCAAATAAAGAGAAATAGAAACAATGACTCACCCATCTTCTCTGGAAAGCGAGAAAACTTCTTCCAAAGTTCAAATATTTCTAGAAAATCTTCATCTTCAATAGTAGCCCACATTCAACATAGTTTGAATTCTATTTACTTTTTCTAATTCCATCAAATACTTTATTTCAAATGAAAGAAAAAGTGTATGTATATGTAGAAATTGTTTGCTGAAACCAATCAAAGGAGAAGTAAAGGAAAGTAACGATTTTTGCCCCTGCAGGTAAAGACAAAATAAAGGAGAATTCATTCCACGCATCCAACTAATGATAAATTTGGACATAATTCATTCATAAGGACCACTTTTCCACCCAATGACATAGGTTTGGAACCTCCTAACTAAAAATAAAAAGTTAGAGACCAAAAACCTACTAAGAGAATATGTTAAAGATCATTTGCGCCAAAATCTCTAAAATTAAAGACATGTTGATCTTTTTGTTAAATACGGAACAATTGCATACTAAACACATAAATTAAGAACGTTCATGTCCAAAAAACAAACATCAAAATCCACCCCCACAATAAAGACAAAGGTCAGGGATCATTCGCAGCAAATTCCCTTTCATGAAATAAACTATACTCTGGAGTTTTGGAACTATTTGCACTTTAGACTCTGAAATTTCCAGAAATCACTGAAGTATCCAAAAACTCGATTTGTTTAATATATTTTCTTAAATAATATTTTCTCCACATTTTCACTTTATAATTAGAAATTTAATATATTTCTTTTTAGTCCTCAACTTTCTGAATATCATAATTAAGTCCAATATTACATACAACCAGATTAAATTTAGACTAGGATGCTATGTTTACATGTACGTATGAACAAAAATATAAGAGTGATACGATAAAAAAAAAATATATATATATATATATATATATATATATATATATATATAAGAGTGATTATCTAAGTAAATTTAAACGCGCGTTTAGCAGATTCAAGAGTGTTATAAAGCAACATAGCAACGGTCATTGGTCCAACACCTCCTGGCACAGGCGTAATTGCAGAAGCTATCTTTGAAGCTTCCTCAAAACAAACGTCTCCCATGAGCCGATAACCATGTTCACACTCGGGATCCTGCAAAAAATATTGTTTATAAATGTTTGATTCAGATTGCCATATGCAAATTGACAGATTTACTAAAGAATAAGTACATATTTACTGCCTTAGAAGAACAGCGTAGGGTGATAATATTCAATGCAGATTTTGGCTGTTGGGAAAACTTCCATATTTAGGTAAAACTTAAATACTGAGAAGAAGAAACTGCAAGATTAGCAGAAATGCGCTAACTATACAATTAGACTTTACACGAGAGGATATAAAAACTAACTCAAAAGAAACTACCGTCCGCTGAAAACACTGATGACCAATCATCAGATATTTAACAGCAATGACAAGTGTACTCCAAATGGGATAATTGAATTTGAGGCTTTCTTCTTTAGTATATAGCAGGGAAAAAAAAAACAGAACAAGCCGAAAACTGGGTTGGTCAGACAGCAGAAACAGAGACACGAGTTGCCAAAGAAGTTCGTATGGAGTTCACCATGGCACTAATGAAATTAGTCCAACCAAAGGAAATCTTTCTAACAATAACATCTATTAGCTAGGAAAACCACACCTAATAAATCGCATCGTTAGAAGAAATGATAGTGCTAGAGAGCAGCAGATGGAAGTACCGCTGATGATGTTTAGAACACAACTGTCAATGTCCAAGGCATGTTCTAGTAAGGAGGCATTGCATGCAATGTGCATTGCTGGTGGAAAAGATTACATTGTTACACACCACAAACTCGCCCTGAAAAGGGTACGCAATAAGATGTCCTTTTCAACATTCTCTAATTACGACCTAAGCACCTCAGCTGACACTAAATTCCAACACCAATGGAAAGAGAACAAATAAAAGCAGGCTATATTCATCACTCAATACAATAGAGGTCACCTCAACTGGGTTAGTGCCAACGTCAACAACTATTGCACCAGGCTTTAACCAACTCCCGCGCACCAAATTGGGCACTCCAGCAGCAGTTATTAAAATATCAGCTTCACGGGCAATTTTATCTGGGTTTCTTGTATATGCATGAATAATGGTCACGGTAGCATGGTGTCTCTGCTCAAGGGTTGAACAATTGGATGTTTAGTAAAGATGTCAGAGATTGAGCAGAAGATTTCTAAAACATTAATTCTAAGTATAAGAAATTGTGGAGAGATGAAGAAGAAACGTGATATCACCTGCAGCAGCAAGGACATTGGTAATCCAACGACATTGCTCCTCCCAATCACCACAACCTTCTTCCCCATTATTTCAATGCCTGAACGGAGCAGCAACTCAATGCAACCCTTTGGGGTACAAGAAATGAACAACGGCTCCCTTCCTAGCAAAGCCAAATTCCCAATGTTTACAGGATGGAATCCATCAACATCTTTTTCCAGGCTTAGCAAACTGAGTATTTTCCCCTCGTCCAAGTGCTGCTCCAGTTACATTTGGTAGTAATTTGAAAAAAAAAAAATTCCAACAGACAGTTAGGTTAGACATCTTATATTAATGACTCTACAGGATTTTCCTTCAATAGTACCTGATAATATGGTCAGAAAATTTACCTGCGGCAAGGGAAGCTGCAAAATAATACCATGAACCGATGGATTCTCATTATAATTTTTCAAGGCATTGCAAACTTCATATTCCGTACAATTGTCAGGGAGCGTTGTCATCACAAACTTGATGCCAACCTCTTCACTCCCTATTTTTTTGTTACGGACATAGGTTTGAGAGTCTCTTCGTTGTCCCACCAATATGACAGCCAATTCAGGAACCTGCCCAATCGACTCCTTCATCCTCCTCACTTCAAGTGCTATGCCTGATCTTATTTCATCTGCAATTGCCTTCCCATCAATTATTTGAGCAACACGTTTGCTTGCTGTCACAAAAAAAAAAAAAAAAAAGTATCTAATGAAATTGTTATTTTTGTTTGTAACAATTGACAGGCAGAATATTGAAATTTCAATAACATGTGCTCAGGTCTGTCTATCAAGACCAGGGGTAGAGCTAGGATTTTTAGCTTGTGGAGGCACTATGTCAGTTAATGGTGCTACGTGCCTATAGCATTAGACGACGCAGGGGGAGCTGTTATAGATAGCGGCATTTGAAGAAAATAATAACAACGGCTAATTTTATTCAAAAACTTTGTTATTTTATAAAGTAATCAATTTTGGGTTAGCCATACATAAAAATAGAATAAAATAGTGAAGAAAATTTAAAATGGAATCAACAACATTTTATTTCTAAAACAATCAAGTTTTGATAAAACCAAACTTGAATAATCGGAAAAAAAAAAAGTGAAAATCATAAACATAAATACGAAAATAACGTAAACAACATACAAATAATCTATTCTCGATAGGTAAGCGAAGAAAAAACACAATTATATTCGAGTTAAGTAAAAAAATAAAAAAACTGAAAATAAAGGAAATTTTAAGGTCTAAAAGATTGAGTTTTCCATTAAGCACAGCGTTTTGCTAACTTTACCTTTCTAAAACATGAGGAATTAACGTTGAAATTTATAGAATTATGTAAAAAGACGAAATATGCAAATGTAACTAAAGGTTGGAGATTGAAAATTCATTTTTAAAAAGTGGGGATGAATTTGCTAGAGACGCTAAAGGTTGGGGACTAATTGCACCAATTTGTTAAAAGGAAAAATAACATGGCAGCTGGGATTCAAACCCAAATCTGCCCAATTACAAATAAAAAGCTTTGCCACTAGGCTAGAGGCACTTTCTTTACGTTAATCTGAAGTTATAGTTTTTATTTTGTTGAGGGGACAAAATTTTAAAATAATACAAAAATAAAATTTTGAAATCAGCGAGGGGGGTCGCCCCCATTGTCCAAACGCTAAATTCACCCATGCTCAAGACCATATTTTAGAAATAATGGAGATGATCGCCTATGAGTATCAATAACTTAATGGCCATAAATTTCAGGACCTCTAAGAAAGGTAAAACAATTTCAAACTTCAAACTATGGAATCAAGAAAACTTGATAGAAAAATAAGTTCAACTAAAGGAGTATTTAAAACTTGATACATTTTGATACAAATAGGGTATTTTTCCTAATGAATTTACGGAGGAAAAGATGCCGTATATATAGGCGTATTCTAGGGTTACAAAGAAGGAAAGAAATAATTTACAGAATCTAAATCACTAAATTACAATTTCCTATCAGCTAAGAATATTCTATAAAAGGTAAAAATATTTGACTAATAGTATGCCAATCACAGAATATTTGCTAGCTGTTTGTAATATATTCCTGCCATTTCCATCACTCCCCCTCAAGCTGGCTCAAATGTGTCCACCATTCCCAGCTTGCTAACTAAGGGTTGGAATAGATGTTTTGGAAGACCTTTGGTGAGAATATCGGCTACTTGACTTTTTTAAGGAATGAAAGGCATGCAGATTAACCCACTTTCTAGTTTCTCCTTTATGAAGTATTAATCAACTTCGACATGTTTAGTTTTGTAGTGTTGTACTGGATTGTGGGCAATAATAAAAATGCAGCCGTATTGTCACAGTAGAGCTTCATAAGAATAGCTTCTGATATTACAAATTCCCTAAGCCATGGATCTAAACTCAAGTTTACCACCAACAAAGGTGCAATACCTGATGTAGACCTCCTATCAATTATGGACCCAACCCAATTAGCATCGGTGTAAGCTTACATCCTTAAGTGGTTATTTTTAGCAAATAGGATACCAGGAAAAAACTTCAAATTGGGAGAGCGATCCTCCCGGTGAACTAACCGTACTCCAAACCGACACAGATGAACAAGTAGAGGGGAACGAGTAAACTCTATTGTAAGTAACGAAGTTAACCGAGATAAGCTTACGAGAGACCCCGGGGATTGTCATCCCCGGGTTGCTTGCTATTGTAGCTGAAGGGGAGGAAAGACTTCGCCGTTCTTTCCCAACTAAAATAGAACAGGTAGGTTATAAACTTCGAGATGTCGATTCGTTCTATCTAAAGTGGAGCCTAGTTTAAGTTGTCAAACAAATGATAGAATGGAAAATAAAGAATAACCCTTGGGACCTGGAGAACATGTGACGCTGGGTCGGAGTTTGGTGAACCAATTGGACTATGGAGTTCTTTTCAAGTATCTCAAGATCTTCTTTACAGCATTTAAATGATCTTCTATTGGAGAATGCATAAATTGGTTGACAACACTAAAGGAAAATACAGTTAGGGTTGGGCATAGGTTGGATTGGGTCGATTTTGGGCTCAACCCAAACCCAAACCAACACGTTCAGTTTGACCAGAAATCAAACCGAACCAAACCGACCAAGTTTAGGTCGATTTAGAATGACTGAAATAAATTATTTCGAAGTTTTTTTAGAATGGCATGATATATGTGTATGTCTTTATAGAGGCAGAGAGGGATGTACTTACAATATTTTTGGATAGATGAGCGATCAGATTGCACAGAACTAGAAGTCCATAAATCAGGACAGTCAAGAGACACAAGAGACGGAGCCATTAGAATTGAGTTGCTAGGATTGATTAGTGATGTACTAAAAGCCTTCAATGTCGATGAGGTTACAAAACTCTTCCTTGACAATATCTGCCACAAAGCTGCCACACTTCGAACTCTTGATTTTGTCATTCTTATTCTTGATAGTTCCTATTCAAACTGCTACCAAAACATCAGCCTCCCCAACTTTCCACAATGCTCCCGCACTTCCATCTGCATATCATAATAACACCATCATCAGCTAAAAAACTGATATGATTGTTCAGGTATCTAAAAGAATTTCACCCGAGCTTAGTGGGTACTATTTAATAAATGGTCCTATGACCAAAATCAGTTCTTGCTCATTGAAATGAATAAAGAAGTAAAGCTCAAGCATTTTCATAAGAATTCAGCTATTTGTGTGCTGCTTAGTTCATTTAGAGCACTAAACGACAGATTTAATACCTGCATTTCATTCCCTTTGACAAATGTTAAAAGTTTTAACCAGTAAACACTACTCACCAACATTTCGCAAGAATAAAACTACCACCAACATATGACCAAGTTTAGGTTGGAATCAAATATATGCAAAATCCACAACACTCCCACAACTATGTACACTCAAATTCACTGTTTTCAGAAATAAAAATTCATATCTCATTTTCAAATATGAAAATATTAGAAAGGAGTTTGTAGACATTTCCTGTCGGCTAATAACATTGTGACGAGATTTTTAGAACCGTAAGCAATAAAAATTTTAAGCAGATATATATACTATGCTAAAAGCATTTCCAATGGGCTTGAACTAAAAAGTGTGCTAAATCAGAATGCTTACATGACAAGAAAATAATTTATTTCTATCAGAATATGTGCTAAGCATCTTCAATTTAATTTTTTATAATTTATCTCCGTCAAAATGTGTAGTAACATCTTCTATTTATTTTTTTTATAATTTTTCTACATCTTCACCCTCGCACATAATCCACAACCCCATCACATAATCCACGACCCATTTTCCACCCCTATTTTACTTGTCACGTGTATAACAATTCAGGTTTTTGCATTGAAGATGCTCTAAGCCCATAGTAATTAGACGATCTTTTAGGCATTTCATCGAATATTACATACACGTATCGAATTGCGATCAAATTTTAGATAACTACATCTTTGGACCTAAGACAACTTTCAAAAGCAATATAGAGAAGATTAAAGTAATATATAATATCAACATAAATACATCTTTATTAACTCCGCGGAAAACGTAATCAAAATCTAAATAAGAGATACCTTTGCAGCAAAACCAATTATAAATCATTATAATTCTGCACATTTCCTTGACTCTTCAGAGCCACGACATACATTCTCCAATAAAACTCAGATGTGCGCATCAAGTCGAACAAAAGAGGTAGTCGATTTATACGGTTGTGCGGGGAGAAAGTGATAATAAAGAGGAGGATTTTGATCTATACTCCACAGCGAGTTCTTATAATCCACCACTAGACAAGTATTCACTGGGATTGGACAAGCAATTCACTTTTAATCTCTGCTATTTTTGCTTGTTCAATCTCCAGGACAAGTGTCCACAAGGTCGAGTGAGAGTTATAAGAATTAGCCATGATGGGATTGGGAGTAGATCAAATCTTGTTTAAGAAGCTTCTTTTTCAAAATTTTCGATTTTAAATAAGGCCATTGCGGTTTTAACTTTAATTGTTGAAACTCAGTTCCGGATCAACCAGCCCGGTCCACCCAAACAGGGGCCTCTAAACGAATTTCGTGCACCCTGTGAATTTTCAAAGAAAATGGTATTTTATTTAGGGATAATTGCATGAAAGGTCTCCAATCTTTCAAAATTAATAAGAATATATTCTTAACCTAAAAAAATAGCATCACACGTCCCTAACGTATGAAAAAATAGGCATCGTAGGTCTCTCTTGACAGTTTCCGTTAATTTTCTTCTTTAAAAGTCAAAATTGTAGTACATGCGCTATATTTCTCCAAAATTACACAATTGAGAATCGCATGGGTATTCATCGCTCTCCGCTTGTAATAATCCATTGAAGCCTATTTCTCTATTTTTATATCTCAAATATTTTTTGTCAAATATTTGCAATATTTGATCTTTCTTTCACCAGAAGCCATGAAAGAAAGAGGCAAAGCTGTTGAAATCTACAACAACGATTCAGATTTGTATAAGGAGGACGTCGGACCTCGAGGAAGTGTTGATTACGGTAACGGGACACGATCAGGGTAAACATCTTCGGGGAGCCTGGTGGGCGGTAGCAGTGGAGAAACATTGTTCGAATAGTTCTCAGTGGCGGCCGTCACTATCAAGCTTAATTTACCGGTCTTGGCATCTCCAGTGACAACGATTCTCACGCCGGTTACATTTCTAGTTGCACCAGAAGCAGAAGCACCTCCCACCATTTACTCACTATTAAAAAATCAATTTACATTAGAATTATACATGAGCAGACAGTCGGGTCAAACTGGATCCGACCACTTCAGCATGTTTCGTAGTACCTGCACACACAATTTTGTAATTCGGGTTGTGAAAATGGCCCTGAGAATAGCCCACCTCAGTTTTCACCACTCCATCCACTCTCTGGAACGCCAATTCCACTCTCCAAAAACACTCGGCGGCAAATTGGGTGAATTCAAGACCAGATTGCAAAACATCCAGATTTGGGTCCAGTGCCAGGTTGTGTTGAAGTGAATAAAAGTAATGGGTTTTGGAAGATCAAAAGACTGCATAGGAAGAAAAAAGGCAAAACAGATTTTGAGAAAAATTGTGAATTTGATGATGATAAAAGTGAAACATGGGTATATGATGTTATGGGTGTTTCAAGGCCTAGATTACTGTGCAGTTTCAGGGATGAAGCCAGTGATTATGCATTTTCAAGTGCTAAATTTTCTAATCTTAAAATTGGGGGTTTCTAATATTCAAAATTAGAGCCAAGAAAAAGTAGATTCAAATGTGGGTTTGATGTTGAAATAGATGGTAGTGTTTACAATGTTTCATATAGGAGTGTTTATCCATATAAGGAAAGTGATTTCAGTGTCATGGATGAATCATCTTTCATTGTTCTAAATCTTGATTTATCAGCAAAAGCAAAATTTGATCAATCTGAAATTCCAATCGCTTAATTTTAGCTAATCAGTTTACCCTACCATTTTCAATCGCGTTTTTTTGGAGAAATATAGCGCGTGTACTGCAATTTTGACTTTTAACAGATAAAATTAACGAAAACTGTCAAGAGGGACTTACGATGCCTATTTCTTCATACGTTGGGTACGTGTGGTGCTATTTTTTTAGGTTAGAAGCATATCCTTAATGATTTTGAAAGGTTGGAAACATTTCATGCAATTATCCATTTTATTTATGTCTTGGGTATACAATTAATATATACAATGCTTTATGATCCATAAATCATGAATACATTTTTTATTATGAGCAATAAAGACTGAGAAATAAATTTTTATACCAACAAAATAGAAATCGATGTAAACTGGTAGTTTGACTAACGTAGAAAACATAGTACGAGCTCAAGTTTAATACTAAGATAATCGAATTTCTCAAAGAATGATTGGGTAGATAATCGAATTTCTCAAAGAATGATAGGGTCTCGAAAGCTACATCAAGCAATAGTGAAAAAACACTCAAATATCAAAAGGTCACTCATGCGCACCATCCCGGAAAAATCATTTTTTACAGTGTAAAAAAAAAATTATTTTTAGTGTAAAAAAAAATTCAACAACAGATCGATTTTGAAGTGCAATTTTTTTTTTCAGTAGCAGTATAGTGGTCTTTAACCTTTACTCTCAGTATGAAAATGATCCCTTACATTTCTTTTTTTAACCTATGTGTTTTGGTGGGCAATTAATCCTTATTTAATAAAAAAGATACCGTTAATTTTAATGAAAAATTATATATTTGGTCTCCAACTTTTAAAAACGTAGGAGATATACCTCTGACCTTCAAAAATAACACTGAACATCCTCAATATTTGAAAAAATAGGCATAGTAGATCTTTTATGACAAAATTGTCATTCCTTTTAAGTAACAAAGACGTCATCTTCTTTATCAAACTCCAAAATCCACCACACACACACACACACACACACACAAAAAAAATCCGAAAATTCTAAAATCCAAAACGCAAGTCATCAATGCACGCCGTTTGATCTAGTTCTGATGTTGGAAGTGGTTGTCCATTAAGAATTTTCAAGATCTTCTCTGTTTTATCCAGTAGAAGAATAGTATTGCACACGCTTTTCTCTCTTTTTTGAATGGTGCTCTGATGACATTTCATAGATATTACATGTGGTAAGTAGGTAAAAGAAGCCCCATTGCATCAGCAACCATACTGGAAAGTATTTCAAACATTGTGTCCCTGTATTTGCTCCATTTGTTATCAAAATTCAGCAGAAATGTTGACATGTTCTATACATTGAATTGGCGGCCAAAACTTTGATCGGCCATTTGGAAGGACCATATCTAAAACAACTTATCGCATCTTCCTTTCTCAACTCCATGAACATATATTTTGTTGTATTAGAGAGCTTTGAAATTATCTCTCTTAGGCTTTTGCCTTCGATTCCCATTTCACGAAGATTCACATCCAACCACCTGTAATGGATTTTAACTTCGACCTATACAATTTTGTTTCAATTCGTACAACATCAGGTTCTGCATCCAAAATGGGGTGGATTTGATGATGGTGGATTTTGAAATTTTTGAGTTTTTGGAGGTGGTCTTGGATTTTAGAATTTGGAGTTTGATAAAGAAAATGATCTATTTGTTACTTTTTATATATATATTTGGTTATTTTTCAATTATTTTTTTTTTCTTGTTTATTTAAAGGGAATGACAATTTTGTTATAAAGGACCTACTATGTCTATTTCTTTAAATGTTGGAGTTGTCTAGTACTATTTTTAAAGGTTATGGGTATATTTTTTAGTTTTTTGAAAGGTTTCCTAATTTTAACAAGGAAAAATTTTAGTTGGATTTGTTAACCTTTGCAAAAAGTACAAATGGTTCTGATACTTTTATTTTTTATAAAAAAAATAAAGAAAACTAACAAATTCTTTTTTTTTTTAATTAATACTTCATTGACCAAATTGATAATATAACCAAAGTATTTTGTATATTTTACGAACTATTATAAAATAAATAAAATTTAAATTCATTATTATTAACAAACATGTTAAATAATTTTTTTAATTATTAAGTAATTATATTATTTAAAATTTAAACTTCTATTTTATCGTTACAAGATAAAAAAAATTTATTACAAACTTAATACAAAAATACTTTTATTTAATTCAACTATTAGTTTCTTAATACAAATATTAGAGCTTCAACCATTTTTAGCCAATTTATATATTGACCACAATCAAATAGATAAACTACTCTTCTTATGAATTTCCAGCAAACATAATTCTCACACATTTCTCCACCTTTTAATTTGAGTGACTCAAAAAATAACTCAAAACCTAATATTCCACTCATTTCTTTGCATAGAACATGAATAGAATATATAAGGTCGAATTTTGCCTAAATTTTCTCTATTGTTTGCCATCAATTTCAACTTCATCCAGTTGATTTTCACATTGTCTAACTATTCCTTCATTAATTTTGACCCATTTTTTGCTACAATTATATTCTAAATGGCATGAAAACTCAATTCATACAATTAAAGTCTATGCAAGTTTTCAAAAATTAACAACCTGAACAATTTTTGGGTTCGTTCGTTGATTAATTAAAATTTTGTTAAAAAATTGAAGTTAAAGTCAACAATTAAATTTAATCATATATTTCATAAACTTATAATTTTGTTTTCAATTTTTTAACTACACATTTTATCAACTTTTCATCAATTTTTTAAAAAATATAATTTTAATCAAAATCAAATAAGAGTTTTGGTACTTTATTGAAGTCCAATGTCTCTCAACTTTTGAAATTATTCTTTCCAAATAATTGTGTCCAATACTACAAAAGTACATCACTTTTTTAATCAAATCGAATCTTAAAACTTGTCTACCAACTTTTTGGCCAAGATTAAATGTGAATTTATAGCTTGTTTGTCTAAGTTTTAATTATAATATAAGTTCATAAATTGATCAAATATAATTTTTATTTATATATTTCGTATGACTCATCACACTGTTCTATAGAATCTAGGTAGACAAATACATAAATATTATAATATATTTATTAATTAAATTATAAATTATAACAACTACATGAAGATTTATGCAAACTAAGACGTGTAAACACAATGCCCTTAAAAAATATTCGTTCCATCACTGCTTGAGGATAACTTAGTGTTTGTCTCCTATGATACAACGGTAAAACTAGTAGCAAGCTTAACACAGCTTCTACTCCGATGACCTAAATTGTTTTATCTGAAAACAATCACCAAGCACTAGAAGAACAAGAAAAATGGTCTACAAAGAACACGCATTTTTTGGACAAAACAAAAAGGGTATAATGAAAGTCGTGGACATTTGTGGAAAAATCGGACATGATATATAAGCTCCCATATGACCTTTCAACTCCAAGGCGTTTTCATGTGTTACAAAATTAATAACCATTTAACCCAGCAATTAAACAGCCTTTTGGAGTTAAACAAAAAAGTTGGAAGGTTTGGAATTAATTTAGAAAAATAATGACAAAACGTGGACCCTATTAAGGGGCCAATTTTGGTACGATATTTGTGTGTGCAGGTCATGATTGCACATGAGTTCAATGACCAGAGGTGTAAATCGATTTGTGATTTGCATCTTTCCTATGAGTGCGCACAAGAGAACGTCTCTATGTTGCACAAGATTATACCTTTGTAAAGTGTAACCATATAAATACTAGTAATAGTTTTGTCAATTTTCCAAGGTGGGATAAGCCAATTGCTTATGCCTCTAATTATTTTTTTAACTCTACTTTGAGCTTTAAATTTTCATTCACTCG
Source organism: Forsythia viridissima (assembly GCA_030279155.1). Lineage (NCBI taxonomy): Eukaryota > Viridiplantae > Streptophyta > Magnoliopsida > Lamiales > Oleaceae > Forsythia > Forsythia viridissima. The sequence goes on along the minus strand of CM059034.1, from coordinate 26,043,589 downwards.
AGCATTACTTTTGTTAAGTAAATATATGATTTCGATGTTCACGCAGATGAGAACATAAATCTACTTTTATCTTTCATAATGAAGAAACGGGCTCCATACAAAATTTAAAAATTATGCCCCAAATATGGCATAAAGTTCTAATTTTTCCAACAATTTTCCACATCAATAGAAATTGATAGAGACATGGAAGACTTGGTGATAAAGTTCAACAGTCAAAACATGCATATGATAAGTAGGTATTACCCTTTGAACATTTCTTTGTGAAAGTACATTTACTTTACTAGCAGACCAGTAGACGTGATATCTTTGAACTGTTCTATCCTTAATATAAGCGATGATATACCTCACACAGGATTCTTCCTGACACAATTCAGTTCTCATTGTTATGTTTTTTGTAGCAATGAATATACGTCTGGTTCTATGAGAGTTTTTAAAAAATGAACCCTACACAATTCTCTTAAAAGTGATCCCACTTTTCTTTCACATAGGTGATTTCTTAATTAAGAGTAACCAGCATTACTTCGCTTGGATTTTTTATACATAAGAATTATTAAAAGCTTGTTGATTATCCTTTTACCCACAAGCATCTCCGTTACATCATAAGACATGAGATAACTTCCACAGTGATCTGGTTGTGTCTTTACAATTTGGTTGTCCCTTTGATCCTAAATCTTGGGATCTCCAGTCAACTAAGTTGGATTTTCATTACATTAACTAATTCTTTCAAAGGCTTAAGTCTCATTCATCTTTATGACTTTCCAACCAATTCTTTATTTAACCATTTGATCAACAGATCTGCAAGGTTAGCATTCGACTTCACGTAGTCAATTGAGATAACATCAGTTGAGAATAGTTGTTGTGTGTCTAGACTTGCCATTATACATGTTGTTCTGTGTCCTTCCAATCGCAGATTAACTATCACAATATATGCAAATTTCTGGCACAAGCTTTGGCCATCTCAAAATATCCTCTAAGAATTGGCATAGCCATTTAGCCTCTTCACCACACTTATCCATTGCTATAAACTCAATTTTCATAGTTGATCTGGTTTTAACTATATGTTTAGAGGATTTTATGAAATAGTAGTACTTCTTAGTGTGAACACAAATTCACTTGTTGACTTTGAGTCTTTTATATCAGATATCCAGTTAGCATCACTATATTCTACAATAACTATGGGATATCTGGTATAGTGCATCCCATAATCACGAATATATCTTAAGTATCTTAGTACTCTTACTATTCTTTTTCAATGATTAGTTCTTCGATTACTCGTGTATCTACTTAGTTTACTAACTGTGTAGGCTATGTCTGATCTTGTACAACTCATCAAGTATATCAGATTTATGATAATTCTATAGTACTCTACCTGAGAGACACTCTCGCCTATATTTTTTGATAAATGTTGACTTGTATCTATCAGTGTTCTAGCCATGCCAGATTCATCTTTGTTAAATTTTCTAAGAATTTTGTCCAAATAATATGACTGACTTATAACAAGTCCATATGATGTTCTTGAAATTTTAATTTCAAGTATCGTATCAGCTAAACTCATATCTTTCATGTCGAATCTTGAATTCAACATATTTTTATTGAATTTAATTATCTTAGCATTACTACCAACAATAATCATGTCATCAACGTAAAGACGTAAAATGATATAGCCATTTTCGATGTCTTTGACATAAACACATTTGTCACATTCGTTGATTATAAATTCAAGTTCTATCATGACATTATCAAAGTTTTCACGTCATTGTTTTGGTGCTTGTTTCAATACATACAATGACTGTACCAATTTACATACTTTATTTTCTTATCCTAGTGTAGGGAAACCCTTAAGTTGTTTCATACAGATTTCTTCCTCTAAATCTCCTTTTAGGAAAGCTGGTTTTACATTAGTTTGATGTATTTCAAGATTTTTCGCAAAGTTGCAATCCCAAGTATCATCTTAATGGAGATTATTCTCTTTATCAGATAATACGTATCAAAATAATCAAGGTCTTCTCGTTGTCTATAATATTTAATCACAAGTTTAGCCTTATATTTATTGATTGTTCCATCTGCTTTTATTTCTCTTAAAAATCCATATATATCATAATGGTTTGCATCCCGGATGAAGATCCACCAGCTATGGTTTTGCATCCTAGCATATAAGTCAGAAAATCCGTACCAAAAGATTTTTCTTTCCTAGCTATTTTACTACGCCTTGGTTCAACCTCATCAACCTCTTCTTATTCTTAGTCCCTCGTTTCATTTGTCCGTTTAGAGGATCATGCTTCCCTTTTAAATCTGTACAGAAATACATGTTCAACTAATGAAGTATTTCTATATTCCATTATCGTGCTTTGTGTATGTCTGAGATCTTAGACTCATGTACAAGAGATTGATAAGCACTTCTATTATGCGCATAGTCAATAAAAATACAATCAACAGTTTTCGAATGTATTTTTACCTTCTTTGGTGTAGGTACAACTACTTTAGCAGGACACTCTCAGATTCGTAAGTATTTGTAAGAATGCTTCATTCTTTTCCATAACTCATAGGGGTTCTTTTCTTCTTTCTTTCGGAGTAACTTATTTAAAATATAATTGGATAACAACACAGCTTCCCCTCACATGTCCTGAAGCAAACAAGAACTCAAAAATATTGCATTCATCATTTATTTTTAGGTACGATTTTTTCATTCAGCAACATCATTTTGCTAGGGTGAATAAGGTGCTATAGTTTCGTATCTGATTCTGTATTGTGCACAAAATTTATCAAATGATGATTCATACTCACCACCTCTTTCACTTCTTAACACCTTAATCTTCTTATTGAGTTGATTCTCAACCTCATTTTTATAAAGAACAAATTTTTCTATCTCTTCGTCCTTCCTTTGAAACAAATACACATAACAATATTATGTGCTATCGTCGACAAAAGTAATGAAGTACTTGTTGCCACCCCTTGTTTGTACATATTTTAAATCACATACATCAATATGAATTAAATCAAGTGGTTTTGTATTTATTTCAACAGATTGAAACGATGACCTTATCAATTTTGACTCAACACATGTTTCACAATTGTGTTTAGAATCAATATGGAATGTAGGTATGGAATTCAAGTTAATTAATATACGAAAGTATCATGATTAACATATCATAGTCTACCATGCCACAAATTAGAAGACTCAAGCAAATAAGCAGGAGAATTAATTGTTTTATTCATTTTCAACTTAACCGTCATTACATTGAGCTTGAATAGCCCATCAAACACATAGCTCGTCCCTAAAAACATTCAACTCTTAGACAAAATAACTTTTTCTGACTCAAAAACTATATGAAAACCATGCTTATTCAGCAGTGACCCGGATACTAAGTTCTTGTAGATTTTTGGCACATACAACACATTATTAAGAGTCAACTCTTTCCCAGACGTCATCTTTAGAACCATTTTGTCTTCACCCTTGATTTCAGAAGTAGTTGAATTTTTCATAAACAGCTTCTCTCCATTTTCCGTTGCTTCAAAAGAACTGAACAACTCTTTATCAAAGCAAACATATGATCTGTTAGCACCATTGTCAATCCACCATTCTCTTGGATTGATTCCACCAGATTTACTTCAGAAATTATTACAGCGAGGTTCATTTCAAACACATCGTGTGCGATGTTATCAGCCACATTTGCTTCTTTCTTATTGTTTCTCTTTGGCAATCTGTATTTTGAAGATTTATGACATACTTTATCACAATTGTAGCATTTTTCTGGAAATTTCCTTATGTCTAACTGCGGAAAACATGTTATACAAGTCCCCAAATTACCTTTTCCATAGCAATTTCGAATAATTAACACCCCATTTAACCCTAACAATTAAACAGTCTTTTGGGGTTAAGTTGGTAGGTCTGGAATTAATTCAGAAAAATAACGACAAAACGTAAACCCTACTAAGTAGCTAATTTTGGTTCGACATTTGTATACGCAGGTTGTGCTTGCACATGAGTTCAATGACTGGGGTGTAAATTGATTCGTGATTTGCACCCCATGTAGACGCGTGCAAGAGAGAGTCTCTATGCTACACTAGATTACACCTTTGTAAAGTATGTCCATATAAATATGATAAGTGCGTTTTATGCACTTATTTTGGCATTTGAATTAATCATTTATGCCGTCATATAGTTGATTTTATACTTAATTTATTGTATTATTCTTCTTATTTCAGTTTTGGACCTGTTTATAAGCAAATGAGGAATAATGGATGGAAAGAACAACAATTTGGTGAAATTGACGAGTAAGTTGAGTTTTTGAAATGAATATCAAGAGACAAATATTGGAGGATGAGGAAGATGATAAACTCATTAAGTTTAAGGTGTTTTGGAGTGACAATGAAGAGTTCAATCAATGGTTGAGACACCAGAAAGCTAAATAACTGAATTGAGAAACTACCTACCGAAGTATGTGAAGAAATTAGAGTACAACTTTTGATATTAAAATCTTCACAAGGCAAATGATATACCATTGGAAATATAATTGAATTATGAGTCCAACACTTTTTACGGATCTCAATTTGAAGTCTCCTACAAGAAGTTGTGGCCATTTGAAAAACAGTCGCCGCAGAGGAAACAGCGTAAGCTGGGCGATCGCCCAGGCTTAAATTTGGGCGATCGCCCAACCCTATTTTTCAATAGAAGAAAGCTTTTCCTTGGCCTGGGCGATCTCCCAGTGTATTTTCGACAGAAACATAATTTTATTTCCTTTTTGAGTCCTAATACAATTAGAAAACCTTTGGGACACGATTTTAATGAATTTTTGGGATCTTTTAGGGGACAATTAGGTAAGTATATATATGAGTTATTAACTCATATCAAAGGTTGGATTTTTTTTGGGGAGCCGAATCAAGAGAAGACGAAAGAGAAGACATCAAGAGAACAAGACTTCTTTGACGATCAAGACCTCTTCGAAGATTTCTTCTCCTAAGATTCATGCCGGGTTTTATCAATTATTGTTTTTCTAGATTAATCATGTTCTTCTAATTTTCTTTAGCCAAGGTAGACGATGAAACCTTGTTTTGATTAAGTGATTAATCCGTTATCCGTTTAATTCCTTTTAGAGCTTTAATGTTCATGGTTCGTTCTTGTTAGATTAATTAAATAGAATTTCTTTCATCTTAAATATCATGTATTTTTTATAGTTAGATATTGATTTGATTAATCCATGCTTGATGCTTACATATGTTCTATTAATTGCTTTTGATTTTTCGTCATCTTTTATTCGAATTGGGATACATAGAATGTTTAGAGATTCTTTGATTCTTTGTCTTCTTTCAATTGATCTTGATACGAAAAACGCTTAAGTAGTTTATGTTTGAAGCATAAGGGGAGCCTATATTTGATTTTCTTCTTCTGGACTTAATTTATGAATCTTTAGGGACGACAATAGATTGATTTCGGGCTGTCGTATGTTTTTGGGAATAAATTGATAATTGGATAATTGCTAAGTTAGACAATGGTGGATTCTGAAACCTTGGTATTTTACACAACTTGAATTCTCAATTTATCTTTTTAGCATATTTCATTATTCTTTAAAGTTAAACTCTTTCAACAAAAATCTCTTTAACTCAACTAGCCTAGAATAATAGTTAATTCGGATTAACTTATACCTTCCTCATAGCAGTCTCTGTGGGATCGACCTCGTTGTTACTTTTCTATATTCCAATAGATTCGTACACTTGCGAGTTAATTAAAATTTGACATCAAAATACTAGTCATAGTTTTGTCAATTTTTCAATGTAGGATAAGCCACTTGCTTATGCCTCGAACTATTTTTCCAACTCTACTTTTGCCAAGTAAATATATAATTTCGATGTTCACTTGTAAGAAAACACAAATCTACTTTTATTTTCCACAATGAAGAAATGAGTCTCACACAAAATTATGCTCAAACATGAAATAAAGTTCTAATTTTTTGAACATCTATAACTTATAAGTACTTCAAAAATAATTTCAAAACCACTAAACATGTGACTCATTCGCACTTTAAAAGTCTAATTGACCGTTTGATTTTGCAAAAAAGAAATAGAAATTTTGATAAAATTTGATGAAATTTGTGATTGAAAAATTGATAAAAGTTGTGACTCTCATGTATAGTTAAACATGATGTTTGGTGATGCTGAAATTATTTTTTAAATAGTTATAACTTATGGATCATATAGAATGTGTGAATAATGACTGAATGGTAAGTTGTGAGTCTTACAAAATGTGTTAATAGAAAATATGTTTGATCAATTTGACTAGCTGAAATTATAATTTAAGCAATGACAAACAAGCACCAATTGTTGATTTTGACTTCAATTTTTTTGCAAATTTTCAAGCAAACGAGAATCACTCCTTATGGGTTATTCTATTTTTAAGCGCATGTTTGGTGGTACTGAAATTATTTTTAAGTGTTTATAAGTTGTTGTTAATATAGAATGCGTAGATAATAAATGTGTAGTAAGTTATGAGTCTATTGTGTGAATAAAAATTATATTTGAGCAGCTTAAATTATAATTTAAGTTGAAGTAAATAAGCACTAAGTGCATGTTTGGTCAAACTTACATTATAATTTCAGCTAGTTAAACTTGTCAAATATATTTTTTATCAACACATTTTATATTACTTATCTACATATTTTATAAAATCTACAACCTATAAGAATTTTGCTACTTGTACACTCTCACTTACATCCCCACTTATACCTGCATATGTGTCAGATAATGATTTGACCAAATAATTATTTATTTGGCTAAATAAATAATGATTTTGACCAAATGTTTTACTTCAAAAGTGAGAGTGTAAGTATGAGTATAAGTGAGAGTGTACAAGTAGTAAAACCCAACTTATAAATACTTAAACAATAATTTATACACTCTTTGTACTAAAGTTTCCCATTCTCTCTCTAGAAGCACTTCGAATGAAAATCAGTGTATGATTAATCTTTAAATTCCATATAAAGACTCACTTATTTATAAAAAAGTTGAACTCCAACTTTGAGGGCTCCCACCACCCCTATCCTTGAGCCTTGGTGAAAGATGTAAATCGTAAGATGTGCCTCAGTGGAGAAAGGTTGAGAGCTTACTTTTTAACTGTAGTTGTAAGGAGCCTCTTCCATACCAAATGTAAAAATTGAACTCCCACCCTGCAGCTGTTAGCGAAGTTGAGACTACATCACTCTCACCTTTCAACTAATTGAACTATGTCTTGGAGGCGACACCCTTATTTATAGCCTCAATCACGAGTTGATGAGGGACAAAACTATCAACTCACAATAAGAAGAATTGTGGGGCCAACATGGCTAGTCTGGATTTTCCTTTGAATATTATGCATTTTAGCGGCTTTTAACTAATCTATTTTAATGCATATTTTAAAATATGTGCAGATAAAAAGTATATTTAATTTAATCAAACAAGCACATGCACATTAAGCAAATTTTATACAATAAAAAACATAACTTAACTAAAAGTAGAGTCCTTCGTAATATACGAATTAATGATACGAAGGACATGATTTTTATGATAACAAACAATTGATAAGAAATAATTCAAATGTGTTATGATAAAGGCGACATTGAACATGATAGCATGCATGAGATATTTATACAAAGATGTTGACATAACATAGTGGGACGTCCACGAGGAATTCTAACAATTTCATCACCGTTATCAACATAGACAATGACTTGAGGTTGAAATACTCAAATTGTTAGTTCAAATTTTTATTTATTATTACATTTATATCTTTAATTTTTTTTTTTTTATTGTATTCTTATCTTTAACATTTTTTTAATTAGCACGTCTTATTTTTAGAACAGTTTTTGTAATAGAGTAAAAAGACTCATTTGTCCTACTTATCACTTATTTTAAGATACGCTTGATGATAAATGATTTTTCTCCCCCTTTGAGTACGGCGGCGACAGTGGTGGAAACCTGCAAAAGGTGGTGAGGCTTTTTTCCCCTATGTCCACTCCGGCGTGATAATCAGTAGATGATTAAAGTATTTGTGTTAAATAGCAATATGGAGTGTAAAAGAATTGTGTGTTCTGTTTTTACTTAGGGAGTTGGCCTCTATTTATAGGGATGGCCTGCAGTTATTGATGATGGGTGTTCCTTCATCTCTCTCATTTGATAAGAGTATCTTTTCATCTTTCTCGTTTGATAACGGATGTCCTTTCATCTCCCTCATTATTATGAGTTAATGAGGGATGTTTCGTATTCCCGATAACTGGTGGTAACTGTCATTCTATGGGTCATCTGCCTGGCTAATCTGATGATATTTGAGTTATTACAGTCTATCTGTCAGAAGCGTGCTCATGAGACCCACGAGGTGGGCAAGTCGGTGAGGCAAGCGAATCGTTGAGGCGGGCGTGCCACCATAGCTAAATAACATACAACAACTGTCATTATTTATATCATCATAAGCCCCTATAATTTTTAGACGTGTACAATATGTTCTAATTAATGGAAAGTTAAAATTAAGTATGTAATGAAATAAAAATTAAAGATATAAATGTAACAATAAATAAATATTAAAGATTTTTAATCAAATTAAATTATGGTCTATTTACGAAAAAATGAGATGTCAATATAACTATCATGTTAATAATAATGGACTCTACATTTGCTTTTTTTTTTTTATTCAAGTGTGAAAAATAACATTTGGTACACTGTATTGGATTGAAGGGGATTATGATGTATTGTTTTATTGTGACGTTTGGTGCTACATAGTATTTGAAAAACGCATACATATTGAAAAATAAAATTCTTATTACAATTTTTTTATTTATAAGTAATTTTTCTTACTTATGTATTTATAAGTAATTTTTTTTTACTTATAACTGATTATTTACTTGTAAGACTTATAGGTGCCATTTTTACTGATGTGTAAATTTTAAACTAACAAGTAGTCTTTTACGTATAAGTAAAATGTTTCCTTATAAGTAAGTGATTTTTTACTTATTTAGTTATAAGGAATTTTTTTTTAATTATAAGCAATATAATAAAGAACATCACCTGGAGAGGCGGCCTAGTTTTAAAATTTCTAAGGCCCAACCCCTAGGTCACTCTCAATTTAAAATAAAAATTAAAATTAAAGGCATATATTCATCTACAAATCTGCTTCGTCTTTTCTCTCTGTTCGATTATCCGTCGCTTTCTGTATCATGCGGTAGAAGAAAAAGAGAAAAAAGGTTCTCTAGACTGGATTTGTGAGTAATATTGCGACAACAAGGCATTTATTTTATATTTTAGCCGTATTTGTAAACTCTAAGCAAAAGTGAAAGTTTTCAATTTTAGTTTACATACTTTAGAAGTTATTATACTTTGTCTCGCAAATACTTTCAAACAGATGATTATTATAGTCATCAAGATAATCCGTCTAATAGAGGTATCCATTTTTTCCTAAACCTCTCAAATTTCGGAGATCGATTAATTTTTTAATCAAATTCTCGATTTTCATATTAACATCATCCTCTCTTTTTTTGATCGGTATGCCATCACTTTATTTTTTTATTTGATTGATATGCCTATGAGAGTGTCCAATCTTTGAATTTTTTGAAATGATCGATGTACAACCAATTTTCCTGAAATTTAATAAAAAAGATTTTTGAAATTTGATGAAAAAGTATTTAGGGAAAAATAAGAGGATTTGATTTTAGAATTTGAATTATCATATTTGTATGAACATTGGTGTCGAAAATAGATTTTGGAAACTGAAACTTCGAGATAATTCTAAAATAATAGTTTTTATCTTATTTTGATAACCAGAAATACAATTTCCAATGAAAGTTCCACCAATTTATTTCAATGCGCAAACTAAACCATATATATTCAATTTGGTGAAGTCAGTGACAAAATTACGATTCAAGCGACTTTTCAAGAGAATTTTACAGCATTTTGAGAATATGAATGTAGTTTTTCCACTGTTTTAAAAAACTCGCTAGCATTGGCTTCATATTCGCTCAGGTCCAAAAAGTTTGAAACTTGACCTTTACATTTAATCACATTTTCTAAATTTTTCAGGTCTGCTACTGTGCATAAGCATTTATGAATTATACCCGGCAGGGGGCTCTCTCACTACAGTTGCAGTTTTAAAGTTTTTAGCTTTTGTATAAGAAAAAAAACTTTTTGATTAAAGATTTGTTTACTTAACCTAGGATGATTGCAGCATAGCTTTATTTGTGCTAATCGAAAAAATGTTTAAAGGGAGAAATATTTTTAAATAAATATGTTTTTATTAATATTTTATATTTTTTAAATTATCTTTGAGTTAATGTTATAATTGAACTCTTAATTTATTATTTATTAGAAGTTGAAAAGGCTAATCTCTATTTATTATATTTAATTACTGAATTTTAAAAATATTTTTTTTGAATTATGAAAATGAATTTGGTCAATTACAAGATTAATAGTAATTACTATTCCAGCAATAATATATTCAGCTTATTTAAAATCTAATTTGAAGTTTAAGATTGTTTTATTTGAAGGTAATTATGTAGTTTGTGAAGTCAATAAAAACTTTATTTGAAGATTTGTACTTGTGATTGTAGTTTTTGTTAGTTAATGAGAATGATTCTCTTTCAATGCTCTTCTTTTTTTTAAAAAAAAATAATTTGTGTTAGACTATAAATGTTACTATATATTTTTTAATTATTGTTCACGCTCATGCGTATTTGTATATTGTTTACATGTCTAATTGACTTGCGGCTTCAGATTTTCTAGACAAAAAATTTTTTTGTGGGCTAACTTCAATAATGGATTGAATCCACTATTGATACGTATTTTATTTCTATTGTTCCTTTTTATACTTTTGAATTGAATTGTTATATAATTTAATTAAACTAATTTTTCTTAACTATTTATGCTTTAATGTGAATAAGATGCTTAAATCGCTAGAATATTTAGTTTTGGTAATATTACTTTATTTTTCTATTACAATTTGGATAAGTTCACGTAAAGATATCTGGGCACTGAATTGTACAAATGAGAATGTTTAATTTTGCCAAGTTCTAATATAAATGTTCTTTTGTTTTCTTTTTTATACTTATTGATAAATTTACCTAACTTGAGGTGCTACGAGCCCAAATTGCATGCGATATTTTGAGTTAAAACCTCTTCATAGTTGGAGAACTGTATTAAATTACAAAGATTTATTATAAGTCATTTGTCATCTCATAAAGCAAGAAAATTCAACGGGTTTGAGTGCTCGATATATTTAAGAACTTATGTACACTAGTTTTTATTATTTTTGTTTGTGTTCTTTAATTGACATCATTTGACTATATTACAAACCTTAAAAATATATGTTTAATATTGGCCACACAATTGTAAAAAGTGATTTATTTGAATACAACAACAAACATTATATTTCATCGTATATTCTAATGTTAGATTTTTATATTTTAATGCAATATTAAATTAAGTTATAATTATTTAAATAATTAAATGAACATATATCTCACGACACCATTATTAAATCATGTATAACGCACGTTTTACATACTAGTAAAGTATAAAAGCCGTGTATCCTCCGGATAACGTTACCCAGTTGACGTGAACACAATAAAATTAGTTCGCATAAAAATAGTTCTAGTATTGTCGAACGGTGCCAAACGTTGTACGCCACTCTCAATTTTACATTTAACGGACATTGTCTATAATATTAGTACCATGCAACGTGAAGTTTTAACTTTGTTTGGGCAAATGTTGGTCGCTTTTTATTTTTGTTTTTTAAATATTTTAAAAACAGCAACGCCTGAATGGACTATAGTATTTTATCTTGGATCGATGCACGGCTCTTGAAATTAAAATATGAACCAGTAATAAAAAATTACACATTTACAACCCGATCGAATCATAAAAATACCAAGATTTAGATACTTACATCTTAGTCCCTCAAACAATTCTAACCCTAAACCCACACAAAAATGCCACATTCAGACACACAAATTCTCAAGCACGACTCCTGCAATAATTTTAAGATGAGGCACAAAGAGACTCCCCATAAACACTCTTTTCTCACTTGAAAAAAATGAAGAAGAATAAAAACTCTTAAAATTAGATGTGCAATCAGATAAAGAAAAGATGAAGAGAAAAATGGACTGAATCAGTTAGGGCAACAGAATGTCCTTTATATAGTAATCACTTCCAGTCGTTGATCTCCATCTCAATCCAATGGTCCACAAGCCTCCAAATGGCTACTGAATGATAGACAACCAAAGTTGCATTTTCAAGGATTAATTTTCCTGGCGGTCATTGAAGTTTTAGCAAAATTACAAAACGGTCACTGAAGTTACAAAGTTTTAGTATCGATCACTAAAATATACTAATGCGATCACCAACGGTCAATATGTTAAATTTTTAGATATTGTGTCACCGTAAGTGTCCACGTGGCATACAATTGATCGACATTTGTAAAAATTGACTCCACAATGACTTAATGTAATAATAACAATAAATTTGGACCACAAATAATGCACGTAAAATAAGAGGACCTAGCTGTAATTTCTGGACAATATCTAAATCAGATCCTCAACCGTTTGCACAACCCGATTTTTTCCAAAAAAACGATCTCAAATTGTAATTTTCTCTCCAATTAATTAAATCGAATTTTGCAAATGGTGTTGGGATATGATTTAGATATTGTCCATAAATTGTAGATAAATTCTTGTATTTTAGGTGCATCATTTGTGGTCTGAATTTATTGTTATTAGTACATTAAGTCCACGTGGCTTCAATTCTTGTCAAATGTCAACCGATTGTGTTCCACGTAAACACTTAATGGTGACATGTCATCAATTTACGATGAGAATTGAACAGAGTGACTGTTCTATAATTTTTCTGAAACTTCAGTTACCATCAGTGAAATTAACCCCATTTTCAAAGTAGCACCAATTTAGAGGTGTCAAGACGGGCGGGCCGACCGAACCGGCATCGGCCCACCCGCCTCGACCCGGAACCGCGGGTCGACCCGTGAACCGGGCGGGCTGTTCACGGGCCGAGAAGGCCAACCCGCGGGCCGTTCACGGGCCGAAGAGGCCAACCCGCGGGCCGGCCCGTGAACCGCTTTGATTTTTTAAAAAAAAAAAAATTGGGCAGAAAATTTAAACTTTCATATTTGAAATAATATTTAAAAAAAAATAAAAAAACAAATGGCAGAGAGTCATTTAAAGTAAAAGATGTGACAAATGCATTACGTTTTAGTCTTTAAATATATAAATAAAAAATAGAAATTGAATTAAAAAATTAACAAATGTGAATTTATCATTGTTATTTATTTTTTATTTAGTAATTTAACACATTTTTTGTTATATATGTAAACATTTTTTTTTTTGAATTACAATAAGTAACTAAATTTTTTTAGTAATTTCAAAAAAAAATTAATTTTTTATTCATACGGGCCGAACCGGATCGAACCGCGGCCCATATGGGCTCGACCCGTATGGGCCAACGGGTGGGTCGGACTTTTGAAAAAATTTCGTGGGCTGGGCTGACCCGGCCCGCAACCCGTAGTGGCGCGGGCTTTTTCGAACGCGGGCCGTTACCGGGCCTCATCGGAGGCGGGCCGGGTCCCGGATTGACACCACTAAGCACCATTATATTGGGTCAGAGTTTTCGAGCTTCTGCATAAGTTGGGTTTCAACAATCTCCTATATAAATGACCAATTTTTCTGAAGTCCAGCTTGATTTTTATCACGTCTCAAATATTATCGAATATACTCCATGTAAACTCCCGCTTATTCCATTTCATACGATTTTCAAATTCATTTATGTAATACATTACTATTGAAAATGAGGCTTTCAAAGTTCTCTATTTTGTAAGAAATTTGCCATCTCGTCTTCAAACAAATTCAAACAATCTCATTTCAAGTTTAGAATTCAACACATCTCAATTTTTGTATACACATTGCTTATTCTTTTAGTTTATGTCATAAATTTTAGATTTTTTAAGATAAATCATGATAATATGTATACATTTGAGTATGAACTTGTGATATCTACTTTAAAATTATGTAAGGTTGATTTTATTTGTGAATTATTGAGTTGAATTGATTGATGAACAAAATATTGAGTTTAATAAACAACAACAAACTATTAGTCTGTTATGTTTCACTAACCTAATGGTATGTTATGAATCATTTATAACAAACCATAACAGACTAATAATAACAAACCATTGAAAACACTTTATTGAGTTTAACAAATCATGAGTCTGTTATCTTTAAATAAACTAATGGTATGTTATAAACTATCCATAACAGATCATAACATACCTATAATAAAAGACCACAGCAGATTCTAACCAACTTAATGGTATATTAACTTCAATTACTAATTGACCTTAATCCGCCTTAAACGACAATGGTATTTAAGTCGTTGACTACAAAATATGCATTTGCCATTTAAATTTTATAAGTTATATTATTTACTTAGAATATATTTGGTAAAGATTTTTGTAGATTATAAGCAGTTTGTCCTACGGAATATATGAATAAAAAGTGGATAAAAGTTGTGTATCCTACGAAATGTGTAGATAAAAATAATATTTGACCAACTTATAAATACTTATAAATACAAGCAAATATACTCTTAGATGGCATGTTTGACAAGACTATTTAGCGAACGTAAAAGCAATACAAACTTCTTTCCATTTTTTTTCTAAATGATAAAAAGGTTTAAAAATAACAATACTCAAATGAATCTACGAGTGAAGGCCGTGTTGGCTAAATGGTCATGTTAAACAAGTGGAATTGCAATAGCGCCTAACTTATATCATTTAACTTGTTCTCTAATCTTGAAATATCAATGCCTCTAACCCTTAAATTTTCTTTAGTATTTTCTAAAGTCCAGATTGCACCGATGAGTGGCATAAGAAATTAAGAACCCTAGAAATTCAAGCCTCAATTTTAGAACACGTGATTATTGGTAAAACTAATGAACAAGGAATATTTCTCAAGTATCAATATCTAGGTCTATATTCACACTTAAAATAATCTCATTTCTTGTTTCAATTGATTTATAATTTCTAGGTAACTTGAGAACTTGAACTTCATGTTCTAATCACAATATAACTTTTTTTTTATGACTTGGTCAAATTACATGTCTTGGTCAACCTACATTTTGACTTTAGTCAAATTTGAGTTTGACCAAGTTAATTGTACAACCCTGAACTTTAATTATTTAATAATCAAGTCCTGGACTATTTTTGGAGCTACCAAATGGACTAAATCAGATCCATATAACCCAAATTTCGATAATTAGACTCAATCAATTCGACCCAAATGGTACAGTCCAATTATTAGTTTGGGGTCACTCTACTAATGTCCAATACTAAAGTCTCGAATTACATCCTCTTAATTTGCTATGCATATGTCTTACCTCCCGTCGGACATCAAATAATTAGTATAGGGGCGAAAATAACAGTTTTGCGATTTCTAATTATTCTCTCGCTTAAGCTCGCATTTTCACCGACGCCTTCATTGCAAACAACTCACAAATTTGATTTAATCATCATTAAATACTAAACTTAGATTTAAACTCATCAGAAGTAAAGATGTCAAAATATCCCGTCTTCGACCCATCCCACCCCGTCTCTTAAAAATTTTAGACAGTGCGAGAATGGTAACGGCCACCTTGTTGCCATCCCTAATCAAAAGATGTTGAAGATAATAATTAAATGATATACATGTGACCTTATCTAACGGATTAAGCCTTTAGATTAAGTGGTTCAACCTGATATTATAGCAGGCAAATGTTCTGAGTTCAAGTTTCACTGCCACCCACTAAAATGAATTGTACACGTGTTAGGCTTTGATGAGAAAAATAATAATAAATTTCGCCTATATGTAAGGGAGCGTGTTGAAGATAATATTTAAATGATATGCATGTGACATTATCTAACAGCTTAAAATTTTAGATCAAGTAATTTAGCAGAAGAATATACTTAAGTGGATTCATTTACCCAATGGATTGGCCGACAACTTTTGAAAGCGAAGATATGTTTACTACTTTGCTTGCTTTCGGCTCCCGATGTACCGATGTATTTGACCATATTAATTGATATCACTCACTAGCACATTTAAAACCCTTGAGTTCACAAACAACAACCACTATTCCGTTACGAATTAAGGCAATCCATAAAGCAGTCGCATGAGTTTAATCATTCATACGATCATATTATAGAATTAAACTCTACACATATTGATTTTGTCCAATACACTTTCAAGTGTACTATAGTCACTATTCATGAGTTTCACTCGCCACACTTAAGACCGATTGCATACCCTAATTGGTAGAGTAGTCGATTCTTATTAGAACAAAGTGACAACCTTTGATTTTCGGTCTAAGATTAATATTTTTTTATCGAAAAATAAATAGTGTCTCCATATGCTTCTCTACGCAAATACTCAATTTGTATGTCACCCACCTACATTAAAAATTACTTAGTTTATGTTTGATGAAGTTTAAAAGTAGTTTTTTAGTGGATTTTGAAAAAAATTGGTAAAATGTAGGGCTGCAAAAAAAAATCACGAAACCGTAAATCGAACTAAATCCATTGGTTTGAAACTGTTGGTTCGGGTCTACGTGGACCCACGGTTTTTTTTTTCTTAAACCGAACAAAACCTTTTCAAAATAGTTTGGTTTAGGTTTCAATTTTTAAAAACCGCATAAAACCGAACCGAACCGCTTTTCAATTTTTAAGTTAAAAAATAATTTTATTAAACCCAATTCACAGCAGGACTTAAGCAGTATCTCACATTGAATTGTTATTTCTAACAGTTTTTGCATTTCCAAATGCTTCAAGTACTGGATTTGACTGCAATGAACCACTCAGTGACCTTTAGATATATCATAGATAAAGGTGATCATGAAGAGTACAAAAAATTTAAATGTGGACTAGTTATAAAAGATCAACACTAAAAATTATATGCCTAGTTATAAGTTTGAAATTAAAGAAGGGCACTTGTGAAATTTGGACTTCTTGTTAAGCTTCACATTCTAGCATTCTTTATAAAGTTCTTGTTTATAAAAAATAAAAAAAAAATAAAAACACACACACATAATTTGGACAATGAAAGAAAGAAGCAAACAGTTTAATGCAGTTTTTTATATTTGATATTTTCTTATAACTCTAACTTAGCAATAAAACTCAAACACCTTGTTTTCTAAATTACATTGAAAATTACCATATCAAATACTTGCTTTCATGTATCATTTGCATGAAACCATGAACTCATAAAGACTTTCATGATAACACATTTAGACAGTCACAATGCATACTCTTGAAAGTACAAGGTCACTTAAGTTTAATGGTGTTGTCAAGCAGAAAACCAATAATTAGATTATTTGTCTTACCTCGATAACTTGTTGCTCTACAGTTCGTTCTTCAGTGCCTTTACGGCCACCCAATTCAAAAAATGATAATTTTCAATATTAAAAAAGCTCAATTCTTCAAAATTAAAAAAGTCCAATTCTTTAACATTGATGTGTTCAGAGTTCAGAGTTCAGACTCTGAAATCTGGTTTGCTGATAAAGGAATGTTATTGTACTGCTGCTACTTTTGTTGATGAAGCTAGAAAGGGTGCTGCTACTTCTATATTGTTGCTTGTAAAAGTTTTGAGTGGAGAAATCTATTGGCATGTTGTTAGATGCTAACTTACTACTACTTTTTTGCATCTTTGTTTGTATTTCGAATTTTAGACAAATGTAAATGTAATTTAATATTTAACATTATTAGTTCTCGTTTAAACTTATATATGTTAACTTGTTTTAAATATATTATTATAATATCGATAAGTAAACCGCGGATTAAAACCGAACCAAACCGCAAATAATGGTTTGATTTGGTTTGGTTTGAAAAATAATATGGTTTGGTTTGGTTTGGAATTTTTCCAAACCGCATGAAATAGTTTGAGTTGAAAATATGGTACAAACTGCCCAAACCGAACCGCGTTCACTCCTAGTAAAATGTGTGATTAAAAAGTTGATAAAAAAATTGTGGGTCTCATAAAATATATTGTTGAAAATGAGTTTAAGGAAAAAAGAGTTTAAAAAAACTAAACCAAACATGCTCTTAATCGTAGAGGTATGATCTCCTACCCCAAGTGGACAATTATTATGTTGTCCACATCCAATGTGTCACTTACACATTGGATGAATTGTTGATGTAATATTTACTTATGTGGACAATTCATCCAATGTATAAGTGACACATTGAATGTGGACAACATACAAATTGCTCAATGAAAATAAGAGATAACTCCTCGTTAATCGTATGTTCAATATAAATGCAATAATTATTTAAAACATAACAAATAAACTATATTTATATAAATTGTGTTTAGTTTTGATTAAAATAAAATAAAAAATTGTAAAAGTTAATAAAAAATAATGAAATGTGTTGTTAAAAAATTGTAAAAATTGTAAATTGTAATTTTGACCATTAAAATTGTACTTATTTTGATCACTAAAATCAAGGATTTAGAGGACCAAAGTTTGAAGATGTATAAAGTTGAATGGCCTAAGATGTAATTTTTGGAGGGCTTAACTGGAAGATAATTGAAAATTTGAGGACTAAAGTATATAGATGTAAAAAGTTGAAGGACCTAAGATGTAATTTTTGGAGGACTTAAATGAAAGATAATTGAAAATTTGGAGACCAAAGTATAAAGATGTAAAAATTGAAGGACCTAAGATGCAATTTTTGAAAGACTTAACTGAAAGATAATTAAAAATTTAGGGACCAAAATTTGAAGATATAAAAATTTGAAGGACCTTAGATGTAATTTTTGAGGTATTTATTATAAAATTTATTTTGAAGTATTTTCAGCTTGGTCCTTATATTATAGAGGTATTCATTGAGGTCGAAATTTATTATAATTAGTGGGTAAAGTACACATGTCAATAATTTTGCCTTGTGTCATCTAAATGTGTGTCACATGGATATTTACAAGTAACACGTCAATAAGTTAATTGGAGAATTTCAGTGAGTGACCTTTGGTGTAAGTTTTAGTAAACTTTAGTGATCACTACTGAAATTTTGTTACTTCAGTGATGATTTTATAATTTCAATGAAACTTTAGTCACCATAAGTGAAATTAACCCAATCTTGATAACATTCCAAATGTTTAACTATGACACCATAGTTTTATATTTTTTAGTACATATCCCAACATTTCTCTTATTGGAAACTAAGCTCGTTGCTTTTAAGAAAATAGGTAAAAAAATAAACAAGCAATAATTTGTGCGAAAACATTGGGATGGGGGATGGGACATAGCCGGTGAATCAGGTCAGGTCACGTGCAGCTGTAAATTCGAGGAATGAAAAAGCCTGTGGTTTTCTTGTTTCAGATAGAAGAGGACAAGACGATGTCGTAAAAGAGTTTCAACTTTTGCAGCCAACTGCTACATTTATTAATTAGGGCAGTAATTCCAACTTTTGTTCTCAAACACTGTGCTAAAGGTAAATTGAATTATTTATTTACATAATAGATACAAAATTAAATGTAGAGATAAGAAGAGTCAAACATGCAGAGACAGGAAAGAAAAGTAACAAATGGAAAAAGCTGACACAGTAATGATACCGTTGAAAGCAAAATGTCAAATGCTACGTTGCGTTTTAGGGAACTCATGTTTGACACTATACCTGCTACTGCTTTTGCATTGCATGCCCCTCTTGTCATGTACCCCTACCTCCCGTCACCATCCCCTCACCATCCCCTCACCCCTCACACCTTCCCCTTTTTTTTTTTTTTTTTTTTTTATTTTTATCGACACCTTCCCCCCTTTCTATACGCGTTTAAGAGTGTATTTAGTAGTATTGAAATTATTTTTAAAATATTAAAATTATAAATTATAAATTATTGATTGTAAATTATAGATTTTATAAAAATCACTTGTTTGAAAATATTTAAATTATAATTTCAGCTCATTAAATTAATCAAACACATTTTTTATCCACATATTTTATAGAATTCGTAACTTATAATCTATTTTTTATCCACATATTTACCAACAATTTATCATATAAACACTATCAAACATGTGCTAAAATTATGAGAAAATTAGGATTGAGATTGAAATCGTAAACGACTTTCAATTGAATAAAAAAATGTTATTATTTATTAATTTTAATTTGCATGAAAGTTATGTGTAATTTTATTGTTCAGATTGACAGTTCTAGTCAAGTGGAAATTCTATTTCACAAATTTAAATAGATTTAAAATCTAGAATTTTATTTTTGAATGATGAGATGTTATATATAAAGGTTGAGAAGCTCATCTTTAATTCTTTAAAAAAATTAAATTTCCAAAAGGTATACAAATTTAAATTGTGAAAAAACAATGAAAGGGCTGCAATTTATTTCTAAGTAAATACAAAATTATAAAAGTTGAAAACGACATGCAATTTGAGTGGTAAGACCACTATTCTAACGGGATTATAAAATTGAAGGTGAAGCGTTTCCACAAAACATGAGGTGGTGAAAATGAAAGTCCGCTTATTTCTAGTTTATTTCCAATTTATGCACTTTTGACTTGCACGATATGAACTGAATAATTTAAGAAGAAAATAAATTATAATATTATAGTAATCGACTATATTTACTTGTATTAATTGCATATTCTTTATAATTTATAGATTATTAACAGTGAAATTTATGGAATATGTAAATAAAAAATAAATAAATATTATAAATTTTACAAAATATATTAATAAAAATAATATTTAATCAATTTATTATAATTACTTATAAATACCGACCAAGATACACTTAATGTGAACGTGGAACAAATGCCTTTATGAATTGAATTCTCTGGAGGGGTTTCAACATTGACCCCATGTCCCCTGCCAAGTCTCTGAAGTGACTTTAAGATAAAATAACAATTTACATACGCAAGTGGTGATCTCCTCCCACAGTTGGTAGGATTTATGTTGCATACTGTCTATATGTCATGTGGGCATTGAAGTTCACATGACACGTGTCATGTGGGCTTTATATTTTCTCCCCACCATGGAGAGGAGATCATTACCGATGGTAATAAATAATTGATCAAAAAAATTTGTTAACATTGAATGAATTTCTTTTTTGCCAATTGCATGAACAACATAAATTCTTCTCACTTTAGTGAGGAGATCACCACTCTTACATACACATCCTTCACTTTTTATTGTTAAATAGAATACTTTGTGCTTGAAATTACATTATATTCATATAAATGAACTTTAGCTATCTCATATGAGGATAAATAATGTGCAACGAGGGAATGTTAAACTTTTTATAATATTCGATTATCATCATTTGAATGAGCTAACTCGTGAATTTAAGAGCAATATTGTTGCTTCTTAAGAATCTTTCTCAACTTTATGCGTTTTGTGGCTTAGAATTTATAACCACGTCTCATATGTAAATTATTATAAAGTCATATAACTACTAACTAGGTAAAGAGCAATCTAGAAGATGGTCGAATGGGTTGTCTCCAAATTTTCGATTACAGCCAAAATAATTCCAAATTAATCAAACTGGAATTTTGTTTTTCACAATGCTCTCAAACTCGTTCGAACACCCGTATGAAAAGTTCATTTACACTACTGCAGTGACTTAGGGCATCTCCAATCCATCGCCAAATTAAAGTGAAAACGCGCAGATGGAGCAAATCTCTTCTCCAACCCAACGCCAAATAGCTGCGCCATTTTGGAAAGATGAACAGTGCTGCGCCATATATGGCGCAGCACTGTAGCAATGAAGATGAATTTGGCGTGAAAAATTATTCCACTTTTACCTCTGATTGGCTGAAGTGAACATTTTTTTTCCATTTGTGTCCTTTTTTATTTGAAGTTTAATTGATTTGTGATATAAAATGATTTATAATGTTTTGACGTCTTTTTTTTTTTTGGAATCTGTCCAATTTATTTTTTATTATGTTAAATGTTTTTGAAATTGTGTCATTTAGTATCATGCATTTTCTTATTTTTTTTTAATAAATGCAATAATTACGGAAATTAAATGTAATTTACAATTTATATATTTAATATAAAATTATAAATACACTATATAATTAACTAATTTTTAAATTAAATTATTATTCAAAATTACAAATATAAATATATGATAATAGACATTGTTCATTTGGTGCAATATTTGAAGTAATGAGTTGGAGATGACATTTGGATTTAGTGTGAAAGTTGTACTATTTTAGTGCAAAAGTTACACTAATTTAAAGGTATGAGTTAAAGATGTCCTTAAAAAATGGAAACTTGATAAATGCAGATGACATAAGCGATGTACTGTTTTTCTAATGATGTTAATGATTTTGTTTGAACATAGAGATGAACATGTTTTTTTTTTTTTTTTTTTTTTTTTTTTTTTTTTTTTTTGATACCCAGATATCCTAGCTTCGCTAGACTATATCCTGAACCCCCAAGACCCTTGCCCCTAGAACCTTGGAGGAGGTAAATCGCGGGTTATGCCTCAACTGGCTCCCAGGTTCCCCTCATCCGACCGTACACTTCTGCGCACAAGGAGCCGCCTCCAAAGTGATTGCTCCATACCGAATAAAATCCAGCCGCAGGTTCCCACCAAGATTCGAACTCCCACCCTGCCGCTGGAAGCAAGCCTTATGTTGATTGTTCCACCAGTTGAGCTATGCTCCGGGGGGCTAGATGAACATGTTTCTTGAGAGATTACAAGGACTTATAATAAAATCAGAAATTCTATTATGCATTATAACGTGGTGAATTCCTAAGGGAAAATTTCACGGGTCGGTATGTCATTGATAAACAATTCATTGTGAAAACATGATATGGTCGTATCAATTAGATTTGAAATTATAAATTAGTTTATTTAACTAAAAAAATTTCCTTGATAGCATGATATTTTTTACAATTCTTGATCAAATAAATCATTTGAGCCAAATAAATTAGTTTATAATCCACACCAAACAAGCTCTTAAACTTTAAAAGAATAGATAAAAATATGGAAACTTTGAAATTCTGGAATTATGAGCCAGTTCACGAGTTTGGTCGAACTTAGACAGCTGAAATAAAGAATGCACAAAATCTTTACTGAATTTAAACACAATTCTCAGAACTTCATCAATTCAAATATGAATTTATCAAACATATAAATTACACGAAAATCCAACCCTAAAGATAGATTAAAATAGGTTAAATCATTTAGTTATGTAGATATATACCAAACGTTTTGTATTTTCTTCTTTTTGTTCCTTGTTAAGAAATTTCCTCCAAGGAACACGACATACTATTCGTTTAGTATCTATTTGATTTTGTTAAAAATTGAATTTTTTTTGTAAATTTTAATAAAAGTCAATGAAGTATGTGGTTGAAAAATTGATAAAAGTCATTGGTCTCATGAAATGTGTGGTTAAAAACTTACAATTAATTATTAAGAGTTTGTTTGGTTTCGCTTAAAAATTTGCTAAAAAATCAAAGTCAAAGTTAACAATTAATTTTAGCCACACATTTTATCAATTTTTATCAAAATCTACTAAAAAAAACTAATTTTTAACAAAATTAAACATTAACTAACACAGAAATTAATTATAATTGACACTTTGGGCAGCTTATATCTAGAATGCCCTTGCATGGAACCCAAGTACATACCTAATTAATAAACATGCAACAAATTTAAATAATAATCAACCATTTTATTTATGAGTGGCACGTGCCGTACATTTGGCAAGTAATACTAACAACACTGTGTTCTTGGTTATTATCTACTAGGATTAATAAAAAAATGCTGTTCACAGGTGATTTAATTTGATAATATCAAAGAAACATTATTAAAATTTTGGTCATTTGTTGTACGATTGAATTTTGATTTTATTTGCATGGAATTTTGGTATAAGCCAAATGTGATGGACAAGGATAATTTGGACTAACCAAATCTACCACATAACAAGGATTGGAATTTCATATGAGATCTATTACAGTATCGTTCTTGTACTATATTGTATAAATTGGTATAGTTTTGATATATTTTCTAAATGTATGATATTTTTTTTATATATTTATAGCCATTAAAGTTACTTAAAAGTAGAATTTTTGGCACTTGAAGATATTATAATTCTTATCCGAGTTAGGTGGCAAGACCTAATACGATAAATTAATATTCATGTGATTTTGTAATTTAAATTTTTTTATTGCGGTAAGTCTTGGAAACTTTGTGATTCGATGTCAAGATCCTTTTAAGTTTTGTAAGTTGAAGAATCAACACTAATAGTATATGTTGCCACACAGCAAAGTAAATAAAGAAACGAGGTTGAATCGCAATCCTCTGAAATTGTAATACTTCCATCCATATCAAATATAAGAATGAGTCGGGATTAATTACACTCCTAAAGATTAAAAAGGAGAGCAAAGACTAGAATTATGAATCTAGGAAGGCTATTAAGTCGATCATTACATGGTGCCAATTTTTTTTTTTTCATTTTACTTGACAAATTAATGTCAATAAGGCGATAAGATCAATATCCGAGCATAGAGTCTCGAGTCAGCCCAAAAGTTTGGACTAGAATTATATAACCTTACTCATACTAGCCAAGATCGATTAAGAGGGTTGTCGAGCTTCAAAGCCTAGCTTGCACTATTAAAAGTTAAGCTAAAATTAAAGCGAGAGACTGACTTAGCACCAAATTGACAAAGTTGGCAAGGCCAACACTACTTGTGGAAGCGTCAAGCAACATAACGCTACAAAATATGTAATGTACTTCAAACTCGAGTATGGTATGATTTCGATAAAATAATTGCGTACCGATTTTTTATTTTACACATAAAAAGAATGATTCCGTTAAACGAAGGATGAGATATAAACGTGACATGACAAATTAGGTAATAGGACAATATCCATTTTAATGTATATCTATAAACTAATTTGATCTTCAAAATGAATTGATAGTTATCTCTATCTCTATTAGCTAATATCCCTAATCAAATTTCTATTTTGTAGATTTTTTTGTCGATGGCGAGTCGTCAAAGTTGAAGCTTTTTCCAATTTCAGTATATTAAAATTTAATTATAAAAGATATTAGTCGATACATGAACCCAATCAATTATTAAAGTTTCGAAAAAGGCGTCTAAAGCCATGTAAATGAAAAAGAGGGCAGGAAAATCGGCGAGCTCAATGTCGCTGGTGTTCGAGGTTTATCGTAAATGGTAAAGCTATTGGAAGCTTCCCAACACAAAGTCAAACGCTCAAAGACACAGATTGGGGGGGCACAGAGGGACATATCATCAAACCCTCCGTCATTTCAACTACAGCTAGCCACCACTTCACCGCCACAAATAGGCTGCACCACCGCTCTCACCGCCACTTCAATCTCTACTCTTTACATATCACAATTGCATGCATTCAAACTGTTTGTATCTTTGTTTCATCATAAATATCATAGCACCGGCCATTTACATGGTGGCAGTACGATGAAACATGGCACCATACAGATACATCCAAAAGGCAAGCAGTGCAGTATTTTAGAACAAACCCTAGAACGTCGTGTTGGAGATCACAGAATCCCAATGCTCTTGTCCCAATCCTTGCACCCCTTATCTCCTTGGCCCCTCTAAGCTCGAAAAACACTATTCTTTAAGCATCAAATCAAATACAGGCATATTAATCCCTTATTATTGATCTATTTCGATGAAGAAGAACCAGTTCCAAAGATTTAAATTTCGTCGGCTAGTTAAGGTTGTTGCAGTTGTGTTTGAATATGGCGAGTGCTTTTACTTTGAAGGGAGATAATCATATTGCAAATGTCAATGGCAGCGGTGGTGAAAGTAGTAGTGAGAGCCCGATGACTACTGGCTCCTCTAACGCGCCATTGCATTCTACTCTTCTGGATCAAGGCCCGTCGGACAACGGCAAGACGGTGAGAAAAAGGGCGGCGTCGGAGATGGAACTTCAAGCAGGCAACGTCGGTGACTACCATAATAGGTTTCTCCGCCGTACAGCAACACCGCCTCTGGGTGATTTTGGGGTCTGTTCTTTTCTGGGTGGTGCTGATCTTAATAGTCCTAATCCACTACGTTCAACCCACGTAGCCAACTACTCCACTATGATGACGATGTTACCATCTTCCACGAATTTGACGTCAGGAAAGTGCGGATCTGGTTCCGAACCTGTCATTTCTACCACAAACTTAAATTACCATCACCATCTTCAACATCAGCAAACACAACAATCCCAAATTCAAAATCTTACGTCTACCCCTTCTGTATGTGTTTTCTCCGGCTTGCCTTTGTTCCCTCCTGAGAAAACCCAGAACCCCGGTTTGCA
The DNA here is from genome assembly GCA_030279155.1 of Forsythia viridissima. Taxonomy (NCBI): domain Eukaryota; kingdom Viridiplantae; phylum Streptophyta; class Magnoliopsida; order Lamiales; family Oleaceae; genus Forsythia; species Forsythia viridissima. The sequence goes on along the minus strand of CM059034.1, from coordinate 26,017,287 downwards.
GCTTTCTCCATCCCCCGGTGCCGTGCTGTTACCGAGTAATACTACTGCCTCAACCGGTGCAATTTCCATGGAGGAGGGTGCGGCCGCTACGGCATGGATCGATGGCATAATAAAAGATCTTATCCACAGCTCCAATAATGTCTCTATACCTCAACTAATCCTCAACGTAAGAGAGATTATCCACCCTTCCAACCCTAATCTTGCAGCCGTTCTTGAATACAGGCTTCGTTCTCTTACTGCTACTGATTCGGTCACAAATTACCCCGGGAGGAAGGAAGCGTTGCCACCGACGAGTTTGCAACGACAGGACCAGCATGGGCAAGGGCAGTTACAGGTAGGCACTTCAGGGCTCCGGCTGTATGTGGACGACAATTTGTTCACTCATAACCTTTCCGAATCCATGAATCCACACATGAGTTGGCCGGTTGTCACACTACCGGTGAATGCTTCCGGGAACAGCCAGTACCTTCGGAGCAATCCTAGTGCAGTTACCGCAATTCCTACCAGTGTTTGTTTCACTGTGCCTACAACTATGGTTGCTAATTCGACTGATCAGGTGCACCAGTCTCCTCAGCCTGAAACCCATCCCGAGCAGCCCACGGAGCAGCAACAGCAACAACAGAGTCAGTCGGCTGGGGCGGCGGCAACAACAACAATAACGTCCCCTTCTAGAACCGCAGCGGAAGCAATCAGGGAGAGGAAAGAAGAAATGCGACAGAAACGAAGAGACGAAGAAGGCTTACACCTCTTGACCTTACTCCTCCAGTGTGCTGAGGCTGTATCCGCTGATAACATGGAGGAAGCAAATAGAATGCTGCTGGAAATCTCTGAACTGGCAACGCCGTTTGGCACTTCAGCGCAGCGTGTCGCCGCATATTTCTCAGAGGCAATGTCGGCAAGGATAGTAAACTCGTGCTTGGGAATATACGCTGCGCTGCCAATGGTACCACATAGCCAGAAAATGGCGTCAGCCTTCCAAGTGTTTAACGGCATCAGCCCTTTTGTGAAGTTTTCACATTTCACGGCGAACCAGGCCATTCAAGAAGCATTTGAGAGGGAGGATAGAGTGCACATTATAGACCTTGACATAATGCAAGGCCTACAATGGCCGGGACTCTTCCACATACTGGCGTCACGGCCGGGTGGACCACCATTTGTTCGACTCACCGGGCTGGGCAACTCAATGGAGGCCCTAGAGGCCACTGGCAAACGATTGTCTGATTTCGCAGAAAAATTGGGATTACCATTTGAGTTTTCTCCCGTAGCTGATAAAATTGGAAATTTAAACCCGCAAAGGTTGAGCATAAGTGAGACGGAGGCTGTTGCTGTTCACTGGTTGCAGCATTCTCTCTACGATGTCACTGGCTCAGACACCAATGCCCTTTGGCTCTTGCAAAGGTAACAACAATGGCGTCCTCCACCCCCACACTCGTTATCAGCTTTCATTGATTGCATATTTTCTAAATTTCCAACGATCACCTGAATTTCTTAACATTTTAGAGAATCCCTAATTGTTTCTCATTAGTTCTCTTAATACTTTTATTGTTTGTCAGGTTTGCTTGTACTTATTCGTTATTCTGTAGATAGTTTTTTTTTATTTTTTATTTTTTGTTAAATTGAAAATAAGAGAAAAGTAATTTATTCAAACTTAAGTTACTTAAAAATAACTATTACTTAGTTTTTCAAACATGCTCGGGGAAATTATAGTATCCGTGATTTGATTTGCAAATGTATAGGACATCCAGAAAAGGGAAATGAAATTGGAGAGTATTTCTTGCTCTGATAGTCTGATAGTCCCAAATTACTAAATGTTTCATATTTTAGCTTTTGCTCAGTAATGAGTAGGCATGAAAGTAGATTCTTTTTTGTTGAAAATGTTTTGCAGATTAAGTCCAAAAGTGGTCACAGTCGTAGAGCAAGATTTGAGCCATGCTGGTTCATTCTTGGGAAGATTTGTGGAGGCCATACATTACTACTCAGCCTTGTTTGACTCATTGGGAGCTTGCTATGGGGAAGAGAGTGAGGAAAGACACATGGTGGAGCAACAGCTTTTATCAAGGGAGATAAGAAATGTGTTGGCTGTGGGTGGTCCTTCAAGAAGTGGGGAGGTGAAATTCAACAACTGGAGAGAAAAGCTTCATCAATCAGGTTTCAAAGGTATATCTTTGGGTGGCAATGCTGCAGCACAAGCCACTCTTTTGCTTGGAATGTTCCCTTCTGATGGTTACACCTTGGTGGAGGACAACGGCGCCCTCAAACTTGGTTGGAGAGATCTATGCTTGCTCACTGCCTCCGCGTGGCGACCCAACTCCCACCATTTTCCATCCTCCATCCACTAGAACAGCGACTGCCAGTGCGCCTAATGCTGCCTCCTCTTTTGGATTACTTTGTAACGTGATTTTGTTTGAGAAAACTTCTTACTCTTCAATGATAGACATTAATGTTATACTTAATTTTGAAGTATGAAATTGAATGAGATTCTTCGTATTTAGCATGTTCCCTGAGCTTTAAACCAAATAGAAGTTGATTTAATTTAAATTTTTGTTCTACAGAGCTTAGGCAATTCTTGGTATTTAGCATGTTCTTGAAAGATTGTGCTTCCACTACAAATGAAGATCTTATACAGAAGTGTGAATTGTGACTTAGCCAAAGGCTTTGTATAAACTCCGCAAGTTGATCGTAAGAGGAGACGCACGATTAGCAGTAAGAGACTATTTGAGACTTTGTTATGGTAATCAAGATAATGTGTGTCATTTTTGAGTCAAAAAGATTGGGCTTCGACCAGAAACAGCGATCTTGAATAGAAGTGTGAACTCTGTGACTTGGTCAAAATCATTGTATGTACTCAACAAGTTGATCATGATTGACACTAAGAGAACGATTAGAGGCTATCACTCACAAAATGGAAGTCAAGAGCAATGTGATTCACCTTTGAGTGAGGTGCTCTTAGTTGGAATTTGTCCATTTTTTCCATTCATTCCCTGATGAGTCTCGGTCTACCAAACTTTACCGAATGTATGGACGAATTCCTCGCTTCATCCAAATGTGTAGAAGACTCTAGCCGCACTTAAAAGCCGAGTACTCTACCGTTGAGTTAGCAACCCGAAGAAAATATAAAAAATTTAAACATAATTTAAATATTTTAATTTATTTAAATTTTAATTATTTGTATTTGTGGCATTTTAAAATAAAATATCATTTAATTATATCATCTTGAACTACCATTTGTTTGTAGATCATTTTGATATCATAAATTGTGTACTTAAGTTGTTGATAACAAAAAGATTTAATTTATAATTCGACCTAAATTTTGTAGTCCACGATCAGTAAATAAAGAATGACATTTTATTTTGTTAAGATCGTCTCAATTTTATTAAAGTTTATCTAAGACTTGTGTAATAAAATTGAAAGTGTATTTGGAATGTATTGGATTGGACCACATGAAATTTAATTTGTGATATCGGCCAAATAAATTTAATTTCACTTTATTGTCATATATAGTGCCTTAATCATGAAGTTGAAGTTCTTTAATGTATCAATGAGTGAAATCAAATTACTGGTCAATATTTCGACACTTTAAAAATTAAAGTGAAATAACGAAGATCATATATTTGCAATATAGAATTTTTCACATATTTAATAGGCACGATTATGGCCTCAAATGATTTTTTTTCTGGACAGTTAAATCTGAGCTCAATAATTTGACATTGATTGTTGAAGTAATATTGTGATGCGATCACGTGGAACTGTCATAAGGAAGATAGGATTTGAGGATTTACATCTATTTGGGAAAGGACATTTTGGTCATTTCAGCCTTGTTCCGAAATTTCTAAATGATTGACGAGGGTAGTACACAATAACGACGAATCAGATGATATAATTTTGATTATAAAGTTTCAGTAATAATAGTTGAATTGAGAGTGCAATTTCATTCTTCTAGTGGAATGAAATGAAATTAGTAAATTATCTTGGTCGGACAAGATTTGACTCGATCAAGAATAATTTATTGGAGCTTAGTTTAATTGGATCTGACCAGGTCCCTTTGGTGTTTTTAAAATAAGAATCGAATAAATTATAAGAATTATAATTTATCATGAATTGTGGAAGAGTTTAATTGGACATAGTGCTACGTGTACTAGACACGTCGCAATGTTGTGTGTCATACACATGTTGGGAATGCGTCAATTCGACGTATGTCACCTAATTATGGGAATGAGATAATTTGCAAGAGGAAATTAATTTATTCTTTTTTCTTATAGATGGCTAACCACATTAATATTAATGAAAAACTACAGTTGAAATCTGTGTGGTTAATGGAGGCACAAATGTCGAAGGTGTATACAAGAAAAGTTTTTCAAATTATAAATTTTTTTTACAATATGTAGTGTTTGGTCTTCAGATTCAATTGAATTTCTTGGTGTTACCAACACAGATTTTAATAGATTCAATTGAAATTTAGGTGTACTCAACTCAGATTTAAACAGATTCTTTTGAAATTTAGGTATTCCCAACTACTAGTGGATTTCTAAAGATTTTATTAATTAGAAAATTTAAACATATTTGCATTGGTTCCGAGCTCATAAATATTGATACTAAATTCTTTAGGAATTCTATTCTCACTCCCTCAAAATTTCAATCTAACTCTTCTCTTACGCATATCTTCCTGTCACATCTCTCTTCAATTTGTGCCACAAGTTTTTGTAGTAAACTCTTATTCTTGATTTTCAATTTATATTAGCATATAAATTTATTGAATTTTTTATTTTAATATTTTTTTTTGTACAATTGTCAAACATCGTCTTTGAACTTGATACGCCATGACCATTCATTGAACTAAATAATTGGAATGAAAAATATAAATACTAAATATTAATTAGATAATTAGTCTAATACGATATAGGGTAATTATATATTGGACTGTAAAATCAGTATAGCACTAATTTTTTTTAACTTAAAAAAATTTACTCGTCAACTGCGACACATGTAAATTATCTTTTAAGCCATAAAATAATTTTTTATATAAGATGGTTAAACAACTGATTTTAAAAGAGAATGAATCATAAATATCCATTATCTAATATCGGATATGAAAGAGAAAATTTTATATATAAAAAAAAAAAGACAAGTATAAAGAAAATGAAAATTAAAACTTTATTTCAATGTTTTATTTCAAGAAGCCTTGCTATTTAATCATTTTTTAAAAAAATTTAAAACTGAGAAAATTGACAATAATAATGTGAATCCCCCTAAACAATGGATCTAATTGCGCTTCGAGTTTAAAGACGACGGATGACCAATTTATTAGTTTATTTCCTAGGAGCTTAGTTGACATAGCCGTCGGATTGGTATACTTCCCAATCCATCGGATCATTTACCATCATTTACCTCTTTGACTGAAAATAGTTTTTACTTCTTTGTATTTCAAGAATTTCTCTTTCCAAAATTCTACTCAAAATATTTGTTTATGTAGGACACTCACTTGAACTATTTAGAATAAAAATAATGTAACATTACTATTTTTAATAAAAAGACCACAAATCCATGAAAATTAATAAAAATCCATAAGAATAAATTGAAATTTATAATATAGAATTTTGGTAAAATCTTATACATTCTGTGGAATTCTATTCAAATTCATAAATATTAATAAATCTTTTAAATTTTGAGTACTTAGAGCATCTCCAATGTGCACCATCTATTGTTTTTCAAACGTGCCATATAAACACAGATAAACGGATTTATAAAAAAACTCTCTCCAATGCATGCTGACTAGAACTTCGTTCCGTATAAATTTAAACGGACTTTTAAAAGGAGTGACTCAACAAATTTAAACCCAACTCAACATTTTATTAAAAAAAATTCGAACAAGGGAAATAAAAATTAAAGACTCGTCAGTTTAAAAAAATTAATGCCATATAAGCGTTAATATTAGTTTTAGACGGAATCCATTAGAGATGAATTTTTAATTTAACCGTCTATACAATAGACGTAGTATCACATAGACTCAAAGTCTGTCTATTTTACTTGCCATGTAGACTTCAATAGACATAGTACATTAGATGCTCTTAGAAGATCAAAAGTGTGTGTGTGTGTGTGTGTGTATCCTTACAATAATATACGAGTTTTAAATTTATCACTGTACAATTTTTCGTCCAACACGTCGTTGTTTTACAACTACCATTTAATTTTATCACCCACTTCACTTACCTACTTTCTGCCTTTTTACTTTCTACCGTTTGGAAAGCCAATTTTATCTTCATTTTCTATATTTGTTTCCATTCCATTCCATTGGAGCTTAGAATTTAGCCGCCTGATTGTTCGTCTCTTTCTATACTTGTTCTATTGGAGCTAATAATTCAGACTGTTCTCTACAAACAAGTTCTGTAAGTGTATATTATATGTATGGCAATGACAAAATTTTTAAGCAGAACTTCTTTTTTATTTATACTCTATTAATTTTTCCATAGTTTTAGAAAATTTCAAATCAAATATTTATGTGGAAGTTGTCTGAAGCTTACATTTCTTCCGAATTCTCTAATACATAATACATTCGGTGTTACGTTATATTTGTCCAAAACTTAATTCTTATTAATGTTGATGGCAAATTTCAATGGATCTTGATTGATATTTGATTACCATAACCATCAGACCAGACCAAGATGACATCAAACTAACTGGAAACTAACTGGACAAGGTTGTCGAGTAGTCGGTTGGCCAACTCGCCAACCTCATTTGACACGGTTGTCGAGTAGCTCGGCAACCGTATTGGTTGCCGAGTAGCTCGACAACCAACTTGGTTGTCGAGTTAGACTCTTCCATTTACAATTTCTGCTACTTACTCATCCCGATTGTGACATATTTATCGAGTCCACATCTCTAATTGCATCAGTTTACTCCAGGTTTGGCACTGGCACTGCCTTGCACGGATCAGATTCGTCAAAGCAATCAGAGGATCTGAAGAGGAAAGCTAGAGCAGAGAGGTTTTTGTCTTTGCATACATGACTTAGATTTTTGATTTTCAGTAGATGTGCTTGTTTGACATTTTATGGTTGTTCCTCATTGAAAAATATTGTTCTCTTAACTGGTGATTTGGGTAAACTCTCTTGCATAAATAGACCAAGCAAGTGCAAACTATGCAATCATCCATCCTATGATTTGCTTTAAAACAAACAATTCCCATGGAAATTCATAAAGAGCTGTCTGTTTTATTCAAGAGTGTTAGCAAAGGAAATATGTTTTAAAAAAAAAAATCTTCGGATGAACAGTAACTCGACGACGAGTTATAGTTCATCGTCGAGTTACTCGACAACGAATAACTAGACGATGAACTAACAAAAAAAAAAAAATTCGGGTAAACAGTAACTCGACGATGAACAACAAAAAAAAAAGTTCTTCGTTTTTTTTTTTGTGGTGTTTTTTTTTTTTTTGGGCTTTTATCTCATTTCTTTTGTCTTTTTCTAATTTTTTTTTCTTTAGTTTATTTTTCCTTATTTGTTTTTATTTTACACATTTTTATTCAATTTTTTTTATTAATCGTTTTTATTTTATCTTATAAGAACATTATAATTTATTTTTACTGAATTATTTATTACAGATTATTCTAAAAAATGCTATTATTTTTTTCTTAATTTTTTCTTTTTACTATTCACATATTCATCGAAATTTTCATTCAATTTTTCACCAATCTTTTCAATTTATAACAAATAAACCTATAACCCTTTTTTTTTAGCATTGGCCATCTCCAACTTTTGAATTTTATTGCAAATCACGTCCTTTTGACATATTTTAACGGTTTTGACCTCCTATTTAAATAAACAAAAAAAAAAGGCTAAAATCAACAAAAATAAAATAAAATTATAAATGAAGTTCTACAACTTTTAAAAAGTACAAAATAATTTCATCTTCCTCAAAACCCCACCCCACCCCACCCCACCCCACCCCACCCTATCGAATTATATTACTTAGATAAGTGAGAGACGGTGAAATTATTGTGGTGTGTGCCAATCGCAAATTTTGTTTCCTTTAATTTTTTTTCTTATTTTTTTTCTTTTACACATTTTCATTCAATTTTTTACTAATCTTTTTTTATTTTATCTTATAATATTACAGATTATTCTAAAAAAATGCTATTATTTTTTTCCTTAATTTTTTTTCTTTTACTATTCACACATTCGTCCAGATTTTCATTCAATTTTTCACCAAATTTTTTTATTTCATGTTATAAACAAATTGTACACAATTTTTTAATATTTGATTTTTGAGTCAATAGTAAAAAATTTAAAAAAGTTGGAGCCGAGTTTGAAGAATGAGGGTTTTGTCCAATTCAAATTCTCGAAGTGATGCAATTCAATAAAAATATAAAAATGGTCACTTTACCAACATTCAAAGGTTGTTTACGAATCTTAACTTTCCTCCCTTCTTGTACTCATGTAAGTGAATCTTTGTTATCTAATTTGCTCAAATAAACATGTAAATGCTTTGTAGAGTATTTATATAAATTGTGAGTGACAACTTTGTGTATGAAAACGACAAATACAACAAATTTATTATTTGAATTAGATATTCAACATAAAATTTATCCTTACATTTTTCACGGACGTGTAACGCACGTAGCAAAAACTAGCAAAATTAAACTAAATATATAGGTGTTTTTGGATTACCTTCGTAGTGTACTTTACGATATTTGTTATACTCTAGTCGAAACAATTAAGGGTGTGTTTGATTTTGATTAAAATCAGATTTTTTTTAAAAAAGTTGATAAAAGTTGTTGAAATGTGTGGTTGAAAAGTTGTAAGACCATAAAATGTGTGGCTAAAATTAATTGTTGACTTTGACCTTATCTTTTTAGCAAAATCAAAAGTAAAAACAAACAGGCTCTAAATGTTGCTAAATTTTTAATTGATTTCCCAACAAACATGATGCATAAGTGCATTACCAAGATTGTCACAAATCATATTTAATGGATGAGTAGGATAAGCACCAAGTTTGGCCAAGGATATTGGTGATCCAAGCAAACTCTGCAATAGTAGAAGCAATAGGTCGAACGGTATTTTAAGTTGGTGGAAGATAAGTTACTATTCTCTACTTTCCGGAGCTATATGAAATCAGATGTTGGATCATGAGCAAAAAGAGCATAGGTGAAAATTGAAGTACAATCCTGGAGGTTTCCTACCCAATCAACATTGGAGTATGTAGTGAAGTGAAGTGGACTTTGGAGTATGTAGTGAAGCGAAGTGGTTGGAAGCGTTCAAGAACTAAGCTATAGAAGATTGTGCGCTTAAAGTATCAGATGAGACACTTGACACTAGTTAATGTGTTTGTTGGAAATTGGTTTAAAAATTCGAGAAATTGACTAAGTGTTTAAAACAACTAAAGTGACTTCGTGTCAACTTCGACCAAAATATTCAGACCCGACTCAATCTGTTTAGACAAAATAGTTTGTCACTTTGTCGCTTCGAGGCATCGAAATGGGAATCTACCTACCTAGTCAGGTCGCAGGGGTCGAGGGGGCAATGCCCATCGTGGGGGCTCGGGGGCAACGCCCTCGGAAAGAAGAACTCAGATTTCTTTGCATGTGTTGAAGGGTATATTTGGCATCTCGAAACTAATATCGAATAAATGAGAAATTACGAAAAATGACAAAAATGGGTCAAATTTTGACCATGCGACCACATGGGTATGTTATCATGTGATCGCAACTTGCTGAATTTTTCAGCAGAATATTTTTAGGTCCTACCATGCGATCACAGGGGACAAAGCCATGCGATCGCATAGTTTGCCGTGCTTAAGTTCTGTTTTAAAAAATGGACCTTGCGATCGCAGCATATTTTAACCATGCTATCGCATAGGTCTAAGCACAAACATGTATGTCCTTTTGAAGTGTTGCACGATTTAGCTCCACACCACTTTGTTCTCAACTCTTCATCTTCTATAAAATGGACCCTTTGGACGTCTCATCACATACAGAAATGATATGCAAACACATCCAAATTATATATTCTTCTCTTGAACCAAATTTCTTGCATTTTTGTTGTGAAATTCTAGTTTTCATTTCGTATTCATTATTTGGAGTACAAAACCATTTTCTGGCTCGTTGTGCTTGTGTTTTGAAGTACTACAAACACAAGTGGAAGTCGTTGTATCTTGGGAGTTAATTGTTATAAACCGTAAGCATTGTTGCAGAGCAAATTCAACTTAAGGACAAAGTGTTACTTACATTTCATCTATTTTCAATTTTTTCGTTTCTAGTCACTTTACACAAAATCCACCAAACAATGTTTGTATTGAATCATGCAGGCAAGTTCATCAATATTTGGTGGCATTACCACAAGTTTTATCATCTAAAAGTATTAAGCAATGATCTCATTTATCAAAACCACCTTTTTACCTTGTTGAAATGCGCGAGGATATCACATTTATATTATATCCATAATTGTTGAGAATGAATTTAACTTTCAAAAATGATTTGAAGGCAATTGAGATCTTTTGTTGGAGAATTGAGTAGAGATTGATGAAAGGTCAAAGGCAATTGTTGGTTTTCGCATAAGAACCCCAACCAACACCATATACGATCAGTAGACGAAAATAACAAAGAACACATAATTATTTCACCGCAAAGCCATGATATTTAGTCAAAATGACCAATATCACCCGTTGAGCTTCTCCAATTGGATAATGCTCTAATCACTAAGCAAAAACTTCAAGAAACAGTGGCAAAGTACAACGTTTTCAAGAATGATCTTTCTCCCCTCATAGAAGATATCACAATTTACAAAATGCCTCCAAGTGTAACCACAAATATTATAGTTCATCAATATGGACTCAAATCTTCCCTCATTTAAACTTATACACTCACTATAAGAAAAGAAGAAAGAAGATGAAGTGAGAGAGAGAGCCCAAAAAAGGAAACATTAAAAGACGTCTTCTCAAAGTGAGACCCAAAAGCCTTTATCATCAGAATACCCTAGAAGCTCAAAATCTTCCACGTGTCACAATATGAGGGAGGGATGATGATAATTCAACCTTACACTTAAAAGAGGAATTTGGACTGTTGAAATTGATCCAACATAAATGGGCTCAACCATAAGTTCATTATCTTTTGGGCTTTAATAAATTCACTGGACAACTTGTTAATGGGCCAAATGAGCAGTTTTGCCATGCCTTAGTGACATAGACAACCAGCCTTTGGTTCATTTGCTCTTTTCGTGCACTTAAAAGAAGACAAATTAGCCACAATCAATATTGAACAAAAATTTTGGTTCCCATATCAACTCGATTGTTCAAGTTTGATATTTTATTCAATTTTATAATACTCTTTTCTATCACATCTTTGATAAAATGAAATTTTACCTCAATATGCTTTGTTATATCATTAGAAGCATGATTTTTACTTAAATGAAATGCACTTTGACTATCTGAATATAACACAACATGTTTATCAATCAATCCTAATTTACTAAGTAAACTTTTGAGCCAAATACCTTCTTTTATACCATCAGTTGATGCAATATACTTTGCCTTTATAGATGACAAAGCCATCAACTTTTGCAGTTGGGATTTCCAGCATATGCAACAACCATTTATGGTGAAAACATAAGTAGATGTAGATTTTTTGTTGTCCATATCACCAGTAAAATCAGAGTCTACAAAACTACTAAGGCAGATTATCTTTTTACTTTTCTTAAACTCTAATCCAAGAGAAGAAAAACCTTTTTTGTATCTAAATAACCATTTCATTGCATCCCAATTATACTCACCAAGGTTTCCTAGAAATCTTCTTAGAACACTTATAGCATGAGCATCAGGTCTGGTATATACCATTAAGTATATGATTGATCCTACTGCATTAGCATAAGTAATTCTTTCTATTCTTTTTAATTCTTCTTCAATGCTGGTAGACTGATCACAAGAGAGTTTAAAGTGTGCTAAAGGTAAGGTTACATATTTAGCTTCAATCATATTAAACTTTTCAAGAATTTTAGTGATATAAGTGGGTTGATTCAAGAATAAGGTATTAGAAGTCATATTCCTTTTAATTTCCATATCTAGTATTTTTCTAGCAGCACTTAGATTTTTCATTTCAAACTTAATAATAAGTTTTTCTTTTATAGATTGAATTTCTTTTATATCAGAAGCTGCAAGTAACATGTCATCTACATAGGACCACCATTACATTTTTTTTAATAAAAACAAGTATCAAACTATTTTTATTGAAACCAATGCTTTGCACATAAAAATCAAACTACTTATATCACTGCATAGGAGGGCTTGTTTTAAGCCATAGATGGACTTTCTTAGGTGGTACACCAAATTATTCTTTCCATATTTTTCAAATCCTTCGGGTTGGAACATATATGTTGTCTCATCTAAATCACCATGTAAGAAAGTTGTCTTAATATCTAATTGGTCCAATTCACAATTGAATTGAACTACTAAGGCATCTAATTGGTCCAATTCACAATTGAATTGAACTACTAAGGCAAGTGATAGAAGTGTATTTGACCACATGACAACATATTTCATCGTACTTAATACCTTTTTTTGGGTAAAACTCTTTGCTACTAATCTGACTTTATAATTAGGACCCCATCATTAGTTTCACATTCTTTTATTTTGTAAATTCATTTACAGGTAACTACCTTTTGTGATTTGGGTTTACTAACCAAAGTCCAAGTTGAATTTTTTATTAAAGACTTCATTTTTTCTTGCATTGTAGCAAGCCAGTGTTTTGAGTCTTTCGAACTCACAACCTCTTCATAAGAGATGGGCTCATTCCTATAGAGGGATAAACATTAAGGGCTAAAGCAAAATGAGCTTCAGCTAACCTAGAAGGAGGTCTAACATTTGTTATCCTCTTCCTATCCCTTACAAGTTGATAGTTCTATAAGTTAGAAGAAACAATTTCTTCTTCTACATGTTGATTTTCTAAAATATTTTCATCAATTTCTTAATTTGGAATATTAGTTTGTTCATTTGCATCACGAAACTCCACCTCAATTTGAGTAGGGGTTAAAGGACTTGTTTGAAGAAAATTTCCTGATAGTTTTCAACATATTTTTATTTTCAGAGACAAGATTTTTAAACAAGGCCTTTTATGCTAAATGTTACTTTAAGCCCTCTTATTTCTCTAACCCACAATCTGTAACCCTTTACACCATCCCTATAACTAAGAAAAACACATTTTAAGGTATTGGGCTCAAGATTACCATCATCTTGATGTGCATAAGCAGCACAACCAAAGACTTTTATGCTGGAGTAATCAGGGTTGTAACCATTCCACGTGAAGTTAGGTGTTTTTTGGTTTAAAGCACTTGATGGACATCTATTTATGAGGTGAGTAGATGTATTGACAGATTCTCTCTAGAATAGTTTTGGAAGGATAGAACTATGCAACATCCATCTTAGTTTTTCTAATATAAGTCTATTCATCGTTTCAGCAACTCCATTTTGCTGAGGTGTATAGGTGTCTATGACTAAGAATACCAAAGTTTTTGCAGAAACTGTCAAAATCAAAATTGTAGAATTCTAACCCATTATCTGTCCCCAAATTTTTTATTTTCTTATTTGTTTGATTTTCAGTTAGAGTTTTCCATTTTCTAAACACCAGAAGGGTTTCAAACTTAGATTTCAGAAGGAAAATCCATTCTTTCCTTGAGAAGTCATCAACCACTAGCAAATAGAACATCAAACTAGTAAAAGTATTTATAGGGACATGACCCCATAGGTCTGCATGTGAATAGTCTAAAACAGAAATGGATTTATGAGTTCAAGTTTTAAAAGGTAGTCTGTTTTGCTTCCTAATTACACATTGTTCACAAAAAGTTAATTTCTCAATTTTATCTTTGTGAAACACACCCTCATGTTTTAAAATTTGTAAACCTTTATATGACAAAGTCTCTTGTGGCATACAATTGACTTATCATTTTTGAGTAACAGAGGTAGCAAGGTTATTGCCTTTTAAAGGTAGTGCTTGCAAAGTATAAAGTCTATTTTCTTTTGATGCACTGATAATTTCAAAATTACCTTTACACATTTTCATTTGTCTATTTGATATGGTAATGTCGTAATTTTTGGTCATCCAAGATGCCTAATAAAATTATATTTCTTTGGAGGTCAGAAACATATCTTTTTTGATCTAAAATAAGGATATCGTTGTTGTTTAGTTTTAACACAACTCTTCAAATTCCTATTATACTACAACATATATCATTTCTCATTGTTACCTACCCCAATTTTATTTCACAGAACTCACAAGATCAGTTCTTGTCAGGACACATATGAAAAGAGCATCCAGAGTCAAGAATCTAATCTTGTCAGATGGATGAGATAGGGGTCACAAAGACGTGGCCATTGACAGTAACAACTTCATTGTAAGCAATGATTGGTGTCCCTTTAATATGATTTTTCTCTTTTTATTCAGGTAACCTCTTATAACAATCTTTTATAAAATGCCCAATTTTTTCACAAAAATAACATTTTTCCCCCTTTGCACTTGACTTAGTTTTAGGCTTAGATCTTTATTTTTTAGCAGATCCAATTTTCTTCTTGTTATTATTAATGGAGGACTTGTTGTAGTTATGCTTAGTATGATTCTTTTCATTTACCATTAAACTTTCCCCAACCACTTGTTCTTTTTGTTCACTTTTAAACCTTAGTTTTTTTGTTCTTAAGACAACTGGGGATTATTTCAACAATAAAGTTTTCTCTACCATATTCTAGAGCATTTTTAATATCATTATACTTCTCACCTAGAGAGTTTAAAAGAACAACAACTTTTTGACCCTCATAAATTTCTTCATCACAATCAGACAAGTTTTTTATTATCTTATTAAATCTATCTAAATTTTCTTCTAAACTAATATTGAGATCAAACTTAAAACTGTAATACTATTTTAAAAGATAACATTTATTTGAGAAACTTTTAGACACAAAAGGGACTCTAATTTAGCCTAAAGGAGAGCAACAGTTTTAGTGTCCCCAACTTGCCTGAATACAGTGTTAGAAAAATGGAGAAAGATAAAATTCTAAGCTATCTCATCAACTCTTTTTTTTTTTTTACTTTCTTCAAGATCTGCAGACCAAGACTCATCAATAGCCTTATCACATCTTTGTTGAAGTAAGACAGATTTCATCTTTTGGCGCCAAAGATTAAGTCTCTAGTGTCAGACCAGACTTCTACCTCAAACCTATTGAAAGATATTCTACCCTTTTACCCTACCCAACGTACAAGGTAAACTCTGAAGTCAAATTTTAATTAACTCGCAAGTGTACGAATCTATTGGAATATAGAAAAGTAGTAACGAGGTTGATCCCACAGAGACTGTAATGAGAAAGGTCTAATTTAATCCAAATTAACTATTATTCTAAACTAGTTGAGTCGAAAAGAGTTTGGTTGAAATAATTTAACTGAAAGACTAATTAAATAAGCTAAAAACAATTAGGTTAAAGAATCAAGTTGTGTAAAATACCAAGGTTTCGGAATCCACCATTGTTTAACTTAGCAATTATCCAATTATTGATTAATCCCCAAAAAATACACGACAACACGAAATCAATTTATTGTCGGCCTAAAAGATTTATCAATTAAGTCCATAAGAAAAAAATCCAATTTAGGCTCCCCTTATGCTTCAAACATAAATTACTTAAGCGTTTCTTGTATCAAGTTCCATTGAAAGAAAACAAAGAATCAAAGATTGTCTAAGCATTCTATATATCCCAATTCGAATAAAAGATGACGAAAAATCAAAAGAAATTAATAGAACATGTTTAAGCACCAAGCAGGAATTAATTAAATCAATTTCTAACAATAAAAAATACATGATATTTAAGATTAAAGGAATTTTATCTAATTAATTCAATAAGAACAAACCATGAACATTAAAGCTCCAAAACTGAATTAAACAAATAAAGAAATAATCACTTAGTTAAAAACAAGGTTTCATCGTCTACCTTGGCTAAAGAAAATTAGAAGAACATAATTAAACTAAAAAGAAAAGAATTGATAAAACCCGGCATGGATTTAAGGAGAAGAAATCTTCGAAGAACTCTTGATCGCCAAATAGTTTTCTTCTCTTGAATCTTTCGTCTTTCTTCCAAGTTTTGCTCCTCCAAAAATCCCACCCCTTGTTATGAGTTAATAACCCATATTTATACTACTCTAATTATGCCCTAAATATTCTCAAAAAGTTACAAAATCCGCGAGATAAAAGTTACCTAACTAAATTAGAACTAAAAATGAAATAAAAAAATGTAGCAAAAAAATTACACTGGGCGATCGCCCAGGCTGGTGGATTTGCTCTCTATTGTTGGTTGGCTATGCTGGGCACTCGCCCAGCTTGTTTCTTTTACTCTTTGCAGTTTGGTCCTTTTTAATTTCTCCATCCTTCCACTTGGTTCTTCAACTTTAGGTCTTGGTCATTCCAGTCATCCATCTTTTCATAGCATCCCATTTGGTCCTTCAACTTTGGGTTGAGTGCAATTGAGTCTCCATACTTCTGAGACAACTTCTAATTTATTGCTCTTTTCGTCCAATCTTTTCCAATTGTTCCCAAACTAGTCCAAAACTGAAATTGAACAATAATAAACTAGATTAAGTAGAAAATCACTATATGACGAGATAAATGCTTAATTCAAAGGCCAAAATAAGTGCACAAAATGCACTTATCAAACACTCCCAAATTAAACCTTTGTTAGTCCTCGAACAAAAACAAAACTAAAATATAAATTTAAACTAAGCTAATAGAATCAAGGAAAAATTAGTCAATGTTGAATTTCTTACCATATGCCTTAAGTTCAAAAATAAAGCAACACTTTTAGAAGGATATTAAACAACAACACAAAATTTTTTACTTATCCGATGCTCGACCTTGTGTGAGTGTGTGAATAGCCAAAAATTAAACTTATACATGTATCAGATCACGACCAATATTGTGTTGTTGATATTTTAGCAATCCCAAACCCTTTGTAGTCATTAATTCCTCACACCTCTTGTAAGTTCTCACACTTCCAATATTTTTCTTTTCAATTCCGAGGTGTTCTAGCGAACTTGGTTCCTATTGATCAGCACAATGCTTTTTTCAAATAAAGTGGTAAAACTTAAAACTTGTATTTTTATAATTAGGATGATGAGTGATTTCTAAATTCTCATCTTCAGTTTTTGAGGTTCTAGCCTAGCAATCCTTACTAAGCACTTCTACCTTTTTTATTTATTCAACTCATGTTAACAGTCTTACATTATGTGCAATACTTCTCTTTTACTAGCTTTCTATGTGACCCTTGTAGCGAGCTTTGGGCCGATGACTCCCAAGTCAGATGACTATAGGGCACCAAGTTTTAAAATACCCTGACAGACTTAATTACTTGAGTCCCACAGGTTAATAGAGATGTGAAGATGTAAATTTATAAATATCTCTCTTTTTTTTCTTTCTTTTTTATATATCTATGACTCATGTAGCGAGCTTTGGGTCGATGACTCACAAGTCAGATGACTATAGGGTACCAGGTTTTAAAATATCCTAACAAGCTTAATTGCTCAAGTCAGATATTTTATTTAATTTTATCAGCAGCAAGTAGTGCTCAGTTTAGATTCATTGACTATAACCCATTCAACCAAAGATGAGACCCAGAAAATCCAAACCATCAAAAATCTCAAAACAAAAGTAGTAACTTTAACACTCTCAAACTGTTCTCAAAACAGTTTGGTCACTAGCTTAAGGATGTAGGAACATAATTTTTTTTTTCAAAATGATACTCAGTCAACAATATCAACGCATACACTCAAGTCATGTTTCCAATAAATAATAAGTCAATAATGGCTATGTGCTTCCTGAATCAAGTCTAACATGGATAATTATTCAGATAAAACGACGAGTTCAAGTGTTATCTAATAGTCTACTAAAAATGTGCTCAATTTTGAACAGATATCATCATTGGCGGTAGGATATTCAACACCAACTAGACAAATAAACTACAAAATGTTTTTATTTATTTTTTAAATCAAAATTATTTCAGTTATACAGACCAGAGTGATAAGAAAATTCAAAAGTACTTAAGTATCCTGATACTTTTTAACCCATCCCCAAACAAAAATCTGACATTGTCATCAATGTAAGAACAAAATAAAACAAAGAAAATGAGGAAAAATGTCAGTTACTTCCCCGAGATAGATGTGGAGAAGATGAATCTGACTAGCTAAAGGTCTAGGTGAAGTGGACTCAGATGTAGTGATGGGACCCTTGGTCAAAAGATGATTGCCTAGATATTGTCCAAGCGGCTTGCACAAGTGAGACATCTTGCGCATGACATGGTGAGGCTTAAAAAGTGCATTAAACAATAAATAAAAATAGAAACTAATAAATTATTTAACCTATCTAAAACTACTACATATAAAGCAAGTAAATAAAAGGGTTAGAAAATAGGTTGCTTCCCATTAAGCGTTTATTTATAGTCATTAGTTTGACTTATTGTCTGGTTGCTTTACGGCACTTTGAATAGTGCTTTGGAGAACCTGCACTGCTTGCATCTATTCACTTTGCACCATTTTTTGTTTATCCTCAAAAAGTTGAATATGAGCTCTTCAATTTTCTGTTTCCATTTAGTTGTACCCATGACAGGTGCTGATTCAAGCAAAACATTCACTTCTTTTATAGCACTATCAACATCAAAATAAGAACCCAAATGAGTTAAGCACGTGTTTAGAGCATCATCACAATTAGTATAAGCAAAACAATCATCATCTAATGCTTCTATCATGTCAACATCAACAACATCCTCATTGTCATGTGGTTGCTTGTTGACATTAAAAATATTCAATTCTACTGTCATGTTGTCAAAAGATAGCTGCATAACTCCATTCCTGCAATTAATAATAGCATTAGATGTTGTCAGAAAAGGACGACCAAAAATTACAGGAATATGTTTTGTAGAGTCTCGTACTGGTTGAGTATCAAGTACAATAAAATCAACAGAAAAATAAAACTTGTCAACCAGTATCAAAACATCATCTACAATTCCTCGGGGTACTTTTATAGATTTATCAGCAAGTTGTAAAATCACAGATGTTAGTTTTAACTCGCCTAGTTCAAGTTGCATATACACAGAATAAGGAAGAAGATTAACACTAGCTCCTAAATCTAGCAAAACTTTCTTAATCTTATGGTTTCCTAAGATGCATGAAATAGTAGGACAACCTGGATCTTTAAATTTTGGAGGGGTGTTGCTTTGAATTATAGAGCTAACATGTTCAGTTAAAAATGCCTTTTTGCGCATATGTAGTTGTCTCTTTGTCATACATAGATCTTTCAAGAACTTAGCATAAGCAGATACTTGCTTAATAGCATCAAGTAAATGAATATTTATACTTACCTGCTTGAAGATTTCCATGATATCATTGATAGAGCTACCTTGCTTTACCTTTGTTAACCTCTGAGGAAATTGGACTTTAGGAATGTAGGATGGCTCGTTGTTCTCTTTGGGAGCTTCCTGGACTGAATCATCAGTTGGGGCATTACCTGGAGAAATTGGTTGAGATGTGTTTTGCTTTGAAATATCCACTTTGTTGTCAAACAATTTGCCACGTCTCAAAGTCATGATGGATTTAGCCTCTTCTTGTTGCACTCCTTTAGGATTAGGAAATGGCTAACTAGAAAACTTTCCTTTCTCAATGGTTGTTGCCAACTGTTGGACTGATGAGGCCAGTTGTCCCATCATGTTTTTCAAATTGGAGATGGATTGTGCCTGTGAGTTTTGGCTAGTGCGTACTTCATTCTTAAATTCAGCAATGGTGTGATTCTGGCGCTCTAATGCAGCTTGTGTAGCTTTTGTCAGGTTTTGAATTGATTCCTCCCATGGTTGTGGCTATGAAAAATGTTGATTGAATTGTCTGGTAGTTTGCTGAGGGGCTTGACCTGCTGTATTATTTTGTTGAACACCCTGTGACCAAGAAAAATTGGGATGGTCCCTCCATCCTGGGTTGTATGTGTTGGAATACGGGTTGTATGGTGGCTTGCTCATCATGTTGAGGGCATTCACTTGATCAGCACATGCATCTGGCTCAGTAGAACTATTGGCTGTCAACGAGGTCAACTTGCGAGAAATATCTTCTATCATGCATTTGACTTCTTTGATTTCTGAGCTAGGTTCATTACTTCGAATCTCATAAATTTATCTTTTCTTTGGTTCAGTTCGAGAAGATCGACTTCGCTGTTGTGAATTGTTAGCCTGCTTTTGAAAGAAGCTCCAAATCTCTATAGCATTTTTAGACATAAGCTCTCCACCGCTTGAGGCCATCAACCATTCTTGAATATGCGATAGTAATCCCTCCAAAAAAATATTCGCATAAGTGCGATTTTTCATAACCGTGATGTGGACATTTCATAAGGAGCCCATTGAATCTCTTCTAAGTTTCATAGAATGGTTTGTCGTCTCTCTGCACAAACTCTGAAATTTTCATGCGAATAGCATTAGTTTTGTGAACAGGAAAATATTTATTCAAAAATTTAGCAACTATTTGTTCCCAAGATGTAATACTATTGGCAGGTAACGTATTAAACCATGATCTAGATCTATCTTTTAGAGAAAAATGAAATAGACGAAGTTTAATATTATCAGGAGAAACATTCTCATAATTAAATGTTTCACATATAGCATAAAAATCTGTGAGATGATTATAGGGTTCTTCACTATCTAAACCATAGAAAGATGGAAGACAATTAAGCACACTCGGTTTTAGCTCAAAATTTCTAGCAGTTACTTGTGGGTATTGTATGCATGAGGTGCTCAAATTAGCCAATGGACTAAAATAGTATTTAAAAGGTCTCTCCTCAACTTCATCACCCATAGCGATTATTGCTTCGGTCCCTTCAATTTTATCTAGATTGGTGGTTCGTTTTCGTTGGTGAAAAGTTCTTTCAATTTCACTATCTAGATGTTCTAGCTTAATTTCTAGAGATCTGCAACCAAGCATGCACAAATTTGTTTTTAAATAAAATAAAATAAAATAAATAAAATCCTAAATAATAACTAGTCAAGAATAAAATTAACTAAGATTAAATTAACCTTCAAAAGCAGTCCCCGGCAACGGCACCAAAAAACTTGATGTCAAATTTTATTTAACTCGCAAGTGTATGAATCTATTGGAATATAAAAAAATAGTAAAGAGATCGATCCCACAGAGACTGCAATGAAGAATGTCTAATTTAATCCAAATTAACTATTATTCTAAACTAGTTCAGTCGAAAAGAGTTTGGTTGAAATAATTTAACTGAAAGACTAATTAAATAAGCTAAAAACAATTAGGTTGAAGAATCAAGTTGTGTAAAATACCAAGGTTTCGGAATCCACCATTGTTTAACTTAGCAATTATCATTATTGATTAATCTCCAAAAAACACACGACAACACGACATCAATCTATTGTCGGCCTAAAAGATTTATCAATTAAGTCCAGAAGAAGAAAATCCAATTTAGGCTCCCATTATGCTTCAAACATAAATTACTTAAGCGTTTTCGTATCAAGTTCCATTGAAAGAAAACAAAGAATCAAAGATTGTCTAAGCATTCTATGTATCCCAATTCGAATAAAAGATAACGAAAAATTAAAAAAAATTAATAGAACATGTTTAAGCACCAAGCACAAATTAATTAAATCAATTTATAACAATAAAAAATACATGATATTTAAGATGAAAGGAATTTTATCTAATTAATTCAATAAGAACAACCATGAACATTAAAGCTCCAAAACTGAATTAAACGAATAAAGAAATAATCACTTTGTTAAAAACAATATTTCATCGTCTACCTTAGCTAAAGAAAATTAGAAGAACATAATTAAACTAAAAATAAAAGAATTGATAAAACCCGGCATGTATTTAAGGAGAAGAAATATTCGAAAAACTCTTGATCGCCAAGTAGTTGTCTTCTCTTGAATCTTCCGTCTTTCTTCCAAGTTTTGCTCTTCCAAAAATCCCACCCCTTGTTATGAGTTAATAACCTATATTTATACTACTCTAATTTTGCCCTAAATATTACCAAAAAGTTACAAAATCCGCTTGCCAAAAGTTACCTAACTAAATTAGAACTAAAAAAGGAAATAAAAAAACGCAGTAAAAAAATTACACTGGGCGATCGCCCAAGCTGGTGGATTTGCTCTCTGTTGTTGGTTGGCCACGCTGGGTGCTCGCCCAGCTTGTTTCTTTTACTCTTTGCAGTTTGGTCCTTTTTAATTTCTCCATCCTTCCACTTGGTCCTTCAAATTTAGGTCTTGGTCATTCCAGTCCTTCATCTTTTCATAGCATCTCATTTGGTCCTTCAACTTTGGGTTGAGTGCAATTAAGTCCCCATACTTCTGAGACAACTTCTAATTTATTGCTCTTTTCGTCCAATCTTTTCCAATTGTTCTCAAATTAGTCCAAAACTGAAATAGAACAATAATAAACTAGATTAAGTAGAAAATCACTATATGACGGGATAAATGCTTAATTCAAATGCCAAAATAAGTACACAAAACGCACTTATCAAACTCAAAAGAATATTTAAAAGGATATTTTACCACAGTAACAACAATTTCAAGAAAATATCTTTTTAAACAAATTTAGAGCAACTTATTTTCAATTTATCACAAAGACAAATACCATGTAACTTTTAACCACAGTTTTAAGCCACAGCTCAAGAATAACAACAATTTATCATTTTTCTCACAAGCAGAATAATAAAAAAGATGCACCAAGTATTTCATAAGACGAGTCAATATTAAGAAAACCACTAAGTTTTTCACATCTCTAAAGAAAAACACTAAACTAGGCAAAAAAAATTCCTCACATTCTAAGATCCTCGTCGGAGATCTTCTACAAAGGGAATTTAAGCGGTTATGGTGTTTACCTCTTAGAAGATTATGGTAGATCTAGTAGTACAAATATAAGAGAATAAAGATAATACCAAATTTTCTCAAAATAAATGAGAGAAGTGCAAAAACTACTCAAGAAAAAACCCTCGCTGGAGAGGAAGTTTTGTGACTAATTTTCACCAATATTTTTTTTTTTTAGATAGATCCAACCCAGTGTGGACAGATCAAAGGGCTTTTACCAAGAAAATCAACATTCCAAAGGTTTTTCGCCAAGAAAACATGAGATTCAAGTTAGATCTAAAAACTTTCTTTAGAAAGTAGGGGTTTCCAGCTTTAATAGCTTTGATACTATTGTTGGTTTTCGTATAAACCCCAACCAACAACATACATGATCAATAAATGAAAATAACAAAGAGCACAAAGAATTGTTTCGTCACAAAGGCTTGGATGTTCAATCAAAATGACCTACATCACCTGTTAAGCATCCCCAGTAGGAAAACACTCTAATCACTAAGCAAAAGTTTTAAGAAATAATGGCAAAGTACAACGTTTACAAGAACGATCTATCTCTCTCATAGAACAATATCACAGTATACAAAATACCCCCAAGTGTAATAGTTCACCAATATGAACCCAAACATTCTCTCATTTAGACACTTATACAAGCCTTTATCATCGGAATACCCTAAAAGCTCAAAATAAAACTTTCCAAGTTTCCACGTGTCACAATCTGGGAAAGGATGATGATGATTCATATTTGAACTTAAAAGAGAAATATGGGCTGCTGAAATTGATCTAACATAAATGGGCTCAACCATAAGTCCTTCATCTCATGGACTTTAACAATTTCACTCGGACAACTTGCTAATGGCCAAATGGGCATCACTAGTCCAACAACAGTCTCTTTAGATTCAATTCCAACTCTTTTTTATCAGAATAGGCACTCCATTGTTGTTAGAATAAAAACAAAAGGGGTCCCTCTTAGAATTGGAAAAACATGAAGAGATGGTGAATTTTTTTTATTTTATTTTTATTTAGTTTTTGATACAAAGTGAAAGGCACTTGCGCGAGGCTATAAAACAAATGATGAAGTTGATAGACATGATGTCGACAAGTGTTATCAACAAAGCTTATGGGTTAAGAGATAAATTGTGATGCCCCGTAACCTAATTAATTAAGTTGTAAGTCTAACATGTCAAAAGGTTTCTTTTGAATTTACAAAAACTCATGTGAAAAGTGAGTCGGACTTGTAAAAAAAATTACGCTCTCTAAATTTTTTAAAATGTTATAACATTTAGTGCATGTTTTGTAGAGTTTAAAATTAATTTTTTAGGAGATTTTGAAAAAAATTAGTGAAATATATAATTGAAAATGTGATAAAAGTTATGGATACCATGAATATATAATTGAAAATGAGTTTGAGAAAAAAAGAGTGTAAAAAATATATGTCAATCATGCCTTTAATTAGTAGAATATCGTAATATTTAAAACACATCCAAGTAGAAAATTGTAAAATTGACTAAACACAAAATGAAAAAGGTGTTGTGTACTATGAAGGAAAACAAATGTTCCAACACATACTATTTAAAAGGAAATTGTTGTAACATTTACTCTAAGTGAAGCAGAACGTAATAACATTTACATTAATGTTTGCTAAGTGGGGGCAAAATGTTGTACATGTATTGTGCATCTAATACAAAATGTTGTACAGTTTGCTAGACATTTTAAATATAATGCTTGTAAATACGGGTCTGCCCATTGGATAAATACTGGTATGCCCGTTGGATCGGCTCGTGGACCAGTCCACGGGCCGAATCGTGGGCCAAGCTAAAAAAAATCAAAAAATCCCCAAAAATTCTATATTTAAAAAATAGGAAAAATTGCCAATAAGTCATCTATAGGTGACTTGTTTCTAATTAGGTCCAAACACTTTCCAAAATTGTGAATAAGTCATATGAATTTATATAATACCGTAATTACCCCCGTAATTACCCCCGTAATCTGTTATACCAATTTAAACCAGATTTCATCAACTCACGATTCTTATTCAAGCTGCCATTAACAACTTTCTTCTCCAGATCTCCCCGTCGACAATCACATCACCGGCGCACGTAGTCGACGTTCTGTGAGTCGCCGCACTCAAGAACCTTTGTTTTGTTTTGTTTCTGTGAGTCGCCGCACTCAAGAATCCTCCTTCCTGCAAATACCAGTTCTGTTTTTCTTCTCAATCATGAAAGGTGGCCTAATTTTACTTTGTAAGTATATTTCAGACACACTTCCCGTAAAAGTTTCTTCTGGTGGGGATTTTAATGGTGTTTTGTGAAAATTATGTGATAATTGGAATTCATTAGAAGTCGACACTATTTTATTACGTTATTGTATCCCTAGACATGATAGGTGTTTTCTAAGGAATGAGGAAGAATTTATGAACATGATTTCCTTGATTTCTGCTTTTGAATTGAAATTTGTTGATATTAGTGTTTCAGACTCTAAAATAGTATCACTTGATGATAAAACAGTATCACATGATTGTGATACTGTTTTCAGGAATGAAGGATCTGCCATAACTACATATTGTTCTTCAACAAATAGTAGGGCATTACTTTCATCAAGTTGGTCAAGCATAATCACTCGTGTTGGACAGAGGTTTGAGAAAGGTGTAGCTGAATTTAGAGATGCTTTATGCAAATTTTCGATTGAGAGAGGATTTAAGTTTGATTACATGAGAAATAACAATGGTAGGGTAGAGGCGCAATGTTCAAACAGATATTCTGATGATTGTAGGTGGTATGTTTGTGCGACAGTATCAAAGGTTAGTGGTTTTTGTTACATACGAAAGCTTGTGAATGAGCATAGTTGCCCTATAGTGTTGAGGAAAGAAAAAAGTGAGAGATTAAGTTGTAAGGTAATTTCTGGTTTGATTGTTGATATATTGAGGGAGAAACCAACATTGTGTTCTAATGATGTTGTTTCACACCTTTTAACAAACTACGGTTACACGATAAGCTATGAGAAGGCTTGGAATGCGTTGGAGAGAGCGAAGGGATTGATTTTTGGCGACGCGTCTGAATCTTTCAAGCAGTTACATTGGTATATTGAGGCTGCAAGGTCATTTAATCATGGAAGTCATATTGATTTAGAGGTGGACCAAGTTTCTAAAAGATTCCAAAGATTGTTTGTTTCTTACCATGCGTGCATTCATGGGTTTAATCATTGTCGTCCCATGTTGTTTATCGATGGAACATTTTTGAAAGGAAGGTTCAAAGGTATCTTGTTGTCTGCAACTGCTAAGAATGGCAACCAAGGTTAGATACTGATTTTCTGCTCTTTTGTGATGCTGTTTTCTGTTATTTTTGTGATACTGTTTTATTTTTGTGATACTGTTTTCTGTTATTTTGTGTAGGCTTATATCCATTGGCTTATGCTGTTGTAGATTCTGAGAACTACGATAATTGGTTGTGGTTCTTGGAACAGTTGCGTAGTATTGTTCAAAGTACTCGAGAGCTTACATTTGTGTCTGATCCGAATGTTGGGTTAATGGAAGCGTTGCCTAAGGCATTCCCTACATCGAATCATTTTTTCTGTTTACAACATCTTAAAGGAAATTTGAGGGATAAATTCAGTGGTGGTGGCTTCTCAAACAGTTATAGAGAGCGTATGGTCTGGTTGTTCCGGGAATGTGCACATGCTCTAACAATTGCATTATTTAACCAGAAGTTGGAGGTATTGAAACGTGAGGGGGGAGCTATTGTTCAAAGGTTTCTAGATGGGTTACCATTTGAAAATTGGTCGAATGCTCATAGTGTTGGATATCGATATGGAGAGATGTCATCAAATGCAGCTGAGTCTTTTAATGCATGGATAGTTGACTGTAGGAGTTTGCCCATAACCCGAATGGTTGACATGTTGAGGATAAAGCTGATGAACATGTTTGTTACAAGAAGAACCGATTCTGGTAATGTTATGATACTGTTTTATTTTCTGCATGATACTGTTTTATTTTCACTGTGATACTGTTTTTTTTCTACATAATACTCTTTTATTTTCACTGTGATACTGTTTTATTTTCTATGTGATACTGTTTTATTTTCTATATGATACAGATGTAGGTGAGTGGACGGGGGTTGTCTGTCCCAAGATGATAGAGAAGTTGCAGGGATATGTAGATGAAAGTCGATCATGGAATATCAAGCGGTCTTCCGATACAATTTTTGAAGTTTTTTCAGATCCATCGGTTTGTGTGGATATCTGCAAAAGCACATGTTATTGTTTCCAGTGGCAGCTGAATGGGTTCCCATGTGTGCATGCATTTGCTGCAATTAATAGATCTGGAAGGCGCATTGATGAATTTGTTGATTATTATTTTCATGTTGCAGCATTCCGCAAGTCCTATGAAGAAGCTATATATCCCATTCCTATGTCAATGAGGTTGGAATATGAAAATTCTGCCAATTTTGAAATTTTGCCTCCACCTACAAAGAGACAACCTGGAAGATCTAAAAAGAGGCGAATTAGATCAAGTGGTGAACAAGTGCGGATGATACGTTGTGGTAGGTGTGCAAAGTTGGGTAATCACAATAAGAAGACTTGTAAAGAGTCATTGGTCTAAAAGATTGTCCCCATGAAGGATATTATTCATTCTTTTTTAAATATGTAGGAACACAGTTGTGTTGTAATGATTTTTTGGGTGAATTAATGAAAGCAACATTTATTTTCACAAAACAGTATCACAAAATATTTATTTTCACAAAACAGTATCACAAAATGTTTATTTTCACAAAACAGTATCACAAAATGTTTATTTTCATAAAACAGTATCACAAAATAGTATCACAAAACAGTATCTCATTAAGAACATTACGTTGTAATACAGTATCACAATTTACTATAATCTCTGGTGTTTTTGAGAGTTATCTGTTCGTGTTTGATACTGTAAATAGTTTAACAGAACAGTATGACAAATAGTTTAACAACATAGTATCACAAACAGTATTTCATTAATTGACAGCAGTATGTTTACAATACAGTATCACAAATTGTATTTGTTGACCTATGGTTAACTTTAAACCTTAATGTTTTGATTATTACAAACAAATTGGTTATGTTTTCTAACATTTTATTTTCAAGCAAAATTCAAAGCGCTACAAATCGAACTCTCATGCAATGACAAGTTCAAAGTCAAAATCAATTCAAGAGTTCAAGCATCTCAAGATTCGAAGATCAAGATTGAAGAATAGATTTTTAGATAAAATTGTAAAGGTATTAACTCTTTAATCCTTAGCAATTAAATGAACGAAAGCTCAAATATTTTTATGCACAAAACATACGTCATTATCATTGCATAAAATACTTTTATCAAAGTCAAAAATCAAGTTTTTTAAAACTGCAGAAACGGTCATCCGTTTGATCATCCGTTTGAACAGAGAGTTCAAACGGTCGACCGTTTGGATGAACCGGTCGACCGGTTGGCTGTCCTTCTCCAAAAAGTGTCCGTTCTGATTTCTTTTCAGTTCCAACGGCTAGTTCTGACTAAGTAAACGGTCGACCGTTTGGTCATCCGTTTGGGTCATCCGTCTGGACAGAAATTGACGAAAATTCATCTCTATAAATACCACTTCATTTATTATCATTTAAAAACACTTACAAGAGCATTTATAGAGAGAATCATATTGAAAAACTTCATTCAAAGTCTTATTGCATATATACACATTCAATATCATTCATTACAACTTTGTGTGATCAAATCAAACCTTTGGTTCATCTTCATCAACAAAGTTTTTCTTCTAACACTTGAACTTTCCTCATCTATTGCTATTTATTAAAGTGTTAGTCTCTCTTAGAACTCAACTTGTATCTATCATTCATCTAGAGAGAAATATTCAAATCTACTTCTTTACATTTTTGGGTCATATTGAGGTCCCGTGAAAAGCTCAATATTGTATAAGGATCGGTGCTCCTTGTTTGTAAGTCACCGGATACATTGTAAGGGTTTGGATTGCACCATAAGTCAATCAAAATAGTGGAAAGGCCGTGCTCGTGTTGGAGAGCTTGGTAACGGGGGACGTAGATCATTGGTTGGATCGAACCTCCATAAAAATCGTTTGCACTCTCTCTTCTCTTTTATTTACTTACATTGTGATTATATTTGAGTGAATCAATTTTTATTTCTTAAATTTCATTTTTAAGATCATTTTTCGAAAAAGTTTGAGAAAACCAATTCACCCCCCTCTTGGTTAGTTACTCTTGGGCTATCAATTGGTATCAGAGCAAGGTGCTCATTTTTTTTGATTTCACAATCTTGAGTAATGGCTAACCAAAATTTTCAAAACCTTGAGGGTCATTCTACAAATCGTCCTCCCTTCTTTAATGGCTCCCACTACAATTATTGGAAAACTAGAATGATGATCTATATTCAATCAATTGATTATAACATTTGGGAAGTCATTGAGTTTGGTCCATATGTACCTACAAAAGTTATCAAAATTGATGATAAACCGGACCAAACTACTTCTAAGCCTAGAGAGGAATATGATGAAGAGGATAAAAGAAAGTTGTCTTTGAATGCTAGAGCCAAAAATTTACTCTATTGTGCTTTAGACAAAAATGAGTTTAATCGTATTAGCACATGTGATTCCGCATATGATATTTGGCATGCATTAGAGATAACTCACTTAGGTACCAACAAGGTTAAAGAAACCAAAATAAATCTTTTGACAAAAGATTTTGAAAATTTCTTTATGAAACAAGATGAACCTATTGTTGATATGATTACTCGTTTCACCGATATTATTAATGGCCTTAAGGGCTTTGATCGAAAGTTTACTAACGGTGAACTTGTGAGCAAAATGCTTAGGTCTTTATCGGAAGATTGGAACTCCTTGAGGATGTTGATAAAGAATACAAAAGATATCAACACTTATCCATTGGAGGAGCTATATGGAACATTGATGACGTATGAGCTCAACAATGCCGAAACAAAGGAGAAAACGAGGAGAAGCAAAGAAGAGATGAAGGAGCTTCCCAAGAAGCAAATTGCTTTGAAATCAACAAATGATGAAGGATCCTCCAATACAAACATGAGTGATGAAGAACTTGATGACTTAGTTCTTCTTGTCAAGAAATGGAGAGGATTTCGAAACAATAGGCGATTTCAAAAGAAAGAAGACAAAAGTGAAGAAAAGAATAAAAAGATCATATGTTACGATTGTGACAAACCCGGTCACAAGAGGACCGAATGCCCAAACAAGAAGAAGTTCATCAAAAAGAAAGCACTTCAAGCTACATGGGATGATAGTGATGAAGATGATCAAGAAGATGATGAAATTCAAGAAGAAATCGCTAATATGTGCTTCATGGCTATTGAGGATGAGGTAAGTACAAATAACAATGATTCTTACATTGACTTATCTTCTTCTTATGATGAAATTCTTGAAGAATTTGAGAAACTTATGTCAAAATACTCTATTCTTAACAATAAACATTCTTTGTTGAAAAATGTAGTCAAGAAGCTTTTTACTGCTCAAAAGGACTTTGAAAAAGAGAAAGATGATCATAAGTCCTTAATTAAAGAAAATGCTTTATTGAAAGAAAAAGTGGATGATTTAACAAGCATTGTTCACAAGTTTACCCAAGGAAAGAAAAATTTTGAATTAATGCTTGGTGAGCAAAAATGTGTGTTCAACAAAGGGGGAATTGGATATAAACCTCTCTTGAAACAAAAATCCCTTGAAACCATTTTTGTAAAGTCATCCAATGTTTCTCAACAAAACATCACATGTAGTTTTTGCAAGAAAAATGGTCATGTTGCTTATAATTGTTTAATTAGAAAGAAATTATACTTTGAAAGGAAACACAAGTGGATAAAAGAATCCACAAGCTCTAACTATCAAGGACCCAAACTTATGTGGGTACCAAAAATCAAAAATTAAAATTATTTTTGTAGGTACCACAAAAAGTCAAGAGCAATTGGTTCTTGGATAGTGGTTGTTCGAAGCATATGACGGGAAATCGATCTTTGCTATCAAATCTCAAAAGAAAAGATGGAGGTCATGTGACGTTTGGAGACAATGCCAAAGGAAAAATCATAGGCATTGGAAATATTGGTAATCGTTCCTCTCCATCTATTGAAAATGTTTTATTAGTTGATAACCTCAAACATAACTTACTTAGTATAAGTCAATTGTGTGATAAAGGTTATCTCATTAAATTTGATTCTTCCAATTGCCTCATTGAGGATGCTATATCTAAAGAGGTATTGTTTATGGGGAGCCGAAGTAAAGATGTTTACAT
Organism: Forsythia viridissima; assembly: GCA_030279155.1. Classification (NCBI taxonomy): domain Eukaryota; kingdom Viridiplantae; phylum Streptophyta; class Magnoliopsida; order Lamiales; family Oleaceae; genus Forsythia; species Forsythia viridissima. The sequence goes on along the minus strand of CM059034.1, from coordinate 25,986,156 downwards.
CATATCGATTGAATTTGAAATTAAAAAGGAAATAAAATGTCTTTCAAGTATAAAGGTTGATTCTTGGTTATGGCATAGGAGATTAGGTCATGTTAGCATGGACTTACTTTCAAAAATCTCCAAAAATAACTTTGTAAAAGGGTTGCCAAATATAAAGTTTGAAAAAGATAAAATTTGTGATGCTTGTCAATTTGGAAAACAAGTAAAGAGTTCTTTCAAACTTAAACAACACTCTTCTACTTCAAGACCTTTACAACTTCTCCACATGGACCTATTTGGACCTTCTAGAACCGCTAGTTTAAGTGGAAAACATTATGCATTTGTTATTGTTGATGATTTTTCAAGATATACTTGGGTCATTTTCTTGAATTTAAAAGATGAAGCCTTAAATGCATTTAAACATTTTTGCAAAAGAGTCCAAAATGAAAAAGGATACACCATTACCACAATTAGGAGTGATCATGGTGGAGAATTTGAAAATATAGCCTTTGATGATTTTTGCAAATCCAATGGATATGAACATAATTTCTCGGCTCCTAGAACTCCTCAACAAAATGGTGTAGTAGAAAGGAAGAATCGAACATTGCAAGAAATGGCTCGGACCATGTTGAATGAAAACAATTTACCAAAGTACTTTTGGGCCGAAGCCGTAAATACTTCATGTTATATCTTAAATCGAGTTTTGGTAAGTCGAAAGAAAACCAAAACTCCATATGAGCTTTGGAAAAATAGAATTCCCAATATTGGATATTTTAAAGTTTTTGGTTGCAAGTGCTTTATTTTAAACACAAAAGAAAACTTGGGAAAATTTGATCCAAAATCCGATATTGGAATCTTTCTTGGATATTCATCTACTAGCAAAGCTTTTAGAGTTTTCAACAAAAGAACTTTAATAGTTGAAGAATCCATGCATGTTGTTTTTGATGAAACTAACTCAATTGGGCAAGAAAAAGTCATTGATGATGAAGACTTGGAAATCCCATTTGAGCAACTAAGCATTCAAAATCAAGACAAAGGGAATCCAAATAACATTGAAATTCAACATGAGGAGGAAACAACTATGCAACAAAATGAAGAAGAACCTCATGAAGATCTCAACACTTCATTACCAAAAGAATGGAGGTTTGTCCCTTCTCATCCAAAAGATCTCATCATTGGTGATCCATCAAAAGGGGTAAGTACAAGAAATACTTTTAGAAATTTTCATAACAATTGTGCATTTCTTTCACAAATTGAGCCAAAGAATTTTAAAGAAGCCGAGTTTGATGAATTTTGGATTCTAGCTATGCAAGAAGAACTAAATCAATTTGAAAGAAATCATGTTTGGGATTTAGTTGCTAGACCAAATTCACAAACCGTAATTGGCACAAAATGGGTTTTTCGAAACAAACGAGATGAAAATGGTATAATTGTGCGTAACAAAGCTAGATTAGTGGCTCAAGGTTACAATCAAGAAGAAGGTATCGATTTCGAAGAAACTTTTGCCCCGGTTGCTAGATTAGAATCAATTCGTATGCTTCTTGCTTTTGCATGTCATAAGAATTTTACTCTCTTTCAAATGGATGTCAAAAGTGCATTTTTGAATGGAGTCATTCAAGAAGAAGTTTTTGTTGAGCAACCACCCGGTTTTAAAAATCATAAGTATCCGGACAAAGTTTTCAAACTTAGAAAAGCCCTTTATGGTTTAAAACAAGCTCCTAGAGCATGGTATGAGAGATTGAGTAAATTTCTCTTATCAAATGATTTTTTAATGGGTAAAGCGGATACAACATTATTTATAAAAACCAAAAAGAATGATATGATAGTTGTTCAAATTTATGTTGATGATATTATTTTTGGTGCTACTAACATCTCCCTATGTGAAGAATTTTCTAAGTGCATGAGTAGGGAATTTGAGATGAGTATGATGGGAGAACTCAAATTCTTTCTTGGTCTCCAAATCAAACAAACCAATGATGGAATATTCATTAGTCAAACCAAGTATATCTTGGATATGCTCAAAAAGTTTGAAATGGAAGAGTTGAAGCCAATGAACACTCCAATGAGCTCATCAATCAAACTAGATAAAGACGAGCAAGGTACTTCCGTTGATGTAACAAAATATCGAGGTATGATCGGATCCCTTCTTTATTTAACCGCTAGTAGACCCGATATTATGTTTAGTGTTTGCTTATGTGCTAGATATCAATCTAATCCTAAAATTTCCCATCTTAGTGCCGTAAAACGCATTTTCCGTTATCTTAGTGGAACTAGATCTTTAGGTCTTTGGTATCCCAAAGAAACTCATTTTGATTTACTTAGCTTTTCGGATGCTGATTGGGCCGGTTGCACATTTGATCGTAAAAGTACTAGTGGAACGTGCCATTTTCTAGGCTTTGCTTTAGTTTCATGGTTTAGTAAGAAACAAAATTCCGTTGCCTTATCAACCGCCGAAGCCGAGTATATCTCCGCCGCTAGTTGTTGTGCTCAAATCCTTTGGATGAAGCAAACTCTAAATGATTATCACATTTCATTTGAAAAAGTTCCTATTATGTGTGATAATACAAGTGCGATCAACTTATCTAAAAATCCCGTGTTGCATTCTCGTACCAAACACATCGAGATTAGACATCACTTTTTACGAGACCATGCACAAAAGGGAGATATAACTTTAGAGTTTGTAAACACCGAAAAACAATTGGCCGATATTCTCACAAAACCTCTAGCTCTTGAAAGATTTTCATATATTCGACGAAATTTAGGCATACTTGATGAAGGTGAAATATGTGGCTAAACTCTATGCATTTTTATGATTGATTGCACTTTATGTGACAAATATGTGTTAAAGATTGATAATAAGACCAAAAAGCAAATTTTATAATGTGTTTGTGTCAAACGGACGACCGTGTAAATTAAACGGTCGACCGTTTCATGTCAAACGGATGACCCAATGATCATCCGTCTAAGCAGAGACTTTTGCCAGAATTAAACATTTTCAAACGGACGACCGTGTATATAAAACGGACGACCGTTTTATCTTAAACGGACGACCTTATGATCATCCGTATGATCGTCCGTTTGAGCAGAGTTTTAACTTATCAAATCTTCAGTTAAAACGGACGACCGTTTGGACTTTACGGTCGACCGTATGCGCGCAAATCAGGGTTTTAACCCCTTTCTTTTTCAAAATTCCTCATTTCATCTTTGCGCGCCCTAGGGTTTTTCCGTTCATTTCACTCCCAATCTCTTCCATTTCACCAATCCTCCTAAAATCTTTCAATTTTACACTCAAAATCACAAAACCCACATCTTTTTACACCAAAAAAATCGAAAGATCCCCAATTTTTGTCCATAAATTCTACCCATTCCACCCAATCGGACGATCTCTAAACCCTAGGCTCCAAATCCGTTTTCCACACCATGCCTCGACAGAAAATGGCGGCCAAACGTCCTAGGAGGGAAAGACTACCTACTCCATCATCTGAAGAAGAGGATTCTCCCTCGGAAATTAGGATTGCCAAATGTCCCGTCCTCATTGGTAAGAACGTAGACCTTGCCTATTTTACTTTTGAAGCCCCTTCCTTTCATATAGAAGATCTTTTCACGGGTATGGGTTGGGTTAGTATTCTCACATTGAATGACAAAGTTTACCCTTCCCTTGTCAAAGATTTCTATAAAAATATGTCTTCCTCTCCAAGGTCCGAAATTTCTTGTCTAGTTCGGGACAAACGAATTAAGATCACTCAAGATCTTATTCGATCACTTCTTCATCTTGAGGAAGGCGGTATTCGCATGTACACCACAAAAACCATTCCTCACACTGAAGAATACGACCCAATCGAGGCTTGTTGTCATGTCACCGGCAAGCAATTTGAGGCTGCCGTACGTCTTCGCACGAACCAACTTACTCTTCCGTGTCGTGTCCTCCATAACATCATCGCACATATAATTGTTCCTCGTAAAGGCCACTTGGATGAGGTCAATCACTATGATGTATTTCTTCTCGACTCTATCCTCCGTGGGCGTAAACTTGATTTTCCTTACATAATGATCCAACACATGTCATCCGTTCTTAGTGGCACTAGGGCTAAGGGGCTTCCCTACGGAATGTTTCTCACTAAGATTTTTCAACATTTTGAAGTTTCCTTCCGTAACTCGGTTGCCACTATTCCCAAACCCACCGACACCATAAATATTCTTACCCTTCGCCGTATGCGAATTGTCAAAGAAAATGGGCAATGGGTAGCAAAATCCAAGGGATTTGACGATGAGTCCGGCCCCTCGACTTTGCCATTTGAGGATGAGGAAGAAATGGACGAAGGTGGCAATGCCGAAGATGCTCCGCCTCCGCGGCAAAGGTCACAAAGGCCGTCATCCTCCACCTCCGGCTTCAACGAGGACCAATTTAATCTTCTTAATGGCCGGATCGATTCTCTTACATCTACCGTCAATGGCCTACAACATGCCGTGAGTGACCTCAAACAAACGGCGGCTAGCATTCAAACTACGGTTGGTGGACTGCAAACTTCGGTAGACGGCATCACATCCTTGCTTCATGCTCTTCACTCCCATCTCGGCACCGGATTTCCTCCGCCTCCGCCACCGGAGACTTAGTCTATTTATTCTTTTGTTTCTGTCGCTATGTTTTGGAAACGAAGTTTATTTATTTCTTGTTGCTTTTGTAGCTATGTTTTGGAAACGACGTCTATGTACTAGTTTTCATTTATAAAACTATGCTTGTTTTTCTTTTAAATTTACGTTTATCAATGAATGGCATATTTTGTTTCATTTAGGGGGAAAGTATTTTAAACCTTAATGTTTTATCTTTTGCCTTTTTGTTTATGCCAAAAGGGGGAAAATAAATATGTGATGGAATATGTGATGTGATGAAATATGTGATATGTGATATGATGAATTGATGTGATGAATTTTGCATGCAATGACATATATGATAAAATTTGGCAAATCAAATGAAAATGATATAATGTGATACAAATTCATCAAATCATGTTTACTTGAAAAAGAAAGGGGGAATATATATGCTTCATTGTATACTATTTTCATATATTCTCACATTGTTTGTCATAATCAAAAATGGGGAAATTGTTGACCTATGGTTAACTTTAAACCTTAATGTTTTGATTATTACAAACAAATTGGTTATGTTTTCTAACATTTTATTTTCAAGCAAAATTCAAAGCGCTACAAATCGAACTCTCATGCAATGACAAGTTCAAAGTCAAAATCAATTCAAGAGTTCAAGCATCTCAAGATTCGAAGATCAAGATTGAAGAATAGATTTTTAGATAAAATTGTAAAGGTATTAACTCTTTAATCCTTAGCAATTAAATGAACGAAAGCTCAAATATTTTTATGCACAAAACATACGTCATTATCATTGCATAAAATACTTTTATCAAAGTCAAAAATATGTGATGGAATATGTGATGTGATGAAATATGTGATATGTGATATGATGAATTGATGTGATGAATTTTGCATGCAATGACATATATGATAAAATTTGGCAAATCAAATGAAAATGATATAATGTGATACAAATTCATCAAATCATGTTTACTTGAAAAAGAAAGGGGGAATATATATGCTTCATTGTATACTATTTTCATATATTCTCACATTGTTTGTCATAATCAAAAATGGGGAAATTGTTGACCTATGGTTAACTTTAAACCTTAATGTTTTGATTATTACAAACAAATTGGTTATGTTTTCTAACATTTTATTTTCAAGCAAAATTCAAAGCGCTACAAATCGAACTCTCATGCAATGACAAGTTCAAAGTCAAAATCAATTCAAGAGTTCAAGCATCTCAAGATTCGAAGATCAAGATTGAAGAATAGATTTTTAGATAAAATTGTAAAGGTATTAACTCTTTAATCCTTAGCAATTAAATGAACGAAAGCTCAAATATTTTTATGCACAAAACATACGTCATTATCATTGCATAAAATACTTTTATCAAAGTCAAAAATCAAGTTTTTTAAAACTGCAGAAACGGTCATCCGTTTGATCATCCGTTTGAACAGAGAGTTCAAACGGTCGACCGTTTGGATGAACCGGTCGACCGGTTGGCTGTCCTTCTCCAAAAAGTGTCCGTTCTGATTTCTTTTCAGTTCCAACGGCTAGTTCTGACTAAGTAAACGGTCGACCGTTTGGTCATCCGTTTGGGTCATCCGTCTGGACAGAAATTGACGAAAATTCATCTCTATAAATACCACTTCATTTATTATCATTTAAAAACACTTACAAGAGCATTTATAGAGAGAATCATATTGAAAAACTTCATTCAAAGTCTTATTGCATATATACACATTCAATATCATTCATTACAACTTTGTGTGATCAAATCAAACCTTTGGTTCATCTTCATCAACAAAGTTTTTCTTCTAACACTTGAGCTTTCCTCATCTATTGCTATTTATTAAAGTGTTAGTCTCTCTTAGAACTCAACTTGTATCTATCATTCATCTAGAGAGAAATATTCAAATCTACTTCTTTACATTTTTGGGTCATATTGAGGTCCCGTGAAAAGCTCAATATTGTATAAGGATCGGTGCTCCTTGTTTGTAAGTCACCGGATACATTGTAAGGGTTTGGATTGCACCATAAGTCAATCAAAATAGTGGAAAGGCCGTGCTCGTGTTGGAGAGCTTGGTAACGGGGGACGTAGATCATTGGTTGGATCGAACCTCCATAAAAATCGTTTGCACTCTCTCTTCTCTTTTATTTACTTACATTGTGATTATATTTGAGTGAATCAATTTTTATTTCTTAAATTTCATTTTTAAGATCATTTTTCGAAAAAGTTTGAGAAAACCAATTCACCCCCCTCTTGGTTAGTTACTCTTGGGCTATCAGTATTTAGTATCAAACAAAATCTGCAACTAGGAAATCTATTCATCTAGAATGAAGAAAATATATTCATCCATTCATTCATCTACAACAAAATCCTTGATGAATTGAGAAACCATGTTTGCTTTATATTGTCTAACTTCCTTCATTGTCATGATTTCTTCTATCTCTTCATTCTTTGCCAGTCTTTCCATCACATGGCAAACGTGTATTCCACAATCGACACTGCAAAACAAAATTCAAAAACATGTAGTAAATGTCGGTGTGCTGCATAAACATTTAAACACGAGATAATACAAATAGGGAGTTTGAATGATTAGTTGCTTCTTACGTCCCAATGTGTTGTTGCGGACATTTCTCGTAGGCGATCAATGGATGATTGAATTCTTCTTCTTTGTACTCAACAGTATTTGTAACGGGAGATTTCATAAATAGTTCTTTTTGTTTACTCTCAACATATTCTTTCTACACGTATTTGAGAAAAAACAACAATGTAAAATGTTAGACTTGTATTTTTAAACTCACTGTAAAAACAGTATATGGTACTGTAACAACTTATTATCTTACCAATATGATAGCATCGTCCATATATCTGTTTGAAGTCCCGTCTCTTGGCAAATTACTGTTGTAATGTGTCCATTGACCTGCCTCAAAATCGAATGTGAGTAGTGTCCAATGGTTTGGAACTACATCAGATCCTCTTCCTCCGTTTGAGTTCATCGGGAACAGCAAAAGTCGAGGCTGCCCGGTGTTGTGGAGGTGCTCCAACACTATGTCGATTTTTTGTGATCTTGGAATTTCCATTTGAGGATTTGTGACATATAGCTGCAGTATTCAAGTATAATATCAAGATAAGAAATTATTTTGTTGTTAGACCTAAGTTTGTAATTGAAATGTTTATGTTGAAATTCAATAATTCACCCAGCACAAAGAATCAAAAACGACAAATCTTTTGATGTAAGTGCTGTCTACAATTGGGTCATTGGTCTTTAGCAATTCCCCATATGCATCAATCACCTGCATATAAAATATCATAGTTATGTTTTGTATAAGTTTATAATTTGAGAATACATTTTTTGGTTTTTACAATCTTACTGTATTTGATATTGCCTGGTCTCCAAGAATATCAAATAAATCCCCTAATGTGACAAAACAGAATTATGCTCCTGTTGGCATGTAAATCGTCGCGCTGCAATATAACACAGCATTAAAGCAATGAAACAGTATCACAATATCACAAGTAAAACATTCAATAGTTGAAACAGTATCACAATATTTTTAAACAGTATCACAATATTATAAGTAAAACATTCAGTAATTGAAACAGTATCACAATACTTTTAAACAGTATCATGAATCAAAACATCAACAATTACTGTAGGGAAGATACTTACGATGGGTCGTGAATTTTTCCAATCTTTACCATCTTCTTCCTGTCATCTGCAGTTAACTGCTTTGCTATTAACCATTTTGCATTGATTTTCGTTGGTGTTTTTTTTTGTTTCCTCAATGGAAGATCGGGAAGATCCTCAACATTGATGATTGTATTGTCATCCTCTTCTTCTTGCACCTGAGATTTGGCCTTTTTACCCCTTGTGACTCTTTTTTTCGTAGCAGAATAGGTAAAATCATCATCCCTCTTTCTTTTTCTTTCCTTTTTTTCTTTTATTCTTTTGACCATTGAAGTTTGCTTTGTTTCATCCTTTTTCTTTTGGACCTCTCTGTCATTCAAAGCTTGAGTGACTTCATGCACTACCTTTTCAGTCAACTCATTTACAAGCGAGTTATTCTCTTTTTCCAATGATTTATTTTCACTTGTAAGAGATTCCAAAGTTTGTTGCAGCGTTTTGAGTTGTTCAGCAGTGTTATTCTTTTCCTCCAAAACTGCCGCATGTAGAGCCATCGACTTTTGTAGCTGGTCTTCTATAATTTTGATTCTTGTGCTCATCTCGTTGAGCTCCTGTACATTCCTTTCATTTTGCAAAGTATCAAAAGAATTAATTATCAGCATCAAAGTATTAAAATCATATTATTATCAGTATCTTAATTAAACAGTATCACAACAAAACAGTATCAGAGACAATGGTATCTCAATAAAACAGTATCACAAGAAAACAATGGCATAGATAAAAACAGTATCACAATATTTTTAAACAGTATCACAATATTCTAGTAATATAGATTTTTGTATCATATAAATATATATTAGTACCTTTCATTCTGTGAGACGCTTTCATCCAACGCAGCTTGCAAGCCCTTTCAGAGGTTTGTAATTCATCACGGAGTTTAGATGAACTAGTTATGGCTTTCTTCTCTGATGAATCTTTGATTGCAATTTCTGCCAGACGACTCAGGGGCAAGTGTAGCCAACTATCATCTTCCTCACTTTCTTCCTTTTTGTTGTCTTCTGTTGAAATGTTATCCTCTGTTCGATTGTCATAACTTTCTTCCTTTTCAGTACTATCTTTTGTTTCCGTATCAACTTTATCCGATTCTCCATCTCCATCCGATTCTTCATCTTCAGTAGATTCTTTATTTTCCATGGATTTTTCATCTTCATCGACTTCTTCAACAACCTGCAATGGTGTAGTTGAATAATAAATATTCTGGATGTTTGTATGTTGAATAAATCTTCATGTAAGATACTGTATGCTGTGAATTGGTGATACTGCTATTACCTTTCTTTTTGAAAGTTCGTGTACAGTCGTAGATTTTAGAATACATGTCAAATCTCTTAAGTCCCATTTAATGCATTTTGGATCTGCATTCTTCTTCAATGCTTTGCAGACTTTAAGATTTTCCAACAACCAATACTGAATTTTCATAAATAAAAACTTATTAGTACGAATATCACATTTAATGCAAAACAGTATCAACAAATAAAACAGTATATAGAAATCAAATAGCTTACTGGTAAAACCATGACGCAGCCTGTGACATCAATTGGGTCTTCATTTTTACATAGGGATGAAATTAGATATTCAAAGATGTGCTTCGACCAATTGTAGGTTTTGACATTGTCGAGATCTTCAACATACTTGATATATCCCCAGCTCAAAGTCAGGGATTTATTTGGCACAAAGAACGATGCCATCAGGAAGAGCATCATTAACCTACAAACATCGTCGATGTCTTCTTTTTTGTTCCCATTTGCTGCAGCTTTTAGCTGTGTAGATATTATTGTTTTGGTCAATCTACGACAGTCTCTGAACCTTCGTTGGGAGAAAACTGAAATCGATGCTGGCTTTTGTTTTTCAACCTCCATCAGATTTTTACCTTCAACGATTCCAAAAATACACTTCACATCGTCTATCTTGAACTTTAGACGGGAGTTGTTTATCAAAAAATCCTTGTTTGACTTGTCAAAGCACTCAATGATCTTGTACAGATCCATATCGCTTCGACGACAGCATTGTCTGTCAATCTTGTCATCCAGTATCAAATTGATAAGATTGAAAAACGACAATTTCTTCAACCCATCTGTTTGTGGTTTTGTTAGTGACAAACCTTTCACCTCCCTGATCACTGCTTGGAGGTTAGAACGGTATTGTGGGTAACGCTTTTTATCCACAGTTACTTTTTTTCGTATAGGAATAGACTTCCTTTTTCCCATTGATTTATAACCAATTGTTTTGTATCCAGAAGTATTTTTGTTTTGCTGCATCATAAACAAAAACAGTATCAACTAAGAGATTAAAACTGTATCATTAATACACTAATGCACATCAACTAAGCCAAACAGTATCATATGATCAAAACAATATCACGGATGAAAACTAAGATATTTAAACAGTATCACAGGTTCAAAACCTTACCATAATTAAACAGTATCACAGGTTCAAACTTAGAGATTAAAACAGTATCATTATACACTAATGCACATCAACTAAGAGATTAAAACAATATCATTATAAACTGTCAAAGAGAAACAGTATCATGGATTGAAACTGTATCATTAATACACTAATGCACATCAACTAAGAAAAACAGTATCACGGATGAAAACTAAGACATTTAAACAGTATCACGGATGAAAACCTTGCCATAATTAAACAGTATCACATGTTCAAACTTAGAGATTAAAACAGTATCATTATACACTAATGCACATCAACTAAGAGATTAAAACAGTATCATTATAAACTGTCAAAGAGAAACAGTATCATGGATTGAAACTGTATCATTAATACACTAATGCATATCAACTAAGCAAAACAATATCACATGATCAAAACAGTATCACGAATGAAAACTAAGACATTTAAACAGTATCACGGATGAAAACTAAGACATTTAAACAGTATCACAGATCTAAAGAGATTAGAACATTTTGCATGGTTAAATAGCACGTTCTAACAAAAAACAGTATCCTAGAAACAAAGAAAAAATTTAGCAAAAATAGGTACAGTATCAAAGATCTAAAGAGATTAAAACATTTTGCATGGTTAAATAGTACGTTTAACAAAAAACAGTATCCTAGAAACAAGGAAAAAATTCAGCAAAAATAGAAACACTATCATAGATCGAAGGAGTATCAAGCATTTTGCATGGTTAAATAGCATGTGCTAACAAAAACAGTATCATCGAAACAAGGAAAAAATTCAGAAAAAATAGAAACACTGTCATAGATCGAAGGAGTATCAAGCATTTTAATGGTTAAATAGCACGTTCTAAGAAAAAATAAAAAAAAAATCACCAAAACATCAACATATATTAAACAGTATCACGTATTTCAAAGCCCTACATCACTTGTTCTGACAGAAAAAACTAACCGACGGAAAATACATTATCAAAAAATTTATCGAAGAAATTACCTTCGCCATCGACGTTTGCGGTTAGGATTTGTGGTTACGATTTGCGGTGAGAAGAATCAATCACGAAGAAGATGAAGTGTGCTGAAATAAACGGAGGTTTTCAAAGTGCTGTACGTGTTTAAATGACGGTTTGTGCAATAAATGACGGTTTGTGCAATCGGAGGGCATATTGGACTTTTGGCACTAATGTATGACTTTAGTTGAATTAATATTGGGCCATATGACTTTTTAGCCCAATTTGGCTGTAACAGTGACCGGCCCAAAATTTTCCCTAAAAAATATATTAATGACCCATGAGGCCTAGGGCCACAGGCCAGTTTGGGACCAATTTTTGGAGACGAGACGAGCCTAGGCCTAGCTCATTCTTATAAGGGTTGGGCTGGTCCTGTTGGCATGGGCCGAGCCAGGTGCCATCCCTAATCTACAGTATTAAAACATTTATGTTATTAATGTACATTTGAATGGAAGTTGTAATATCTACTACTATACTTCAAACAAAATTAACATGAGTTAAAATTTGCAACATTTACTTTTAAGGAAAAATCATAATAGTATGACATACTACGTACATAAATGGAATGTTGTAATAGACTCTAAATTTAAGTAGAACGGTGTAATTCTAACTTCCAGGAAATTAGAATACCGTGCACTAAAGAAAAGCAATATTGACTTTAAAAGAAATAGTGTTGGAGCATCTACAAGAAACTCTTTATTTATAAAAAGTATCTTTTGTATTTTAGAGCATATTTAAATTTAGATTGTAATATTTTTGAAGTAATCCAACAACCTCTTTATTTTTAATACTTCATTTTACTTCTCTATATAAGTATTTATTATTTTTTTCTATATTTTATTTTGACATACTTTTTTCCTAATTATTATATAATTTTCCTCAAATTTTCTCTATATTATTTTGTATATACCTTTTAATTTAGTCAACATATGAGTATTGAAATTTAGAATTTTTAAATATATTTAATTATAGAAAGTGAGTATAAAATATTAATTTGGACACTCTTTTGGAGCATAATTTTAAAGATTCACTATTTAAAATAGAGAGTATCTTATGTTTAAATAGCTTTTTAGAGATGTTCTTATAGTATATTGCACACTAGATATTGGAATATCGATTTAAGATTGGTTTGGTATTACTATGATTTTAATTAAAAAATCAGCTACGAAACAATCAGTTAAGTGTTCGGTAAACTTTTATTTCAAAAATATTGTATGTTCAAAATCAGCATTTGGATGTTTGATAGACAAAATGCTTTATTTTACTGTCTTTATGTATTATTATTATTGATATACAATTATTAAAATGGGCTGATTATAATAATGTCTTTATGTATTATTATTATTGATATTCTTGGAAAAGTATTTTACTTTTATAACAACAAGTAATGTTATTAAATATTTATCTAAAATGATATATTCACCATAGTCTTTCTAAAAATATTTATTAAATATCAAAATTAATAAAATGAAAATCTATGCTTACTAATCTAAAAGGCCCTATCTATATCTATATTATATATATACTTATTTACTTGTACTTAGTAATCAAAAGACCCTAAAAAGGAGAAATATTTTTGGATTGTTATATCCTTACCAATTTTTTAAAATTTTATATTCGCCATTAGTGTTCATTAATGTACAATTATATTTTAATATTTTATTGTTCATCATTATCATACATTAAATTTTTAAAAAAATTATTAAATGTACGATTAAATTTTTTAAACATATAATCTATTAAATTAAATATGAAGGTGAAAAGATAATCTCAAATTTTTGTTTTTTTGGCATTACGTAGATGAAATGAATGAAAAATAGGTTTCAAAAAAAATTGAATGGGAAAAATTGTAACCTTGTTTATCACCGCATTAAAATTCAAATCATGGTTGTCAAAATTGAAATGAAGATGAAAATATTATTTTTATACACTAGTTAAGAACATGTGCTTTGCACGTGATTTTGTAATAACATTGTGAATTTATTTATTTTTTTAATTTTTAAATAATAAAAGTTCGATAGCTATTTTTTTTTTATTTTATCTATCCAATCCTAAATAAGTACATCGAGTCACTTTGATTAAAAAATTACTAAAAGTGACAATTTGCTTGGAAATTCAAGAAAAACAATAGAGTAATAAACGTAGTTTTTAAAGAATTAAAAGTAAATTGCCAGCCATTTGAACTTGAAATCAGTCTTTGATTACCTTTTTTGTATTTGAAGTTGATTTTTGTTAATATGGACACACTTGATATATTAGACGTCGTTTTTATATAAAATTCTTGTAAAAACCTTAAAAACTTCAAGTACCATCACATTTTAAAATTAACAGATTGTGAGGAAATCATTTCAATTTAAAAACAATAATCCAAACATATCATTTTAAGCTTTATAACGGAAGCTCAAGTATAAAGAAACTAAATTTGGCATTTCCACATAAGGAAGTGCATTGATAAGCCAATATTAACCGGTAACACATATCCATGCTTTGAACATATATCCTTAGTGTATAAAAAATTAAGGCATAAGTAAAAGTTCAATTTACAACTTTATTCACTTGGTGCTCCATTGTCATTTTGTGGTGATGTTGGTTTTCTAAAGATCATTTATTCTAAGGATTATGCATCTATTAGAGCTATGTGTCTTCAATATAAGGGATACAAAATTGCATATATGTAATGTGTACAAAAGTTTTCAATTTTACCATTCATTTTCACCATGATTGAGAAAAATCATAAACTTACTGATGATAAAATTTACAATAAAACTCATCATTCATCTTCATTTTCACTTTCATCTTCGCAGGGCAAAACTTTCCTTAATGACATGGAATTATCAACAAATGTTACAAAATCCACATCCATTTAATAAATTCTGACAGTACCAAATAATCTCTCCGATAATTTCTCCTCCAACTGCAACTCCACCAAGAAACCCATGTCCACCGTCAATGTCGTAACGCACCCCCCAAAGCTAAGCGCAAAATTGAAGTGGCGATTGCTGAGCTACCAATATCAACATCTATTTCAAGATAATCATACCCTTTGTGGAATTCAAGGCTTTACCTAATAAGCACACATAATAATTTTCCACTATAGTTTTTATGGTCCATGGTTCCTTCACAATTTTGTTTACGATCTTAAACCTACTATTGCGAAAAGCATCTGATCCATGAATAAATTGATACAATAGTGAATTGGAGTGATATGTGATTATTAGAGTTGGAAGCTAGTATTTTCAATTAACTATAAGGTTAACGGTCACTAAAGTTACTTTAAAATTTCAAAAGGGTCACTTAAGTTCAAAAGTTGCAACGCTGGTCACTAAATTATTTAACTCTTTCTCAAGCGGTCACTCTGTTAAATTTTCAACATGAAATGGTGATGTGGCATAGTTAAGTACTGACATGGCACCAATAGATCGTTATTTATTGCATGATTGTCCCATATACTTTATGTAATTTTCACTCCAGTCCCTATATTTTCAATTATCTTTTAATTAAGTCTTCTAAAAATTGCATCTTAGGTCCTTAATCTTTTTACATCTTTACACTTTGGTCATCTATTTTTTATTATTTTTTAGTTAAATCCTTCAAAAATTTCTGTTTAGGCCCTTTAACTTTTACATCTTTGCACTTTGGACTCCTAAATCTTTGATTTTAGTGGCCAAAATAAGTACAATTTTAGTGGTCAAAATAAGTACACTTTCAATTGAATTCTTGACTTTACACTTGAGTTTTCACTTAAAAGAACAAAATAACATAATTAAATAATAAACTATTTGACAGAACTCACTAATGTCTACTTTTAGTGGTCAAAATAAGTACAAAACTCGCACTTATCACTTAGAGTTGACAAAAATAGAGAAAAAATTGTTTACAAAAAGTACATTTGGACACTTGGACAAAAATAATAGCGAGAAGAAGATTGACAGAAGAGGTGATGGTGAAAAGAGAATGAAATATAATGTCTGCGGGCAAAAATGGTTACTAAAAGTGGTAAGTGCAGGTTTTGTACTTTCTGTTTAAATGTAATTTTTGTCAACTCTAAGTGATAAATACGGGTTTTATATTTATTTTGGCCACTAAAAATAGACATTTGTAAGTTCTATCAAGTAGTTTATTATTTAATTATATTATTTTGTTCGTTTATGTGAAAACCTGAGTGTAAAGTCAATTATTTAATTGAAAATGTACTCATTTTGGCTACTAAAATCAATTATGTGGGGGATCAAAGTGTAAAGATGTAAAAGATGAAGGACTAAAGCTACAATTTTTAGAGGACTTAATTGAAAGATAATTAAAAATTTAGGGACCAAAGTGTAAAGATGTAAAAAGATGAATTAAAAATTTGGAGGACTTAAGTAAAAGAATTGAAATTTTGGAGACCAAAGTGTAAAGTTGTAAAAAGATTAAAGACTTAAGATGTAATTTATGGAGGACTTAATTGAAATAAAATTAAAAATATAGGGACTAAAGTAAATATTATATAAAGTACAGGAAGTGTCATGTAATAAATAACAGTCTATTGTGTGTAGGCTTGGGCGTTGGGTGGGTCGGTTCGGGTATTTCAATACCCAGAATCACTCGTTACAGTTCGGGTATTTCGTAAATGGAACCGTTCGGTTCCATGTAATTATTGAAACTAAACCCGAACCGGAAGACCCGTCAGTTCCGGTTCGGGTTCGGTTCTACCCATAACATTTTTTTTAAAAAAAAAATCTTTAGTTGGCAACACGTTTTGAAAAAAATTAAAAATTACAAACCCGTTAACATTAAAATATGTTATATATTAAAACAATTTATGAAAGATATAAAATATTAACAGGAAGAATAGACACCAAAATTGCAAACTCATAATTGAGGATTTGTTTCGTTTAAAAAGAAGTTTCGCCTACGCAATCTCACTGTGTGTTGAGCGAGAAAGAGATATGAGGGAAAGTGCGAGACAAACGATATTGTTTGTATTGAGCATCTCAGTAAATAGCGATTGAAAATTTAAGACTTGAGTAATTACAATTGGGTTAATTGAGTTTAAGTTTAAGAGTGATTAGTTTTGCACTTTTTGTTTGGATTTTGGACATTTGGACTCTTGTTTTTGGTATCGTGGTGTTGTTATGAGTTAGTGTGAATAAATTGTAAAAAAAAAAAATTATAAAAAATGACAAGTTCGGTTCTAATCAGGTACCCACGGTTCTAGTTCAAGAACTAAGAACCGACTCGAACTCGGTCAGTTCTCGGTTCTCGGTTCCGGTTCCGGTTCCTAATTTAATTTTTTTGGAACCGAACCGGAACCTTCGGTTCCGGCTCGGGTTCGATTCGGGAGGTTCGGTTCTGGTTAAAATGCCCACCACTAATTGTGTGTCACGTCAGCATTTAACAGTGCCACGTCACTATTTCTAGTTAGAAACTTAACAGAATGACTGTTTGAGAAATGTTTATATACTTTAGTGACCAGTGCTACAACTTTTAAACTTCGATGACAATTTTGAAATTTTAAGATAACTTCAATGATCGTTAGGGAAATTAATCTATTAATTATATCCAATTCATGAAATGAATGGGTGTGTGTGGATATATATGTGAATAATTTTAAAGGCCATAATTAATTAAGATATAATTGAACAAATTTTAAAGGTTTCTTAAATTAATCAAGGGTAAATTGGAAAAAATTAAATTATGAGTGAGGATATTTTGGTCAAAAAATATTTATTCAGGCCTTTTAGATGTAGATAGATGTATAGGGGAAGAATTTTAATGGCCTTAATTAATTAAGATTTAATTGTTAGATATAGATGTATAGGTGAAGAATTTTAAAAGTCATAATTAATTAAGATTTAATTGAACCAATTTTAAAGACTTATTAAATTAATCAAGGGTAAATTGAAAAATCTAAAATATGAATAATGATATTTTGGGTTTCTCCTTTTTAGGGCCTTTTAGATATATCAGTTAGACACGCGTGCGTTGCGTGTGTTTTTGCAATCATATTGTCAATTTTTAATATTTTTAAAAAAAATTATTCTTTAATTGTTAATAATTAAAATGTTAAAATAGCAATTGCAATAAAGATAAAAAAAAAATATGGTTGTTGATAACACGTTGTATTGTATTGTTCGATGTTGATATTTTATTTACATTCATAAAAGTACAATTGCAATCAAATATGAGTTTTATATAATGGTAATACAAATAGTAACTTGAACCCATTGAAGAGCTTTTGATTATTTGAGCTTTGATGATTGATGAACCATTGATATCAAATCTTATGAAATTAATAATGTATTAATTGGGATCTTCAAGATTGTATTTTTCGGAAAAAAAATTAATATTTATTAATTTTTTGTGAGATAATGTAATGATTGACTATATAATATTGTACATTTGTTGGAGTAGTGATTCATTGTAAATAATATTCTTAGTGTATGCTCTCTTTTTGTTAAACACATCTGATTTGACGATGTAAATAAAAACAACATATATATAATTATTAGTCAAATTAAATTAAATTAAAAATTAAAAAAGTTTCAAATGTTAGTTGTGAACTATAATCACTGTAATACAATGTATTAAAGACAATTTTTTAATCTCCGTTTCAATTTTAACAATCATGATTTGAATTTTAATGCAATAATAAAAAAAGTTACAATTTTTTCTTCTAAATCCATTTCTCATTTCTTTCATATGCGTAATGTGTGTGTGTGTGAGAGAGAGAGAGAGAGAGATAAAATCTTTTCACTTTCATATTTAATTTAATATATTAAATATTTACAAATTTTAATTATACATTTAATAAATTGTTAAAAATTTAATGTACAATAATAATGAACAATAAAAGAGTAATAAATAAATATTAAAAGATAATTGCATTCATGGAAATAAAATTACAATCAGATATGAGTTTTATATGTTGATAATACAAATAATAACTTGAACCCAGTGAAATCCTTTTGGTGATTTAAACTTTGATGATTGATGAATCATTGATATCATATTTTATATAATTAATGATCTCTAAGGCTGCGTTTTAAGAAGAATAAAATTAATAATTACTAATTTTATTGTGAGAGAATGTAATGATTTACTACATAATAGTGTACATTTGTTGGAGTGTAGTTCTGAACAATATTCTCTATGTATATTCTATTTTTATTAGACGTGTCTGATTTGACAACGTAGATGAAAACTTTATAAATGTAAGTAAGGAACGAAATTTAAAGAATTGTCAATGACTGCCTATGTTATAAGAATATTGTTGAGGAACACAAGTAAGATAAGAAGAATGTTCTATATATATTAATTAAATTAAATTAAATTAAAAATGAAAAAAGTTTTACACGTTAGTTCTAAAATGTTTGGTGGGGTTTAAATATTTTGAATTTTTTTTCTTAATAAAATGCGTAATTGAAAAGTTGATAAAAGTTGTAAGTCCTACAAAGTATCTGGTTGAAAATGAGTTCAAGAAAAAAAGAAAAAAAAAAACTGAACCAAACATGTTCGTAACAACTGTAATCTAATGTATTAAAAATAATCTTTTTATCTCTATTTCAGTTTTGACAACCATGATTTAAATTTTAATGCAGTGATAAACAAAGTTACAATATTTCTCATTCATTTTTTTTAAACCCATTTCTCATTCCTTTTATTAAAAAAAATATTTGAGATCATCTATTCATCTTCATATTTAATTTAATAGATTAACTATTTAAAAATTTTAATTGCATATTTAGTAAAGTGTCAAAAATTTAATGTACAATAATGATGAACAATAAGAGAATAATAAATAAAAATATTAAAAAATAATTATACATTAATGAATACTAAGGGTGAATATGAAATTTTAAAAAATTTGTAAGGTTTTAACAGTCCAAAAATTTTTCTCCTTTTTATGACCTTTTAGATATACTATAGATTATAGATTATAAATTAGATTGCAATGATTATAGCTCAAAACTAACGTTTGAAACTTTTTTAATTTTTAATTTAATTTAATTAATAATTAAATATTATAAAAAAACATTTTTCTCATCTTACTTATGTATCTCAACAATATTCCACAACATTGATAAGTATTGACACTTTTTTAATTTTTTTCCTTACTTAAATTGATGTTGTTTTCATTTACATTGTTAAATCATACACGTCTAACTAAAAGAGAACCTACACAAAGAATATTGTTTACAATAAGTTACTACTTCAATACAATGTTCCAAAAAGCGTAAAGCGTGGCTAGGCCTGAAAGCTAAGTTTCAAACTTTTCGAGCTTAGGCCTCGCTTAAGCGAGAGTAAGATGAGAAAGGCGAGGGCTAAGCGTGAGGCGTGGAGGCCGAGTTTCAAGTCTAGGCAGAGCCTAAACAAAACTTATGCGGGCTTTTTAGAACAGTGATTCAACGTAGTCAATCATTACATTCTTTCGCAATAAAATTAATAATTATTAATTTTGTTCTTAGTAAAATGCAGTTATGGAGATCGCTATTAATATATGTGTTGACGTCGGAACCTACGCCGTCCACGTGTCAACAGATCTCCAGTCACTCCTCTACCAACCTGTATGTTACATGCACACTCGAACAATCGTTAGGCACTAAGATCTCTAGAGAAAATAGGTCCAACGAAGTCAACTGACGGTATATAGAGTAATATACGGGGGTGAAAGCAATTGAGTGTGGGAGGGACAAGCAGGCAGATATTTGAACAAAGTTTATGGGTGAAATTATTGCATAAAAAGAGTGTCAAGAGTGCGTACCTTGGAATAACCAGAGACATTGTATTTATAGCACAAAAGTTCTAATTGATTTAGGAAACAATCAATTAGATATCTAATCGGATCCTCCTTCCTTTATGGGATAGGGATGATCGGGTGTCAAGACAATCTCTTGGATTTCCGTCCTTATTTGAATTCATCACGTTGCCTAATATTTAGGAGACTGGGATTTGGTTTCCTTGTGAGGATCTGTGTGCCAATCAAACACAATCTATCTTTAATTACTTTTTTGGTCATCCCAAAATATCGTGCTGCCTGCTGGTTACAATAAATACGAAGCCCGACGAGGCTCTATAGGTCGGCCATGAGCGTCGAGACTTTTCATGGGCTTCGCAATGCTCTGATTCAGGAATGCTAAGATGCTCGATGGGCCTCTGAGGTCTTCTGAGAGTTATGAGGTCCTTGCAGGACCCCCGAGGCCTTCACCAGGCGTGTGGGATCTTTATGAATCTGGAGGGCTTTCGCTGGGCCTATAAGGCCTTACAAGGGCCAACTTGGACCTCTATTGGGCTTTCGCTGATGTGGGGGCCTTATCAGAATCAGGTGGTAACAATAGTCCCCCAAGTCCAAAACCTATTATATATAGTAGGCGTGGGACTTTTGAAGTAAGAAAAGAAAAGAAATTTTAAAAGAAATTTTGCCGAAAGCAAATCCCGCGAGAGTGGTCTTTGCTAGTACATTGTTGAATTACTTACTCAGTATAGTCCCCCAAGCCCAAAGCCAAACATTTATTATGGGTGATGGCTTCAATTGGTTAGATCATTGGTGACGTGTCCGTGGTTGGTGTGTTTATGTCCAAGCTGTCAATCAAAGTTGTCAATCCGTTGGTCAGGCAATCATGAATGAGAGGGTGTGTGCATTTAATGCTAATAGCGCATGACGGGACAACACGCGCGCCCCTGTGTTTCAATAAATGCTTAAGGTTCTGTTTCTCACATGTTGCCCTACTTCGAACACGCGTCCATTGAGCGACGGTTTAGATGCCACGTTTCAAGTTTGAACGGTGGGAATTGGGGTGCCTCAAACTATATAACTTGGTGCCTCCTTAATATTTGATTTCTTCTTATTTCTGCGTGTTCTGTAAGTTTTGTGAAGTACTCCGTCGGTAATCAAGAAAATTTAAGATGTTTGCATTGTTTTAATTGCAATTCCAAGGTAAGCGCTACGAGTGTTGTTGTGATTTGCTTCGTAGTATGCCTTCATTTTTATTTCTTGGTTTCTTAATCTGGACGCCATTCTCTGCCATACATTTCAGCGATAGTAGGAGTATCTTCTTCTAGAATTGAGAGGAGTAGCAATGTCGTCTGGACATGATGACTCGCAGAACCAGTTTGATGCCCGGACAAACCCTAGTATCCGGTGGGAGATGTTGTCCTCTTCTTCATCTTCTCTCTAGACCGAGGGCATGGAAAAAGTCAATCGAGCACCCAATATTGCTCACTTGGCCACCGTATCCACAAGCAGGAGAGGGGTACGCTCAACTGGGTCGTTGAAAGTGACCATGGAGAAGGGGCGACGTGACGCCCGGGTACCCGAGATGAGAGGGTCGTTGGATAAAAGAGATGCCCCAGTGGCCCGGGCGCTTGACGAAGAGCTCAAGCGTTCGACCACCGAAGCATCCATGTCTCACTCGAAGATCACTGAAGCGCAGTTAGGAGATATACAGTTAGTCTATGATATTTTCGTCTCTGTTACGCTTAGGGCCCCTGGTCCCGATGAGCGTGTTGGCGATCTACCGAAGGAATTCGTTGCAATTTACGAACCCACGATGCAGCAAGGTCTTCGCTTGCCCATGCATTACTTCTTCGCGCTGGACCAAGTCTACCAACTGACTGTAAGTCTTTGGTTGACTGTTCTAGACGTCTCTCCAGAAAGGAGTGCGCATGTGAAGTCCGGTCACAAGTACATCCAGGGCCTTTTCATCGGTTACAGTCTCAATCTTGTTGATGACGGTGCTGAACCTCTTGAATAGCTTTTGTCTGTTTCTCATTCCTTCTTTCGAATGTCATAGAGTTGGGCGATATTAGCTATCATTGTTCGGTTGCCAATGAAAGCATTGATGAACTTTCTTTTGAGCTGAGGCCAACTCTGGATGCTCCTTGGTTTTAGCTTGTTGTATCACCTTTTCGCGTCGGATGTGATTGTGGTATGAAAATTTCGACACTTCACTGTAGGAGAGTGGCCTTGGAGCTTCGTCTTGTATATGTTGATATGATCTGTGGGGTCGCTTCTTTTATTGTATTTGTCCATAAGAGGCATCCATAAATTCGCAGGTATCTCCATAGCCTTCATGTAATTGGTGAACGGAAGGTTCTCGTCACCATCATCCTCATAGCATTCTAATCTCTCATTCTCCTCCTCAGGCCTCGCATGACTAGGTTTCAGGTCTTTCCTCCTTTCCATGCGGGCTTCGCTATGCTCACTGTGCCTGATGTGCGCCGGTAGGGATGGCGCTATGGAAGATCCCACTCCCAGCCTATCAAACACGCTGGCAGCAGGAGCTGACTGGTTTCTCCATGCCGAAAGAGGTCTCCCCCTCTGATCATCCTGCGAGGGCTTTGAAACGATGTTATGAGGGTTCCAGTAGTTTGAAATGGGTGGGTCATCCTGAGATCGACAACTTTCTACTGAGCCAGACCTTGAAGGGCTTCTCTTGGCACGACTACGCTTGAGTCCATGTTGGAGGGATTGATTCTCCAACAGTTCAAGCGCTATCTTCATCCGGGCATTGTCCAACTTCAGGTCCTGGTTCTTCTGTTCAACCGTCCGCTTTTGTCATTGTCTTCTCCTCTTGCGGCGGGTTACGTTCTGGATATCTTGAACACTTTTCTACCGCAAGTCAGTGTGGTAGGATTCAATTTCTTCATCCATGGAGTGTTCGGTTGCCATGCTCTTCTTGTGCCAATTTGTTGACATTGGAACCTGCATCGTCCACGTGTCAACAGATCTCCAGTCACTCCTCTGCCAACCTGTATATTACCTGCACACTTGGACAATTGTTAGGCACCAAGATCTCTGGAGAAAAAAGGTTCAGCGATCGTTAGTACTCTGACGATCAAGTCAACTGCCGGTATGTAGAGTAATATATGAGAGGTGAAAGCAATTGGGTATGAGAGGGGCAAACAGTCAGAGATTTTAACAGAGTTTAGGGGTAAAATTATTATATGAAAAGAGCGTCAAGAGTACGTACCTTGGAATAACCGGAGACGTTGTATTTATAGCACAATAGTTCTAATTGATTTAGGAAATAATCAATTAGATATCTAATCGGATCCTCCTTCGTTATGGGATATGGGATGATTGGCTGTCAAGACAATCTCCTGGATTACCGTCCTTATTTGAATTCATCACGTTGCCTAATCTTTAGGAGACTGGAATTTGGTTTCCTTGTGAGGATCTGTGTGTCAATCAAACACAGTCTGTCTTTAATTACTTCTCTGGTCATCCCAAAATATCGTGCTGTCTGCTGGTTACAATAAATACGAAGCCCGGCGAGGCTCTATGGGTCGGCCATAAGCGTCGAGGCTTTTCATGAGCTTCACAATCTCTGATTCGAGAATGCTAAGATGCTCGATAGGCCTCCAAGGTCTTCTGAGAGTTTATGTGGTCCTTGCAAGACCTTCGAGGCCTTCGCCGGGCGTGTGGAATCTTTATGAATCTGGAAAGCCTTCGTTGGGCCTATAAGGCCTTACAAAGGCTAACTTGGGCCTCTATTGGGCTTTCGCTGAAGTGGGGGCCTTATCAGAATTGGGTGGTAACAATATTATCAATTCCGCCTAGGCAAAGCTTATGTGGTCTTTTTAAAACAGTGCTTCAATGTAGTCTATCATTACATTCTCTCGCAATAAAATTAATAATTATTAATTTTGTTATTCGTAAAATACAGTTATGGAGATTGCTATTAATATATCATCAATTCCATAAGATTTGATATCAAGGATTTGTCGATCATCAAAACTCAAATCACAAAAGGTTTTTATTGGGTTCAAGTTATTGTTGGTATTACCACAATATAAAACATGGGCCTTGATCTAATGCCCTCGGTGGGCATTGTTATAATACCCACCGGGACACTTGTTATGCACTCATTGCATGAGTATAAAATGAACATTTACATTAATGCAATGAGTGCATGACAAGTGTCCCAGTGGACATTACAACAATGCCCACCGGGAGCATTAGATCAAAACTATATAAAACATATCTCTAATTGTAATTGTACTTATATGAATGCAATTATCTTTTAATATTTTATTTATTACTTTTTTATTGTTCATCATTATCGTACATTGAATTTTTAACAATTTGTTATACTACAATTAAAAATTTTAAATATTTATTTTATTAAATTAAATATGAAGGTGAAAAAATTTGTATTATGTAGATGAAATTAATAAAAAATATTGTTAAAAATTAATGAATGGAAAATATATATACAACGTTCTTCTCATCTTAGTTTTGTCTCTCAACAATATTCTACAACATAGGCAATTATTGACAGTTCTTTAATTTTTGTTTCTTAGTTATATTTATGATGTTTTCATTTACACCTACACCGTCAAATCAGACATGCCTAACAAAAAGATAACATACACAAATGAATTTTTTACAAGGAGCTACTACTCCAATAAATGTACTATATTATAGTTAATCATTACATCTTCTCATAATAAAATTAGTCGTAAAATGTTGGCATGGAGATCACTATTAATACATCATTATTTATATAAGATTTGATAACAAGGGTTCATCATATCATCAAAACTTAAATCACCAAAAGGTCTTCAATTGATTCAAGTTATTGTTGGTATTTGTCGACAATTTATTTGTTTATAATAATTCCGCAAGTGTACGGATTACATAAGTAATAAAGTGGATTTTGAGTCTAAGTACCATACCCACAGGAATTTAGATAGATTCAAATTATTGTTGGTATTTGTCAGCAATTTATTTGTTTATAATAATTTCGTAAATGTACGGATTGCACAAGTAATAAAGTGGATTTTGAGTCCAAGTATCATACTCACAGGAATTTAGATAGTTCAATTCAATTGTAATAATATTAATCGAATCGGTTAACTTTGGAAGATTTGGTTTCTTAAACTAACTAAAATATAAATTAAGAATAATAAAATAATTATAACTCAAACAAATAAGAGATAAATTAGAGAATAATTACTTTAGAACTGGGAAAAAAAGTGCACTAGGATTACGAATCCACTTATACCAATTCTCTTTAATCAGAACTGTTGAATTTAATAACATGATTTAATTATGAAGACCAATATTCTTAATTTGTTTAACAATCTCTCTCGAGTAGAATTAAACATATCCATATATATGACCCGACTATATCTCTATGATGGATGCGAACATACAATAATGCATTAGAATTTGTGAATATTTAGAGATCACGTAAAGCATAACGGTATATTTCTATCCCCTATCGGACTCTACGACAATTGATACTATGTTTAACTTATTTTTAATCTCTCGAAGGTAAAACAAGTCACAAAAATTATACAACTATTGCGAGCATAATCGTAGATGAAGAAAAATCAATATCAATTATTCAGAATTAAAAATGTCCTTAAATATCAAAAACTAGGTTCAAATAATTAAAAAATCATGATACAAGTTTCATCAAAATCCTAACACTAAAAGAATTTAACTTAACATACTAAGAAGAAGAAAATAAAAAGAAAAACAAAACATAGAAGTCATCACCCAGGTAAGAAGAAAATTTGAAAGATAAAATCTTGAACTTGATTTTTGTTTAATTTTTGAAATGTTGAATCTTGATCTGTCTCTTTTTTTTTTCTTCCCAAAATTCGGCTGCCAAATCGACTCCAAATTGACTCTAAAATCTATTCTAAATCGGCTCTCTTGTTATGAGTTAATAACTCATATTTATAGTTTCATCATTGTATCCCAAAAAATGTCAAAAAAGTATTAAAATCGTAGATCAAACTTTCCTTATTGAATTAGAACTCAAAAAGGAAAAAAAAAATCCGCTGAGAGATTTACACTAGGCGATTGCCGGGTGATCACCTAGGTGAGCTGGAATGCATTTCGTTTGTTCATTGAGGAGTTGGGCGATCGCCTAGCTCAAGCTTTTCAAATTTGTGGCTTTTTGGTCCTCCAGCTTTGGATTTTGATCATTTTAATCCTCAAACCTTTCAATAGCCTCCAAAATGGTCCTTTGAGTTTCAATTGAGTATAATTTGATTATCATACTTCTGAAATATCTTCCAATTTATTGCTCTTTTCACTCATTCTTCTTCACTTGCTATTAAACATGTCAAAAACTGAAATAGAAAGAAAATTATAATAAATTGAACAGAAAATTCATAAATTGATAAGATAAAAGCTTGGTTTAAAGGCTCGAATAAGTACAAAAAAATACACTTATCAAATACTCCCAAACTAAACATTTGTTCGTGCTTAAACAAAAACAAAATTAAATTACAAATTTAAACTAAGCTAAGAGAATCACCATAAATTGAGTTAACATTAAATTTCTTACCATATGCCCATGTTCGAATTTAAAGCAACACTTTTAGAAATATATTAAACAACATAACAAATAAATTTTTACTTATTCGATGCTTGTTCTTTTGTGAGTGTGTGAATAGCCAGATATTAAACTTACACATATATTAGACCACAACCAATATTGTATTGTTGATATTTTTATAATCTCGAACCCTTTGAAGTCATTTATTTCTTACACTTCTCGTAAATTATCATAATTCTAATGCTTTTCTCTCCAATCCTGAAGTATTCTAGCGAATTTGGTTCATATTGATCGATACAATGCTTTTTTTTTTTTTCAAATAAAGTGGTAAAAATTATTAGCTTGTATTCCTAGAACTAGGATGGTGAATGACTTCCAAATTCTCATATCCAGTCTTCAAGATTCTAACCTAGCAATCCTTACCGAGTACTTATAATTCTTTTTATTTATTTAACTAATATAAACAACATTACATCTTATGTGTAATACTTCTCTTCCGTAAGCTTTCTATGTGACTTATGTAGCGAGCTTTGAGCCGATGACTCCAAAGTTAGATGACCATATGGCACTAGATTTTAAAATACCTTAACATGCTTAATTGTTCGAGTCGCACATGCTATAAAAGAAGTGAAGATGTAAATATTTTTTTTGGTAACCCATGTAGTGAGCTTTGGGTCGATGATTCCCAAGTCAGATGACCATATGGTATCAGGTTTTAAAATACTCTAACATGCTTAATTGTTCGAGTCAGACATTTTATTTTATTTTTTTTATTAGCAGTGAGTAGTGCTCTGTTTAAATTCATTGACTACAATATATTCAACTAAAGATGAGACCCATAAAACCCAAACCGTCAAAATTCTATGAACACCAGTACTAAATTTAACACTCCCAAACTATTCTCAAACAGTTTGTTACTAGACTAAGGATTTGAAAACAAGATTTTCACAATAATTCTGAGTCAGTAATATCAACTTATACACTCAAGTCATGTTTTCAATAAGTGATAAGTCAATATTGGCTACGTGGTTCATTAATCTAGTCTAACATAGATACGTATTCAAATAAAATCACGAGTAAAAGTGTTGTCTAATGTCTAACTAAAAACTTATTCAACTTCAAACAAATATCATTATTGGCAGTAAGATGTTCAACAATAACTAGACAAATAATTTTTTGTTTAAATTTTATTTATTTATTAGTATCATTTTATTTATTTATTTATTATTTATTAGTTTTTTATTTTTAACAAATATTTCAGTTGTACAGACTCGAATAATAAGCAAAATAAAAATTCATTAATTGAGTATCCTGATACTTAATGCACCCCAAATGAAAACATTACATTGTCCACAATGTAATATTAAAAATAAGCAGATAAATGAGAAAAGAGATCAGTTACTCCCCTGAAGTAGATGTAGAGAAGATGGTCTAAGCTAGTTGAAGGTCCGGCTGAAGTGGATTAAGATGTTGTGCTGGGACTCTTGATCGAAAGATGATGTCATAGATATTATCCACGTGGCTCGCAAAGTGGGACATCCTGCAGTTGACATGTGAGGCTTTATGAATATAATAAACAATAAATGAAATAAGAACTAATACATTATTTAATCTACCTAATACTACTACATATAAAGCAAGTAAATAAAAGAGTTTGAAAATGAGTTGTCTTTCCATTAAGCACTTATTTATAATCATTAGCTTTTGGTTGCTTTACGGCATTTTAAATAGTTCTTTGGATGACTTACTTTGCTTGCATTTATTGACTTTGCACAATTTTTCGTTTATCTTAAAAAATTTAAATTTGCACCCCTCGTAAAAATATGATTTTAGTTAAGCACCTTGCTCAAACACAACTATGAAAACTTCAACTTACTTATCGATCTTGATCACAAAATCAAATTTAGAAGAAATAGGAGAGTCAGATAATTGATTGATAAGTGCAATACAATTAAATAACACTTATTCATTTTGCTCATTTAGGATCATCTTCTATTTTTCTATATAATATTCTTCTTTAATTGGTGCTTCCTCGAGTTGGATAACATATCTATTATCCAAAACCTCAGACAGTTTTTCTCCCAAGATCAAGTCATCCTCAATAGTGGAAGGAACTTTTTCTTTATTTGCATCTGGCCTCTTTACATAGATTTCTGGTAACTGAACACCACTTTTGGTAGTAATAACTTTAACATGTTCCTTAGGATTCATCTCTGTATTGCATTGCAACGTATCTGGTACTAGTGAGATTCTCTTTTCTCGTTGCTGAAACTGAGGACCATGTGGTATGATATTATTCTAATTATCCCTCCAAGAAAAATTTGGATGGTTACGTTCTCCAAAAAGTATGTTGTCCTCATCAATATCAGAAGTTGCATTATATCTCGCTATATTGGTCTGTTGCATTGCAATGAAATCTCCAACAAGCATGTTGTCCTTATCAATTTCAGAAGTTTCATCATGTCTCGCTACATTAGCTTGGTGCATTGCGATGAAATCTCCAACAAGCATATTGTCCTCATCAATTTCAGAAATTTCATCATATCTCGCTATATTAGCCTGGTGCATTGCGATGAAATCTTCAACAAGCATGTTGTCCTCATCAATTTCATAAATTGCATTATATCTCGCTATATTAGCACGGTGCATTGCAATGAAATCTCCAACAAGCATGTTGTCCTCATTAATGCTAGATTGGCTATAGATGATCTACGGAGTCATAAAGTCTCTAATTAGCATATTGTCTTCATTAATCTCCTAGTCTTCCATATTGTGTTGTCGTCTGAAAAGAGACAAATCGAACACTTAAATAAACGAAAAATAATAATAAAATTAAATAAATAAAGTTCGAATTAGTGTTAAAATAACTGAAAAGAACTAAAACTAAATCTCCGGCAATGGCGCTAAAAATTTATCAGCGATTTATTTGTTTATAATAATTCCGCAAGTGTATGGATCACACAAGTAATAAAGTGGATTTTGAGTCCAAGTATCATACACACAGAGATTTAGATAGTTCGATTCAATTATAATAACCTTAACCGAATAAGTTAACTTTGGAAGATTTGGTTTCTTAAACTAACTAAAATATAAACTAAGAATAATAAAATAATTATAACTCAAACAAATAAGAGATTAAATTAGAGAATAATTACTCTAGAATTGGGAAAAAAAAAGCGCACTAGGATCCCGAATTTACTTATAACGTTCTTCTCATCTTAGTTTTGTCTCTCAACAATATTCCACAACATAGGCAAGTATTGACACTTCTTTAATTTTTGTTTTACTTACATTTATGTTGTTTTCATTGACTTCGTCAAATCAGACATGCCTAACAAAAAATAAATAACATACACAAATAAAATTCTTTAGAAGGAGCTACTGCACCAACAAAGGTACAATATCATATAGTCAAATTCAATCGTTAGATTTTCTCACTATAAAATTAGTCGTAAAATGTCGCCATGGAGATCGTTATTAATATATCATTAATTCCATAAGATTTGATATTAAAGGTTCGTCAATCATCAAAACTCAAATCATCAAAAAGTATTCACTGGGTTAAAGTTATTGTTGGTATTATAATCCATTATATAAAACTCATATCTAATTACAATTGTACTTCTATTAATGCACTTATCTTTTAATATTTTATTTATTACTTTTTTATTGTTCATCATTATCGTACATTAAATTTTTAACAATTTATTAAATGTACAATTAAAGTTTTCAAACATTTAATCTATTAAATTAAATATGAAGGTGAAAATATGATCTCAATTTTTTTTCGATTACGTAGATAAAATGAATGAGAAATGAGTTTTAAAAAATTGTATGGGAAAAGTTGTAACCTTATTATTACCACATTAAAATTCAAATAATGATTGTCAAAAATAAAATGGAGATGAAACGATTATTTTAATACATTAGATTACAGTGACTATAGTTCAGAACTAACATTTGAGACTTTTATAAATTTTAATTTAATTTAATTAATAATTATATATATGATGGTTTTATTTACATTGTCAAATTAGATATGCCTAATTGGGCTTGGACGTCGGGTGGGTCGGTGCGGGTATTTCAATATACAGAACCACAACCACTCGTTACACTTTGAATATTTCGTAAATAGAACCATTCGAGTCCACGTAATTATTAGAACCAAAGCCAAACTGAAACCGTTAGTTTGGGTTCGAGTCGATTCTATCCATAATATTTTCTTTTAAAATCGTGAGTTGACAACATGTTTTGAGAAAAAATTAAAAATTACAAACCAGTAACACGTTAGATATTAAAATAATTTATGAACCAAAATTATAAACCCATAAATTAGGAATAAAAAAAAGAGAAATTACCTCTCAAAATTGACGATTCGTTTCAATTATAGAGGAGCTACGCCTTCATCGTCTCACTGTGTGATGAGTGAGAGAGAGAAAAACGAGAGTGCAAGACATACAATAATGTTTGTATTGTGTATCTAAGCAAATAGCGATTGATAATTTGAAATTTGGTTATTTGGAATTGGGAGTTTGGGTTTAGGGATGGTGGATTTTGTACTTTTGATTTGAGTTTTAGACAATTGGACTTTTGTATTTGATACTGTGATGTTAGGTTGGGGG
The DNA here is from genome assembly GCA_030279155.1 of Forsythia viridissima. Classification (NCBI taxonomy): domain Eukaryota; kingdom Viridiplantae; phylum Streptophyta; class Magnoliopsida; order Lamiales; family Oleaceae; genus Forsythia; species Forsythia viridissima. The sequence continues at coordinate 25,954,574 of CM059034.1, read as the reverse complement.
GTCTTGGGCTATGGTGAATAAATTGTAAAAAATAACAAATTCAGTTACACATTCGGGTATCCATAGTTCTAGTTCAAGAACCAAGAAACGTCTCGGATCCGGTCGGTTCTAAGTTCCGGTTCTTAATTTTTTTTGGAACCAAACCGAAACCTCTGATTTCAGTTCGATTCTAGTTCGAGAGATTCGGTTCTTGTTAAAATGTCCACTCGTATGCCTAATAAAATAAGAATATACACAAATAATATTGTTTACAATGAGCTGCTACTACAACAAATGTACAATATTCACAATAAAATTAGCAACTATTAATTTTATTTTTTGTAAAATGCAGCATTGAAGATCCCTATTAATACATCATTAATTAATTTTATAAAATTTGATATCAATAATTTGTCAATCATAAAAGCTAAAATCATCAAAAGATTTTCACTGGGTTCAAGTTAATGTTGCTATTACCACCATATAAAACTCATATATGATTGCTATGAATGTCAATAAAATATTAACATTATTTATTATAACATTGAATAATACAATACAACATATTATCAAATACTATATTGTTTCAACATTATTGCAATTGTTACTTTAACATTAATAATTAAAAAATAAATTTTTTGAAAATATTAAAAATTGAAAATATTATTGCAAAAGCACGTACAACGCACATTTGTCTAACTAGTACTAATAAATATAGAATACTAACAAACTTATGATATATTAAGGAAATTAATTTTATTCACGAGGGTTAAATTTGTTATTTTAATGTTGGATGATTGAAGAAGTTAAAAGTAGAGAATCTATTATTTTGTTGAGCAGGTACATACTTTTTCTCATGTCTTTTTTTTTTTTTTTTAACCAAATAATTGTGTTTGTGTTGACAATTATGACTCCTTTGATATATGATCAATAGTTAACGATAATGAATAATATTTATCTTATCGTGTTAGGGCGAAATTGATGTTAGGATTATCCAAATAACAATTTAAGCAAAAAATAAAGATAAATTTTGTCCTTGAAAAGATGATTACAAATTTTTTTTATTCATCTAAATTCAGTAGCTGTTAGACATGCTGACTCGATAAAAATTAAATTTTCTATACATCTTGAAATGTATTAGTTTTTATTTTAATATAAAATATATCTAGATAGTAATCCATATAATGTATAGAGATCAAATTTGAACTTGAATGTCTATTTATTAGACATCAATATCGCATAGATTAAAAGTCTTTTAACTTTTGTGCCAAATAGATAACAATCCATTGAATGTATTAAAGATGCTCTAAGTAGTGAATGATACGAAATGTGTAGATAAAAATTAATAAAAGTTGTGAGTATTAAAGAATGTGTAGATAAAATTGATGTTTGACCAATTTATATACTTGAAAAAAAAAATCAAAATATGTTTAAATATGAATGATAGAATTTGTTTGATTTTGCTTAAAAATTTGTTAAAAAGCTATGTCAAAATCAATAATTAAGTTTAACCATATATTTAATGAGACCCACAATTTTTATCAATTTTTCAATTACATATTCATCAAATTTTTATCAAAATTTGCTAAAAAACTAATATTTAACAATATCAAACGGGTACTGAATAACAACTTATTTGATAAAATTTTTGTAGATTATAAGTAGTAGCTACTCTGAAATGCGTGGGTAAAAAGTAGATTAAAGTTGTGGATCTTATAGAATATGTAGATAAAAATAATATTTGATTAACTTATAAACACTTCCAAACTTAAGTGTGCGTTTGAGTTTGACTAAAATTAGATTTTTTTTATAAAAGTTGATTAAAGTTGTACTTGAAAATTATATAATTCTCATAAAATATATAATTAAAATTAATTGTTAATTTTAACTTATTTTTTTAACAAAATAAGAATTGAAATAAAATACACCATAAGTGAGCCACGTTTTATCCATAAAGAGAAAGACCCGTTTGCATAAAGTAGAAAAATGTATTTTTACTTTTCTATAAGAAAGGGTTATGCCATATTAGGAATATCTCAAAATAAAAGGGGCATGTTCACAAAATATTGAAAGCAGCATTTTTTTTTTCATTTTCTTGAGCCTTTGTCCAATTTTCCCCATGAAGACAAGCACATAAGGAGGAATCTCTCAAGACTGTTCCATTTATTGGCGAATTGATTCTCGGCCAAAGGTCAATCGGTGACAGTACTAAAAGTATCACTCCTGTTATGATTATTGATTAGCATTGAAAGCGCGTTGGAAGAAAGGCGGAATGAGTTCGGAGGCGGAAAATACGCAACAAAGCTCACGAATTCTGGCAAAATGGCTGATCGGAGGGTTAGTAATTGCGGCGTCGGTTCTGGGTTTCCAGATTGTTCAGCAGCAGCAGAAGAAGAAGAGGCCCATAAGGGTGTACATGGATGGCTGCTTTGATATGATGCATTACGGCCACTGCAATGCCCTTCGCCAGGCGCGAGCTCTCGGCGACCAATTGGTGGTTGGGGTTGTTAGCGATGCGGAAATTATTGCAAACAAAGGCCCTCCGGTCACTCCTCTTTATGAGAGGTCTAATCTCTCAATTTCCCTTTCTTTCCAGATTTTTCTCAATTAATTTGTTACCTGTTTTCCCATGTTTCTATTATTTATATTATCGATATATTTACATATTTAGTCGTAGATGTGGCCTTATATAAGTTTCCAATCCCTGACATCTCCGAACGAGTTTTCCGTCCTTTAGTTGTCTCGATTTAATGGTAATTATAAACATTTTTGGGGGGAAGACAGAGGAGTCTCTTATTGCTCCATGTTTACTTTGGCTTGAAGCCTTACATGAGGATGGATACATTATACATAAATTAATGTACGTGTGTGAATGGCCTGGATACTAGGATTAGCACCGGCCAAATGAAGGCCTGAAACTGATGCAATTTTATGAAGGTAAATTGTCTTTGGAACAGAGATAAGACTGACTGAACTCTATTTATTTATTTTTGGTGTAATGCAAAAGCTGGAAATTCACTGCCAATCAAGACTACTTAAGGTGTGTGTACCTTGGTAGGCCAGCTGATTTACCTATGCAATTTTACTCGTTGACTGAGTTTCTTGGTGTGAAGATGTCTACTCATCAGCTTTTATTGTTCAATTTTACTGGCTTGTAGTTAGTGGGGAAGCTATAATATGGATCCCGCTGGGGGTGGGGGCTTCATTGTAGATATATTTGGAGTTCCACTGTAGTATTTGGTCAAAAAAAACTATTATAAGGCTATCATATTTGTAACAGTTCACTTATAATAGTTTTTTTTGTAAGTGGAAAGTGAGAATATCAGAATCTTGTGGGTTTAGCCTTAAGAATCAGGCCCCTGTCAATGGCATTTTCTTATACTTGAATGAAGCCTAAGGTGTCTTTCGTGCCTTTCAGCAACTAACTTGTTCATTTTTGTGCTGTCCCTCTTATAGGATGATTATGGTTAGTGCAGTGAAATGGGTGGATGAAGTTATTTCTGATGCTCCCTATGCTATTACTGAAGATTTCATGAGAAAACTATTTGACGAGTACAACATTGATTATATTATTCATGGTGATGACCCATGCATTCTTCCTGATGGCTCTGATGCATATGCCCTTGCTAAGAAGGTTGGCCGCTATAAACAGATTAAGCGCACTGAAGGGGTGTCAAGCACTGACATTGTTGGTATATTCATTGCCCTTATTCATTTAACTGCATGTATGAAGGGGAATTCTTGATTCACCTTATACACCGCTGCTTTATGGGTCAATGTTTAACAAATACAACAAGCTGTGTCTTATTCGTGATCAACAAGAGTTGACTAGTACTTAGAATCTTTTTTCGTCGCTTTGTTTAACTGAAAGGTCCAATATTATCAAATCTTTTCCAAAGCACCGAGCCATGTTATTTTGATCCACCTTCCTCTTCTAATTTGTTCTATTGAGATGACATCATCTCTTCTAAATGAATCTTCCTTTAAATATACAAGATAAGCTCCAACCACTCCTTTCTTTGATTTATCTCCAATTGGTGCCATCTCCATTCATTCGTGTACATCTTCATTTCTAACTTAACCATTACAGCGTGACTACATATCAATCTTAAAATCCTCATTTTGCTTAGTTTTAGCTTGCCTAATAACTGTTTTGAATAAAATTTATTAGGTATTATCAAAGACACAGAATCTCTGTAAAACTTCTCCTTTCATCCATCCCATTCGTATCCTATGCATTACATCCTTTCCAAGTCATCTTTCTTTGTTAATAATCTAACCTAAATACCTACAAGAATACTCTTTAGGATGACAGTATCCTCTATTTTCACTCTAGTATAATTCTTATTCCTTCTATGATTAAACACGACATTCTCCGTCTTATTTCTACTTCAATTAAAACATTTTGGTTTCACACTGCTCCTCTGAAGATCCAACTTATTATTTACCTTGCTCCCTCCTATTTTATTAACTAAAACTATTTTATGAGCGAGTAACATACGTTATAGGTCTTCATCTTGGATTTGTCTTACGAGCTCACTCATCCATAATTTGAAGTAAAAAGATAAGGACTCATTGTGCAATCTTGATGCAAGTCTACAGTAAATTCGTTATTAGCACCCATTCTAGATTCACTCTTGACTGCTCCATGGTACACATTTTTAATAATATTGAGATCAGCAATAAAATTTTCTTTCTTCACTTGCACCCACCATGGCACTTCCATGGGGCCACATATGGTTTTTCAAATTTAACAATAATCATACGCTAATCTTATCTTTGTTCTCTATATTCGTTTATAAATCTCTGAAGTAGTAAATGACTCTCATAGTAGATCATTTATTCTATGAATTTCCCAGTATTACCTATGAATTTGTTACCTATATAGTTAGTACAACCTTGAATATCTCATTTATTCTTTTATAACTAACACAATATAGCACTCCTCCGCAATTTGCGAGGCTTATCTTTTCTCTTTAAAATCTATATTTCATCAATCATAAAGTACCTAACTCGCTCATACATTTCCACACTTCAATGCCACCATTTTTCTGTGATGAAAACACTTTTCAAATAACTTTTTATTTTTATTTTCATCCTTATAACACTTGACTTAATTTAGATTTCTACTTCTTATTTCCTTTAGTTTAGCTATCTTGTAAACAATTTTTCTCCATCCATCCTTTGTTTCTGGACAACTACACAACTTTTCAAACACCTCTGCTGCAAGTATTTTAATATAGAAGTTAGGCCATTTTTAACATAAAGAATTTTTGCCACTGAAATTTCAGAACCTGCAGTTGCTGCTTATTGTCTATGGGGAGCTAAGAAATGTTTGGTGATGTTGTAAAATAGGTCGTATGCTTCTATGTGTTAGAGAGAGGTCAACTGGTGACAGCCACAATCACTCATCCTTGCAACGACAATTCAGCCATGGTCGCAGCAGCCCGAAATCTGAAGCTGGTGGCTCTGGAAGTGGAACACGCATATCTCATTTTTTACCTACATCCCGTAGAATCGTTCAATTCTCCAATGGCAAGGTACATACATCGTACTTTACCTATGCAACTTATACATCTAAAATTCCATAGAACAGAACACAGTAATATTATTTCATTATTATCATATTGTGTACAACTATGTGAAGATTCTTATCATTTAGTTCTGGTCTTTAGTGTACGTGTAGAATGTAGAGTATGAACAAACTTGTGCATTCTTCCTCAAGTGGAATTTGTTTAATGAGATTTTTTGTTTTTTCCCTGTTGGATAGAAATTGTTTAAAATTCGAATATGGAATGGTGTTAGTCTGCTAAAGCTGCTTTGGCACTACCTGCACTTTTATGCCGGGCACCATAGTGATAAGTTTTCAATTAAGCATGAACAAATGCGGTCAACTGGGAAGATTTATTACTCTTGGGCAATGTTTAAAAATGTGTTTTTCCTTCATGAGACGAGGCGTAAGCCTCACCGTAAACTCAAAAGATATCAATTTATCAAATTAAAATGAAAAATAAGCTCATAATTAATCATAAACAATCTTCAAAATTCATAATATAACAATTTAAAGTGTGTAAACAAACAAATGAAATATCTATAAAGTAACAAAAAAGAAACTATTATTTTAGTTGGTGGGGTAGTGGATTATTCTCAAAGTGAGTCTACGACAAACACAAGTTTTTAATATTTTGGTGGACAGTGGGATATTTAAAAAATGGATCAATCAAATGTTTTATGTTTGTAGGCCCATGCTTAAAGCAAAGTAATTGAGTCTTTGAGAATTAAGGAGCGCACACCTCAAGCTTAGGCGGTGTTGTAAGGTGTGTGCTTCAAAGTTCACACAACTGAGGCGTACGCATCTAAGAATTGCCTCACAATCAGTGTTTGAGGCATTTTTTGCTCGCATCACTTTGAGGTGGGCCTCAATTGGGGTTTTTTAAACCATGCTCTTGAGTAATGAATGACTAATCGATGTATATATTAAAAATTTTGGCTGGTCAAGTATTTCTACTAAAATAGATTAATAGAGTATGTTTGAGTAAGCATATAAGTCAGCCAAGCTTGTAAAATTTCAAGCCAAACATGTTTGGCTGTGTTTATGAGAATTCTTTTTTTATTTACTTAAAAGTATAATTTGTTACTTATTTTAGGGAGGGGTTAATGTCAAAACAAGGAAGGAACTTATTTTATGCTGATCACTAAATGACTTGAATGCATCCTCCACTTTAATACTATTGCAATAAAGTTTACTAAAAATATAAAAAGTATATGGAAAATTATGGTTGGGCTCCTCAACCTTTTACATGGTGTGGTTTATGGGTTCCTAACCTTCAAAGGTGAGCTTTTGGGTTCCCAACCTATTTAAATACGTGAATTTGGGTCTCCACATAATGGTCAATTAGATGTTAAAATCGCACACAAATTTTACATAATTCAAAGCTGGAGGACAAATTGTCGCACCACTTAACTTTTCTTTCTAATCTATATTTACACTACATCTAAAAGACCTTAAAAAGGGAAACATTTTTGAACCAAAATATCCTCACTCATATTTTAGATTTTTCAGTTTGCCCTTGATTAATTTAAAATATCTTTAAAATTGGTTCAATTAAATAAAAAATAAGGCCTTTACAATTCTCCACCTATCCGTCTAATCACATCTCTTCATTTTATGAATTGAAATATAATTAATTGGAAACACTAGTCTCCAATTCTAACTATCACTCATCACTCTAATTTACTATTGCATCAATTTATTCATGGGTAGGATACTTTTTGCAATAAGCTTAAGATTGTAAACAAAATTATGAAGGGACTCGATCGTAAAAACTGTAATGGAAAATTACTCTGTATACCTATTAGGTAAAGCCTTGAATTATTATTCCCACAAATGACTTAATTATCTTGAAATACATGTTGATATTGGTAGTTCGGCAATCGCTACCGCAATTTTTGCACTTGTCTTTGGGGTGCGTTATGGCGGTGACGGTAGACATGGGTTTCTTGGTAAAGACGCAGTCAAAGGAGGAATTGTCGTAGAAATTATTTGTTGATGTCAGGATTTGTCAAATGGAGATGAATTCTGTCACTTTTGTTGATAATGCCATGTCATCAAGAAAAAATTTGTCTTACGAAGATGAAAGTGAAAATGAAGATGAATTATGAGTTTAATTGTGAATTTTATCATTTGTAAGTTTATGATTTTTTTCAATGATTATGAAAAGGGTGATGATGAAAAGAGTAGGTAAAATTAAAATATTTTGTACACTTTACATTTGTGTAATTTTCTACATTTTATATTGAAGACATATAGCCCTAATAGATACATAATTTCTAGAATAAAAGGATCTTTAGAAAACCAATATCACAACACAGGTAGTTGAGCATCTATATTTTTTAGAGGTTGAAGAAGCGCGACTTTTGAGATACTTCATTGTTTTTCCCAAAATTTTAAGCAAATTGACAATTTTTGTAATTTTTTAAGTTTTAAACCAATTGACCCGAGATACTGATTGGGGGTTGAGATAGATAAAATAAAGAAATAGCTATTGAACTTTTATTAGTTAAAAATTTTAACAAACAAAAGTAAATTCACGATGTTATTACAAAATCACGTGCAAAGCACGTGTCCTTAGCTAGTTTAACTAAAAGTTGCATGCAATTTTAACGTACACATTGACGAAATCCGTCTCATTAGGACCAAGATTCACATTTGAAGATTGATGACCCATAACCACACCAAGTGAAAAGTTGGGAAAACCATTCCTAATTTTCCCTCAAAAATATTATTTAAGCAATTAAAAAATAAAAATTAGTATGGAAATTATAAAAAAAATTGAATAATATATTATTAATTACTTAATGCAAATTAAACAATTCATGTTAAAATCAGAATGTCCTTTTTGGTCCTTTGATTGTTAAACTCCACTTATAAGTATCTATTTTGCTAAGTGTTAAATGCAATGAGGATTACCTAGCTTTGAGCGGAGTTTCATCCGAGTCACTTATTTTCGATTCGGTGCAATCAGGCTGCCCAACTCAACTTCGATTTGCTTGCAAATCTGGTCACTTGCTAATGTGAATGTCAAAACTAATGGATAGCCAACGTGTGTAAAAATGTGCTTTTAGTTTATTCGTTATCTTTTATAAAGTGTTTTTATTAAGATGGGTGATGCGTATTTGTTGTGTGACGTAGACTACATGCCAATCATATGTCAGTTTTAACGTCAAAGTCAGTATATTATATGGGGTGATGGACAGAATGGCCAAATTTGCAAAAGAAAAGTTGAGTGACTTGATTGCACCAAAGTGAAGATGAGTGAACTGCAAGCAAATCAAAGTTGGGTGATGATTGTACCAAATTGAGGATGCAACTCCGTTCAAAGTTGGGTGACCCGCTGTGCATTTAATCTGTTTTGCTAAACATAAAACTGCTATTAGTATAATTTAATTTATCCAAACATGCATACTCTAAAAGGTGAACAGACTTTTATTTTTGGTAAAGTCCCATTCTAGATAAGGTAATGGTTTTTAGGCCTCTTGCCTTAACAAAATGGGGGTTTTGGCATTGTCCCCTACCAGTATATTGATCGGAAAAAATGTACAATGGAGGGGGACATAATGAACCATACCTCCATGGAAATACAACAAAAATAAAGCAACCAGATAAACTCACTTTGTTTTCTTAGACGCAATTTATTAAATTTAAAGCCACACATACACTAAATATTTTGCCATATTCTGATCTGACTGTTTTTGGAGGCCAAGTTCTGTCAAAAGCCTCGTAGCATTATTGCAAGTTTTTTACATTCTTTCTGCAGCTTCCATATTGGTTTGAGTTCGACTTCAAAAAATACCAGGAAGAGGAAAAGAACCAAAGAGTTGATAGGAAGGCCAACAATTAAGCATATAGTAGTAGAGAGGGAGGGAATCGCTTGCGGAACTCTCCCAAAATATATATATGTCATAGGTTCATGTGCTACTGTTGATTTTCGTACCCAATTTGCTTCTGGCTTATGACTTTCCTTGTGCATTTAGTCCGTTAAAAGTTTCATTCTCTGAGACTGGTGGAATTGATCTTCTACACGGTCATCTTTTAGCCAAATAATTATCTGATCATCAATTTTTATTAAGGTATTACATTTGTAGAGCTCCTTTTGATCCTTCATAAATTTTTTTTGCATCTTGTAGGGGCCTGGTCCAGATGCTCGGGTAGTTTATATAGATGGTGCATTTGATCTTTTCCATGCTGGACATGTGGAGGTATGTGATAATTTTATCCTGTTCCATATACTTAACATGGATGCTAAGGAGGAACTTTATGGTATACAGAGAATTTTCTTTATGCATATGACTGCTAGCTGGCTTCTTGATAACATATCTAATGTATTAATTAACATTGTCATTATATTTTTGTGAGTTGGATGTATTGTGTGCTCATGATTCTAGTCCATGTCAGATCCATGTACCCCTTTCTAAAATTTGTGGTGGTCATTGTGTTTACATCTCACCCTCTTCTATTGGACCACATCCCATATTGAAGTATTGTTGTTTTGGTCTAGCCCCTTTCAGTCTGCTTTCTTATCATCTGGCGGCAATCCAGTTTTAGAATCTGATGAGAAGAATCCATTGCATTTTGCCATTTCTTTTGGCTGTTTTCATATGATGAGTAGAAGGTTTTATTTGTTTGGCGAATTACAGATACTGAGGCTGGCCCGAGGACTTGGAGACTTTCTACTTGTTGGTATTCATACTGATCAAACTGTCAGGTAGATCCCTTCTCTGATTCTCTCTATTTCCAACTTCCCTTGAAACAATTGTCCTAGACATGTTTGATGTTCGAGGATTCTTCACTCTGGACGATTATAATTACATTCCTATAATTAATAAAATAAAGTTTCTTATTAAAGAAATATTGATGGTAAACCCAACGTAAGAGGTGGACTTCTAATTAGATGGAATGAGGCAATTAAAAGGGCCTTGTTGTTTAACTTTGGAGAGAATTTTAAACAGAGGATCCACGTAGCCCACTCCAGATAAGTGTGGATAAGTCATCATTATGTTAAGCTGAGTATGCATAACATTGAGTGCGATATAATGACGCACTTAAAAAAATCCATACTCGCATCGTATGTGTTTTCTTAAATATGTCTCCCCATTTCGCCCCCTTTTTTGCCATAAAAAAATATGGTTAAAAGAACTCAATTGTCCATTGATGTTGACTAAGTTCATAGATGCTTCTGGTTCTACAATCACTCTTACTGACCATGTCTATGGGTGGAAGGAGACACTATGAAAATAAAAAAAAAACTAATGTCGAAAATAATATGAATTTATGTATCTGCGAAGACTATCTAAGAGTGTCATTTATAGTCAACCTCCATTTCAAGAAACATGGGAAAGAAATATCTATTATTTTTTGGCTTATTCTGAGTATTGTCTCCATTGCTCAAAATGGAGAAGTTCAGAGAAAGCAGGAAGCGGAAGAGTTGAATTCCTTTCATTTGTCCATTAGTTGCTCTTTTATTAGGTCTCTTACTTAATTTACGAGTTTCAGTTTTGCTGTAAAGTGGAAGTCCCAATACCAAATGCCGTTATTGATGTTTTACATTAATTTTCGTCTTGAGAGGTAGTTGTCCACATTCTGCACTTGGATACAATCATTAGTTTCTTTTGTCTGGACGAGTTTGACAGCCATAAACTTAAGTACTTGCTGGATAACTAAATAAAATTTGCTACTTATACAATTTGGAAGACCTTCCACGTCATTGTAGTATGATGTCTTTTGCAGTGCAAAAAGGGGAGCTCACCGTCCAATTATGAATCTCCATGAAAGAAGCTTAAGTGTTTTGGCTTGCCGATATGTGGATGAGGTAATCATTGGTGCTCCATTGGAGATTTCGAAAGATACGGTAAGTTTGCTGTATTCGTGATTTTGGTACTTTTTATTTTTACACACAAAACTTGTGCTCTCTCATCTCCACTGTTAATTTAGGAGTCAGTTAAATAATAATTGAGACACTGTGTAGACATTCACCAAGAAATCATGTGACATGTCCAAAATGCATATTTACATCGAATATTTGTATAATGAAATATAATGAAATGATGGGATGCCGTGTAAAAATCTGTTTCAAATGTTTAACGACCCTTGAGGTCAACCATTGACCCTGATGGTTGTACTGTTAATTGAACTATCAAGTTTCTTTGCAGTTTGATACTCAGTTTAGCTTTGACTACTATGATAAAGCTATAAATTATAGCCCTTAGAGTTTGGTACGTTGTTCTTGTTAGTTATTTCGAACTGACCTAAATCCAATGTTTTTGAAGCATACTATAAACAAGCGAATGAGACCAAATAAGTTTGAAACCAAAAGAGAAACTCAAGTTTTTAACCCAATGGCAAAGAAATATGTAGAATCGATTGATTTATTGATTGCGAAGGTTATATTTCTTCAAACAAGAAGGCTGTAACAGGGCCTACAGATTTTCGTGCTTGGAATTTGAGCGATATTCTTAACTATTACTTTATCTAAACTTGATATTGGCTGATTTTTTGTACGATGACTCCAAAAATTACCTCCTTTGAGAACTTATAATAGTTATAAAGACAGGGAGTTAATTTAAGAAGTTAAGTTTTATTTTTCACTCTACTTTTAGGCATAGTTATCAAACCCAGACCGGTCGTTGACTCGTAATAAATACAGGTTATTTTCTGGTGGGTCACTAGTTTAACCAATAGATCATTTACCGCAAATTTAAATCATATACATTTTTCAAAATAAAAAAATGGTCAAAACTTTACTTTATTTTTGGAAATCACATCAAATATATATTATGATATCCTTTCTTCTTTCATGTTTTCTTAGTATTTTATAGATGTATCAATATGATTGCTCAATTTTCATTTCTATACAACGTGTCCTAAGATTTCATATTTTAGATTTAACTGTAAAAGATAGATCATGATCAATATTTTTGTTATAGTGTAAAATGACAACTTTTTGATGTATATTCTCTAAAAACTTGAAACTATATTTCATAATAATTTTCTCGTCTAGATATTATTTATAAAATCAGTTTACCAACATGTGTACAACTCATTTCCTTTTCACGTGTACATTATCTATAAGAATTGATTGTACATTATCTATAAAAATTGATTTATAAAGATGATTTGTTTCACATAACATTATCTAATTATTTGGTGAGATTAGATCAGTGTAAAGATTTAAACCACTAGACCAACTAATTAGATTTGTATCTCACCAACTATTTAGATCAGTGTAAAATTGATTTGTATCACGTAACATTTGAAACTAATTAGATTAGATCAGATTTTATTTCAAATTCAAATTTAAAGATACTTCTGACTTTTCCGCACTCTCTCAAGTTGGTGAGAAAATATGAAGCATGCCCAGCTTTATCGTAAGAATTTCAAAATTCTGTCTTTGTAGTCCCTTTATCAAAATGTCAGCAATCTCCTTCGCCGTAAGAACATGTGTCATGAATATTATTACCTCTTTAATCTTCTTTTTGATGAAATGTCAGTCAACTTCCACATGTTTAGTTCTATCATTATGAATTGATTATTTGCAATACTTATAGTAGCTTTGTTGTCACATTACAACTTTATGGGCATGTTATTACTGAACTGCAGCTCTTCAACTAGTAGCTTTATCGACAACTCCTCACAAATTCCCTAAGCAACTGCTCCTACCTCCAACAGATTGTTTCTTGCTTCTCCAAGTTATCAAATTTTCCCGTACAAATGTACAATAACCTCATGTTGACTTTCTATCATTAATAGAACCGACCCAATTTGCATCAGTATAAGCTTCCACATCCACATCTCTGTCTGCATTCTTCCCAAAGCACTGGCCTTTTCCTTGTGTTGCCTTAACATATCATCAAATTCTGTTTACTGCATCTAAATGTTCCTTAGTAGGAGAGTGCATGAACTGACTCACGACACTTGTTGAAAAAGCAATGTTTGGCTTCGTATGGGCAAGATAAATTAATTTCCCAACTTGGCATTGATAACTACATTTATCTTCTGGAGGACTTCCTTCTACACTTCTTATCTTCTGGTTTGTGTCCATTGGAGTCTGCAGGTCTACATCCCAACATGCCCTTCTCTGTTAATAGGTCTAAAATATACTTCCTTTGCAATGTTGAAATACTTCTTTTGGTTCTCACCACCTCCTTTCCCACAAAATACTTCAGTTAGCCCAGATTTTTAATCTCAAATTTCTTAGCCAAGACTCCTTTTATTTTCTCCATCTCTAGCACATCATCTCCTGTAATTATGTCATCTACATGTATAATCAATATAGTTACCTTCCATTTTCTGCCGATTGCTTGAGGAATTAAGTGTGATTAGATTGTGCTTGATTGTATCCATGACTCTTAATAACTTTCGTGAACGTGTCAAACCATGCCTGCAGAGATTGCTTAAGGCTATAGATCGAATTTTTTAGTTTTCACACTTTATATTAACTTTCCTTCAAAACCTGGTGAGATAGTCATGTAAACTTCCTTGAGGTCTCCATTTAGAAAAGTGTTCTTCACGTCCAACTTTTGCAAAGGCCAATCTAAATTGGCAGCCAAAGATAATAGAATTCGAATGGTGTTCTGTTTTGCAACAAGAGCAAACGTCTCTTGATAGTCTATGCCATAGGTCTGTGTAAAACTCTTCGCTAGTAATCTAGCTTTGAATCTTTCAACCGAACCATCAGAAATGGTGAACACCCATTTGTAGCCTACGGTGTGCTTTTCCTTTGGAAATTCCACAAGCTCCCATGTTCCATTCTTTTCTAGGTCGTTTATCTCCTCATGTGCTGCCTTTCTCCATTTTGGATCATCAAGTGCTTCTTGTATATTAGTTGGAATTTCTATATTGGCAAGATTAGAGACAGAGACTATATGTGATAGAGATAATCTGTTATATGAAACATAATTGGATATGGGATGTAGGGTACGTGGTATCACACCCTTCCTAAGAGCAATAGGAAGGCCAATGTTATCTATTTGAGGAGGGTTTAACAAAACGTCATTTCAGTTCAATATTGTTCTCCCCTGAAGTGGATTTTGGGGGAAAAAGCTGATTATTCAAAGAAGGTGACATCAAGAGACACATATAACTTTCTATTTTCTAGAGAGTAACAGTTTAACCTTTTTTAGTTGGGGAATACCCAAGGAAAACACACTTCAGAGCTCGAAGATCAAGTTTGCTACGGTTGATCTCATGGATATGAACAAATGCGGTACAACTGAAAACCTTTTAGGGGTAAGGAAGTTATAGTTTGTGTTTGAGGGTAGAAGGCGAGAAATCTGTTTAACGCTGTTGGTAATTTAGAACACGGGTAGGCATACGGTTTATGAGGTAAGTGGCTGTAAGCGTTTTGGCTGTGAACATTAGAGACCATGCTACGTCTAAGAGATTTCTATTTTTATCGTTTGGATATTCCATTTTGTTTGGGGTATTGATACATGAACGTTGGTCAATTATTCCATATGCTTTCAAGTAATCCCTTCGAATAGAGTGAAAGTATTCCAGCCCGTTATCGATTCTTAACACTTGGATGTTTGTTTGAAATTGGGTTTTTATCATATAATGGAAAATTTTGAATATTTCTTTAGTTTCTGATTTTTCTTTGAAATCCTTAATTACCTCATTATCTTCTTAACTACATTGAATCTATGTATATATGTGATATCCAACATTCAATCCCATACAACTTTCCTGGTCTTATAGAAGTTTCATTTTGATCTTACTGCCTAAATATGAACGTTTCAACTTTCAAATTTGGTTTTTCATTTCCACAATATGTTATTGATTGTCAGCAAATACTTCAGCATTGACTATTATATCCCATGTATTCAGTCTTTGGAGTAATTTTGGAATATTTTCTTTCAAAAGTTTTGTTTGAAACTCCAATTTAGAAATGTTCCTTTTTGTAAAACATCCACTAAGATATTTGCAAAAAGCAATCACATGGGATTACATTCTATATGCCATCGCCCATCCATCAGTGTTTTCATCCATAATTAAACAAACAAAAACAGGCCTAAAGTAGACGTTTTACTCAATCCTATAGTCAAAGGAGGTAGACTTCGCGGTGGAAGTTCTCACTTCTCACTAGGTCATGGCTACTTTGTACATATCCTTGATAGTAACCTGTTTTGACTCTCTTCTTTTTTGAAATCCACGATAATACAACGCTTGTGTCATATGCTCTTTCTATTCAAAAAACTCGTGAAGATCCTCACCCAAAATGTATTGCTCAATTAGATTTTCTTAACAATTAAATATCTCCTAGAATTGATTTCCAGGCATAAACCTAGTTGATTCTTTCCAAGTCTTATATGTCTCTCCACTTTTTCCCAGAGCTTCATTGTGTGACTTGTTAACTTTATGCCACGGCAAGTCGCACTCTCCCAACTTTCCATTGATCTCCCTTGTTTTTATGGATCATTTGTGGGAGCGTAAAACATATGCAGATCTGTCTGAAGTGAATGTTGTAACTTTAGGTCTAATTTGAGCAAGTTGATGTTATCGTCCTGCTTAAGTTTCTGCAAGCTCGGAAACAATTAGGCCAAGAGGTCTAGTTTCCGAAATTGTTTCTACTGGCATGAGAATAATTGAATTATTTTAGTGGTCCGACTTTTTGATTCCCTCCCTTTCTGACATCTAGGACAATTGTATCTTGCTTGTTCGTTAGTAATAAAACAAGACAGAAGGCTCAAATTGGAAAAACATAAACAAGGGCCTTCTCCTTGTTATATTCCGAAAGTAAAAGAGAGAGAAATTTGAATTGCTTGTTTCTAATAGTCTCAAGTCAACAGTTCTACGCCAGAGGTTTCTATGATTTAGTTTCTTGCTCTTGGAGTTAATAGCAACGAACTTGACCTTTCCATGAAACCTGCACTTTCTTGTTTACTATTTTTCTCTGATCCTGGAAGTTCGTGTTACTGCAGATAATGACTTTTAATATCTCTTTGGTTGTGCATGGAACTGTAGCTGAGGATAATGATTTTCAGAAGGTATGTTATGTTACTCGATTTTTTAATATTCATACTGATTATCCATTCATTATCTAGTGGTTACTTCTGTTTGATGAACTCGCAGGAGAAGGGCAATCCTTACGCTGTTCCAATCAGTATGGGTATATTTAAGTTGTTGGAAAGTCCTCTGGATGTTACTACTAGTACAATAATCAGGAGGATCGTATCAAATCATGAGGCATACCAGGTATTTATTTACATCCTATTCTCATTGTTTGAAGTGTTTAAAGGACTTTAGGAACTATTGTTCTTTCACTTCTGCTTGATTACTTAGAAATTTGATCACAAGTATGGCTGAAACGTTCTTGATTTCTCACTTTCTTGCTCTCGCATGTGTAGAAACGAAATGAGAAGAAGGGTGAAAGTGAAAGAAGATATTATGAAGATAAAACTTATGTATCGGGTGATTAATTGACTTCAGGAGATATGAGGTAACTTCACAAATCCTTTTAGATGTATACCATCTGGGTTATCTTTAACTGCTGGTGATTTTTCTAATTGTACTATTTATCAGATTGCAGATGATTTGGCGACTGTGAAGTAATTCTGAAAATAATCTGTAGATGGAGATACCATGTTGGTAAAACTAATGTCTCTATTTGTATTTATTTCTCTATGGTTAATTTGTTAGAAGTTATAAGCATTGGCATGATTGTTGAGAATAGCAGATAAGTCGGGAAACCTCCTCTTTATATATATTTTTGAAGGCATGCTTTCCTAATCAATTCATATTTCTGTTGTAGAAAACAGAGAAGGAATAGAATGACTATCCTAAAATTTTGTTTCTGTGCCTGTGAGGAACACTGCACAATGTAGAATTGTTGAGCATTTCGGGCAGAAATATGCATTTTCTTATAGCCTCATCCGCCATGGATTTTATTATTATGATGACATTCCTAAATCCTAATGCACCGGTTTTGCTAGATGTTTTATGTGCTGTTTTCATAGTGAATTCCACATCCAATTTGACTTCTCTTTCTGCTTCACTAATGTCGCATGCTCAGTATCTTTTCATACATGTTTATAGATCATAATTTGGGAAAATAAGAGTAGCAGATAACCACTCCTGGCTAAAAATCTGATTAAATTTTTAGTTTTAATCAAAATTTTAAAGTATTTATAAGTTTTGGGTCTTATGGCATTTGTAGATAATAAGTAGATTGTAAATGTGGTCCTACGAAATGAGTGGATTAAAAATATGTTTGACCAATTTGATTTTTAATTTAAGCTAAAGCAAACAAGCACTTAATACTTCCAAGCTTGAAAATTTATTTATCCTTGTCTGCACTTTAATCCCTATAAAGTATAAAATCACAAAATTGCAATTTAGCTCCAAACTTATCAAAAATTGCAATTAGCCACTAATCCACGAAATTGAATTCTCAGGTTTGAATATTGGCCAGGAGAGCCCTAAGACACAGTATTTCTCAAATTGCAATTGAGTCCACGATTTTTTTTTTTTTTTTAAATTGCAAATAAAGCCCACTTTTGTTCTTTTAACAACTAATGATCCTTGTTAGCATGCCATGTGCAACTGAATAACTGTATTGGGCATGTATTTTATGCACCCCCCCCCCCCCCCCCCAAAAAAAAAAAAAAAAAAACCAAAAATAAAAAAAATTTCAAGTATTTCATCAAGTTGAATAACTTTGTTCGTAAAATCCAAATTCACATGTAGTTTCTTGCTATGTCTGCTACAAACTGTATTACGTGGCTTGTCATTGTTCTAAACATTATAATTAATAATTATTATGTAACATATTATGTTTATAGTCCGGTCTTTTAGCGTCCCCAAAAGCCGATTCTGTCTGTTCAACATGTGCGGAAAGACACTGGGAATTGGCTGACTACCTAACAACAAAAAATATATCTTTGAACTCTTTAGTAAATAATTCTAAATATAGAATCATGAAAAATTTAATGGTTAATGACTAGGAAAGGAAAAAGAGCTTATTTGTATTTTATACTAGACAGACTCAATCTCCTAGATTCATACAAGCGAGTGCTTCATAGCAACCAAGTCAATCTTATGTAGAGAATACCTGATCAAATATCTAAGTATGCATATTCCAATTTATGATATAATTTGGTAGCTCCATAAATTAGTTGAGCTTTTTCTCTTCATAAATTCTAAGATAACTATTGCCCAATTTGTTTGCTAGACAAATTGAATTTGAGTTTGACTGGCTACGGTTTGTACGTAGTACTAATAGCTTGTTTGATACAGATTTTAATGGGTTTTTGAATTTCTATTTTTTGACTTTCAAGAAAAATTGATCAAAATAATCTTTTGCTTTCTAAGGTAGCCGCAATATTTGACTAGAAAATTGAGTTATTTTGGTCATTTTCTCTTAAAAATCAAAAAATGGAAAACTAAAAACCCATTAAATTCTATACCAAACAAGCACTAAATTGAATTCATTATTATAATTAATAAAAATTTTAGTTTTTTCTTTTCAATACCGTCCATTCTTTTTTCCAAGCTTGTCAATATGATCGTTTTGATGGTTCATTTGGAACTTTGAGCTTGTTTGGCTAAATTTAAAAGGTTAATTTTTAAGTAGACAATTAAGTAAGTTATTTTGACAAAAATAATTAACACTCTTTACTTGAAAATAAATAATCCAAAGATAAAAATTACCAATAAGTAACTTCACCTTATTTTTACAGTAGCCAAACATTACGTGGAGATTGAATCAGACAATTGTCAAATAAAACATCCCACGTGAATTAAAGAGACTGTCCTAACAGAGTGGCGCCTTGTGTAGGGAAACCGAGTTCACCAGACAAAGTGAGTTGATTTCTCGTACTTGACTAGGTTACAAACAGCTTAGGTCAATAAAATTTAAATATGTTTCCCATTATTATTTATCATAGACGAATCGATCTATAATATTTTTTTTTTCGTTTCTTTTTAAACAATAGTAACAACTAGGAAATTTAATTAACTTGTGATGAGTTCATCTTGTTTCTATTAATTAGGTTTTATCGATCCCAGCATAATCATATTAATTTTCAAGTCAACTACTCGATTTCTCTATTTTTCGATTGAACAAGTTAGATAGATCGTACAGATACCTTCCAAAAAATTCAACACCGTCTCTATTAATTTCGTCTTTCCCTACATTGGGCCAGCCAACTTTGAAAAATGAGGTAGAAGAAAAGTAGTTCCATCAAAATACAACTGTACATGTTTAGGTCGGGTAAGTGCGTGTTTGACAATGCTAAAATTATTTTTAAAGTGTTTATAAGTTGTGAGACTTATGAAATATGTGAATAACAAATTAGTACTAAATTATGTGTCCTACAATATATATATTGATAAAAAAATATATTTAACTAGTTCGATTAGTTTAAATGATAAATTTAACCAAACAAGCTGTAAAACGGACAATTGATAGCATGTGGTGAGACCAAATCATCACCTTGTGCAGACCTTTACCAACAAGGACGACAATCTTCTAGAAATCTCTCTTCTTCTTCTTCTTCTACAAGCTGTCATTGTCGGCAGTGCTTTTGTGTTGAATGTTGCACCAGCTTTTGTTTGATTTTTCTCGAGAAATTTGGTGCATGTTTATGTTTAGTATACAATATTCGACAATCAACATTAAAATTAAAAATTATTTAAAAAAAAAAAAACGAAGCTAAAATTTGTTGAGTCTCGTCCAATACTATGTTTTGATTTTGTAGTTTATGCAACATTAGCCTTAAAAATCGACTAAAGTGGTGCCTTTGGCAGGAAGGCCAAGAGATTATCTGTTTGTGGTCATGGCTCATATCATATGGCATGTCATGTGAAATACTTAACCAGACAAACTAGTACTTCCAATCTTCAGTTGATTGATCCAAACGCTTGCAAAAAAAAGGAATTCTTTGAATCTAGTCAACCTACTAAATCACTCGAAAAGTGGAGATAGTAGATACAATGTTCCAACTTTGATGGGCAAAAGTGAAGACGCAGGCACGGGGTACCCAATTATTAGAACATGTTTGGGAGTATTTTAAGTACTTATAATAGATTTGACTTTCTCCACTTAGTGGAGAAAATTATCCACTGGATATTTGTTCAGTGGACATTGGAAGAGCAAAAAGTGTTTGACATTGAAGTCAAATACTCCACCAATACCCACTGGACAAGTGTTCAATGAGGCAAAATAATTCCTCCCATTAGGTGGAGGAGAACAGCTCTAGTACTTATAAAGTGGTCAAATATCAATTTATTTAAAATTATTTACTATTAAATTCCACGTATTTATAGTTTGTGAGTTCACCTTTTCTATGCATTTCATCCTTGTATTCATCGACCCACTTTGAAGAAAGATGCAAGCAGAAGTAAGGAAAAAAGTTAGGGTGGTGAGGAGTTGGAGCTAATTAACGTGTACTAACCAAATGAGATTGTTCAAATCTTTACCGACATTGTCACCCTACCGACAACAACAGAGAAGCATGAAGCTAGTTCTAGTGCTTGTGGGCTCTAACAAATAACAATCACTTGGATTCATTCTCTCTTCTTGAGCTGGCCATTGTCGACAAACACTCTTTGTTCTTTGATTTGTACTTCAAATATATTTGTTATCTCGATATATGATCGATAGTTTTTGTAGTGAATACGATTGAAAAAAGTATTTGAAGGTTGACTTTCGAGAATATGTTCTTAGATTGAGGATTAAGTTCATCGTTGCGAGCACCTTGATGCACATCTTCCTTCACCTCTTTGAATTACACATAGCAAAATAATATAGTCCATCTCCCATGCTCGTTAATTAGATATATTTCTTAATTAAAGTTTTTTCTATATAATCGTGTCTGTTCACTAAATTTGTTTTTTCTCTTATTCACCCGGCTTTTGAGGTATTGTAACTTGAGTAACTCAAAGTTTGAAATATCATGATTTAAATATATAGTCGTACCACGTGTACATATAAAACAAGATCGTCCTATGAAGTATTTCTCTTCTCTTTTCTTGTAGTTGAAGGTCAAAACAAACAATTCATGATTTGCTTCAAAACAAACAATTCATGATTTGCTTAAACAAGTGGAATAATTAACCCTCACCCTTGACCCACCTTTGTGGTGTTGGTAAAAAGTTGCTATGGATGACCTAAAATGGCACGAACGGTGACCTATCGTACGACTTCATCTTCCTGGAGGGAAGCTAAATACTAATTATAGGTAACCAATCACCAGTCTTCAATTTTGTTTTTTTATTAAAGTCAACTATATAATATCAATCGTGTTAAATATTACGTTACAAAGAAGCATACATAATTTTCATAAATAGAAATGAGAAAATAATTATTAGGGTAAATTACACTCACAGTCCCTATTCTTTCAATTTTATAATAATATCATCCTCATTCAATTTTATTAACAGCTATCGTCTCCATCATTTCATTAATTCGCATAAATGACCCCCAAATGATTTTTTAGACGATTTTGTCATTAGCTTAAATAAATTAAAATAATAAAAAAATTAAAACATAATAAAAAAATTGCAGTTCAGAACCATAACTTTTTCAAAAGTACAAAATAGTCTTTTTTTATTCAATTATTTCAAACCATTAAAAAGAAGAAGAAGAAGAAGAAAACTTCCCTTTTTCTTCCTCGTTCAATTTTACTAGCAGCTATCGTCTTCATCATTTCATTAATTCGCATGGATGATCCCCAAATGAATTTTTCATTAGCTTAAAAAAAATTAAAATAGCAAAGAAATTAAAATATAATAAAAAAATTGCAGTTGACATTCATAACTTTGTCAAAAGTACAAAATAATCTATTTTTTATTCAATTATTTCAAATCATTAAAAACAAAAGAAAAAGAAGAAAACTATCTTCTTCCCTTTTTCTTTCCCATACAATTTTATTAGTAGCTATCGTTACCATATTTTTATTAATTTGTACAGATGGCCCCCAAATGATTTTTTAGACGATTTTGTCCTAACCTTAAATAAATTAAAATAGCAAAGAAATTAAAATATAATGAAAAAATTGTAGTTGAGATCATTTAAAATACAAAATGAACTCTTTTTATTCAATTATTTGAAACCAGATAAAGGGATTTTTTTTAATAGTTTGAAATAATTGAATGTAGATAGAATATTTTGCACTTTTGAAAAAGTTAGAGATCCCAACTATAATTTTTTTATTTTTTTAATTTTAATTTATTTAAACTAAGGGTAAAATTGTCTAAAAAATTATTTGAGAACTATATGTATGAATTAATGAAAAGATATGGATGATAATTGTTAATAAAATTGAATAGAGATGATATTGTTATAAAATTAAAAGAATAGGGACCGTAAGTATAATTTACCCTAATTAATAAGCATATATGAATTGTTGAGGAGTCGGAGTCCTACGTGGGACGGTGGATTGACGTTATCATTACCAAATAAACATTATTATTCCAAAGTTGAAATTTGTAGTAATAATATCTAATTTTAATCCTGTCCGTCCATACAAACCGCCCAACTCATTTATACCATCTATCCATTCACTCGTTTTGTCCCAATGTATTTGATTTTTACTTTGAAAACTGAATAACTATAAATAAATATTATTTAATGCAAAATATCTGACCTGGGTGGTATAGGGTGGGGATGGGGTGGGGGTTGGAGGGAGAGGGTGTGGTTGGATTCATGACAGGCAACTGAATTGGTCCTCCGCCACAAATTTCATTTGCTATATACTTTATTAATATATTCTGTTTTCAACAAATAATTAATATGCATATAATATTTTGGCTTAGAATCAAAGCTATGCTCCTTCCCTAATTGGCAATAATAAATGAGTTAATACATATATCATTATATTAAACTAATAACTTCTTCCTCTCTAATCATCATCTAAATCATCATTAGAGGGCATGCTAGGTGTACATATTTATTAAGAATAAAATATCATGCAACTTAAATATTTACATATAACAATTCATATATGAAGACTTGAACTATTATATTACTTAGGTTAAGATTTGCCTCAATATTAATACTCAATTTGTTATCAACTTCATAATGTTCAAAAGAGTAATTTAATTCGTTTAAAGTTTAAAAGAGTAGTCGGATTCTAAAATCATTGTTTTTAAACGAGTTACTGTCTTAGATCATGTCCAATACAACTGTGGATTGCTAAATATTTTTGCCACATAAACAATAAGAAAAAAATAAAGAATGTCTAGAGCTCCATTTAAATCCAGAAATTCCGTAAGAAAAAAATAAAGAATGTCTAGAGCTCCATTTAAATCCAGAAATTCCGTTAGATATGACTCAATAAAATTTAGATTTCTTATGTAGATCTGAGTTTTTTGTAATTTTTTTTAATAAAATAAAAAACACATAATAACAATCCATAGAATGCATTAGAGATCAAATTTTGAACTATTCATTAAAAATTAATGCCACGTAAATTGGAAGTCTTCCAACATACACAACATTGATGTTTAATGAATAAATATTTAAGTTCAAATTTGGTCTCCAATGTATTATATGGATTACCATCTAGGTAGGTTTTATTGTATTAAAATAAATACTAGATTATATTTAAATATGCATATAAAATTTAAATATACATATGAAATTTAAATATTGCTGAGTCAGCATATCTAATGGAACGTCTAAAACTAGACGGAGCGTTAGACACTGTCTAATTTTTTTTCTGCCTGATAGAGTGTTTGACAACTTGCATTGAAGATAATTTTTTTTAGATATTGTCTCTTTTACTTACATGGCAATTTTTTTTTTGCAATTCATAATTACAGAGGAAATGCTATTATAATCAATATATTGAAATTTCATATTACTCTTGTTAACAATATAAAATTTAGCCCTATTTGGTAGAACTTAAAAGTTACTAAAAATCTGAAGTTAAAATCAACAATTAATTTTAAATACACATTTCATAAAATTCACAATTTTTTAATTACATATTTTATCAATTTTTATTAAAATTTATTAAAAAACTATCAAATTTCTGTACCTTTAAATTAGCGTACATATCACTTCCAAAATGCATTGAGTGATTGCCATAGTTTAATTGGAAAAAACAAGAAAACTTGTATATTACGACTACTACAGTTCTACTCCTATGCTAATGATAACATTATTATAGAAAACGCATTTTTATGTTGATGCTATTTTGTTCTATACGTCCGTCCCTACCTCGTTATATTGACCAAAGATAAATACGCTCCTATCTCTGATTGGTGGATATATATGCATACATACACAATATATAGCTATATATATAGCAGCATATAGTAGTAGTACCCAACAAGGCAACAACAACCACAACTCAGTCATACTCATCGCCTCTCTTTCTATTTTTCAAAAAGAGTTGCAGAGCTTGATCATAATGACAAAGGTACACCCAAACGCCACCGTCCCAGTGGCAGCGCCACCCGCTATCAATGGCTCCTCGGCGGTGCTGACCGTGTGGAAGAAATCGCTGTTATTTAACTGCGATGGCTTCACCGTGTTTGACGCCAAGGGCAACCTCGTCTTTCGAGTTGACAATTACATGTCCCATAACAAAGCCCAGATTGTTCTCATGGACGCTTCCGGAAACTCCCTCCTCACCATCCGCCGCAAGGTAAGTGTGCTCATGACTGTTAATTATTTCATCTAGATGGTATATATTAAATCTGTGTTAATTGCAATTCCTAAATCAGTTCAATTGTTAATGTGTGTACCAGAAACTGAGCTTAGGGGACTGCTGGTTGGTGTTTGACGGCGAGACGGCAATGAATCCGAGGTTTTCAGTGAGGAAAAACATCAACCTCCTGAATACAAAGTGCCTGGCTCACGTTATCTCCCCCGACGGGAAGCCCGAATCAGTTCACGTGATTGAGGGGTCCTACGCGCAGCGGTGCTGTGCCATGTACGATGAAAACCGGCGGCAATTGGCGGAGATCAAGCCAAAAGAGGCCGCCGTCAGAGGCGTAGCTTTCGGAATGGATGTATTCCGTCTAATCGTACAGCCTGAATTCGATATGACAATTGCCATGGCGATTGTCATCATCCTCGATCAGATGTTCGGATCTTCCACCATTTCCCTGCGGCGTCTTTGAATTCCATTCCATCCCAAATTTTGAAACCCAAATACAAGATTTAATTTTCTTTTGCATTTAGCTTAATCTTTTCGTTTTTGATAAAAGATTAAGCCCTTAAGTACATAATTTAGCATAGAAATAAGGATCACAGAATAATAAATTAATGGAGCCATCCATTTGCTGTGTACGACTGCAAATCCTTGTACTTGTTTTATATATTACAGGGGAGTAGTTGAACTTCATTGTGATTATCGAATTGCTGCTATAATGAGCAGTTTCCATGTAATTTTTCTTGGATCAATCTATACTTTTTTTTCCCTTTTTATTGGAATTTGAATATTATAGATAAAAATGACGTTTAATCGTATCAAACTCTTATGGAATGTGCGGATAAAAAATAGATAAAAGTTGTAGACTATATGAAATATATGGATAAAAATGATGTTTAACTATCTTATAAATACTAATAAGCATTAACAAATATTCTCGAACCATCTTCGGAAGTTTTTGAGGGTCTGGTGTAGTCTTATGCAGTTTATGAGTTTGATTTAGATAGAAATTTCATTAGTAAAAGATATTAGATATATTTTTGTTAAACAGCTTCTAGAACATCTAATGGCCAAACACTATATTGACATTTACATAATAGGATATGCAATGATAGATTTAATGTAATGTTTGGTGAAGTTTTTGTAGATTATAAATCGTGGGTCTTACGAGATGTATAAATAAAAAATAGATAAAAGTTGTGGATCTTACGAAATGTATTGATAAAAATTATGTTTGCATTTTGTAGATTATAAGCACTAACAAACACATCATTAATGTTAAGAATATATTACTACCAAATTTAACATGGTAAAGTTTTTAAGTGAAAATCGACAAACTATTGATGTGCAAAATCTACTATTAAATAAAAAGTTTAGAAATCTTGATTGGATCTTTACCAATTCTTTTGAATTGAAAATTTCCCAAAGCTCAAATGTAACACGATCACCTCTTTCACAAATTGGAATTACAAGATAGCAGATCCCTTGAATTTTAGAAACAAGTTTAACTTCGGCTCTAAATGGATAGAAAACTGGTACGAAAATAAGTTAGAAAATAAAAAAGTGCATGTCTTGAGTGGCTTTTGCAGTAGCAGGTCCCGAGACATCACATCTTGTGCATAGAGGTGGCAGCCCGTATAACCTACTTTTTTGGATTGAGTTGGCCCTGGCCCAAATAAAACCCATAGAGGTGGCAGCACGTATAACCCACTTTTTTGGGTTGAGTTGGCCCTGGCCCAAATAAAACCGGGCCAAGATGGCCCAGCCCATCTAGCCCGAGGGCTAGTTGGGCCGGCCTGATTATTTTTTTGATTTTTTTGCTCCTTAACACTAATCACTCATTTTGTGACTAGCCCCAATACATAATTCAAATAATATTAATCTAAAATGATCAAAGTCAAAGTCACCAATAAACATTAGTCCAAAAATCTGATAATCCAACATAAAATTGTTTAGATTTAATTAAAATTTAGTTTAATTTAAGTTTCAATTCAAAATATATTTGATGTGACAAGTAAATTATTTATTTAAATTTACTTATAAGTAAATTTTTTAATTTAAGCCAAGCATGCTTATATCTCAAAACAATAAGACTCACTTTTAATATTTGTATTTGTTTTAAAAAGTGTCTACAAATAGTTTACAATTAACAAAAAAAAATTATTTTGAAAAAAAATTGACGTTTATCTATTAATTAATACATGAGAGCCTCAATTTTATAAATTAATCTCTTTAAAAATCTCAAAATATATAGTATAAATTTATCTAAGATTGTATTTGATGTAATGAATTAGATTGTATAAAAAATTTATTTAAAAAAAAAAATTAAGACAAGTTGGGCCAATGGACTGGACTGGACTAGCACATTTCTGACCAATACAAAAAGTTTCATGTGTAGCCCTGCTCTGGCGGGTTGGGTTGGCCCAATCTAACCCATTTGTCAGCTCTACTTGTGCATATGGTTGAAGATGACGACGATGTTTGGAGGAAATAGATGGTGAAGATTGTACAACCCTTAAATCTCTACGTTCGTGGCACTATTCTGACACATTATTGTCTCACTTCTTCACCTAATCTTTCTTTCGATTAAGAGTCAAATCCTTGAATTTCAAGGAACACGTGCACGAAAGGCATTGGAGTATGGAGTAGCTTTATGCATGTCATACAAATGAGGAAAGATGATATAACACCCATGGTAGGTAATAATTATGGTATCCACTTGATACGTGGTATCAGTACATTGGTTGCTTTTTTAAAAGTTGTTTATAACATTTTAAACTTTTTAAAAAGCGACCAATATGGTGATGCCACGTGTCAAGTGGGTACCATAATTATTACTCACTATGGGTGCTATATCATTACTCTACAAATAAGTATCGATCTCAAATACTATTGCTTCTTATCATACTTGTGTCTAGTCGAAGATCGTCTTACAAAACTCAAAGTCAGACTTAAAGTATTAAGCACATGTTTGGATATGTTTAAATTATAATTTCAGTTGATCAAATCGGTCAAATATAATTTTTATCCACACATTTAATAGGACATACAATTTATAATCCACTTTTTATCTACACATTCATCACTAACTTATAATATAAGTAATTAAAAAATAATTTCAGCAGAGAAGGCCATCGATTTTTTAAAAAAAAATTAATTTTTTTAATATGTAATATTTTTTTTGATAAAAAAAACTAAAAATAAAACTAATCCAACCTACAACAACTTAGCCCAATAAAACCCAACCAACCTACAACAACTTAGCTCAATAAAACCTATTTGTTGTGAAAAATCTAAATCATTTAATTATTTCAAGAATCTAGAAATCAAGTTCAATATCTTAAACGTATATTCGTCTTCCATTTTCCAGTTTATTTCCTAACATTTGAAACTCTCTCGTCTTCTTCCTTATAGTAATGAAATATATAAAACCTTAATTTGTTTAATTGATTAAATGTGCAATCAAAGTAAAAACTATTTTTTTGAAAACGATTTTGACTAAATATAAGCTTCCTCAATTTTTTTTTTTTTTTTTTAAGTCAAGATTTGATAGAATTAAGTTACTCACTAGTTTCTGTTGATTGATTCTCATAAGTTGATTTCTGGCAAACACGTTTTTAAGCCAATTAGACAATCTTTGAGGTAAGATTTCAAGTTCTATGTTCTGACATATAGAATTCTGAATTTTATAAATCAATTTTGTGATAAAATATTGTTGATTTTTGTTTTAATTGTTCTTTCTACCCTTTTTTTCTCACCCTCGTTTTTCTGTGTTATGATTCAATTGATCCATTATCATTGAATAGTTTTTCAAAATTAAAGTTGATAAAATCATATTTGAGATCAACTATTCGCAAGAAAGATTGAACACGATTTATTGGATAAATTTGAATATAATGATCTAATAATTAATTTTGCATCTCAAAAGGTAAGGAAAATAAATTTTACATATTCTTTGTTTTATTTTCAACTGTAGGAGAACTAGAGAGCTTTTTTCGACTTGCACCGATTTCTCTCGTGTTTGAAGAAAAAATGTAATTTTATTTTTATTGACGTTTGTTTTTTTTTTTTCTTTAGATTGTATTTGGTTTTTTAGTTGCTTTTGAACAATATGTATACTTGTATTTTATTATAAGACTTTCAATACTGTTAAGAGTTTATCTTAAATTTTTATTAGTTTACACTTTATCAATGAAAATATATTTTGATGGACAAAATAATTTTTTTATTTTTTTATAAAAAAAATTATTGAAAAGGGCCACTATATATTTTTTGTCTAAGACTTCGAATGTTTTGAGTCGGCTCTAAATCAAAACTGAATTAGTAGGCTTGTTGAAGATTGACCGTCATTGTTTTTACTTTTTAAGGTTTTGAAAGTAGTCTTGTGTAATTTACGAGTTTGAATAAGTCGTCGATTTAGCTTTATCCTTTTCTTAGATCTATTCTTATTTTCACAATTGTTATCTAAACTATTAAGTTGTTTGTTTAACGTTATTACAAATAGTTTTTGTTACTGAACAATATTAGAAAATGAGAAAAATTATCTAGAGTATTATTCTTCAAAGTGTTGGTGTGTTACATATATATAGAAAACAGATAAATGAGAAACAGAGAGGAAAGAAAGAGAGAGTACTGATATTAGTAGAACACCTCATCTCTTATGTAACAGAAAATTAGCTAGCTAGCTAGCTAACTTACTAATATTCTCACATCCCCTCTCAAGTTGGATCTTGGTGGATATCAACCAAGCCCAACTTGGAGAAAATGAAATTGAGGAGGAGCTAAGGACTTAGTAAATATATCAGAAGGTTGCAACTTGGAAGAAAGATGATGGGGCAGGATGGAAACCCTCATTGTATTTATTTCGTACCAAGTTAAAATTTATTTCCAGATGCTTAGTGTGCTCATGAAAGATAGGATTGACAACAATGTGAAGAGTTGCCTAATTGTCACACCAGAGGGGAATAAGAAGAGGGGAAGGGATAAAAAGATCATGGAGAAGATAGGAAACACATTAGAGCTCAATGATAGTCGTAGCCAAGCTCATGTACTCTGCCTCTGCAGAAGAACGAGATATTGTGGGCTGCTTCTTTGTTTTCTAAAAAACCAAAGCTG
Source organism: Forsythia viridissima (assembly GCA_030279155.1). NCBI lineage: Eukaryota > Viridiplantae > Streptophyta > Magnoliopsida > Lamiales > Oleaceae > Forsythia > Forsythia viridissima. The sequence continues at coordinate 25,924,322 of CM059034.1, read as the reverse complement.
AACCAAGAAAAATACAATAACAAGTAAGAGATTTTCTAGGCTGAAGGCAAGAAGCCCAATCAGCATCACTATAACCTCGCAGATTAAGAGATGTATCAACTGGGAAGAACAATCCTTTTGAAGGACATCCTTTTAAGTACTTCAGGAGATGTAAAGCAGCATCCCAATGATCTTGTATAGGGGAATGGACATATTGACTAAGCTGCTGGACATAATAGGTAATGTAAGGACAAGTGAAGTTCAAATAGAGCAACCTTCATATCTTCTGTAAGCTTTTGGATTTGAGAGCAAATAAGCAAAATGATCTTGAAATTTAAAACCCTTTGGAAGTGGGGTAGGAGAAGGTTTAGCACCCATAAGTCCAGTATCATGAAGAATATCCAAAACATACTTACGTTGTTTAACATAGACCCCAGTAGAATCTCTAGCAATCTCTAGACCTAGGAAATATTTGGCTTGGCCTGGGTCTTTAATAGTGAAAAGATCATGTAAATATGTTTTGACATGTGGTGTCAAAACATCATCCACATCATTCCCAGTTAAGAGAACATCATCCATATAAACCAATAAGGCTAAAAACAACTTGGTGTGTTTAATAAACATACAATGGTCATGAACAGATTGAGTGAAACCATATGCAAGAAGTTTAGTACAAAGTTCATGATTCCACTGTCTTGAGGCCTGCTTAAGGCCACAAAGACTCCTTCTAAGCCTACATACCTGACTTGGTTTAGCCTTAGAATACCCCTGTGGAGGCACCATAAATACTTTTTCATTCAAGTTACCATGTAAGAAAGTATTGTTAATATCCAACTGGTGCAATTCCCAATGTTTGGCTGCAGCAATAGCTAAAAAAAGTCTAACCATCACAGATTTAGCCACAGAAGAAAAACTGTCATTATAATCAACACTTTGTAGTTGGTGATATACTTTTTGGCTACAAGTTTGGCCTTTAACCTCTCAATAGTACCATTAGGATTCAATTTGACTTTGTAGACCCACTTAGAACCAATAACCTTTTTATTTGGAGGTAAAGTGGTAAGGTCCCAGGTTTGATTTTCTTCCAGGGCAGTCAACTCTTTTTTCATAGCCTCTTCTCAATCTGGAGATTGACTAGCTTGATAGTAAGATGTGGGTTTATGGACACTAGACATATTTGCTAAAAAGGCTTTATATGTGGGTGTAAAAGTAGGATTGAAAAAATAGGAAAAAGTTGGTGGTGTGTAGGGGTCATGAGAAGAAGACTTGAGAGAATTGGAATCATTTATTGTGGTAGAAGACATGGAGATGGCTGAATTGGTAATGAAATCATGAAGCCAAGTTGGTTTAGTTCTGTGTCTTGTACTTCTTTTAAGGGTTGGACTGGTAATCTCTAGAGGAGGTGCAGAGTTAGGAGAAATAACATGGGAAGAAGGAGAGTATTGGTGCTGGTCTAGAGGAAGTGAATGATGGGCCTAAGATAGATCACTAGGAGGTGAATGAGGTTGTGTAAATGAAATTTGAGAAGATGTATCATCATAGATGGGTAATGGAAGAGGGTTAGAGGTAGAAGTATGAGAACAAGGAATGTAAGGAAAAGTATGCTCATGGAATTGAACATCCCTAAAAATAAAAATTTGATGTGTATCAAGGTTGTATAGCTTATAACCCTTTTCCCTGGAGTGTATCCAACAAAGACACATCTAAAGGCTCTGGAATCAAACTTATCTTTTCCTGGTTTAGTGTTTGTTGCATAGGCTAAGCATCTAAATTGTTTGAGGACAGAATAATCTGGCTTATGCAGAAAAGGTATTTCAAATGGGGTCTTCCAGTGGATGATAGAGATGGGAAGCCTGTTTATAATGAATGTGGCCATCAAAATGGAATAGTTTAGACCAGAATTTATTAGGTAGTTTAGACTGGGGTCTTCCAGTAGATGATATACTAGAATTTATTAGGTAGTTTAGACTGGAACATCAAAGAATGAGCAATTTGTAGGAGATGTTTGTGTTTCCTTTCAACTATCCCATTTTGTTGGAGTGTATAAACACAAGATGTTTGGTGTAGGATACCTAGTGATTGAAATAACAATTGACAATCTGAGCTTATGAACTCAGTGCCATTATCACTTCTAACACCTTTAACTTTCCTATTAAAATGGGTATTAACCATGATAAATTTTTTTTTTAAAGTATTTGGAACTTGAATTTTGTAAACAAGTAGAAATACCCAAGTAGACCTGTTATAATCATCAACAATGGTCAATAAGTATGGTGTTCCAGTAAGAGAGGGTCTTCTGTAGGGTCCCTAGACATCTAGGTGAATCAGTTCAAAAACATCATTTGTGTGTATAGAACTTTTGAGGAAAGGTAGTCTATGTTGCTTAGATCTATGGCATATGTCACATTCCTTCAATTTATTAAAATTATGCTCATTAGTTATATTCTTAAGAAAATCAAGATGCAATAAAACAGAAGGTGAATCATGACCAATATTTTTATGCCAATCAGATATAGTTCTAGTAGAAGTTCTATTAGAAAAATGTTGAGTATTACAGATGCTGGGATACAAATATGAAACAACAGATACATGTTTATGATGTTTGGAATCAGAACTAAGTAGACTAGACTTATCTACGATATAAAGTTTTCCTATTAGTCTTCCCACAGCAAGTGTTTCTTCACTCTCTAGGTTTTACAAAATGCAATATGATGGATAAAAACAAATCTGATGTGAGCAGTGTGAGCTAGTTTAGGGACAGACTGAAGATTGAACTTGAAACTTGGGACATGTAAAGTCTCTGTGAGGTGTAGTCTCTGGTTTAAGATAACACCACATATAAGTTTGACTTATTTTATTGACCCAGCAAGTAAGTACACTGGTGTAAATCAAGGACTGGTTTAGGTTTATGTAAAAATTGTATGTTAGTGCACATATGGCTGCTGGCACCTGTGTCTATAATCCATGATCCATGTTCTAAACTATCAAGCAAGCTAAAAACGTATTGGAAAGAGGTATTACATGCAAAGTCCCCTAGTTAAGCAAAGTTAACATGATTATTGGCTCTCATCTGTATCTTTCCTTTCATATATTTCATTACTTCTTATTGTATTAGCTCTGTCATACTACTGGTTTGGAAATTGTTCTTTTCTTCTATGCTTTGACCTTCTTCATCTAAATCCAGGGGTGTATCAGCTAAATTAGCCATAATCCTGCCACTTTGATTCATAGTTTTGCCCTTCTGCTCCTTTAACGTTTTGTACCAGTCCGGATACCCATATATTTTGAAACAAGTGCTTCTGGTATGTCCCTTCATGTTGCAACAATCACTGTACTAATTTGCTTTTTCTTCATTAGTCATTCTTTTGAACAGTCATCTACCTATGCCTGATCCATCCCTTCCATTCCAATTGTCTCTTCCAAAACCACTTATTCCAGAATTTTGCACCTTAGCCATCATTGCTGAGTTTTCATTAATCTTAGAATAGAAATGGTGAATATCTCTTTATTTTTCCACTTGTAGGATCATTGAATAGGCTTTATTTACACTGGACAGTGGATCCATTACCAGTATTTGGTTCCTAATATGATCATATAACTCATTTAGACCCACTAGGAATTGCATAAGCCTATTTGATGTAGTGATCTATGATACTTCATTCGCAGCTCCACAAGTACATATTGGAACATACATAAGACATGCATATTCATCCTAGAGCTTCTTCAGATTTGTGTAATACACCGCTACACTTAATGTTCCTTGCGTGATACTGCTAATTTCTCTCTGATACAAGAGTGGTCCATTACATTCACCAAATCTCTCTTCCATCTTTAACCATAATTTCCTCGCAGATGAAGCATAAATGAAGGCATCAACAATTTCATTTGAAATTGAACTTAAAATCCATGAAATCATCATGCAGTCCACTCATTTCCACTACTCAAAGTTAGGTGAATCCCTATTTGACATTACATTGCTTCCATATACAAATCCTAATTTGACTTTTGCCCCTGATGCAATTTTCATAGATCTACTCCAGCTTAAGTAATTGTTACCTGTGAGCAGTGACGTTACCAACACCATCCCTGGGTGGTCCGATCCTTGGAGAAGTAGTGGATTTCCATTATTTGGCTCTGATCCTCTTCTTCTAATTTTTGTGGTTCCAGTTTCTCTTTCTCCTTCAGTTAAGACATCTGTGTTATCTTCCATCCTTGTCTTTTTTAGCTAGGAATAGATCTTCATAGAATTTAGACTGAGCAATGGAGAATTTGAAACTCTGCTATGATACCATGAACAATATCAGAAAATGAGAAAAATTATTTGGAGTATTATTCTTCACCTGTAGTGGAAATGTTGGTGTGTTACATATATATAAAAAACAGAGAAATGAGAAACAGATAGAGATAGTGTGTGTGTGTGTGTGTACCAACAGTAGTACGACACCTCATCTCTTATGTAACAGAATATAGGTTGTGTCTGGAATTGATTTTTTGCAGATTCTATAATTTGACCAAATAGTAATTGTATTAAAATATTGACAACAATTCAGAATTTGAAAAAAAAAAAAAGTTGCCGTTTCTTACCTGCATGTCGCGTACCTGCATGCCGCAATTGTTGACTAATTCTAACGACTATGGACAAAAATACCCTTGATTACATTATTTGACCAAATATGGAAAGCAATTCCAGGGTTACAAATGTAATTTGAGCTTTTCACAATTTTAAAAGGTACTGTTTCAAATTCAGAAGTGGATCCTATTGCATCAAAAAGTCAAAACAAATTTAGCAAAATTTGCGGTTTTAATCGATTCCAGACAAAACCATAATAGAAAATTAGCTAACTAAACTAACTAATATTTTCACAGTTACATAATTTTTAGAACATCTCATGCCCAAACACTATAGTGACATTTGCATATTAATATTTGTATAGTACGATATGCAATGATAGATTTAATGCAAAGAGCATATGATTATCAAATTTAACGTCGTATAGTTTTTAAGTGAAAATCGCCACTTTTGACTTGCAAATCCTACAAGCGTCTTGAATTTCTACCAATCCCTTGGTGACACTGATGGAATCATTAACTTGGCTCGCTTTCACTTGGGAGGAGCTTTGTACAAGCGACTTGATTAATGATAAGTCTAATTTATACACTTATTTCGATTTTTTAACAAGAGTTTTTGGGTAGTTTTAACTTTTTTAGAGTCGATATTAGTAGAGTTTTAGTTTATTTTCTTGATTGTTTGATGAAATCTCCGAACTCGAGTTACATTGACGAAATTGACAAGAAAATGAGAAGAAGTTGAAGTGAACATTAAGAACCACACATTGAAGGATGAGAAAAAAGATAAAATCAAGAAGTTTAAGGTGTGTTGGAGTGATGATAAAGAGTTAACGTGAATGAACAAATATTCGAAAGCCGAAAAAGTAAATTGAAAAACCTACGACCAAAGCATATGGGAGAATTAGAGAAAAACGTTCGGTACAAAAATTTCTACAAGGCAAATGATATATCATTGGAAAGATAATCTAATTACAAGTCCAATGCTTATTACGGATTGCAATTTAGAATTTCCTACGAGAAATTATGGTCGTTTAAATATTAGTTGTCGGTGGAGCAACTCCTTGCCTGGTCCACGAGGAGTAGAACTTGAGTTATTTTAGGACTCTTTTGGGTGCGGTCTTGGAGAATCTTAACATGAATTTTTAGTCTTAAATAAACTTATATACCAATGCTCTTGTACTTCAGTGGAGGGTCGAAGAATTGGAGAACTTTAGAGGTAAAAATACGATATTTCTCTTGGAGAATTTAAGTCAAACTTAGTTTTCTTGGTTTTCAAGTAAGAAGAATAAGAAGATTATTCGAGTGCTTGTTGAAGACTTTAAAAGGGTCGAGATTTCTCTTCAATTTTCTTCTATCTTTATAGAATACGGATGATGTACTTTCAATTATTTATATATTTTTGTAATTCCATCATAATAGGCAAAAACCTTTAAACTAAGGATGATGATGTAAACTTTATGTTGAAGTTTTCATTAAAGAATTTTTAATTGGTTGATGTCAATGTTTTAAAATCTATTTGAATGAATGGTCAATTTTTTAACGTATTCGTGACCTATTTTACCTATGGGAGGTTCAATTTGGGTGTTAGCTCATTGTTGACAACCAGCACAAAGTCATATAGAATTTAGACATAATTTTCAATGCTTTGTGCAATCGAAATAAATAATATTGTTGTTGAATACATTTTTGTATATTCGAATCAGGAATATAAATATTTTAGGTCGTATATGAAAATATGTTTAACTTGGAAGAGATTGTTAGACAAATTTATGATTGTTAATTGTCAATTTAAGCATAAATTAGAATAAAAGTTAGAATTTGAGAATTATAATAGATACTAACAATGGAGTCAGATTGTTAACATAACTTTCAAGTGATTTTTTCCCCAAAATAATCATATTTACAATTAGTTTAAATCATAGTTATAGTTTAGATATAATCACAATCATTTAGTTCAATCATCTATTGGTTTGAGGGATGTGGGAATAAGTGGTCTTTGTTTTGGGTTGGGAGGAATTGAGGGTGCTTGTTTGAAAAAGATGAAGTAAAATTATGTTTAACTTTTTTTTCTTTAATTTGTATTAATTTGTTTGTTTTGTTTATCTAATTGAGAGGGCAAATATGTCTATCAACTTAACTGATTTTTAGATATGGAAATTTCGTCTATAGAGACGGAAATCGCTAATAATGAAAACGTTGAAGATAAGTGTGTAAAAAAAAATATTAAAGATAAAAGTGTCAAGACCTAAAGGTTGTAGATGGTATATGCAATTTTTTCTATTTAATGTGAAAGGTAAATATGTTATTTTATGCAAAATTAACGTTAATTTTGGATCGATTCTGTTAGTAATGATGTTAGCTGCCAATAAACAAAACGTTGGAGATACTCGCACAAAAAAAAAAAAAAAATTAAATTTAGAAGTGTCGAAACCCCAAAAGTTAAAAACTACGACTACAATTTCCTTTTTTTTCTCCTCTCAAAACTATAAATACTCCAAACATCACCACCTAAGTGTGACATATAACAAATACTCCATTGTAAAAAGGTTTTTCAGTTTTACATTGAAACTGGTGCAAAATGTAATTTTAAAAGCTATTCAACCAACAATATTAGTTGAAGACCATTGTATTAAACAATAGTAATCGATGCGTGACGTATTACAATTAAATAATAGGGTAATTTGTACTTTTGGTCTCTAACCTTTCAAATATGTAACAAATCTACCCCCAACCAATTTTTTTTAGCACCAGACATCCCCAACCTTTGAATTAATTACAAATCAGGTCCCCAATCACAGTTTCGGTTAAAATCTGCCGTTAAACCACTAGCGTGAACCTCACGCGTCTAAATTTCTCAACTAGGTCAAAGAAACAATACCCTTCAATATATTCACATCAAAATATTTAAGAACCCATCTGACACCTGTCGTTAAATTACTAGCTTGGAGAAAGGGTTTCTAACGAAGCTTTTTTACTTGATGTCTGCAGGTGAAGTTCAATGCCGACGACCTCCGCAGGATTATGGACTACAAGTATAACATTTGTAATATGTCTGTTATTGCTCATGTTGATCATGGTAGGGAAGCTGCTAACTGTTGTTTATGTGTATTTGATAATCATGTATTACTGATTGCTAGGGTCATGTTTGGATAGAACATATGGCAAGTCATTGAATATTCTATTGTTGTGTAAGTACTAAGGTTTTTTCTTGTTTCATTCTTACATGGAAGTCCACTCTTACCGATTCTCTTGTTGCTGATGCCGGTATTATTGCTTAAGAATTTGCGGGTGATGTTAGAATGACAGATACCCGTGCAGATGAAGCTGAGCGTGGTATCACTATTAAGTCCACCGGTATTTCATTGTACTATATATGAGATGTTAGATGCTTATTTGAAGAGCTTCACACGAGATCGATATGGCAATGAGTACCTCATCAATCTTATTGATTCTCTTGGGCACGTTGACTTATCTTCCATAGTGATAGTTGTCCTTCGTATCACTGATGGTGCTCTTGTCGTGGTTGACTGTGTTGAAGGTGTGTGCGTCCAAACTAAAATTGTCCTCCGACAGGCTTTTGGAGAAAGAATTCGACCTATTTTGACGGTTAACAGATGGACATGTTTTTCCTTGAGCTCCAGGTTGATGGAGAAGAAGCTTATCAAACATTCCAAAGGGTCATTGAAAATGCAAATGTCAATATGGCTACATATGAAGATCCGCTCCTTGGTGATGTCCAGGTTTACCCAGAGAAAAGGTACTGTTGCTTTCTCAGCTGGTTTGCATGGCTGGGCTTTCACTCTAACAAACTTTGCCAAAATGTATGCCTCTAAATTTGGTGTTGACGGGTCCAAGATGATGGAAAGAGTTTGGGGTGAAAATTTCTTTGACCCTGCCACTAAGAAGTGGACTAGCAAAAATACTGGTTCTCCTATATCTGAAGATCTTACCTATCATAAATTGCCAATATCTGAAGATCTTACTACATTCACGCTCTTTATTTTATGTAGAGTCAATTACCCTAATTATAAATTCTCAAAGTACATTGGGTTGAGAAATTTTTGAGGGGGATTAAGGGAAATGGAGATTTGGGCTTTGAAAATCTTCCAAAAAATTTTCTGGAGAATAATTTGTAGAGAAAACTTCGTGAGCGACGGTGCACGTTTGCGCAAGGTGTGAATCCCCAAACCTTTCTCAGCTACGCCGGAGGTACTAGACTAAAGGAGGCACTCTCAAGAACATCCCAATCGGTGGCAGCTCTCGGAAGAATACTAAGCGCATCTCATCCACCTCTTCTTCCAATAACAACAACCCAAACCCAATCGGTGGCAGCTTTCGGAAGAATACTAAGTGCACTTCCTCCACTTCTTCTTCCAATAACAACAACCAAAACCCAATCGGTGGCAGCTCTCGGAAGAATACTAAGCGCACCTCATCCACCTCTTCTTCCAATAACAACAACCCAAAAGCCCAGCGCCCTCCTCCACCGCCTCTAGGAATGAGAATAATGCAGATGGATTCTTAAATATTTTGATGTGATTATATTGAAGGGTATTGTCGCTCAGACGCACTGGTTCAAAAATTTAGACGCGTGAGGTCCACGCTAGTGATTTAACGATATATTTTAACAGAAACTGTGATTGATGACCTTATTTGCAATTAATTCAAAGGTTGGGGATGTCTTGGGCTAAAAAAATTGGTTGGAGATAGATTGTTACAGATTTGAAAGGTTGGGGACCAAAAGTGCAAATTACCCTAAATAATATTAAATAAAATTTTAGTTGTTGTATTTTTTTTTTTATTTTTTTAGATTTCATACAAAACATGATCATACTGCGTACTAAATGTCTTTCATGGATCTTAATTAATTATTCATTAAGGGTGTGTTTGATTCCTTTCATTTTCCATGAAAAATGAAAAATTTTCACCCATTTTCCATCTTTGGTCTGTTTGATTGGCAAAATTTTCCATGGAAAATGCATTTTCTCACCTATTTTCCATCTTTCGTTTGATTGCAAATTCTGTTTTTCCATGGAAATTTTTTTCCATGTTTTCCACTTTTGGCCATATTTTCCTTGTTTTCAAGGAAAATATTTTCTTTGTGGGATAGGAGAATTTATTTTCCATGGAAAATTTGTTAACCTTTTCCAACCCATTTATTTTCCATGGAACATTTTCCAATCCAAATTTTCTTGGTAATTCATTTCCATGGAAAATATTTTCTTTCCACCCAAATTTTCCACTTGCAATCAAACACAACCTAAGTTGGTAAATTTTTGTGTATAATATCAAGAACCAAACCAATGAAAAAATGAAAGAATAAGAAAAGAAAAAGAATAATTGGTCGAGGACGAGGTGACGGGTATGGGTTGAAGGGGCGGGTCGCAAGTGCGAAACGAAATTCAAAATTCAAAACAAGAGGAGGGAAACACGTGCTGCCTAGGAGCCGTTGCAGAAGGAAGAAAAGGCGGATGAAAACAGACGCTCTCTCCAATTCTAATTCTAAAACCGTCCACCATTTCTTCATCATCAAAACCTGTAGAATTACTGTAGGAATTTTGGTCAATTTCTTCAAGAATCAGCAGTCTAGGGTTACTGTCTAATTTGTGGTCGATTGAATTGATACAGAATGGAAAAGTACGAGAAATTAGAGAAGGTTGGAGAAGGGACTTATGGGAAGGTATACAAGGCTAAGGACAAGGCGACTGGGCAGTTGGTTGCTCTCAAGAAGACCCGTCTCGAGATGGACGAGGAAGGCGTTCCCCCAACCGCCCTCCGTGAGGTCTCTCTCCTTCAGATGCTTTCTCATTGTCTCTATGTGGTGCGCCTCCTCTGCGTCGAGCACGTTGACAAGAATGGAAAACCTGTTCTCTACCTTGTGTTCGAGTATCTTGATACTGATCTCAAGAAGTTTATTGACACTTACCGTAAAGGCCCTAACCCTGGGCCATTGCCGCCCACTCTCATCCAGAGTTTCCTTTACCAGCTCTGCAAGGGTGTTGCCCACTGCCATAGTCACGGAGTTCTACATCGGGATCTTAAACCCCAGAATCTACTTGTTGATAAGGAAAAAGGGATCCTCAAGATTGCGGATCTTGGGCTAGGCAGGGCTTTCACTGTTCCCCTCAAGAGCTACACCCACGAGGTATGAACATTTTTTCTTCTCCTTATCAGTTTCCTTGTGATTGATTGTGCAAAATAAATAGATTAGCATAATTGACTGATCCAATCCGTTTTCCTTTCTTTTATTTTTATTTATGTGCAGATAGTTACTCTCTGGTACAGAGCTCCTGAGGTTCTTCTGGGATCCACTCATTACTCTACCGCTGTTGATATGTGGTCGGTTGGCTGTATTTTCGGTGAGAAAATGATACTTAATAAAAGATATCTTGGGCAATTTGTGATAATAAAATACTCTGCATTTGTCTTTAAAAATCTCGAAGAAGGGGTTTGTTAATAAAATAATTAATGTACTCTGTTGTTAATTGTGTTTTTCATTGCAGTAGTTTTTCTCCAGATCACACTCTCGAATCATTGAATAACTAAAATTGTTTTTGGTTTCTTTGCGCATTTTGCAGCCGAGATGGCAAGAAGGCAAGCTTTGTTTCCTGGAGATTCTGAGTTTCAACAACTGCTCCACATTTTTAGGTATGTTTTGATCCTTGCTATTGGACTAGTCAATGTTTATGCTGAGTCTTCTTCGGCTTCTTGATTAGTGATATCATATTTTACATTCAGTATAAGTGGCTGATTCCGCTTATAATGTCTTTCCCAATTGCAAATGGTTGTAGTTTCTTCGCCCGAAAGATTTTGTTTATTCTAGGTTAAGCTGAATTACTTAACATAGAATTAAGGATGTGATCTTATTTGGCTAAGGTGGAACTAAACCAAACTACGAAACTAAGATAAGGCTGAGTATTTGGCACAAGCAGTATTTCATAGATGTTTGTAAACTGGGACAGAAATAGTATTAGATGTATACTATGACTAGTTGATAGATGAAAATGTTGTTATTACTTGAATTTTTTGTTTCGGAAGTATGTTTTTTAGTTATGAGGATTCAGCATAGTTTTTCTTCTTGTAGAATTTTGTGATCATTTTACGGCTGTATTGCTCGTAATTCCAAAGTAAGTTGTTTAGATGATTCACATTTATGTCTCTACCAAATACCAATACTTGCAAGCTTGGAGAAGCTAGTTTAGTAGAAGTATGACTGGAAGGGCCGTATCTGTGGTGTATCTTTTCCGGTGCTTAAAAACCTTTCTCGACCAAGGTTTCAAGGATCTTCGAAATCTGCAGCCTTGTATATGTTCCTAAATAGTGAGAGATTTGGGTCATTCATGCATGCATAGACTTGCCCGTCCTTAAATTCATACACATTGCCACCACAAATTATTTAAAGAAGGGTGTTTTATTTTTCTACTTTATAACCAAGTTTCAATAGAATAAGGCCTTTGGATTCAACATATCGATGTCATTTGTTGCTTAATTTGTGAGCATGACATATTTGTTGACACAAATGACTATGACTCGTTGGAAGGTTGCTGGGAACACCAACAGAGAAACAGTGGCCAGGAGTTAGTTCACTTCGGGATTGGCATGTATATCCACAATGGGAACCTCAGAACTTGGCTCGTTCAGTTCCATCGATGGGACCTGATGGTGTTGACCTTCTATCAGTAATTTCCTATCAAGCTTGCATTTATATAGCTTAGCTTGTGTTGTAAAGTTGTTTGCTGAAAATTGTGTGACTAATGTTGTGTTATTTTTGGGTGATGCAGAAAATGCTTAAATATGATCCAGCTGACAGAATTTCAGCTAAAGCTGCTATGGACCATCCCTACTTTGATGGCTTGGATAAATCTCAATTCTGAAGTTAATTTCCTTGGATGTTTAGCGCAAGAACGAAGCCACCATCGTTGAAGGATGTCATCATCTTGGTGATTTGAACTTTGCTGTGTACTTTTACATTGCATTTATCTCATCAAACAATGTAATATCCTGCGGAATTAATATTTGTTATGTTATAATTTTAGCTAAATTTGGTCAAAATTTTGGATTCATGACGTAATGTTTTATAGGGTAGGAGATCAATTACCCACTGATGATATAGGCTGATGCACATCAGCCTACACAACACACAACTCACAATTGATTGTGAACACAAATGTATCCATGTAAAGTGGGCAAATCATTTCCTACTCTGCTACTCATCGTGAGTAGAAGATCATTACTCATGCTTCAGTAGTAGTACTCTAGTTACTATAGTCCGTGTCGCATTTTCATACTCTCTATAGTCCGTGTCGCATTTTCATACTCCTTTATCATTTTTGTCTTTTCAGGTCATTTAGAATGAATAGAGAAAGTGAAAAGCATTGAAAACAATAAAGAGGTTTAAAAGTTAACAAATAGATTCCAACAAGTCTTGCTTTTGCATTTTCATACTCCTTTATCATTTTTGTCTTTTCAGGTCATTTAGAATGAATAGAGAAAGTGAAAAGCATTGAAAACAATAAAGAGGTTTAAAAGTTAACAAATAGATTCTAACAAGTCTTGCTTTTGCGTTGGCATTCACAAGCAATCCAATGCTTTTTGGTCTTTTCAAGTCATCTCAATTTCTTTGAGAACAAAATTATTGGATCTCATTCTTTGAGGAAAAGAAAAAGAGAAAAGCATTTGAATGCTAATGGAGATCTGATCTGGCAACATGATTGTAAATTTAATAAAAGACCAACTACTCTTCGTCCTATCTCTACTAGTTAAAGTCTTAAGAATCGTATCGTATAACTGCAAACCAAGTCATCGTGTTGAAAGCATCTTAACTAAGCACTATTATTCCGAGAGTAGACTCGTATTACATGCCGTGTGCTTTGAGAGAATGTGTTGTGATTCACTCTCTCGTAAAACATCGTTATAATTCTCTCGATTGGAAGAGAGAGGCTTAACTCAAGCATAACTAGTCTCTTCAACTTGTGAGTTCCCCCACCACATTGATGCGACAAAGAGCAATGGTTTTTATGGACCGTCAAGTAAGCGTAGCTTTTGCTTTCAATATCTTTATCACAACCGTATGGAGTTTTATCCGCTACGAGAAGAAAAAAGTACGTCTATGTGTCACGTTGTCACTACGTTTTCAATTTCATCTCCTCCAAAATTTGATTTTCAATCATCTTCTTCAACATATCGTCTCCAAAATGTGCTCATCTTATCAATCCATCCCCCTTAATCGAACATTTCCCTCTACTGATCATTTCTAAAATCTGCTCACTGCGTCAATCCATTATCATAATAGAACTTACAACTGAATTTTACCGCAAAAAAGCGATATACTAGTTTTAAGACATGTTAGTTATTATCATCTTTTAGTGCAGGGATATGTAAGTCTCCTTTCGTAAGAATTTTCTTTTAAAAACGCTAGTAGGGTATGTATATTGATGGCTTTTGTTTTGATTGGAAAAATAATGAAATTGTGAGATATTCTTCCAACTCTTGAATCTGAATGGATATTTTGCGAAATCAACTATTGATAAATTTTGTGTTGGTTTTCAGTCTTTATGCTTTCACTGAATCAGTTGATATCGAAACACAGCCTATGCTCCTAAAAATATCTACAAGACCTCTGTTGAAATATGTGCCTAATGTTGTTAGGACAATACTATAATAATTGATATTTGGATGGTAGTTAAATAAATATTGTTTATTTGTTTGTGATATTTTTAAAAAGTACTATATATTGTAATATTATTCAAATTATATAATAAGAAGTGATTTGAAATTAAGAGGATATCAATTAGGTGAAAAATATCCAAAAATAAAACCCAGAAAACAAAAGAGAAAAAGGAAAAAATTCAAGTGGAATTTTAAGCTGGGCGGCATTTGCCCGGCCTCAATCATTGGCGACAGAGGCAAAATTAGTGTACTGAAATGTACTGGGCGAACAAATATTCAGACCGTTGGTTTTTGAATTTCTGGTGGCGTTTGAAATGTTTTTGGCATCTTTTGAATTGTTTTTGACACCTTTTCGTATATTAGACTTAAAAATCTATAAGTATAGATGTTTTCCATGTTGAAAAATAAGAGATTAACATCAAATACAATCATTTACATCCAAATCAAAGATTAAATCTCAGTTTTCAAAAGTGTTCTTCAAGTTCTTGTTCAAGTTCATTTTGCTTGATTTGAACTTGAATTACAGGGTTTGAATACTCCTGTAAACTATTTGCTTTTAAAGCCTTCAAGCACTTATCTCGGTGGTGGCAAATATCGTTTGAGGACAGCGATTCAAAATCGTGTTCAAATCCTTCCTTTGGTGTTTAAATTTTGTTTTGTTTTGTTCTTCATCTCCTTAAAAAGTTCAACAATTTCAAACAATATTCGTGAGGGAGAACAAGACTACGATGACTACTATCAAGATGATGAATCAAGACCTTGTGAGGTTTGATAGGTTCGATAGATCTAATTTTACAAGATGGAATGATAAGTTAAAATTCCTTTTCACCACCTTAAAGATTTTCTACATATTGGATCCGAATTTGGCATCATTACCGGAACCAACTCCAAATGATTCTGATGTGATAAAGGCAGAAAGAAAGAAGAGACAAGAAGACGAGTTTATATGCTAATGACACATCTTGAATGTTCTCTTTGATCGTCTTTATGATCTTTACACAAACACCACTTCGGCTAGAGAAATTTGAAATGCTTTGGAAAACAAATACAAGGACGAGGAGGAATGTACCAAAAAGTTTCTGATTTCCTAATATTTTAATTTCAAATTTTTGGATAACATACCTTTGTTGGGACAAGTACACGAATTGCAAGTCATTGCAACAAAATGAAGTCCGTAAATATTGAAATTCCCGAGACTTTCCAAGTTTGTGCAATTATTGCTAAGTTGTCATCATCGTAAAAAGGCTATTGGAAGAAAATTCTTCATAGTTCCGAAGATTACTCTTTGGAAGGGATTCAAAAGCATCTTCAAATTGAATAAGAATCAAGGACACGAGATGGGAATGAACATTCTCATGAGGGACTTCCAAAGCCCATGCTGTGGATCAAGCCGACAAATCCAACAAAGATTCCATGAAGAGGAAATTCTCAAACTCCACTTTCCAAGTTTGTGCAATTATTGCTAAGTTGTCATCATCGTAGAAAGGCTATTGGAAGAAAATTCTTCATAGTTCTGAAGATTACTCTTTGGAAGGGATTCAAAAGCATCTTCAAATTGAGGAAGAATCAAAGACACGAGATAGGAATGAAAATTCTCATGAGGGGACTTCCAAAGCCCATGCTGTGGATCAAGCCGACAAATCCAATAAGAATTCCATGAAGAGGAAATTCTCAAACTCCAACAAAGACAACAAGAATAAGAAAAAATTCAAAATTTCTTGTTATGTGTGTGGAAAATCCGGACATTATGTCTGTGAGTACAGGAACTGCAAACAACCAAAACAAACATAAAAAGTGAACTCCATTGACATAGAAAATATTGTTGCTACTGTGAGGATTGTCAATACCGTCAAATGAAAGGTTCAAAGATGGTGGTATGATACTTGTGCCACCATACATGTTTGTTATGATAGGTCACTTTTCAAAACCTATCAAAAGGTGGATGATGAACACATTCAAATGGAAAATGAAGTTCAATCGAAAATTGTTGGCAAATGAAGTGTGGACTTACTTTTCACATCCAACAAAAAGATTACATTAATAAATATTTTACATGTACCGGATATGAATAGAAATCTTGTAAGTAGGGATTTGTTAAGAAAATCGAGAATTAAGTCCGTATATGAGTCGAGCAAACTTGTATTTTCTCGGAATGGTGTATTTGTTGGAAAAGGCTGTTCTAGTGATGAAATTGTCAAACTTTGTATTGTTGAAACTTATATTAATAAAACTACAAATTTGAATTATATTGTTGAGTCTATTTCATTATGGTATGATAGACTAGGACATATTGGTTTTTCTACTTTAAAAAGAATGATAAAAATCGAAATGATTTCATGTGAAAACATAAAATATAATAAATATGAATTATGTGTTAAGTCTAAATTAATAAAGAAACTTTTTTTTGTTGAAACGACCTCTAATTTATTAGACTTAATTCATTCTGATATATGTGAATTAAATAGAATGTTAACTAGAGGAGTAAATAAATATTTCATAACATTCATAGATGGTCATTCTAGGTTTTATTATATCTATTTAATAAAGCATAAGAATGAAGCCTTTAGTATGTTGAAGATATACAAAATTGTCGTAGAAAATCAATTAAATAGAAAAATTAAAATTCTTAGAAATGATAGAGGATGTGAATATTTCTCTAATGAATTTAATCTTTTTTGTGAACAACATGGCATAATACATCAATGTAGTGCTCCTAGAACACCCGAACAAACCATAACACTCGAACAAAATAGTTTGACTGAGAGAAAGAATAAGGCATTAGTTGAGATGATAAATGCTATGTTATTAAATTCTAAGTTGCCATCTAATTTATGGAGTGAAGCTTTACTAAGTGCATGTCATATAATTAATAGAATTTCTTCTAAAAAATTAAAGATTTCTCCCTACGAATTGTGGAAAGGAAGAAAACCTAACATTGGTTATTTCAAAGTGTGGAAGTGTATTGCTTATTGCAAGAACACATATCCTAAAAGGACTACATTAGGTTCCAGAGGGATCAAATGCGCTTTTATAGGATATGCTCAAAACAACAAGGCATATCGTTTATTAAATTTAGAAACCAATGTTATAATTGAATCCCGAAATGTAGAGTTCTATGAAAATTTATTATTTTCGGATAATAATTCTTTAAGAGAATCTCAAGTGGAGAATCCTAGTTCTACAAGATCACAAGTAGAAACACCTTCTAAGGATGTTGGTACAAATGAACTTCGTAGAAGTAAAAGAGCTCGAAAGAATAAAGTTCTAGGATCAGTTGAAATTGTTTCTCAACTTATTTTCTTCTATTTGGTTGAAGAAAATGAGAAGGGTGTTACAAAAACTACTCCGTATGTTCTTCAAGTGAAAACCTATTCTAAAACTTATCAAGAAACAATGTCATCAAGAGATAGTATCTTTTGGAAATATGCTATAAATGATGAAATGGATTCAATAATGTCAAACAATACTTGAGAATTAGTCGATTTACCACCTGGCTCAAAAACTATAGGTTGTAAATAGGTATTTAGGAGGAAGTATAATGCAAATGGTACTCTTAATACCTTTAAAGCTAGGTTAGTGGCCAAAAGGTATCAACAAAGGGAAAGAATAGACTACTTTGACACTATACACCAATTGCTCGAATAACATCGATTATGATTTTATTCGTCTTAGCTTCTATTTATGATTTGCATATATATCAAATGGATGTTAAGACGACGTTCTTAAATGGGGATCTCGATGAGGAGGTTTACATGGAACAACTAGAAGGTTTTGTCCTACCCAAAAATGAACATAAAGTATGCAAAGTAAAATCATTATATGGTTTAAAACAAGCACCAAAGAAATGGCATGAAAAGTTTGACTTAATAATAATATCATTTGGATTTAAACATAATAGTGTTGACAAATGTTTATATTCAAAAGTATGTGATAATTATGTTGTGCTTATTTGTTAATACGTGGATGATATGTTAAGTAATCAAATGCAAGATATAAAAGAAACAAAGAGGTTTCTATCTTCCACATTCAACATGAAAGATCTTAGTCAAGTGGATACCATATTAGGTATCAAGGTTACCAAGACTAATGGGGATTATATGTTGAACCAATCACATTATATTGAGAATGTGATCAAGAAGTACAATCACTTGAACATCAAAGAGGTAAATACCTCGTTTGATTCAAGTTTGAAACTTATAAAGAATGATGGAAGAGTAATTGCACAACTTAAGTATGCAAGTGTTATTGAAAGTCTTATGTATGCGGTGCAATGCACAAGACCCGATATAGCATTTGCAATTAGTAAACTTAGTAGGTTTACTAGCAATCCAAGTGAAGAACATTGGAAGGCTATTGGTAGAGTTCTTGGTTATTTGAAGAAAACCAATGATCTAGGTCTTCAATATTCTAAATTTTTGGCAATCATAAAAGGATTTACCGATGCAAGTTGGATCTCTATTGCAGGTAAAAATAATTCTACCCCAGGTTGGGTATTCACCCTTGGAGGAGGTGCTTGAAAATCCAAGAAACAAACGTGCATTACACACTCAACAATGAAATCCTTAGCATTGGCTGAAACTAGAAAAGAGGTTGAATGGCTTAGGAATTTAATGTACGAAATTCCATTGGGAGAAAATAATTCTTCTATATCTATCTTGTGTGATAGTCAAGCCACTTTAGCTAGAGCATACAATGAAGTGTATAATGGTAAGTCTAGAGATATGAGTCTAAGACATGACTATGTGAGAAAATTAATTAAAGATGGAACAATTTCAATCACTTATGTGAAGTCAAATGAGAATTTGGCCGATCCGCTTACTAAACTGCTCACAAGGGAGTTAGTGCAGACTATAACTAGTAGGATGGGGTTGAAAATCCTTAATTAAATCTACCAAATGATGGCAACCCTACCTGATTATACTAACAAGTATATCTCGAGTTCAAAAGGTAACAACAAGTCATTTGATAAGTAGATAGTTTGAGCACTTATTCTTTTCTTAAACCCTATCTTAGGTTATAAGTACTGGTTGTCACGAAAAGGAGTGATGAGTTTCTATAACTCTTAATAAAGTTCAAATCGCTAGATCAAGTATCTCTAAAAGTAACAAAGATATTGCAAGAACTTTACCTATACGAACTTCGAGGTGGTGCCGCCTCAATATAGAGTTGGAGTTTATCTCTTAAAAATTCATGAATAGGAGAAGTGCAAGGCCTTTAGAGCGCTAAATGAGATAGTATGGAACTTAGAACACATGATGCTTGTGTGTGATTTCACCGGTATCATCACAAGGAATAACAGGTTCAAAGCTTTCATGCTACCTGAGATTTCGATGATACTTTGTCAGATTTACTCTAAGGTTGGATTCAAATCGAAAGATATCTATACTTTATGCATAAGCGTCCTTAAATTTGAGTTTGAGCTTATTATATAATTGAACAAGTGAGGGATTGTTTTAATATTGTTCAATATATAATACGAATTGATTTGGAATCAAGAGGATATCAATTAGGTAAAAAATACCCAAAAACAAAACCTGGAAAACAAAAGAAAAAATTCAAGTAGAATTTTAGGCTAGGCGTTCGCCCAGTCTCAATCCTTGGTGACATAGGCAAAATTAGTGTACTAGGCAAATGCCCAGTACAAAAATTTAGACCGTTGGTTTTTGAATTTCTGGCGGCGTTTGAAATGTTTTTGGCATCTTTAGGATTGGTTTTGACACATTTTCGTGTATTAGACTTAAAAATCTATAAGTATTGATGTTTTCCATGTTGAAAAACATGAGATTAACATCAAATACAATCATTTACATCCAAATCAAAGATTAAATCTCAGTTTTCAAAAGTGTTCTTCAAGTTTTTGTTCAAGTTCATTTTGTTTGATTTGAACTTGAATTATAAAGTTTGATTACTCCTGCAAACTATTTGCCTTTAAAGCATTCAAGCACTTATCCCGGTGGCGACAAATATCGTTTGAGGATAGCAATTCAAAATCGTGTCCAAACCCTTCCTTTGGTGTTTAAAGTTTTTCCTTGTTTTGTTCTTCGTCTCCTTAAAAAGTTCAACACTCTACTAATTGGAGTACGCACTTTGTCTTGACCGATATGAATGGATTTCGGGAGTAATGATGTTAGTATACTTAGGAGTGTATTGGACATGACCAATGTTTGTAGATTAATTTCTATAGTATGATCGTTCGAAGAAGTTAAACTTCACGTGATTGCCTTATGGATTACTTAATTCTATAATAGAAAGTAGTTGATATTCATGAAACTCGAGGGTATTTGATGAGTCAATGAGTGCGATCATTAGATATGGCCACATACCTTGGTACATTGACAACTTAGAGGGTGTGTTAAGTAGTAAACATGTATTCGCATTCGAAAAACATTACCTTGTCTCATGGATAAATGAGTCCTCTTAAGTATTTTATTTTGATAAGTTTAAATCTGAACTCAATATTTAGCAATAACTAAATAATTTCTGTGATTTGATCATAAAGAAACTATCAAAGAAATCGAAACCTTAAGTGAGAAAATAATTAGAAAGGTAAAAATGGTCATTTGAGACCCGCAATCTAATTATTTCGGTGTCCAACAGGATAAGACATAAAGTTGGCAAGTCAAGAAGGTGTAATTGTAGGTAACTAAAATAATATTGCTTATGTGATTTTATATAAATAGAGAGTACACTTTTCTGCTTTTAGTGGAGTTGGTAGAAATTTATAAATATATTGTAGAGTGATCGGCCTAATTGTGGTTTAATTATTAGAACTTAAATTATATAGGACTAGTCAGGTACATTTGATAGCTTCATAAAAAGTCATGGCCTTAGTTGCACTAGTGATAAAAGTTTAGGGACTGCACATGCAAAAATGTCAAGATAGTTTCATAGACAAGACAGTGAAACAAATTCTAGATCGATATAAGACCTAAGCAGGCAAAGACCAGGCATCTCAACTATCCCGATCGATGCCCATATAGTGAGAGAGAGAGAAAACTATTTTGTTTTTCATCTTGTGTGATTCCAATCTAAAGTTAACCGGGTTCTGGATTTTAGTTTTGATTTCTTGGTGCCCATTCTTTCGTGTAGTCATTACTTTGAGAATATCAAAAAAGACTTGAGGAATTAAAGTAAAAAGATTCAAGAACCTACATTGAAAGCATTTGTAATTCAGCTAGAAATTTAAAGTTAGAATTAATCACGTACGAGTGTAATTCTGCTTCCCCATGGGATTAATTTAGAATTAGTTATAACACGAATCTAATTCTTTAATCAAATCTCGAAACTGTAGATTTTTTTATAAAAAAAATTTTATCCATGATTTTTACAAACTTACTTCCAACAATCTCAACCAGTTCCACATTATTCATTTGTGTATGAGAGGCAGTGTAAAGAAAAGAAGACATGGGTCTGTCGGCATAGCAACTTGTTGACAAACAAATGGCCTTGGCGATGACTCAATAGTAAGAAATGATTCGATTTCTGACATGAAGGGTGTAACAGCTCGTGAAGGAGGTCGAGCTACTAGACTTACAATTGGATGTGGATGCCAAGGAGGTGTGGCTGCAATAGAGACGTCGTTGGCCGCAGACAATTTGAGTTGGGTGTCGCAGGCATATTTTAAAACGAATATTGTTGTCTTTCCACATGAATATTGGCAAGAACTTGAAAGGATATAATTTTCTTTTAACACATATATGCTTATGCTTGTCTTATTGCTTTCCTATGAATTCTCTTTTTTATTTGAATAGAAACTTAATGAAATTGAGAGATTATTCTTCAATTTTGTTAGATCTTTTATTTATCCTCCCCTTGCACTTTTTTTTTTCCTATTATGTAAAGCTCCTTACACTTCTTATAGACCATATTTTATATAGTTAAATATTTCAATAATTACTGAACTTTTAGTTGAGTCTTCGGTCACTCACCGAACCTTCAAATGTTGCTCCGTACTCATTAAACTTTAGAAAGTTACACTATGTTAATCACTCCTCACGATTTCGTAACTGCCAATTAACGCAAACATACACGTTGCTGACAAAATGCCCACATGACACGAGTTAAATATTTCAATAATCACTGAACTTTTAATCGCGTCTTTGATCACTCACTAAACTTTCAAATGTTACTGCATGCTTACTCAACTCTAGAAAGTTACACTTCGTTAATCACTAATCACGATTTTGTAACTGCCAATGGACGAAAGCGTACATATGACTGATAGAATACCCATGTGGCACATATTTGAGATTAAATTATGCCAACCAATTGAAACTGCTCATCCATGTCATCAAAACGTTTTTCAAAATACAATTTATACATGAGAAACGTATATTCTTTACTAAAGTTAAAATCAATCAAAGTCTATTCTTCTAAATTCAATTCCCTAACCCTAACCAATTTTCTCTCGTGACAAAACAACAGTGTTACCCCACAAACCAGCCTAATTGAGGATTACCACTTATTTAGAAATCAACTTCATCATCATATGCATAATAAATTAACAACTTAGTAATTCTTCAAAATATAGATACTCTAAGTCATCTACTTCATTGTCAACTTCTCCGACCCCTTTAATAACTATATCTTCAACTCTTGTTTCAATGCCTTTTGTGACATTTTGCTCATCCATTAGATCATTATCATCATCAGAAGAAGATTCATTCTCAGAATCAACGAAGTATGAATACTCCTCTAAATTTGGCAACACAAACAAACAAAAAGGTAGCTAATTGCTAAAATAAATCCAATATGGCCAAAATACATATTTTTAGACATGAAATACATGTTCTAACAAATGGCACGCAAAATGAAATTCATCGTAAAAAAATAAAAATATATACTTTTTACGTTTAAGGTTAGGTTTCTTAGAGAAGAAGTCCATACATGCAAATTTTTAGATACAAAAAAAAAAAAAAAACACTAATAGACTATGATCTTACCTTTATGTGGTCCCTCCATGTGTGATATTATTGATTTCTAAATAGAATGGTGATCCTCGATTAGGCTGGTTTATGGGAGTAGCCTTGTCATTTTGTTGTAGTTGATAAGGGGTTGGGGTTGGGGTTAAGGTTAAGGTTAAGGTTAGGAATCAAATTTGGGAGAATTGAATTTGGAGGAATAGAGTGAGGGATTTCAATTTGGGGAAAGAATATACTTTCTCATGTATATATATCATATTTTAAAAAAAATAAATGCTTTGATGACATGGATGGACTTGGTTGATAGAATTTAACCTCAAATGTGTGCCACGTGGGCGTTCTGTCAGCCACGTATGCGCTTCTGTCTATTGGCAGTTGTGAAATCATGAAGAGTGATTAACAAAGCGTAACTTTCTAAAGTTCAGTGAACAAACAACAATATTTAAAAGTTTAGTGAGTGATCGAAGACGTGATTAAAAGTTCAGTGATAATTGAAACATGTAACTCATGCCACGTCGGCATTTCGTCAGCCATATATATGCTTCCGTTAATTGGCAGTTACGGAATCGTGAGAAGAAATTAACGGAATTTAATTTTTCAAAGTTGAGTGAGTATGAAGCAACATTTGAAAGTTCAGTAAGTGGTCGAAAACGCAACTAAAAATTCAATGATTATTGAAATATTTGACTCTATTCTATACAACTTTCTCATTTTTCACTAACTTAAGAATTAGGGAGACAATGAAAACATCTTTAGATGCCTTTATTCTCCAAAGCTTATAAATGAGATTGTGGTTCACCTAACCAATTATCCAGTTTGTACATCATCACGACCCAATACATTTTTTAATAAAGCTATCATGAATCAGTCAAACCCCCACTCCACAATTGATGATGATTTATTGATATTAGTAGAGCACACGCCTCTACAATTGGTGATACTATCCATCAATAAACCTTACAGCGTTGATTTCAAAATCGGATTCAAGTTCCTGAATTTAATTAAGCTGTGGGGTCTCGATTCAAATTTTAATGAATTTATTAAATTTACAAATTTCTATAAATTTTCATGAATTTGAAATAATTTTTTTATACATCTTAATTTATTAAATTTATATGAATATAGTGCATTTTTATCTGAAACTAAACAAATTATTATTTAATATGCATTTTATCTCAATATATTAGAATGAGAACATTTAAATTTTTAATTTTTAATTTTTAATTTTTTTTTTTGGAATTCGGTGTCCATAGTCCAAATTATAATTTTTGTAAGATTTGTATAAAGGAGATGCTTCGAGTGTATAGTTAAGGTGAAAATAAGAAATAAAATAATTAGATTAAATGAGATAAATGTCTGAATCTTGAAATGGTTATAAACTTGAAATCTACTAAAATCTATGGATATCTAAAAGGCTTGGGCTAGAATTCCTAAATTGTTTAGTATTTATATCTAGAAAAATGCTATTTATAATCATCGGTAATTATCACCCGTTTATGTGACAATTGTATTGATATTAAATGATAGATCCAATGAAATATAGAAATATAAAACTTATTTTATTAAACTTATCATTTAATACTATAAAAATTGATAATTATCATCAACTATGATAAATAATATTACTCGCTGGTGCAATCTAAACGATAGATAGGCGGCAGATGTTTGACGTTTGGAGTTGATATTTGTGCACCTGTCCCCAATGAAAGAATGAGTGATATATCCCTGCACATCATGGCTTTACTATTCGGTTCCTGAACTTGAAATTCACTAAAATCTATTAAAATTCTTAAAATTAATATAATTATTATAAATTTACGAGTTATTGAAAATATTTAAAATTTTAAAAAACATATTAAAATCCAAGCTTAAGAACCCTTAAAATTGTATAAATTATTAAAAAAAAATCATTAAAATATAAGCTGAATACGTCTCCCAAATCAAAAGGTTGTTGAGTAGAAGCTTCTCGATAAATCAAATCTTTATACTATGGCCTTGTTTGCTGGACCAGTACAATTAATGATAACGATAGGGAGTGAGCAAGATTCCAAACTTAATTTGTAGTTCTAATCCTGTTACTTTGGAAACACAATATACCTATTATATATTAGATACACACACAGTTGCTGACTTGCTTCTATTCTATGGGTCAAAATGTCACGCCAATTCACTTCAAAATTAGTAAATGCTGACTCTATAAACCAAACCAAAGTATCATCCATATCTAATACTGATTCTATAAACTAAAAAATTATAGTTAGGATCTTCAACTATACATAATGTGGTAAATAGGTCCTCAACCTAATAAAATTATAAGAAAAGATAAATGATAAAAGGAAAAGATAAAATTATTAATAAATAATATTCTTTCCTATTTCCTTCTCTAAACCTAAGGACAATGATCTCCTCCCCATGGTGGAGAGGAGTTATAACCCCCACTGGACACATGTCCAGTAAGGGGTTGGACAAGTGCTTGACTTTTTT
This sequence comes from Forsythia viridissima, assembly GCA_030279155.1. NCBI lineage: Eukaryota > Viridiplantae > Streptophyta > Magnoliopsida > Lamiales > Oleaceae > Forsythia > Forsythia viridissima. The sequence goes on along the minus strand of CM059034.1, from coordinate 25,898,700 downwards.
GTCAAGCACTTTATCATTAGCCAACCCCTACTAAACACGTGTCCAATGAGTGAGGGGGTTATAACTCTTCTCCATGCCACCATGGGGAGGAGATCATTGTCCCTACACGTAATTCTAAATTGCCATCATAGAGAAGTACTGAAAATGAGTATGGAAACAAAATGGGAGGAAGGTTATAGCCTTATAGGTGTGAAAAACAAATATGAAACTACAACTAGATAAAGCACACTGTAGTAATTGCAGGGAGGCCAACAAGCAACCAAATTCAGGTGCAATAAAAATCTACAACTGCCGCACCCCCATCTAACTTCTTTAAGATGACATGCCACGTCCCCCTAGAAGTCTCTTATTCACACCGACTATCATTCTAAATACAATCCCCATATATACTTACAACGTTGTACACATCTATCGATTTAACCTAATTATCAAAATCCTCTTCATCCCTACTCGTAGTTTTCAGGAAAAATTTAGCATTAGAGCATCTCCAATGCAACAATGTCTAATATGTATATGTGGCAAAAGACATTGACATTATATCAAAAAACTTCTCCAATGCAACAATGTTCATTATGAAAATGTGACAAATTATAATTAACTTTTTGGAAAAAGAAAAGAGAGAGAAATCTATTGATTGGATATAAAATTTTAAATTAATGGTAGACATTGTCTTTGACAATGTCTAGAACTAGACATTGTGCTAGACACTTTCTAGCATTAATTGTGCCACATAAGCAATTTTTTGTCATTTGTCAAAAAAAGTACTAAACATTGTGCTTGACATTGTTGCATTGGAGATGCTCTTATAATTTAACGGGAGCTGTATGTTAATCACCTACCTGGCCCCCTAGAATCCCGTGAATAATTCAATTTCGGCAAAAGAGTTGAATTCTTCTTATTTATGAGTGTTGTTTGCTCGATTCTTTAGCAGAATTTATATGGGTTGTTGATGGCTTCTAGAATGCTGCTTAGCTCGTAGTGTTGTAGGGAGGGACGGCTTCCGAATTCTCCTATTTATGAATACTGCTGTATTAAAATCAGCTGTAATCTTCTTGTTATTGTGTGTTAACTGTTAAGCTACAATATTATATATTCCACACGATTTGTGTAGCAGCAGAAGTGGAAGAGTGTTAATGGAGGTGGAATCATCGAAGCAGGAGGAGAACAAGACGATGATGGCTCAGCACGATCGCAACCCCAGCAAAAAACGTAGAAGAAGAACTATATGTTTGGTGGTGATATCAGTGATTTTAGCTTTAGCCCTAATTTTCACGATTCTAGGGCTCACAGTTTTCAAGGCCAAGCGTCCGGTCACCACCGTCAATTCGGTAGCTATCGCCGATCTAGATTTCTCTTTAGACATAACCAGGCTCAAGGTCTACTTGAACGTCACCGTCGACACCAGCGTCGCCGTGAAGAACCCTAACAGAGTGGGATTCAAGTACAAAAACAGCACTGCTTTTCTGAAATACAGAGGCGACGTTGTAGGTGAGGTCCCCATTCCAGCTGGGAAAATTGGTGCCCGTGACTCCCAGACTATGAACTTGACGCTGACGCTTATGGCGGATCGGGTGCTGTCCAACTCCAATTTGTACTCCGACATCATGTCTGGTACGTTGCCTCTCCAGACTTACACGAGAATTGCCGGAAAAGTGCGCATAGTGTTCAATATTCATGTGGTCTCCTACACCACTTGTGATTTGGAAATAGATATTTCCAGTAGGAATATTACTAAACAGCAATGCCACTATAAGACCAAATTATAGTCTATCCACGATCTATCAATGAAGAGGAGGAATATGCGAAAAAAGATTCATTTGGCTTGAGATTTAATTAGTCACCACCGCGTTCTCCCACGTAAATTAGATATAAATAGAATTATTATTGGTCTTCTGCTTTTGTAGATAGATTTAAGTTATCTGTTCTCTGTTAAATATCTTCTTCTTATATATGGCAATGAAATTATTATTTAGTGAATTTGGATCTTGTATTTAAAGAGGGCAATGCTAGCTCAGTTTGTGAAAATGTTTGATGATTTCCACTACAAAGAAATAAAGTTTTACAGCTTATTTGGTTGCCCAGAATCACAAATCTTGATTTGTTAGTGATGTTCCTTCCTTATAATATTGTGTGCTTTTTTCTTCTTCTTTTTAGTTTGTTCTGTGAAAAATGGATAGAAATTGAAGAGAAGCAAATGGAAGGCTTGAATAAAAGTTCTCCAAGAATTCGGAATGGAAGTTTAAATTTAGGAATTCCATATAGAATTTGGAAAACAGATTCTCGATAACGATTGAAGATATCACTAAAACATTATACTAACTTCGGATTTCACTATTTACTGTTCCATAGCGAGAAAGCACACATTCATATGCTGAACATTCTTAGACTATACTGCACAAGACCACCCAGAAGCAGAGGTTTGACCTGTATCGGCCTAATGTTTTACATTTGCAAGTGCTACGGTTGTTTTGAATTAATGTTGTTTTATTCCTAGTCAAAAATGTCTGCAGTTGCTGTAATTTATGCTCCACTAGGTTAATCATAGATATTATGGACTCGTTTCGTTCTCATTGCTCATGCTCAAGTCTTCATACTGACAATACACGTTACACTTTTTAGCAACCCCTTGGTTAAATAATATCAATAATTTTCTCAATTTCATTAATCAAAATTCTTCTGTTTTAGTCAATGTGACTGCTTTAATCTCAATTGTTTTCATTCTTCTTGTAAATGATATTTTTTTTCTTTTCTTGTTCTTGTTGATACGTGGCACAGCATGGTAACGAAGGAAGTCTTTTTTAAGCCTTAAGGTCTTATATCTTTTGGAATTATGAGCTTGTTTGACAAAGTCAGCCGTAATTTTTGACTTTTCAACTCAATTTTAACATGAAAAGTCAACAATTTCAACTCAAATAAATCAATATTGATCAAATAAACCAAAAATTGGTTTATAAACTAGTTTTTAAGCTTTGTCAAACAAGCTCTATGTTTGTTGTGTAGATGCCTGGATGACATGAAATGATCATACGGGTCCCTGAAAACTTTATATTCAAATCCACCATCTATGTTAATTAGTGAAAATTTGTTGAAATCCAACTTATATCTGTACTGAATTATCTACGTATTATTGTACTGGTATGCAAGCAGTTCATTTTCATTTTTGTTTTGTATTTCACTTGCAAAACTTTTAGAGCACCTATTTTTAAAAATAGTGAAAACACGTTTACTTAACTATTTCCGAAAAAATATTTTTCAAAACATCAAAAAAATACAAAGGAAATGAAAAACGGCAAAATAGCCGTTTTCGTGTTTTCTTTACAAAAAAAGGGCATTTTCCAAAATAGCAAAACGCGCGTTTTGGTGAAGGGAGGTCTGCGTTACGATTCCAGTTTTTTTTTTTTTTTTTATCTTTTACATGTTAGGGCAAGGAAACTAATTATTTAATCATTTTTCATGTTTTCTTTACAAAATGTGGCTCATTTTCAAAACGGTCAACATGCGCTGGAAAGTTGTCGATAGTTAGGGGTTCAAGTCACCACCATGCTTTTTCCGTTTTTAATTGTTTTTAATTAATAATTTTTTTAATTCTAAAATTAATTGTTTTTAATTTCAAAAAATTAATTGTTTTTAATTCTAAAATTAATTGTTTTTAATTAATAATAATTGTTTTTAATTCCAAGTAAGTTCAAATTTTTAAAAAATTTCAAATTAACACATTTTCGAATTTTCTATTTTCAGAAATTATTTTCGAAAATTTAAAAAAAAAACGTATTTTCAAAAATCTCAAAATAAACACACAAAACACAAAATAAATTCAAAACTCAAAATACAAAATTCAAACACAGAAAACACCACCTTAGTTCCTCTCGAGGCTATTGGCTGCAAGTATTGATGGCAACTCCATTGTTGTTGTTGCTGTTGCTATTCTAATGATCATACTTCAATATGTTTTGCTTTCTACCCTCATTACATATTGCATTTGGCATTCTTATTGAGAAAATGTCACAAGGAAGATCCAACATATAAAGCAGTCTATGTTTGTTAATTTGCATGTCTTTGTCCCAATTGTTTTCAATACATTACAGAGTGAGGATTTATAATTGGAAACACTACGGGAATACAGCAATCAGTACAAATCCTCTTCATCTATTGAAAGTATATTTGAACTCGAGGCTTATATTTTTCTTGGGTGTCTAAAAGAAAAAAGGTACATACAATATGTAAAATTTACCTTTTATTAGAAGAATGTGTTCTTGATTAGTGATTCCTGAATATATTATGATCTCTGTAGACATTTACTTAATGTCTACTGTAATGAAAAGAATGAATGGAAAATATGTTATGCTGTATAAGTTTCTTCGAGGTTTCTGATTCCTATTTCCTGCTTTTCATCACAATTCATACATCTCAAGATTCTTAGATGATGGAGATGGAATTTCTAGCTTATGATTTTCAAGGGTTAATTTTAGCAACGGTCAATGATGTTTAGTAAATATTTTTTATTTTATTTCTCAGACTTTTGATTTTTCTTTTTTTGGGGCCAATTTCTTATGTGGCGTATATTTAAAGCCGTTTGTAATGTATGCATTTAAAGTTGACATGTAGACTATTGATGTTAACGTTGTTAATAGAGTGACCATTACAATAAATGTCTCAAACTTCAGTGACAGTTAGTGTAAGGATATTACTTTAGTGATAATTTTAAAATATTTTCTATATGTTGTTTCACTTTGATCACCCAAAAAAAATTAGTGATAATTTTAAAATATTTTCTATATGTTGTTTCACTTTGATCACCCAAAAAAAAAAAAAAAAAAAAAAAAAAAAAAAATGGAGTTGTATTCAATTAAGATTTTTATAGTTTTTTGTAAGTGGGTACTTTTTGTAGAATTCGTAGATTTTAAGTGACTTTTATGAATTTGTTATGAATTAATAAAAAGACTTCTATAAATTTTAGACTTTTTTTCTTTTTTTTAAAAAAAAATAGATAATAAGTTAAATTTCTATATACTGTAATATAATTTTGATCAACTTTTCGTAAGTCTAAATCATCACAGTACATATAATTAAGAACCTAAATTTATAAATTATATTTTTCATGTCAATAAAAATATTTTTTAAAAATATAAAAAAAAATGTTATTGTAAGCTCAAAATTTTCTTTGGTTTTTGCCATGTAAATCTTCAACGATTTATGCATCCTTTTTGAATGATCTAGCAACATGTTTGTTTGGTTCCACTTTCCGACTATTACCCATGGTTAAATTATATATGTTTTCATCCGTTATATTGATTGTGACTAGAGATGGCAAATAGATTGGGTTAGGCCAGGCCAGCTCATCAGAGTAAGACCACACATGAAACTGGACTGGACTGGTCCAGCCCAATTTTGTATGGACCAGAAATATGCTAGTCAAATCTAGCCCATTGGTCCAACTTGGTCTTAATTTTTTTTAAAAAAAAAATAAATTTGTTATATAATCTAATACATTATATAATCTAATACATCAAATACAATCTTAGATAAATTTAGACTATATATTTTCAAATTTTTAAAGAGTATAATTTATAAAATTGGGGCTCTCATGTATTAGTCAATAGATAAACGTCAATTTTCTCTCAAAATAATAATTTTTTTTGTTAATTGTAAACTATTTGTACACACTTTTTTAAAAAAAAAAAATACAAATATTAAAAGCATGATAATCTTATTGCTTTGAGATATAAGCATGTTTGACTTAAATTAAAAAATTTACTTATAAGTAAATTTAAAATAAATAATTTACTTGTCACACCAAATATATTTTGGATTGAAACTTAAATTAAACTAAATTTTAATTAAATATAAACAATTTTATGTTGGATCTTGAGATTTTTGGACTAATGTTTATTGATAACTTAGATTTAGATCATTTTAGATTGATATTATTTGGATTATGTACTGAGACTGTTTACAAAATAAGTGACTAATGTTTAGATGCAAAAAAAAAAAAAAATCAAAATCAAAATCAAAATCGGGCCTGCCCACTAGCCTGCGGCCTAGATAGGCTGCCCGATTTTATTTGGGCCTGGGCCAGCCCAACCCAAAAGGTCGAGTTATATGAGCTGGGCCGATTTTGCTACCTCTAATTGTGACTGATTAAAAATACTTTCATGTATTTGGATAACATAATGTACTAAATGTTTGTGACTATAACTTTTTCAGTACACAACTTGCTCTTTTTTCTATTTCTATTTTATTTGTTACAAGTACAATAATCCACGCATTTGCATTAGAGATGATTATGAATTTTGAATCAGATATTTTTCTAAGCAGCTTCAATATGGATCTCCTCTTAATTAAATTTATGGTTGTGACCAACATTAGCTCATTGATTTTGTGCATTTGTATATGGAAATTTGTCTTTAAGTAACCGTGACATCCCATGCTTGTTTACCTGATTTTCTAGTTGAGTCGGGTCGTACTAGTTAAGTTATGTGTGTAATAATCATTTGACATTTTTTATTTAACTGCTTGTGACTTTATATATCCCATTTGCCACTACACATTTCTTTTTGTTTCATTTTGATACGTGAACCTATGTTCAAATTTTGACCATTGTTAGGGATTGTTTGAAATTGATTTTGGAGCTTAATTTTTTGTTGTTATTGTTTTAGGTATTTGTTAAATTTTAAAAAAAATGATTCTAATAGAATCTATATCATTTGACAGCAGATTTTAAGAAGCAGCAAAAAGTTCGTATTTCAGATTCTGTTTTTAGTTTTTTTATTTATCTGTTATTAAAATATCAATTTTGACATTAATTAATTAAATTAATTCTTTTTATGTCACAAATTTATTAGTATTCTAATTATAATGCATCTATACAAATAATTTAAATTTAAATTTAATTAATTTTTGTACAATATTAGTGTGCTTTTATTTTTTAATCTTTCAAAATTTTAAGATTTAATAGATATATATTATTTTTATTTTTAAATAATTATGGTAAATGCATTGTCATGAAAAAATGTTTGATAATATTACATATTGTTATAGAAGTAAAAATAAATTTACAATACTACTCATGATAATTGATAATAAAAATAATGACATCTGATATATGTTGTCTGTTAATAGTGGCACGTCCTGGCACACCCGCCTCAATGTTTCGCCTGCCTCACCGGCTCGCCTGCCCCGATAGTCTCATAGCTCGCCTATGATAGTTGGATAGTAATAAACCGACTGTCGTTTAAACTGTCATATCCATGACCCATAACCTATGGAGTGACAGTTATTATTGACATTTTGGAAGCTGTAACGTCCCTCATTAACCTATTGAGTAATGAGGGAGATGAAAAAGCACTCGTCATTAAAGACAGACTCCCCAATCACCCCTATAAATAGAGGTTGATTCCTCAAGGTAAAAAGAATTGCCATTTTTCTAAATTGTTATTCTGTATATATAATTCGATCATCTACTGATTATCACACCGGAGTGTATACGGGGGAAAGAAGTTCCGCCACCTTTTGCAGGTCTCCACCACTATCGCCATTGTGTTTGAAGGAAAAGAAAATATTTATCATTAATTGGCGTCGTCTATGGGAAACTGCACAAAAAGTCATGGCTCAAACTATAAGAGTTAGGAATGTAACCGCTCCACCAGCCCCCATTGGAGATGGAGACACCGAGTCTAACACCGCTACTAATCACCCACAACAAGAATTTGCCTCTGTCGCTCAACTTGCGACACTGCAAACTCAAGTGGCGGCCTTAATGGCTCTATTCCAGAATCGGAATGCTATGGTTTCTCAACCACTACAAGGTCCTAGCCTTCCGTCGATAGGACCTTCACTGCTAAATGTTCCGCCCTAGGGTCCTTGCCCTCCATCGGTAGGGCCCTCACCTCCAGGGGCTACTCCCTAAGCTCCTAACTTTCATGCAACAGAAACACCGCCAACGGAAGCTCCACCGTTGGCTCCAGTTTCTTTGGCTCCTTCCGCACCCTACTTCCATTCATTGACATCTAACTCAAATCCACATTGGGGGCAACCGTCATGAGTACCCACGCCTACACTGGTTGAGACACCAGTGTTAAGCCTGGAGCAGCGATTAGAAGACATGATGGGTCGTAAAATAGCTGAGGCAATGTCTAAGAAAAATAGTAAGCAACAATCTATGGTGTTGGAAGAAGATCCATTTTTTCCAAGAAGTGGCGATCCCCTTGCTACGAGACTTCGAATAGCCAAAGATGGAAAAGTACGACGGATCCTCTCATCTTATTGATCACCTCAGGACTTTTATCAACTTGATGAAGTTGCAAGCCATCCATGATATGATTATGTGCAGAGCTTTCCCACCAATGCTAAGGACTGGGTAGCCACCATTCTCCCAAAATCGATTCGTACATTCGACGATTTTTCTAAGCGTTTTGCTGCATACTTTGCCAGCAGCAAATGTGCTAAGAAAACTGCCATCGGCCTGGTGCAATTGACCCAGGACAAGGACGAATTGTTGAAAATTTTCATTGCCTGGTTCAACAGGGCCACACCGGGAATCAAATATCTGCAGATGTCTGATGTAGTCATTGCCATGATGAGTCGAACTCAAAGTCGCCCTTTCAAGATATCACACTCCAAAAACCCGCCGGATACGATGCATGAGCTACTAAGGAGAGAGGATAAGTATGTGGACGCTGATGAAGCATATTTCATTACCAAAAGCATGAAAAATCGAAAGGAACCTGAGTCTAACAAAAAAAAGACTCGAGACGAGCCCGAACTTCAAGATGATAAAGGCAAGCAAAAAATAAACTTTATAAGGCGGATAAATGATGAGGGTACCAATGAAGGATCAGGCTAGCTAGAAAGTCCTGGTGCACCTACTAGACCCGACTTGTGACAAAAACATTCTCAACTACTGCAATGGTTAAACGAAGTGACAAGCCTTGGCCTAAAAAAACGAGGTGAGTCGAGGAGCCTAAAAAAAATCAATGCGATGAGCTCCTGTTTGAAAAATAAGGCGAGGCGATGAGTCTCTATTTAAAAATCAAGGTGATAAGCTCCTATTTGAAAACACAGCAAGGTGATGAACATCTGTCGGAAAAACAATGCAATAAACCCCTGTCTGAAAAATAAGGCGATGTGATGAGCTCCTGTCTGAAAAATAAGGCGATGAACCCCTATTTAAAAATTAAGGCGATGATCCTCTGTCTAAAAACCAAGGCGGTGAGCTTCTGTTTGAAAAATTTAGAGAAGAACATGTGCGGTAGATTATTTCTACTTTCCATTGATGGCTGTCTATGAAAAGTAGATGGGCTTATGATGATAGAAATAATGACAGGTGCTATATGTTGTTTGCCAATAGTGGCACGTCTTAGCACACCTGCCCGACTCTCTCATCAGCTCGTCCACATCTGATAAGTAGACAACAATAAACCAACTGTCGTTGGGTTAGCCAAATATGCGACCCACAGAATGGATGTTACCACTGGCGATTGGAAAGATGTAACGTTTCTCATTAACTCCTAATAATAAGGAAGATGGGGGGGACACATATTATTAAAACTATTAAAGGTCGTAACTGCAGGCCACCTCTATAAATAGAGACCTATCCCCAGGTAAAAACCAACTATTGTATACACTATATTATTATTCTGCATATTGGGTTTTAATCATATACTGATTATCACACTGAGTGGACACGGGGGGAAAGAAGCTCCGCCACCTTTTTCAGGTCTCTACCACTGTCGCCGTCGTACTTAGAGAAGGAGAAAATATTAATCATCAATAATAATAATACAAAATAATATTATTATAATCAATGTCCATTTTAGTAATTTTATACAATCACAGTAATAAATAACTTTTTTTACCAAATGCTTAAATACTGATTTTGAAACATACATCAATTATGAAACAAGAGTTTATCTAACACTAAACTGATTCTTTCTTCAGCACGGCAAAAATTGATTATCTTTAAGGCACAGCAATACCAAACCAAGCCTTAGTCCAATATTATATGCCTGCTTATGTGATTTTGAATCACATTTTGCAGATATGGCATACGAAGTTTCAATGTCATAGCAAGTAGTCAACATTAGTGAAAAGTTGTTTTTGTTTGTTTATGAAATAATTAGACTTAGCGCATGTTTAGTAGTGCAAAAATTAATTTATAAGTGCTGAAATTATTAGTTGTTGGTAAATGTGTAGATAAAAATTGGGTTGTAAGTTATGGATCCTACGAAATGTGTGAATAAAAAATATGTTTGATCAATTTGACCAATTGAAATTATAATTTAAGCAACCTCAAATATGTGCTTAACTTTACAACAAGTCATATTTTTCTTCTATTTTTTTTTTTTTTTTTTGTTAATTAGTATCATCCTTGCCTCTTTCTTTTTGGTATTCGGTATTTATGTTTGTTGCCAAGCCGCATGCACAGTTGATTTTGTGATTTTTTTTTCTCAATACTTTTGTCACCTTTGAATATCACAATTTACGTTATATCGTATTATTAAGTAGTAATTATAGCAAATATCCATTTGCTATGTACTTTTAAAAAATGATAATTTTTTAAAACAAGTTAAAAAATAGCTATTTTGAACAAATATACCTTCAATTAATTACTTTTAAACTCTCATTATATCCTAGTCAAATTTAATTCAAAATCAGATATATTATTTTACTAAAATCAAATATTACTCTACCACACACTGCCTCATGCCACCGCCTTCGCGCCATCGTTCACCACCAGCTAACCTAATACAAGTAAGTTACTTTTTTGATAGATTAATTTGAGTTACAAATTAACAAAAATCTAATATGTTTTGTTCTAGATTAATTTGGTTATTTTTAGATTTGAAAATATGTTGAAGATAATTGCTTAAAAATTGTTGGAAGAGATTGAGTTCAAGGATTAATGTTTGGTTAAAGAAGAAGAATGTAAAAACAGAAAAAATAAATGAAAATTATGGTTTGAGCTGTTATCGAATGACAATTGAAATGTCGAAAAAAAATCAAAATAAAAAATGTTGACCGACAGTTGATAGTTGAGCTATCAACCAACAGTTTTTAACTTTTGACCTTTTTTTATCAACAGTTGAATGACCAAAAAAAATATTTTAAATGTCAATAGGTAGTTTGTCTTGGAATTCAAAAAAAAAGAAAATTTACCACTTTTTTTAATTCTAAAAACTATCATTTTTTGAAATGTTATTAAAAATTACTATTTTCAGAAATCACCTTTAGTCTAATTTTATAAATTTTCCTATTATGAATGGTAGTGGTGATCTCCTGCCCCTTAGTCGCAGGACATGAACAACCCATCGCTGATGTGGAGGGAGCCATGACAGCGGTGGCTCCACATCAGCGGTGGTGCAGTGTAAATAAAAAAATAGGGACAGCCCATTTTGTCTGCCCCATTTGTATCCGCCTAGATAAAAATAGTTCTCTATCTCTCTTCACGCGATCCATAACCCTTCTCTCTCTCTTTCTCTCTCTCTCTCTCTCATGTGTCCGCAGCCGTTCTTCCATTTTCTCCAGACAGTAAGCTGCCCCTTTTTTTTCGGCGACCTTGTATCTTCTGTCAGTTGTTCCATTTTTCCTTTGATGTTGTGAATTGTCCTCGGCGCATAACCGATTCCGCGAAAATCTTGAAGTTGAGGTAGATGCGAATTAAATGGTTTTTTTGTTAGCTGGTTTTTTTAGCTAAGAATTCGACTGAAATATTTTTTGAGCAGAAACCGAACTTGTATTCAGCTCGAATATTATTTTTTTTTGTCTTGTTGGTTCATGTAAGTAAATGTTAAATGCTTTGAACCTGAAATTTATGCTTCCTGGTGAATAATGTAATGTATTTGACATTGTTGGTGGTATTTTCATAAGTTGTTATGGTTGCTGGTTGTATGGAATTTAATAATTAGATTTATTGTTGTTGATTAATAGGAATTGAGGTTAAAAGTGCAGATAATATTTTTGTTCCCCAAGTTTCCAGAAGTCGAATTCCAGAGATTGGACAAGAGTTTGAATCTCATGAAGAGACATATAATTTTTACAATCAGCATGCACGTGAAGCTGATTTCAGTGCACATATAGCCATTAGTAAAAAAATGAAACCTACTGGAAACTTTTTACTTGCTCAAAGGAAGGAAAAATAGACAAGACATCAGATGAAACATAAAGAAGTTGTGGTACGAACTGGGGAAAAAAATCGTAAAATGACGCGGACAGGATACAATGCCAGATAATCTGTGGTGAAACAACAAACAGGGCATTTATGGGTGGTGAATAAATTTGTGGAGGAACATAATCACACTTTTACTATGCCAAGTAGAGTACATTTATTACGTTCACATCGACATGTATCAGCAACAAAGAAGGCATTAACATAACAGTTAGCAGAAGCTAACATACCAATGTGTTAGCAAGTTCACCTTATGGAGATAGACTCAGGTGGTCCATAATCGGTTGAGTGTGTAGAGAGAGATATAAGGAACCATGAGAAGAATATTCAAAAAGAGCAACGGGGTCATGATGCTGATACATTGATTGAGTATTTTACATTTGAAAAAGAGAAAATCTCCAACTTCTATTTCGATTAGGAGATTGATTCAGAGAATAGGATGGTTTGTTGTTTTTGGGCAGACTCAGAGTCACGTCGATCGTACGCATATTTTGGAGATGCCGTTGTGTTTGACACTACCTATAACACCAACAAGTACTCGATGATATTTGCATCATTCGTTGGGGTGAACCATCATGGGCAAACCATTGTATTTGCATATAGTTTATTGAGTGACAAGTCGACAGAGTCATTTGTGTAGTTATTTTCGAAGTTCTTGGAAGCCATGCCTAGACAAGCACCACAAATTATTATTACTGACCAAGATGTGGCAATAGCTAAAGCCATCTCAATGGTTTTTTCATTCATCTTCCACCGATATTGTATTTGGCACATATTGAACAAGTTCTCGAAGAAGATTAATGTGATGGTGTATAACGACAAGTAACACATGTTGGTAAATATTATTAAAAAGTTGGAGTCACTCGATGAGTTTGAGTCACGTTGGGCTGCAGTAATAGAAAATGAGGCTTTTGCTGACAATGAATGGCTATGTAACATCTATGCTATTCGTAATCGATGGGTTCCAGCATATGTGAATCACATTTTCAGTGCGAGAATGTCTAGTAGTCAGAGGTTAGAGAGTGGTCACTACTTCTTCAAGAGGTATGTAACTCGAAAGAACTCGCTTATGGATTTTATTACAAGTTTCAATATGGCATTACACCATCAGTGACGTGGGGAGTTAGTGGCTAATCATATTGATATCAGCAAACAACCTCGACTAACATCAAAATTTCAGATGGAGAATTGAATGGTTCATGTGTATACGAAGAAATATTTTTGTTGTTCCACACTAAAATTGATCAAAGTCATTTCTACATTTGCACGAAGAAATCCATATCCGGCGATTCAAAATTATATGTGGTTGAAAGACGGGAGCATGGAAAAACATTTGATCGTGTTAGACACATTACATATTATACGGAGAGTGATTTCATTTCAGGTAGTTGTCGGACATTTGAATTCAATGGGTATCTGTGTCGGCACATGATTAGCTACTTGAGGAAAAAATAAGTACTACTTCTACCAGATAAGTACATATTACGAAGATGGATGAAAAATGCAAAATTGGGTTACCCAGATGATCTTACCTCGGTGTTGTCAACTGATGACAGTTCGAATACATCATTAATGGCACGACATGGTTTGTTGGCGCATAAGGCTTTTTTTATTGTTGATGACGTAGCATTGACAAATGCGCGCAGCACATTCCTCATGGGTGAGTTCGAGTCATTGCATCTACGAATCAAAGAGATAGACGATGGAGGTAATATTGGTTCGACCCAATACAAAAGTACTACTCGCGCAGACAGTGTCACTATACAAGATCCGAGTGCGGTAAGAGCGAAGGGATGCTGAAAAAGATTGAAGTCGTCAGAAGAAAAATCAATATCAAAACAAAACAGGCAATGTCGGATTTGTGGGCAACATGGTCACAACAAGAGGACGTGTTCTAAAAGGAATGAAAGGTTAGGCAGCGTTCATGATTAGTTTTAACTTGTCTTTATGAACATATATTATTATCTAATATTGTATGCAATGTTATCATTGGTGTAGGTCAAATACGGATATGGATCAACGAGAGGATGCCCAAGACGATGGAACGCATTATGATGGAAGAGATGATGGAACATTCACATCACAAGCAAGTAGTCATTATGATGTTGTGAATTAGTTTTTTTGACGTATGTACTAACGTGAAATGTTTATCCATCTTGCAAGTTCAAGTCACAACAATGTTTTGGTTTTGTATTATGGATTATGTCATAGATTATGGATTATGTATTATTGATTATGGGTTATGGATTATGTTATGTTTTTACTTTTATTATGAATTATGTACCTTGACGTATTTTTGCCTTAGTGTTTGTACCTATTAAACAGATTAATAACAACACAAACTGATAATAAGCACAACATGGAAATATACAAAATGGCTTCCATCATAACACAAACTCGTTTCAATATTACATAAATTTGATAAAAACAAGTGAAATTACAATAATAAATACAAATGATACAAAAATCCGAGCAAGTTTTTCTCGTTGCTATATCACGCCGTAGGGACCCTATGTCATACACGACGTTGTCTAACTTCTCCAATAACTTTATGACATCAACCTTATGTATTATTCAAAGCTCTAGTGTGTATTTCAGATACTAGCATTTCACTTCCCATTGGTTGTTCGACCTCATCAGCCTATGTAAAGCCTATACACTTAACACCATCCTACCAACCAAATAAAAATGTAAGATATTAGTGAAAGTATATAACAACATACAACAATTGAAACTATGTTACGTACCGTAACATTATGGCATCTCCAATACCTACAAAGAGGATTCCATTCAGTGTGGGATGTGTGTATCTTCATCTACGCACCACAACTACATCTAAAATGTGATTGCGCATCATTCATACTAGAGAAAGACATCATTTCTTACATATATGTGCAACGGAGTTCAAACGAATAACAAAAATCATATCTCTATGATTAAGTAAGAGGCTCAGATAATTATATTATCTCAAACGAAATAATATAACCTCAACAAGAAGATACCAGCTTCATATTGTATTCAGCGTTAAGTAAGAGACTCAGATAATTTTAATTGCGGACAAGATAGATACGTCAACACCATGGCTGCAATTAACCGATTGCATTTGACCTAAAGGTTGTACATAACCCATAGTCGCATGCCTTACGAATTGTCAAGCCAAGATACGTGTCCGTTTATCTCCTACCACAAATCATTATTTCATTTATTTACAAACAACAAATTCATCACTGCCTCAACAAAGTCCAAATTTATCACTGTCCCAACACATAACCACAACAAATTCATCACTACCCCAACATATAACCTCAACAAATCACAACCACAACAAGTTCATCAGATTTCCACAACATTAATGAAGTAGCGATTATTAGGGGAAAAAATTGGGTAATTACCCTAGAATAATTCCCAAAAATTCCAATCCCCTCATTCAATCGATTTTCATATATCTGAATATGAACTTACAGCGTAGCCCAAATGAAATTTAGGGAACATAACGAATGGGCCTGAAGTGGTCTTACCACTGGTTGGGTTGTGGATTCGCGCCGATTGAGTGTTAGCCGCAGTGGTTTCTTCTCCGGTGGAGTGTGGAGTGTTAGTCACGGTGTGGAGTGTTAGTCACGGCTCAACTACAAGATTTCCGCTTATGCGCCGGGGACAATCCACAACATCAAAGGAAAAATGGAGCAGCTAACAGAAGATATAAGGTCGTCGAAAAAAATGGGGCGGCTTACTGTCTAGAGAAAATGAAAGAACGACTACGGACGCGAGAGAGAGAGAGAGAGAGAGAGAGAGAGAGAGAGAAGAGAGAGAGAGAGAGACGAGGGTTACGGATCGCGTGAAGAGAGAGAGAACCATTTTTATCTAGGCAGATACAAATGAAGCAAGCAAAATGGACTGCCCCGTTTTTTTCATTTACACTGTACCGCTGCTAACGTAGTTCCTTCCACGTCAACGGTGGATTATTCATATCCTACCCAAGGCAGGATATCACCACTATTATTAATGGACGGTGTTGTTGTGATTAATTTATAAATTTGTGCTTGTATCAATCATGTCTTACGCAAATACCTCTTTCATTAGAAGACTTGTTTTTTCAACACCCCAAAAAGGACAATATGGTTCGACAATCTCACAATGATTTGTGATGATATGTCAAAAACAAAACCTCAACAAATTGACACGTATAAAATCATATGTGCGTTTTATATGATAATATTAAATAATCAATTAAGTTATAAGACACGAACAAATCCTTAATTAACTAAATATGATTTCAGCAAATACTAATTACAACTCATTGTATATCCATATAATTAATCAAACAATCATAATTATATGCCACGTGTACGTGTAGTAATGAGGTCACTTACACAGTAACAAATTAGTTTACTTCACAATAAAAGTATTTAGCCAACATATCCATTCCAACCTGGTCATTCAATACTCACAATTAGTATGATATTCAGTTATTTACAATGCATTTATCAAAATCTAAGTCACAATTATATCTTAGTTCAAAACGTAATGCGAAGGAGATTTTTTTACGTGGGTGTCTGACTCTATTTACAATTTGAAGGTCGGAATCAATCATTCAAAAGTCATACCGATATCTAAAGTTATAATTAAAATAAATCTCAATCATACAAGTAGCCACATCTTTTGATTCAAATCCTCTCTAATAGTCACGAATTTGCAGAGAAAGTGGATTACCTACAACTACAAAAGTCGCTTTTTAAGAATGTAGAATAGAGAGAGGGAAAAAAAATATATAGTTAAGATCATGTTTGTTGCAATTTAATTTAATGTTTATATTTGATGGGTAATTATATTCACACTAAAATTTTTATTATTCACACTACGTTTTAATTACAATGAAAGTTTCCTACTTTTTGATATTTTAGTATTTATATCTCTAACTTTTTTTATCACATTTTTATTAGAGGTGGCAAAAATAGACTGACCCGTGGACTAGTCCAAATAACCCGGATTCTAAGCTGGGCTAGCCTAATAAAAAAATTTAAATAAAAACCGGGCATATTTGACCCAGTATAACTAACTCGTTGGACCAATCGAGCTAAAGTCGGGTTGGCCCAATTATTTTGGACTGGCCCGATAAAAAATATTTTAACCCAAATCACCCATTCCATTCATCTACCCACACCCTATGTCGGAAACAGGGAGAATTTCCCCACTCCCACTCCCACTCTATGGGGGGAAAATTTCCCCCATGGTTCTGCGATCCCTAGTTTCGACCAAATCAGGGAGGGATTTCTCCCCTCTGGTTGCCGGGATCTCCCGGCAACCAGGGTGAGAAACCCCTAGTTTGATCGATTTCGCGAGAGGGTGGGAATGGGGGTGGTAAAGAACGTTTGTCTGGTTTTTTTTCTTTTTTAAAAAAAAAATTTAGTAATTGTTATGAAAAAATAAATTAAAATTTAAAATTAGGCTGGCCCATTAGCCCTGTGGCCAAAATCGGGCTGGGCTCGCCCAGTAAATATGGGCTTGTATAAAATTGGGATAGGGCCAGCCTAGTCCAAACTTTTGTGTGGCCCATTCAATTTTAGGTTGGGCTGTGCTGTCTGGTCCATTTGCCACCTCTAATTTTTATAATTAATTTTCATATTTTGTCCTAATAACGATTTTTTTCCAAATATTCTACTAACGTGCATTGAAATGAGGGACAAATTTTGCTAAACTTTTGTATTTGTTATTTATTTTATTTATTTAAAAACACGAAGGGCAAAAAAAAATTATGCCCTCCTAATTAATTTTTTGGTCAGAATCCATCATTAAAGACAAATATAAGATGTGCAAATTAATAGATTAATGATAAAAATGTGATAAAAAATAGTTATAGATATATAAATGCAAAAATTAATAATAGTTAAAGACTTTTATTATAACTAGTTAAGAATACGTGCGTTGCACGTAATTTTGTAATAATATTATGATTTTTTTATTTTAAATTTATCGATGAATATAACACTTAAATGAAACTCATTTTCAATCATAAGTTCATCAATGATTATGACCAACTAAGGAATTATATTCAAACTTCTTGATAAAACATGTGGTTCATTAAAAAATACATGGCCTACGTGAATATTAAGTTTGAAAGATTATTGATACTCTTTTAATTATATTTTAAAGCACATATCTAATGGCATATCAGAAAAGGCAATTTTCTTTTATAAAAATTAGTATCAAATTCTAAAATACATTAAAATAGTAGATATGAGTATAACACAATTTTTCATTGATTTTCTGAATTTATATCATTATAAAAAGCACACGAAAACAAAATATTTAGCCTTTTTAGATTATTATTTCTCAGAAAAAAGAATCTCAAAATTCTTTGACATGAGATAAAAAAGAATTTTCTATTGCAATATCCATTCAGTTTTAATGCACCTATAAATTAAGGGTTTTTTTTTTTTTTTTCTTTTCATGCATTCTTTCCTGTAATTCCATCTGAAATATTATTAAATTTCAAGAAAATTCAAAACAACCAAATATTTGGACAATGATTTTAACTCATCACATAAAATAACTTATTATGCGAGATTTACTTTCACCTTATACATAACATGACTCACTTTATCCAAGTTATGTCTTCCTTAGCCGCGTGCTTGAAAGAGTTAGAGTAACACCAATTCTCCTTGTTTTAACTCGTTCTTCCACAATAAATATACGTTTAATTGCTTATAAAATGACATAAAACATCATTCGAGCTTAAATTCCTTTATTATCAAGACTACCACAATAATTAACATTTTTACATCGAACAAATATTCTAAATCAAGAAAAAAAGATATAGAAATCAAAATTTAAAATCAATATTACTATCATATATATTCTTAAAATTAGTGAATCATTCATGGAAAATTACCACATCCATTATTACCACATTACTATCAAACTAATTATCAAAGATTAAAAATCGTCATTGCGAGAAAAAAAATATTCTTGGCATAATTAAAAACAAAGACGAATAACAAAGGAAGAAAGTATGAATCAATAATAAGAAAGTCGAAATGCAAAGCCAAATTTATCTTGTTTTGTTATGTTGATGAAGGAATTTGCTTAAATTCTCGTGCATAATAAAATTGACTCTTTAATTCTTTAATTGTTTACAATTAAAGATAATAATTTCAATATATTAAAAATTTTATTAGTATATTTTTATTTATTTTCATTAATTACAATATATATAATGGAATTTAAAGAGACAAATCACTTTCAATGATCAAAATGCAATATTTATATAGTATTAAATAGTTTAAATTAAAGCCAAAATAAATTATATTAATTGAAAGATGATTTTAGAAATTATAAGTTATTTGAGGGATAATATCGTCCATAAATATTTCTTCTATATTTGGAACAGAGGAAGAAAGTATGAATCAATAATAAGATAGTCAAAATGCAAAGCCAAATTCATCTTATTTTGTTATGTTGATGAAGGAATTTGCTTAAATTCTCGTGCATAATAAAATTGACTCTTTGATTGTTTACAATTAAAGATAATAATTTCAATATATTAAAATTTTTTTAGTATATTTTTATTTATTTTCATTAATTACAATATATAATAGAATTTAAAGAGACAAATCACTTTTAATGATCAAAATACAATATTTATATAATATTAAATAGTTTAAATTAAAGCCAAAATAAATTATATTAATTGAAAGATGATTTTAGAAATTATAAGTTATTTGAGAGACAATATCGTCCATAAATATTTCTCTCTTTAAGGGACTTTTAGAATTAGTATAAATTAAAATATGATATGATTAACATAAAATATATTGAGAATATAATTATCCATATTTGATAAATGTAAGATTTTTCAAAAGTCAAAGTGACACATTAGTTAGTAACATTTTTTCCCTTATATTTATGGACGGTCAGGCATTTCCTTTTCATATTGTTTGTTTCTAGAAGCATTGATTGGACCATGCTTGCCTTTGGGCGGCTTGGAGCCGAGTGACCCATATTTTTCGATATGCAATCTCTCCTTTGTATTATTATTATTATTTTTTTTTTTGTAGTTATTTATTACTTGTTTGGTAGAGTTTAAATATAGGAGATTTTGATAAAAGTTAATAAAATATATAGTTAAAAAGTTGATAAAAATTATGTGTCGTATTAAATATGTTGTTAAAAATAAATTTTAAAAAAAAATTATTTTAAACTCGTGCTCTTAATAATTCTTTACAAAAAAAAAAAAAAAAGAGAAAAAGAGAAAAAGATCTCACCGGCTAACCCGCTTGGGTCATGGTCTTATAGAGACAGGTACAACTTGCATCTATAGACCAACTGTACAAAGCCTAAGCCAATCAAACAAGAGTCGGATAGAGCCAGGTACAATACAACCAAGGGTGGATTTAGATGAAAACTACCAAAAAAAAAAAAAAAAAATTAGACCAAACTAATATATGAAAAATATAAAATTTCTAAACAAAAAATTTGTATTTTTAAATAAAATATTCTATACTTTAAAAAAAAAAAAAAATTGAACCAAGGAGAGGGGGACTCCAGTAAAGACGAGTCCCCATTTGAATCCGCCTCCAAACATGACTCAATTAACACTCAACTTGTACCTCTTCATCGGCCTTGAGCCCCCAAGAACTTATTTCTCTCAATCCATTATTTTCACCAATGGAATTAAATTATTTAAGTTTTTATTGCTCGTCAAAAATCATACTTGTCCAGAGTCAGTGGGTTGGAAAATGTCCCAATCAATAAATACATTATAAACGTTTGTGCGTGGGTTTTGTTGGTGGGGTTGAGGGGTAACATGCTTAGAGAGATGGGGAAATAACATGACACCAAAGGAAATTTCCCAAAGTTGACTAGATTCATAAATCATTGAATTTTAGATAAATCTTTAGATTATAAATTATGAAATGTATCATTTGCATATAAGCTTTTTTTGTGTCCAAGTCAATAAAATTTTAAATACTTTATTAAAGTAGGAATGAACATAATTTTTGAGTCGGAACGACTATATATCTTTATATATATTTTCTTCTTTTCTTATATGTAATTAAAAAATTGATAAAAGTTGTGGGTCTCATAAAATGTATTATTAAAATTAAGAGTAAAGTTATTTATAATCGTTCACTACCGTTAGTCATTCTACGTGACATTACTTAATTGAAGTAATTGTTCATAGTTGCTTACTATTAATAACATTATTCAATTAAAATAAATAATTACTCTACTTAAATAATGTCACGTATAGAGAATGAACGACTATGAATAACATTATTTTAAAATTAATTATTGATTTTGACTCAAACAGAACTAAAGTGATGTTAAATGTGAAACAAAACTTATAAAAAGTCGTGTATACAAATTCGTCCGTCTGTGTAATATTGTATATGCATTTAATAATCTCATTGATTAATCTTATAAGAGTTCAATCACAAGAGAATTCGTCTTATAATACGAAACTGACCATGTGAATATGATTAAGAGAATTCAAATCAATTTGATTAAGTCTTATTTTAATTAAGAAATTATACAAGTAGACAGCCAGATTGGGCTTTTTTTTTTTTTTTTTCTTCAATTATTGCAGCATATTCAAAGAGGAAAAGATGACCAAATTGTGATCAAGAAAATTAGAGTCTTCAGCGTTAAATACGCGTATGTTTCCACAATATAAAGGGCCTCCATTCAATCCCAGGACAACCTTAAAATATACAACACATCCATGTTATTAGTATTAGTTCAAGAAATTTAAGGAGAGACAAGAGAAAGGGAAGCCATGGAAACAGCTGGTGGTTCTGCAGGTCAATGCAACCGTAGCCTCGGTGGGAGGAATACTAGTTCCTCTTCTTTCCGCCTCCGCAGCCCGAGTCTCAACAAGGTTCGTCTACGTCGGATCTTTGATATTTTCGACAAAAACAATGATGGCATGATCACCATCGACGAGCTAAGCCAGGCTCTCGGCCTCCTCGGCCTTAATGCCGATATGGGTGAACTAGAATCGACGATCCAATCACATATTCAACCTGGAAACGTTGGTCTTACGTACAAAGATTTTGAGGATCTACATGTTTCGTTGAACAAAGTGTTTTTCGGATTCGAGGAGGATGTTGACGAGAAAGCGCAGGACGAGTCTGATTTGTCCGAGGCGTTTAAGGTTTTCGACGAGGACGGGGACGGATACATTTCGGCCCGGGAGTTGCAAGTGGTGTTAAGCAAGTTAGGATTGCAGGAAGGTACAGAAATTGACAGAGTTGAGAAGATGATTTCTTCTGTCGATAGAAACCACGATGGACGTGTAGATTTCTTCGAATTCAAGAATATGATGAGTTGTGTTATTGTCCCTTCTTCTTGATTTCGAAATCTCCTTCTCCTTCATCTTAATTTTCATGTTTTTTTTTTCCCTGTTTGTGATCCTTTTTAAAATCGTGTCTTCTTGTTGTAGAAAGCATTTCTGATTTGTTCGATAACGTAAATTATACGAACAAATACCTGTTTTTGTACTGTATAATGTATTGTGAAAATTAATGTCTTGATGTTGTTGTTGTTGTTCAAAGGGCACTCTTGTATTCTATTCTAGTAGATGTATACATATGCATCGACGAATTGAATGTATAATGTCAACACAAATGTATCTTTGGACTTTGGCCAACAGCCAACGAGAAAATGCAAGAATAGGACTGTTTCCTGGTCAATGCCGTGATCAGAAATAACTAATAAACTAATTTAATCATTTCAAATATTCAAGTTATTGTTAGAGATGCTACTAAAAATCATACGAGAATACTCAAATTCGAATTGTATGGAAACGAGCTTAAATCTTGAACATAGCTTCCTATAACATGAAACAAATGTGTCGAATGTTGACCCCGTAGCTTCTCTAATGCTTAAGTTAATAGAATATATATGTGAAAGCTATAAATTTAATTTAATACAGTAAAAGGGCACTTGAATAATGTATTTGTAGCGTTTGGAGTGTAATACTATGAGAATTAGGACATCTGTGAGATCTCGTGCGATCGAATAATTTAGAATTCTCAAAAGACTTCAGAGTCCTAATGAGGCAGGATATAAGAGTTGTAGAGTTGTAGTACGAATCTAAAATTAGAATCTTAATGAAATTGGATTAGGTGGGATAGATTGGAGCGACTAGTGATTAACCAAACACTAGACCGAGGTTTCCGTCCATGCGATTTCATTTGTGGCAACGACGGCTGAGGTTGGGGAGGGTTACAAATTGTGGTTTAGAAAAATAAGAGAATATAAGACAATATTTAGCACAAATGTTGTCTTCAATGGAGAACATGTGCCTTGTTTGAAATATCTTATATTTGAAAATAAAAAATTTGTTGAAATACAATCTGAAAACTTTATTCGAACAACTCCTTTAACCCCCACTCAGATTGAGGTGGAGTTTTCTAAAGAAAATGAACAAACAAATATTTCAGATCAAGAAACTAATGAAAATCTTTTAGAAAATCAATTTATAGAAGAAGTGGCTCATCCTAACTCAGATAACTATCAACTTGCAAGGGATCGGGAGAGAAGAACAAATGTTAGGCCTCCTGCTAGGTTAGCTGAAGCTGATTTTGCTTTAGCCCTTAATGCTTTACCCTCTATAGGGAATAAACATACCTCTTAAGAAGAGGCTATTAGTTCTAAAGACTCAAAACACCGGCTTGCTACGATGCAAGAAGAAATGAAGTCCTTAATAAAAAATTCAACTTCGACTTTGGTTAGTTTCATTTCATAAAACATATGTGCTTGACCTTTCTCGATGCTTTTTTATTTGGTGACTCACCAATCGACCCAGCAGTGATCGATGACAAAATGGTACAAAGAAATCAAAGCCATTGGATTTGGTAGTTTTCCATTGACTTCTCTCTTTACCCCTTTGCATATGTTCCTAAATGGGTGTGCTTCTTTTCCAACAAAGGGCACAATCACATGTGCACCACTATCCCCACCTACCAACCAACTCTTTCACGTTCTCTATTGCACTCCCTAAATAAGGTTCTTTTCACCTTTCCTTCACTTTTTTTTTTTCACCAATACTGCCCAATCAGGGTTTTCTAATCTTGATGGATAAACCTTCAATTTGCCTCTAGCTTTATAATCCACCCTCTCCAGTCCTTGAAAGCCCTCCTCGGGCCTAGCTCTCTTTCTCAACATAAACTCAAATTACAAAAGGTAGTAAAAGGATTTACAAAATAAAGGAAGGAGAAAATGAGGATGGGGGTCTTAGATATAAACTTAGAATGGTAGTAAAGGGTTTTACGCAAAAGGAAGGCATTAACTACAATGAAATATTTTCTTTAGTAGTCAAATATACTTCTAACAGGATTTTCTGCTTCTTTCTATGTTTACACCATAAATGGTTGCTACATAAGCTGAAAATCCTAATTTCAAAAGTTGGTGGCTTTGTCCTCAATAGAGGCAGAGTTTACTGCAACAACTAATTCTATATAAGAAGGTAGTTGGCTCAAAGATTTACTAGATTCATTGATAAGCATTTTGTGCTTTATTCAAATAGCCAAAGTGCAATTCATTTAAGTAAAAATCCCGTTTTCCATGATAGAACAAATCACATTGAGATAAAATTTCATTTTATCACAAATGTGATAGATAATGAGATTATAAAATTGAATAGGATATCAACCTTGAACAATTTAGCTGACATGAGAACCAAAATTTTACCTTTGAACAAGATTAAGAATTTTTTAACTTTATCAAGTATTGATTGTGGCTAATTGACTTCTTTAAGTGCAGGTAAGGAGCAAATGAACCAAAAAACTGATACCCTTTATCACTAAGGCATGACAAAAAGACAGCAATGTGGAGTATGTTGGACTAGTGCTGTCCTTTTGGCATGTTAACAAGGTGTCCAAATGAAATTGTTATAGCCCAAGGGTTGTTTGGTTTAAATGACGGAGCCTATTTGTGTTGGATCAATCGTCAGCACCTCAAATTTCTTTTTTTAAGTGGAATGTTGAATCATCTTCGTCCCTCCCTCAGAATCAGATTGTGACACATGGAAGCTTGGACGATTAGATTTTGAGCTTCTAGTACTTTCTGATGATAAAGGCTTGTGTGTCTCTTTTTTCAGATGCAATTTTTGACGTTTTATTTTCTAGGCAATCTCTCTCTCTCTCTCTCTCTCTCTCTCTCTCTCCGCCCCCCCGGCCCCCTCCCCCGTCCCCGTCCCCGTCCCCGTCCCCGTCTCTCCTCTCTCCTCTCTCCTCTCTTTGAAACTTCATCTCTTTTCTTCGTTTCTTATGAAAACCTTTGTATAAAGAGTGTGTAAGTCTGAACAAGGGAAGATTTGGATTCATATTGATGAAACAATAACCTTTGTGGTTACATTTTGAGGGTACTTTGTATACTGTAATATTTTTTGTGAGGGAGAGAGATCAGTCTTGTAAATGTTATACTATGCCACTTTTCTTGAAGCTTTTGTTTAGTGATTAGAGCGTTATCTCATTGGAGATGCTCAACAGGTGATGTACGTCATTCTTAATTGAACATCCGAGCTTTTGTGGCGAAATAATTCTTTGTATTCTCTGTTAAATTTCATTTATAAATCTTGTATGGTGCTGGTTGGGGTTTATACGAAATCCAACATACAATCAAGATCTTTTTCTCTCTTTGCTATACACGTTTCTAGATAAGGGTCCTTGAGCTGTACATATTTTTGGTTGTTCAAATAACATCACACATTATGAACCGTAAATAACTAAATATAGTTAGACTATTACCAAGTTTTAGATTTAGAATATCGTAAATTTCATCATGTAACGCGATTAATTATCTGGTGAGATATTTGTAACTCTTCTAACAATATTTTATTTCACTTTTGCATTGAAGCACACAAAACATTCAGAGAGAGGATTTAAAATTGGGTTAGAGATTTGGATCGATCGTTAATTATCTGATGATATTCTTTTGCCAACCAGAGATTTCTTGGACGACTAAACCGGGTCAAAAACAGATTAAATTAACAGAAGTTGCCTGCACCCATTTAATTATATTTAATTAATTAACTCTTTTAATTATAGTTTTCTAAATTATGAACTCGTTTGATAGAATTTATAAATTAACTTATTTGACTAAGACTGATAAAAAATGTTAGGCTATCAAAACAAATTTTTTGATCAAATAAACTAATTTATAAACTCTACTAAACGGGCTCTATAATTACATAATATTGCATATTTAAAAGGCTCCCATATTTCCAAATTGTGGTCATTTTACTATATAATGGGGTAAATTTCATTCACGATATATTATACTTTTGCTCTGTAAATTAAGTAATTATATTTTAATTTTGTTAGTCAGATAATTATACTTTAATTTGATTTTAATCAGTAACTCCGTCTAATTCCATCATTTAAATTGATGTAAATCGACGTCGTGACAAGCAACACTGATTGTCATCATTTATTTCACTGAAGTTGCACTTATTCTACATCAACAACTAACGACCACGTGTAATGACTGTCATTTATTAATTGTCACGTCACCAATTTCTATTAGTAGAATTGGATGGACTCGATTGAACAAAATTAAAGTACAATTATTTAATTGACACTGGAGTAAAAATACAGTTACTGCAAATAAAATTTATCCTTAAATAATTTATGTCAAACTTTGTTAGTGTAAGCGAATATCTCCTTAATTAAACCCAATCACTCTCCACGGTTCAAAGTCATTTTTAATTCAATTTAATCCTATATTGTATGGTGGTTGAATCAATCCAAAATAGCTTTGTCAAAACAGGCCAGCAGTTTTAAGGCAAAAAAAGGGGGAGTATTTTAGGTTCTAGAAATTTTTATAAATTAAAAAAAAAAAAAAAAAGAAAAGAAAAGAAATCTTAACTCGGCTAATGGTTACGACGACAAAAATCAATTTCCGAAAACGACCTAGCAACCGAGCCATGTTGTCGTTGTCAGTAGGCAGATAAATCCACAGGTTTTAAGACAATCTTATGAACCATTTCCTATTAATGTTTGGACATATTATAAGATAATTAAGCAAATCATACAACAACGTATGATATCATAGTGATACATACATGACAACAAAATCAATTATCAACTATTCAAAAAATTGACCAAAAATGTTTGTCTGAAAATGTAGATGGTCTAATTTAGAGACCTCAAACTTTACAAGTTTTTGACTTTGGACAAACAAAGCTACATGATCTGAAAGTTCTGGTTTTTCCCATGAAATACAAGAAAAGTTTTCCGGTCGTGCCTACCGCGTCTACTCCGGTAAATGAACCATTTCCTGAACTTTACGATATCGATATGAAAGCTAATGAATACAAGAAACCTCTAACTTGTAGAATATCGACTAATTTCATTTTACTTGTTTTGTGTACATCAATTTTTAAATGGATGTTGGTGAATCTTGAATATTTATGTAAAAACGATTTTGGTAGGTGGCTCTCCCTTATTTAGCTTCTTGTAAAGAATGAATATCAATTGCAGTAGCTCTGATGTGGATCGATATCAAGAGAGCTTTCCGATAAGCTCGTTCGATTTCAACTCCTCCCTCGCGGTCGAGGGGTTTTACAGTACTTGTGATGATGACAACGACAATAATGATGTTGATGCATATATCGAAATAGAGCTTGAACAAGGTAAAACGCCGGCCTCAACGACTCGGAAAAACAAAGGGGAGATAGATGAGGAGGAGGAAGTGGAATTACGCATATCATTGTCTGCAGTATGTAGAAAATCTTCTTCTGCCAATGTGTTTTCTTTCTCATCAACTTCTTGTTCTGGTGATGTAAGTGCTTCAGCAGTAGGATCAAAGACTTTCAGTACTATTTTCCCACCAACCTGGAAGAGACTGGAGCCACCAGTTGATGATGAAGATTTTCAATGCCAAACTCCAACAATCAACCGGGAGTTTCTACAAATCAGGTGAATTCACTTTCCACTTACCAAGTTTAACTACATCGTCTAAACTTAATTATCAACTTTGAACCATTGATCTGGGAGTCTGGGACTCCCTTCCTCCTCTGAAGTCGTTGTTAAGTTATAGAGTCTAATTATTACTTTCGCAAAGTCGTACACGGGAGGGAGAGAGAGAGAGTTTAAAGGTGTCGATTTCTTTTGTAAACTACTTTTTCGTTAGAGTAAATTACTGCAGTGGTGGAGAGAGGACGTAGTCTCACATTCTTTAAAACTTGTGTATTCGCGTGTGCTTTTTGTTATCTTTTTGGATATATTACTTTCGGTAATATAGAATTAAGGTCTTCAATTGTCAACACTCCTGGGGGATTGATTTGTGCATAACCAATCTGTTTCAATCCATATCAACTGACGCTCGAAAAAAATTGTCAAACCACAAAATCGAACAAAATTGTTGGTTAATTGATATAGTTGGACTTTGTTAATTATTTTTCTGTAAATAAACTTTGTTAATTGTTATGATTAAAACTTTATATTATCTTTATTTATAGCTTTAAGCTTGTATTAACACTAATATACTGAAATATTTGTGTTTAGAAAGTTTCATTTTAAGTGTGTATTGAAATTTTAAGCCAATATTTATGCTATAGTTTAATTTTTATGTCAATAAGTAATTCGTAGTTTGAAATCAAATAAAATCATAAAAATTAGTTTGATTTGAAAATACGTAAAAAAACTGTTCAAGATCAAACCACGTTAACTCCTAATGTCAACTTATTGGGGCATCCTCAGGTGCACCACCATCCTGGATCCTTTGTGTCTTTAAACCTACCTCTATGTAGTCTGTACGTTCTCTCCCACTCTTGACTCTCCTCCAAGTACATAAACCTGCCATGTGACACACTGGCACTAATTCATCTTTGGGAAATAAAGTTACTTATTTAGTAGAAAAAAGCAAAGCCAATCATGACATTGCCAATTTCAATGCTTTGTAACATTTTCTGATAAATCCATACAGGAAAGCACCAAAGGACAGCGGCGGCGTTATGAAAATACTGGTGAAGTTCAGGTCTATAAGCTTCCGATCAATGCTAGCTTCGTTACTCAAACTCGGCAAATTTACTCCCAAAGTATATGGAATCTCTGAAGTGACGCCAGAAAATCGCCGGAGTTCATTGAAACCGTTGGACAAATTGTTTCCAAAAAAGTCCCGCAGAGGGATCAGAAACGCTGAAAGATCAAAACTGTCAGAAATAAATTTGGAGGGAATTAGGAAACTGTTTGGTAGTGCTGTTGGAATGAAAACTTCAAACCAAACAAGACAGCCAAAAAGTTGCCAAAATTCTATGAAGTCATCCCCAATTAATGAAAACATGTTTTATTCAAGGGAGAATTCAGTTCAGGCAGCTATTGCTCACTGTAAGAAATCTTTTGGCCAAACTGATGATTTTTGTTTTTCAAACTAATGTACCAACTTAATATTGGCTTGGTTTCCCATTTGTAATTGGGCTACACATAATTCTGGCCCTCTAATTTGTTGTTGGTCGTATGTAGGGTTGGGTTGCCCAATCCAAACTAAGGCCAAAATTTGACTAAACTAATCTAGTCTAGTTTTGTATGGGACAGAAATATGCTAGTCCAGTTTAGCCCATTAGCCCAACTTAGTCTTAAATTTCTTTTTCTTTGTTTTTTTAAATAAATTTTTTATACAATCTAATACATTACATCAAATACAATCTTAGATAAATTTAGACTATATATTTTGAGATTTTTAAAGAGATTAATTTATAAAATTGAGACTCTCATGTATTAGTCAATAGATTAATGTCAATTTTCTTTCAAAATAATAATAATTTTTTTTTTTTTTTTTTGTTAATTGTAAACTATTTGTAGACACTTTTTTAAAAAAAAAAATACAAATATTAAAAGCATGCTATTTTTATTGCTTTGAGATATAAGCATGTTTGACTTAAATTTAAAAGTTCACTTATAAGTAAATTTAAAATAAATAATTTACTTGTTACACCAAATATATTTTGAATTGAAACTTAAATTAAACTAAATTTTAATTAAATCTAAATAATTTTATGTTGGAGCTTGGGATTTTTGAACTAATGTTTATTGGAGACTTGGCTTAGATCATTTTAGATTGATATTATTTGGATTATGTACTGGGGCTATTCACAAAATGAGTTATTAGTGTTAAGGAGGAAAAAAAATCAAAATAAAATCAAAATCAGGCCGATCCAACTAGGCCGGGCCATGTTGATCCAGTTTTATTTAGGTCAGGGCCAGCTCAACTCAAAAATTCGGGTTATATGGGTCGGCCCACGGGTCGGACGATTTTGCCACCTCTAATTTATATGTGTATGCTAGATAAAAAAAAAATTATAGATTATAAGTTATGAATCATACGGAATGTGTAGATAAAAGATATGTATCCTATAGAATGTATAAATAAAAATAATATTTGACCAACTTATAAATTTAAAAAGAATAATCAAATAGACAAGCCCAAGAGCCTAGTTCCCTTTTTAGTATTTTTATTTAATCACGTTATTTTATAATTAGGTTTAAATTTATCAGAGTTTAGGAAATTTTTAATTGTTGTTAGAGCAATTTTAGCTAAGCATCCATTAGGTCTTTTTTAAGAGCAGCCGGAATAGTGTTTGGAATGGGTTTTGATGATTTTTATTTTGAATAAAATATTGCAGAAAGTTTTCTCCAATTTCCTGATCTGAAGCAATAATCGTGTGCAAATAACGAGTTGTTTATCAAATTAGTTACTCAGAATGGTATTGACGAGTATTTAATTGGTCGATTCTCTATGTTCTTAAGAATCAACAAGCTTCGATCTCGTATTCTTCTCTTATTTCACGTTTCTGCTTACATTAATTGTCGTAGGATTGTCCCTGGGAATAAGTTGGATATTGTACAAGCATTAATTTACATAGCCGAAATAGATTCTTCTTTGATAGTGTGAACCATTAGGTAATATTTTAAATGTAAGAATTTAGTGCATGTTTAATGAAGTTTAAAATAAGTTATTTATGAGATTTTAAAAAAAAAAAATTGGTAAAATGTGTAGTTGAAAAATTAATAAAAGTTGTGGGCTCCATAAAATATAGGGCCCGTTTGATTTGTGATAAAACTATTTATTTAGATAAAATTTATCTAAATAATAGTTTTCCGGATAACATGTTTATTATTATCATGTGTTGGTTCAGTTAGGTGTAAGAATAAAAAAATCACTCTTAAAAAATCAATTTTTGATTAAAAAAAAAACAATTATACCCTTATTTTTAATTGAATGCAAAAAAAAGTAAATAAAAAAAAATTACAAGAGAAAAAAAATTGGTGGAACGGTGGTAAGGACAGTGACGGGGGCGGGTGACAGCGATTATCCTAAGTTATGAATGTTCACAAAGAAACTTGTTATGTAATAAGTAGATAACTATATAGTATATAGATATCTAAATAAAACAAAATAGACATTCATCATTATCTATAATTTTACAATAGTTCCCCTCTTTTCGAGAATAAAATTTATCCTTATTTTCTTATTAAATTGTTATTCGGATAAAAATATATCTAAGTATCAATTCTGTTCAAACAAAATAAGGCAAATTTTATCTATTATATTTAATCATTATCGATATATACGGATCTTAAGTAAAATATCCATATTGCCATTTGTGAAATAAAATATGTTGTTATGAAATAAAAAAAAATAATTTATTATTTCGTGGTTTAAGTTAGTAGAATAATAAAAGATAGTCAAAACAAAATATTACTTCTCTAAATGTATTTTATAGGGATGATATCGAGAAATCATACAATAATTTAAAGTATATCCAATATCCGTGTTGTTTTATATACTTTCCGTTCTACTAGTAAAACGATGAGTGATTCATCATTCTACTTACTGAATATTTTTGCTAATATATTTATTTTTAATTGTTAATTTACTGTATAGTCGATTACTCTACGGTATTATATATTCTCTTTTGTTTATTTTTTTTCTTGATTTAAAACCACCACAGATTAAAGGACCATATACTTGCACCTTCATGTTTTTTCATACAAAAATTAAAAAAAAAAAAAAAAAAAATTAATACTTAACCCATCATGAAAAATTGGGGCAAGAAAAATTCAGAAATCTATAGAAAAAATATTTCTCAACCTAAATTCATAATTAAAAATGCCAAAAGAGACTGAACAACTGAAAGTACAAAGAAGTTGTGAAATGTAAAAGATCTCTCATTTTGGCATTCTTTGAGTCAATAATTCCTAATAATTTGATACAACTGTACCCAGCGGTGGCTTCGGCCCTAGCCTGTCATTGGATTGGGCCAAAAGCCACCCGGTCCAATACGATTTTTGTATAATAAAAAAAATCTATAATTATTTTTTTTATGTTTTAAATTTTAAATATAAAAATTGTAACACACATTTTTTATAAGAAATATAAGAAATATAATTAATGTAACAACAAGTGTTAAAAACTGAAAAAAGTATTATAGAAAAATATTGTTATTTGTGAACTCTCCACTCAATGAATTACTAACTCATATATTTTGTTAGGTTTTTTCTTATTAAAAATAAAAAACATCGACTCTCCGTATATATCTATAATTCAAACCGACATTTAACTTTATTTCACCACTAATTTGAAACTCGAAGATATCCCAATAGTGCAAGAGTTTTCCGATGTGTTTCCATAGTGTATGACCAAATTATTAAATTACCAAATTCATTTTATCATTTTTATAATGGCCTTGCCTTATACATCGGGATTACTCTGTACATGAGTGAGGCTATTCATTGGGTACCTTTTGGTGTGGATTTTTAATATATCCCAGACTATTAGTTCACAGGCACAATATTTAGCTAATACAGATACAGAATCAGATTTCAGATTATAGTATTATCATGTTTTTAAAATTTTGTAACAAATATTCAGTTATGATTGTATATGATAAATAGTTGGCAGTTACTTACGATTTACAGTGATATCAGTATCTTCAAATTCTTATTGTTTTATAGTTGCATCATTAGTACAAGTAAAATGGTTTTATGATCCTTACGAGGTACAGTTGTATAAACAGCAAATCTATTTTTTAACTATTGGAAACTCTTCTCACATTTATTCGTCCACATAAATTTAGAGTTCTTTCGAATCAAATTGGTCAAAGAAAAAGTTTCCAAGAGTTGAAAAACAGATTGACTTCTACTCCTATACTTACTCTTCACCTACAAGCAAACAAGACACTTATGTACAAACTCTACTATCTCTCTTTTCATATCGTGCCATAAATAATGCTCTTTCAATATGTGATACATTTTGGTAATGATCTGCTTAACGAAATGGAATCATAAAATCAACTAGGTCAAATAGCTATGAAAAATAAAAACAGTAATTTTAGAATAAAAACATTTAAATAGTTTTTTTTTAAATTATTTTATATTCTATGGTATATGCTAAAATTATCTCAAAATAAAACACTCGTTTCTAGTACAATCACTTGCTTTCCTTTGCTCGAGTTTGGAGTCTCTGAGAGATATTAACAAAGAATTAAATGAAAATAAATTCGTTCGATTGAGTTTTGTTATTTGATACATGAAGTAGGAGGATAATATATGTTGATTTCAAAATCTGTATTATTTACGTGTCGACAGATCTCCAATCAATCATTTGTCAATCTGTATGTTACCTGCATACTTGGACAACCGTTAGGCACCAAGATCACCTGAAAAAAAGGGCTAGTAATCGTTGGTATCCTGACAATCAAGACAACTGTCAGTTATATAAAAAATATGGGAAAAATATGTAGGTGTGGAAGATACAAGCAGACAGATATTTGGGCAGAGTTTAAAGGTAACAAATAATGCGTACCTTAGAATGACGGGATGTCTTGTATTTATAGGGAGAGATGTCTAATTGATTAAGGGAAGCAATCAATTACACATTTGATGTAATTCTCTTTCCTTATGAGATAATCGTGAATGCAATATTTTAGATTTCAGTTCTAATTTTTCTTGGTTTACAATATTGCGTTACCAATTATTGGGAGATTGAGATGAGTTCTTTGTAAGAGTTTGTATGACAATCAAATATAATTTTTTTTGAAATATCTCTTTGGTTCCCAAAATACTAGATTGTTTGGGGGATTCTCTGGGGTCCAAGTAATCGGCGATTGACCTTGGTTAGTTAATTTTGCATACTTCTTCGTGGGCATCTTTTAACAAGACATTAGCGTACGAATGCCCTTTATCGTAATTTGGGAGGCGAGGGTCTATGAGCCTCATTTGCTGACGTGGATGCATTATCAAATTTGAGTGGTAACAATATCAATTTTATAGGAGCCTTCTTTAATTTTTTTTTTCCTTTTAAAATCTTTTAATTTGTAAAATAAAAAGTTTATGATTTATTCACACTTTTTAAAAAGGATGAAAACTTCAAATGCAATTTTTTTTTTTTTTTCATTTCTTTCTCTTTAATTATTTCAATTATGGGCAAAATTGTTTAAAAAAAATTATTTGAGGACTATCTATACAAGTAAAATAAAAGGACGATAATAATATATGTAAATAAAATTAAATAAAGATGATATCGTAACAAAATAAAAAAAATAAAAACTGTGAGGGTCACTAAATCAAAAAATATATAATTATGGAGTGCAACTAAGCACAAAAACGCGTAACGAACAAGAGTCGTTCCAGGCAAGTTGAAATTAGGCACGGAAAGCAATGAGTACATATTTGTTTGCTTAATATTGTACTATGTGACTACGTTCCATGTATGTCAAAAAAATGGACCCATTTATTAATTGTTATCTACTTTTAACAGCTCCCCACACATTTTATTGGTCACAGTATCACACAACCTTTATCTAATGTGATAAGATACTTAGAATTTCACATGAATAATCCAAATACTGTTACCACCCCGTCAAACCTAGTTGGGAATTCAGTCCACGTCCTCTAATCAACAGTAAATTCCAAAAGGACTTCGCAGCTCAAATCACATTTCAAATGTTGGTATTCAATGCTTTAAAGCCGGTTTGGCTTTGCTTAAAAATATAATAAAATTAATAATTAGTTTAAACCATATATTTTATAGGGATCCGTATTTTTATAATTTTTTTAATTATATATTTCATCAATTTTTATCAAATCTATCAAAAAAATTGATTTTTAGCCAAATCAAATAAACACTTAATTTGTATATAAAAAATTAAAAATATGCCAAAATTGAAAAAACAAATAATTAGCATAAATTATAATTAAATATTTAAATTATTCAAACACAATAAATTATTTCACAGCAAAATTGAAATGTGTGCTTCGTGCGCACTAGAATATGTCAACCGTGGGAGCAGCTAGACCGACCAACTGGATGTTAGAAAATCAACAAAAAGGAAGTGGATTTTAAAAAGTTATGTCTTTGCGCCCTTTTTTTTTTTTTTTTTTTTTTTTTTTTTTTTGGGTCATGAACTCTCCACAACCTCTACTTTTATAGAATATATAAGATGCTACTTCTAGATACCTTGATGTAAAACAAGGAACATCTAAATATCTAAATACATAAATCAAAAATTAAAAATTAAAAAATATATATATTTAAATACAAAAATGTACAAGTATATGAACATGCAAGTACAAAAATTTAATGAAAATGTGCGTGTAAATTAATGCGGTTCATCTTCTAAATTGTTTTTAAAATTATTTTCTAATAAGATATGATGTTCAATTTCGTCTTTATTCAATTTTAATTGTATCTATCACCTCCAATTTTTAAGTAATTCACATAGATAGTAACGTTGATATTTGACAAAATCTATCCAAATATTCTGTTAAAGTGACTGAAAAAATATTCTCTAATTTAAATAAACTTAAAAAACAAAAATTAAATATTAAATAAAAAAATTAAAATAAGTGTCTATAACATCTTCAAAAGTACAAATAAGTCTCCAACATCTCCACCCAACAACATATCTCACAAATAAAAAATAAAAAATTATTTAAATAAAATTAAATTAAATCCAATCTTATCCAACATACCCTCAAACCCCCCAACCCCAAAGACTGAATGCCACCAACCCCCACCACATCGTCATCACCACTATCCCACTATTATAAACACCCCCTACAACCACATGTGGCAACTAACTGCCACCAATACCCAATTTCAAAACCGCCACCCCGTCCCCAAACTACTGTCGCTGCCATGACCTGAACAATCGCCCCACCAACAAAGTCCCAAAATCACAATCACCAAAAACCAATAGAAACAACACATAACCACCCACAAGAAACAACCCCACCCACAACCAATCGCTGCCACCTTCACACCTAGAAATTTCCACCGTCGCCAACGAAAATGCCACACCCCTATATAAACTATGCACCTACCATTCTACTCTCACTCTTAGTTCTCACATCTATTCCTCCTCTGAAATGAGACGCATAGTTCATAAGGACTTCTATAGAAAATTCAAGAATTGAAAATGCTTTCGCAGTATATTACTCCAGTATCCAAATACACAATTTTCCTAGCCCAAAATCCAATTTGAGTGACCTCAAACTTTCTATTTCAAATCTTACATACTCTTTTGGCACTACATTTAGAAGGGTGCTTTATTTACTCGCCCACCATTTCCAAGTTCTCAACTCGTTGTCTACTCATAACCAACCTTTCACAGGCATTGATTCATTCCTCCGCTTGCTTGTCGACTCACTACCAATTCAGGGAGATATGCTTACATTCAGTGGCGAGCCAGATATTTTGAGTTTGGAGGTCCCAAATTAACGTGTAAAAAATTTGAAACAATAATTTTTTTTACAAACATTTCTTACGAGTTCTCATACTTTATTTTATTTATACACTATATCATACACAAACAGATAAACAAACTTACTTGCACTATTGTTTGACATGATTTCGCATCAATATGTTGGTTTTTCTTTTAAACATATAAGTTAGGGGGTGTGTATTCAATTGAAACTTTTATAAACTTTTGTAAGTAGGTAACTTTTGTAAAATTCGTAAACTTTTAAGTGACTTTTATGAATTTGTTTGGAATCAGTATACTTTTATAAAGACTTATGTAGACTTTTATAGACTTTTTCTTTAAAAATATTAAGTTAAATTTATATATATTATAATATTATTTTAAGTAACTTTTCATATGTCTAAATCATCCATAGCACATGTGGTTAAGAATTCAAAGTAATAAATTATATTTCTCTTTTTTAGCCTGCCATTCTTATTGCCTGTGAGATTAATAAGGTAAGTTAACTTATGTTATTGTATATATACATAAGTATCGACCGATTCATTCATTATTTTCAATAAAAATTTCTCTAAAATAGATAGAAAACATAAAAGATTGTGTATTGTATATTTAATTTTTTAGCACAAAATTATTTTAGCAGTGTTTATAATAATATAAATGACAGACAAATAATGGCTTTCCCACCTAAACACTCCTATTAATGGCGCACCTATTTTGTTGACATATTAGCCAAATCAATTCTTGACTAAATTACATTAATAAAATAATCAAAGTAAACAAAAGATTTCCAGACAATGCCAAACTAATACCATGGAATATTTTCTAATAATTAAGCAAAAAAATTCACTCCCACTAAAACATTAATCAAAATACTATAAATTCATCACGTAAAATATCCTCAAATTTTGACATAAGACTCAATGTACTATGCTATCAAAGTTTTGATTACTGCAAATTCTAGATACAATTGCATATAAGTTATTGATTACAAAAAATTCTTACTTGAATGGAAGAGATACGAAAAAACCCTATAAGTGAAAGAAAATAGGCGTTCTTTATTTTTGGACTCTAAAGTCTTCACAAATCTCACATTAAACGGAATACTTTTTGATTATATTTGCTATATATATACTGTTGACCTCTAAAAATGGCAACCAACAGGAACCCTACGCCTCTTCCTCTCACGTGTATTCCTTCGCACACTTGGACCACTACGTGAATTATTCAACCACGCAGATGTGTGTGTAGATAGACAAACGTGATCCAAATGACAGGAGAAAATACACTAAGGTGGAAAATGATGGCTTGGGGGCCTCTAACTAATTCGATCTAGGATTTTAAACACTTAGAAGATATTTAACATAGAGGACTTCTTGCTTTAGTGAGAGTAATAATTTCAACATCATTTTCTTGTGGAAATGAGTTTGGTATTTATAGGCAAACTATAACTAACTCCTCCCTTGGATGTGCAACACGTGGCTAAATCTAGAAAGTCCTCGCGTCACATCTTGAGTGTTACATCATTGGCTTTAATGAAGACGTCCCTTTCAGCCGCACATTAGGAGGTTACGACTGTGACAAGCTGCCTTGACATGTTGTCCAATTAGTCTTTTCGGGTCTACTTATAGTGTGTCAGGAGAGGCTTTCTCAACACACAATCAAGAACAGCCTCGATCTCCCAACTTTCTCGACAAAAAAGAACAGCTTCAGTTGACCAACCACATAGGTGTAAACAGCCTCGGAGATAGGGTTAAGTCAAAACATGTTGACTTTGACCATGCCCACGTAGAGCCCAAGCAAGATTGACCTGCCCGTGTGGAGCCCAAATGGGATGGCCCTGCCTACGTGGAATTGAGGCGTAACATATACTTTTCACTAAAGTCTCCAGAAGTCTCTAGAAATCTGGTAAATAGAGAATCCTTAAAAGTCCTTCTCAATTTGAATACATCGTTACTTACAGAGACTCCTACAAAGTTTTAATTGAATACCTCGTAATTTTTAAAGACTTTTTTAAAGTCTCTAAAAATCTCAATTGAATACACCAATACTTGTAGAGATTCTTTAAAAAGTCTACATTGAATACATCTAAACTTTTAAATACTTAAAAGTTTTTAAAAGTCTCAATTTGAATAAACTCCCCTTAGATTACTAATGTGCAATGTCTAAAATAAGACCACAAAATAAACAAAGATCAAACTCTTCTTATTCACGTTACCTTCTACAAAATTATCTTCCAAAATAAGAAGACATAGTACACAAATAAAATTAAATATCACTCAAGCTTAAAAGAAAAAAGAAAAAAATCAATTGAACACGATATGCATTCAAAAGCAAAATGCTTTTATTAATTTTTATTTATTTAAAAAGAGACTTATTTTTAGTATTTTATTTACCTTAAAGAATTTACCAATGAAGTGACGAGCAAGAAATTTGTACCATGCTTCAGCGTCTTGTACGTCGTCTTGATTTTCCCGTAGTCTAGCAATTGAAGATTTTTATGGTAAATTTGAGGAATTGGATTTAAAATTTTGGGATAAATTAATATAGGGTGATTGTTGAGTGAT
Source organism: Forsythia viridissima (assembly GCA_030279155.1). Lineage (NCBI taxonomy): Eukaryota > Viridiplantae > Streptophyta > Magnoliopsida > Lamiales > Oleaceae > Forsythia > Forsythia viridissima. Next base: position 25,859,261 of record CM059034.1, on the reverse strand, counting down.
TTGAGAGAAATTTGTAAGATATTGGAATGTCGTAATCAAACTTCTGCTTTACTCAATCTAAAAAACAGGGAGGAGAAATATGAGATTTAGATTTCAGCTGGGTGAATGTGTACTGAAATTGAAGAATGGGCTGATCATTTGTAATTTTTTATTATTAATTTTATTAGGCCAACGAGTCCAATTGTCTTACATTAAATTGATATTAAGTCAATGAGTCCAATTGTTATCTATTAAATTGATATTAGATCAAAGTTAAATTGCAGATTATATATATATATATATATATATATATATATATATATATATATATATATATATATATATATATATATATTGATAATTGTATTTATTCTTATCCGTTATTTAGAGAGAGAAATTATGAAATTCGTTTCTTATTCAATTGATGTTTTTTCCCGCCTTAAAATGAGGGGGGGGGGGGGGGGGGCTCGTCTATTTATAGACGACGACTGTAGTCGGTCGATCGAGTTTTTACATGCATGACAATAAACACGACCGACCATGTACATACAAAATAAGAAAGGAAACGACAGAGGAGAATACAGCGCGTGATGAAGTATACAGCCAGGAGGTGACTAGCATCATATATATAAAACTTGGAGGTCCAGGTCTCCCCAAGGACCCCCTACCTCCGCCCCCTACCTCCGCCAGTGCTTGCATTACCTGCAATGACGGTGTAGTTTATTTTATCCACACAAGTGGATCCCACATCCACGTAAGGGACGTTTCGAGTTCTATTGATGTTCGTGAAGTAGTTAAAGGGTTCTTTGCTTTTGACCAAAAAGGTGGGCTATGAAGGAGATTATCCCAATTCTTGTTGTTCATGTTGCAGAATTAGCCGACGACGTTTTCATTGGTTACGACAGTGTTGACAGTAATGGAGTAGTGGCAATAGCGACAATAGTGTGGTGGTGTGGTGGGATTGGTGATGTTAGGTCTTTGGGGATATGTTGTAGAAAATATGATTTAATTTTTTTTTTATTTGTGAGAAATTTAGTTTGGGTGGGGACATTGAGGATTCATTTGCACTTTCAAAAAAGTAGAAATCCAGCTATAATTTTTTGTTTTGTTTTATTGTTTGCTTTTTTTAGTTTATTTAAATTAGAGAGTAATATTGACTTTCTCAATCCCTTTAGCAGAACATTTGAATGGATTCCGTCAGCGGGGAATGGACTATCTGCACGAATTATTTAAAGGTTGAGGGTTATAAGTATGAGGATGAAATTCCAACAAATTAAAAGAGATGGATAACTTAAGACTAATTTATCCTTAATAGAATTCTGAAAAGTATAAATAGAATGAGAGAGAACCCCATAATTATGGGATGCAAATAAGAAAAAAAACACGACGCGTGAGTGGTCGTATTCAAGCACGTACTACCATTTTGTTTGCTTCCATACAGTACCTTCCATATGTCCCCATTAAGGACCCAATACTATTAATAATTTGTTCACTGACACCTCACATCTTTGTATATAGAGCTGGCAAATGGGATGGGTTGGGCCAGCCCAACCCGTCAGAACAGGGCCACACATGAAACTGGACTGGGCTGGCCCAGCCCAGTTTTGTATGGGCCAGAAATATGCTAGTCCAGTCCAGCCCATTGGCCCAACTTATCTTAATTTTTTTTTTTTTTTTTTAAATAAATTTTTTATACACAATATCATTTGTAACATATGTATCAAATAGTGATACTATAAAGGACTAAATTGATATAAAAGTATAAATATGGGGATTAAGTTGCAAAAATTTAAAAGTTGAAGGACTTAGGTTGCAAATAAAAGAGGACAAAATTGAAATGAAAGAGGAAGTATATGGACTAAAGTGAAACTTTTATAAAGATGAATGACTTATTGTGCAAATAATCAAGGACTTAAATACAAATTTAAGTGAATTCACTTGAAAATATATATTTTGTGGTATAGATTTGATTTTAATTTATTATTTTATTAATTAATATAATTTTAAGAATGTAGTATTTTTAGAATAAATTTGTTAAGTTGATAAAATTAGAATTATTTTTAAAAAGTGGTTTATTTATAAAAAAAATCCTTTGATATTATTTGAATTATGTATTGGAGCTATTCACAAAATGAGTTAATTAGTGTTAAGGAGCCCAAAAAATTAAAAAAAAAAAAAAAAAAAATCAAAATCAAAATTAGGCCGGCCCAACTAGCCCACGGGCTAGATGGGCCGGGCCATCTTGGCCCATTTTATTTAGGTTAGGGCCAACCCAACCCAATAAGTCGGGCTACATGGGCCGGCCCGCGGGCCGGGCCAATTTTGCCACCTCTATTTGTATATGATAAGACACTTCAAATATCACATAAATTCATCCATTGACGATTTGCACTCTCGTTGTAATGCTCAGGACATTAAAATAAAACTGTTACAATTTGTTACAAACATATTATTTCACTTTATTTGGAGTAATTTGTAATTTTGATCTTCAATTTTTTAAATCTGTTATCAATCTACTCTCAACTAATTTTTTTAAGATTAGTCATCTTCAACTTTCGCAGTTTGTTGTAAATCACGTCTTCATTGACATATTTTGACGAATTTTACCATTCTCTTTAAATAAAAAAATATATAACAAAGTTAAAAACAAAAAAATAAAATAAAATTACAAATAAAATCCCATAACTTTAAAAATTACAAAATAACTTCATCTTCTCCAAAAACCTACCCTTTGTGGAGAATTGGAAGCCATGAACATCAACTCCTTGTTAAACCAAAAACAATCAATCCAAAAAATTCATAGTCATCAAAATGATCAACCCCAAATGTCATCCCACTTCGATTCGACGTCGTCTCATGATAATTTCCTCAAACAAATGTTGTCATATATTCCTTCTTTCACCTCCGCTTTTACATGGGATGCGTCCTCCGTTGCAGGTCGAGCCAAAAACCAAATGCTGCCTTTGAGTCTGCTTAACCAATTTGATGACCAGTCAACGCTGTTGGTTTCCAAGCTGAGGCAGCATCAGATCAGCAGCAGGACGGCCAAAGCTTTGATGCTCCAGCAGTAATTGATGCTATCCAGAGGACTCGCCAGAAACGTCCTTTGGCGGTGAGAATGGGCTCCTACAGATGCCTTTAAGTCTTAATAATGGTGACCACACCAATGTTGTTGACGGCTCCTTCTAATCTGCTAATCCAGTTAATGTTTTTCATCTTTAATTCTAATTTACATGGGGCATTTTATTGGGCACATCTTTAATACATTTATTGTCAGTGGTGGTGAAAGAGATGTTAGAGAGAAAGTGATTTGGCCATAGAGTGGGATAAGTTTTTTGAGAAGATGAAGTTATTTTGTACTTTTTAAAAATTATGGGACTTTATTTTTAATTTTCTTTTATTTTTTGTTGTTTTTAGCTTCTTTTTTTTTGTTTATTTAAAGAGGGTAAATTCATCAAAATGTGTCAATGGGACGTGATTTGCAACAAACTGTAAATGTTGGGGATTGCTAATGTTAAAAAAAAAAATAGTTGGAGATAGATTAGTAACAAATTTGAAAGATTAGAGACCAAAAATGCAAATCACCCTTTTATTTATTTTGCGTTTTTAGATATCTATTTTTTTTTAGTTCGAATCACTCAAAAGTATAAAGAAGTAGGTTGCTATATCTAGTTTTATTTAACTAAATAATTTAGTAGATAGTGGTGTTATAAAGTCTTCATTTTAGAAAATATAATTTATTATATTTTGAATTTATATCGTGAAAATGAATGAAAATGGGAACCACAGTATTTTGTTGTAAACATGTTGTTTGTCTTCAAAGTCGAAAGTCAAAATTTCTTCGAATAAATTTATATCTATTTTTTTTAAAATAAAAATATGAACGTAAAAGACTACAACTGTATGGGTAATCACATTGTTTGCCTGTTTGGTATGGTTGGTGAGGCGTGGGGATTGGGGTGTGGGGAGTACATGGTCAATTTTGTACAAAGCCAGCAGGCCAATCACAATCGAATCTGGCTGGAATTTCAGTCCAAATTAAATTGGAATTACATTCCTGGGAGCATCTCGTCTCCAAGTTCACGTGTTAGGTTCACATTTTAGTTATGGAGAGACCAAGTGCAAGTGTATGTCTTCAGTTGTCAATACGTGGCAGTCGAACATAAGATATGTTTTTCGATTCAAATAACATATTTTTACTCTTTCGTTATGTTTGTTTTATTTGCATCTTAATTCTACTTTTGTAGCACGTCTTCTATCTATTTTTCACACTCATTCAAACGTGTGTTTGAGATTTAATTTTTTTTCATTATTATTTATATATTACATCTTTAAAGATCAAAATTGATGGACTGTAAGTGTAAGAAGAAATAAATAGAATTTGAATAATTGATTGATTTCATAAAATACAAAAAATGAAAAAAACGAATCATGTTAAATTTCATTAGAAACAAAGTCATAGTAAAACTATTGTACACAGCCAAACAAAAACCAACCTACCAAGCCTTAAAAAATAAAAGAGTAATGATATTTATATAGTTACTCATTATCGGTAGTCATCCTACATGACATTATTCAATTGGATGAATTATTCATAATTAATGGCTATACATACATTACTCATTTAGAATAAATAATTTATTCAATTAAGTAATGTCACGTAAGATGATTGTCGGTAGTTAGCGACTATAAATAGCATTATTAAAAAAAAAATCTTACCAAACTAAATTAAGAATTGTATTCTAAATCCTTAAACTTTTGAAAAAATATAGACCCTAATTAAATAAAGCTTCATAATTAAACAAGTGAATTACAAAAACTGAATCAAACCCGTGCGCCCTAATGTTTTGTACGTTTAAAAAAAATACAATTACATAGAGATCGAGTTTTAGCAATTAATAAACCTTGAAATAATAAATGTAGAAGAGAAAGACTTTTTAAGTTCAAATTGTAGCACTAAATAGACGTTCTCAAATTAGTCAAAACCATGAATAATGAAGCACTTTCTAGGGAATTCCATACCCTAATGTCGACTACCATATATATATCTTCTAAAATAAGATAAATGTTGCTTTAATATCCAAATACTGATTGTTACGTTAAAGTTAATATTGGTAGTAAAGGTTAAAAAAATGATACATAATCACAAATAGTTACATAGTTTTGGATCATTTATGAACTTGAAAAGTCATCGATATACACTTTATTAATTATATTTAGTTATTATCTGCAATTAGGTTAATCTAGTAGTTTATTAGAAATTTAGGGACTAAGGTTGCAATTGTTTCCTCTTATATAAGAACCGAAAAGTAATGAGGGTGGCTTTGTTTTGTTTGAAAAAAAATAATATATTGAGAGATTTTATTTTCTAATTTTATAGAATTTTCAACACAAATTAGTATTCGAAAATCGTTTCAATTCTTACTCTTCAGCTAAATTATAAATTATAAATATACAAATATGTTTTTAATATTATAAACAATTGGTGGTATTTTTTTATTTTTTTTTTATCTTTTGTTTAATGTGGAGTACTTTATTTTTAGATTATTCCATCTTTAATTACTTTTAATTTAATAAAATTTAGATAAGTAGATGTGAGACATGGTTAAGATAATATTAAAGCCAGACAAAAATTTTGAGTTCAAGACTCATACTTATTCATTTATATGAAAAATGATTTACACCCTTGCGTAAAATGGTGTGTTGAAAATAAAATTTAAATAAATAAGGGCATGTTCGGTGTAGTTTTTTTTTTTGGGAAAAAATGGATTTTTTTGAATACTTTATTGATTTTTCAAACTTTTTTGTAGTGTAAAAAATTTGAAAAGTAAAAAATTGTAGCAAAAAAAATGGTTATCGAGCATGTCCTAAATATGAGTTCTTTTTAGCTGTTTAAACTTTTATATAAAATAGTTAACATCTTTATTTATATTCACCTTTATGTATATTTTGTAAGCAATTTTTTTTTTTTATTATATCATCGTGATGATTTTGGTTGCTATGATATGTTGGAAAATTGTATTTCTAAAGGTAAAATAGTTATATGATAAAACAATCGTAGTCCCAAAACAATGTATTTTAAGATAGCTAAAGATTGGGTACCTAATTTTGTATAATAATAAAGAGTCATATTTTTTAGGTTTGTTGAGCATTCAATTTAGACAATTAGTAAAATTTCATATTTACCCGTAGCTTTTATTAATGTACAATTAAATTTTAATATTTTATTTATTACTCTTTTATTTTTTATCATTATTTTACATTAAATTTTTAACAATTTATTAAATGTACAAATAAATTTTTTAAATATTTAATTTATTAAATTAAATATAAAGGTGAAAATATGATCTCAATTTTATTTTTTTGCATTGTGTATATGTAAAGAATGAAAAATGGATTTAAAAAAATTTATATCTACATCCATACTACAACTAAAACACCCTAAAAGAGAGTAACATTTTTGGAGTATTCTATTCTTACAAATTTTTTAATTTCATATTCTTAATTAACCTTTAATATTTTATTTATTATTTTTTTATTGTTTATCATTATCGTACATTAAGTTTTTAACAATTTATTAAATGTATAATTAATTATTTAAAATATTTAATATATTAAATTAAATATGAAGGTGGAAAGATAAATTAAATTTTTATTTGTATTATGTAGATGAAAGTAATAAGAAATAGGTTTCAAATCATAGTTGTCAAAATTAAAATTTAGGTGAAAAGATTATTTTTAATACATTAGATTAGAGTAACTATAATTGAGAATTGACGTTTAAAACTTTTTTAATATATATATATATATATATATATATATATTTATATAACAAAGAATATTGTTTACAATGAGTTACTGCTCTAACAAATGTACAATATTATGTAGTCAATTATGACAATCTCTTGCAATAAAATTAGTAACTATTAATTTTAATCTTCAAAAAATACAATCTTGGAGATCTCTAACGATAAATCATCAATTTCATAAGATTTGATATTAAGAGTTCATCAATCATAAAAGGTCAAATTATCAAAGGTCTTCACTAGATTCAAGTTACTGCTGATATTACCACTATATAAAATTCATATCTGATTGCAATTGTACTTCTATAAATATAAATAAAATATCAATATTATTTGTTATAACATCGAATAAATACAATATAACATATTATCAATAATCATGTTATTTTATTTTTACTACAATTGCTACTTTAACAATTTAATTAATAACAATTTAAACACTAAAAATATAAAAAATGGACAATATTTTTGCAATAACAACTGCAACACATGCGTATTTAACTAATACTAAAAAATGTGCTATACCCACCTTAAAACTCAATTAGATGTTTTTTTATTTATTTTTATCTATTTAATAAACAAAAATTGAAGAAAAGTAAAAAAGTAAAAAATAAAAAAATCTCCCCCCAACCGTCACCTTCAAACGGGGTGGACGACGAATCATGGTTAGAACGAGGGATGCAAAAGGAGGGGTTTAATTTTTCTTTTTTGAAATTATTTGCATTCACTCTCTTACCTCTCCAACGACTTAATGGAATGGCCAAAAACTGCAATGTACAATGAAAATTGAAGTGTTAGAAACTCTAAGTACATATTTGGAAGTACTGAAATTATATTTTAAGTGCTTATAAGTTATAGATTTTATGGAATATATAGATAATAAGTGGATAATAATTTGTGAGTTCTAATAAGTATGATAAAAAAAATATTTGACTAATTTAAATTATAATTTAAATTTAGCTAAACAACTTATAAAACATAAATAAAAGCTCGGGACCTAGATATTACGTCCTTGAAAGATGAAGACCTCTGCTATAATTCCTGAACCAACTCATAATTTGTCCTTAGTGTATTTAATTAGAAAAAATAATATTTTAAACCAAATTGCCTTTCACGACATAAATAATAATTAGTTGTTATAAAGTAGTGCAAATATTTGTAACCAACAAAATAATGGACAATTAATCAATTATCGCTAAAGGGAGACTAGCGATATAATTGCAGTTATTATTTACAATAAAAGTCAATTATTCTAGTGTTGACGTGACGTGAATAGACTGCCCTGATTATTCAAATATTAAATTATTGGATTAATAATCGTCTATTTAACAATTTTTTTGGTGTGAAAGCTGCCACAAAATGTCAATTTTATTTTCAAACAAAAACTAATCCAACAACTTTGGTAGAATCGGTGATTAAAACGTTGTGTATTTTATGAAAGAATAATTACTGATCGGAGAGATTTTCACTCCCACTCACAAAAAATCATCATATACGTTTGTTTTCCAAAACAAAAATCACAGTCTCCTCAAATTTCTTATTCTCGATTCTTCTCTTCATCATTCTGTAAATTTCCTTCACAATCTTCTCACTATTCTTCAACGAACAAACTTCAACGACCGAATTTCACCGCAATGAAACAGTAGACTAGTGTTATTCATAGTTAGTAACTATCGTAGTTAATTTATATGATAATTATGTTATATTTTATTTTGAATATGATCAAAAACTCTACATTTAAGATGATATATCAATTAATATCACATAATTTGAACATAAACAGATTACGGTATTCACTGACTATTAATATCAATTAGTATCACTTTTTTGAAAATGCTATTACTCACTTTTTATTTAATAAAAATAAAAAATTGTATTTGTTTTTAGAATTTTATAGTTATTAATGCCAATATTCCTACTCTATTCAATATCAGAGTTTTCGAGTCTGAAAAATATTATCCAATGGCTTTATTTTTTGTGTGAAAGATGGGAAATATAATTATTTTAAATTACAAATTTCTTAGGGGCGACTCTATTATCTAATTAATTTGTTGAAACAAGAGTTCAACTATTACATATAACAACTTACCTTTTAAACAATACTAGTATTTATTATTAATGGTTATGGTTACCATTCTATTTGTCAGTTGGGTTTACTACAATTGATTGATTGGTTTATAGAATCAACACAAGTATTAAACAATTGCAGGAACCTCACATCCGCATAGATTGGTGATCATCGCGTGCAGTGAGAAAATATCACCGTTCTTTAAACACGATGTGCAATGAAAACAAGATATAAACAAATATATGTGATTCTTCATTGATATCTATTATAACTGCTGCTGATAATCAACTGTTTGACAATTAGGTGTCATTAATTAATATGTCATTTTTGAATAAGTCACATATCCATACATTTAAAATGACCACTTAATTATCACCTAAATTGCTGACAATGTACAGTTATAATAGATTACATTACTCAAACTTAAATATATTTATCGATCAATTTTTTTTTTTTTTTTTAAAAAAAAACTTTGAAGATTCAACACAAGATTAAGTGGTCATCGCCTGCATCGAAAAATATCATCATTCTTTCAACATGATGTGTTGAAAACAAGATATAAACAAATATATGTGATCCTTCATTGATATCTATCATAGTTGATGCTGATAATCAATAGTCTGATAATTATGTGTCATTAATTAATATGTCATTTTTGAATAAGTCCCATATCCATACATTTAAAAAGACCACTTAATTATCACCTAAATTGCTGACAATGAACAATTATGATAGATTACATTACTTAAACTTAAATATATCTATCGATTAAAAAAAAAAAAAAAAAAAAACCTTAGAATAAAATATTGGTATTCAATAAAAAAGAGATATTAAAAAAGTGATCATATGAATCCATGCGAAAAGTGTGGAAGCTAAGCATGTGAACACCTCCTTATTTTGTAGCCATTAGTTTCCCAACTAATTTTCTAAGCTTTCTCGATTGTGATAGAATTCTCAATTCTTGACTGAAGGCAAGTCCAACGGTGCAATCTAGTAAAAAAATATTATTATTTAACATTTTAAATAAATTTGATAGTAAATATATCCGTGACTAATCTGTATTTTACGCTTATATTTTTAAAAATCGTTATAAAAAGACAAAGTAAGTGCGTGCACTTTGTACACGTACCAATACATCTCGTCTTGAGTCGATTTTTACTTCTTAAGTAGAAGAAAGTACACGAGCTTCAAGATAATGAATTATTAAAATAAAATTCTAAAGAGAAAAAAGTCCATTGATATTTTACAATTTGTAAAAAAATACAATTGATCCACTGGAATTAAAAAAGGTAACTACTTGACACTTGGCAGCAGATCCAGCTGTACCAGAAATAAAATAAAATGAGATTGTCTGTTTGTACGGAAAACCATTCGTAATCAAAAGGGTATTATTGGATGTTTACGGCAAATTAGGCGGGGCAATTCCGACAAATCAGAGGGAAAAAAGTTTTTTATTCTAATTTTATTGAAATTATAGTTAAAGGAGGACTCTTCTTGAAAGTTGAAACTGGAGGGTTGCATTATTACGTTACGTAAAATCGGGAGAGAGAAACTAGAATTACACAACAAAATCCTACAATATATTATATATTGTTGTTTTTCTAGGATTCAACAAAAACAAATTGAATCAGATTCATGAAAAATTAGTGAATCTGGACGGCTGGCATCAGAATACCAATCACAGCGTTGAATCGTTCGTAGCTCACTTTCCATTTTTGTTCTTCAATTTTATCAACGATTTTATGATATAATATCCGTCATTTAAAGATTTTTTTATTCGTTTTTTGTTGTAGTTGGAATACCATTATTTTGGCTGTTTTCAACGCTGAAAATAAATTTTATTCTCTTCAGCTCGTCATCCGTTATGTATACGTGTAGTGTTTATTTCTATTATGATTTATATTGTTACCGATTTTTGCAGACGAAGAGAAAATTCCAGTGAAGAAATTTGGTCTCAGGAGAATTTACTTTGGCTGGATACTGATTTTAGTGATTTGTTTTGTTGGGAACCTGGGAAAGTTGTTGAACTGATTGGTTCCCAATTTTTGTTGGTTTTGGAGCAGTTAAACGGTGATTGTTTGTAATTGCATCGGCAATACATTGAGGAAACTTTTTTCCGTTCAGTTTTGGTGGATGACAAACATATTTCATCAAGTTTGAGAGGTTTGGGGTTTTAAATAGAAAATATGGATAGGATGCAAAGGGTATTGATTGAGGTTCTGACAGAACCCCAAAGAGGCGGTGAATCGGTGCTTGGGACTATTAAGATTGCTGTTTTACCCATAGCAAAAGTTTTTACTATGTGCTTTATGGGATTTCTCATGGCCTCCAAGTATGTTAACATTTTGCCTGCTAATGGAAGGAAGCTCTTAAATGGGGTAAGCACTATTCTGTGAGGACATTTGGATTCTTGCTGTTGCACTTTTTGTTTGTGTTTTGGATGTTTCCCGATAGATCTAGTAATGAACGGAATGAATGGTAAAAATGGATTCATGTACTTGACCTCTATTTTTATGAAACTTATTACTACCAAAACTTTTGGAAAAACCTGCACTTCATTTTTGTCCAGTTCTATGCTTAAGCGTATTATGAGGAGAGAGTTATGTTAAAACTTAAGAGGAAGTGAAAGAAACTTTAATTTCATAATCCCTTGTGTAAAAGTTTGATAAAGAAATATATTACTTTATGATTGTGTCTACCTTACATTAATTAGGAGACGAATTGTTTAAATTTCATATTTTGCATAAGTTATTCTTTTTCTAATGATAATATTTGCATTCATTTCCCTTTAGTACCAACTAATTGTTCATATGATTTGATGCAGCTGGTTTTCTCACTTTTGCTCCCATGTTTAATATTCTCTCAACTTGGACAAGCAATTACTTTTGAGAAAATGATTCAGTGGTAAGGATTATATATTAACTTGCTTGCTCATTTTAAATTGCAATAACTAGTTTTAAGAGCTCAACTGATGTTTTTATCATTTTGTAGGTGGTTTATTCCTTTCAATGTTGTTCTTGCCACCATATCAGGATCCATTATAGGTCTCGTTGTTGCATCAATTGTCCGTCCTCCGTACCCATTCTTCAAGTTTACCATTATACATATCGGCATTGGTAAGTACTACATTTGGACATAAATTTTTAGTTATTTTGTGCTCTGTCACCTCTGATGTGTGCAATTTTTGTTTTAATAAACAATCATGGCTTGGGAATTTTTGCAAAGATCGACCAATTAAGACAGTGAGTTGAGAACTGTTCCATGGAAGTCAATAATAACTAACTTAGAGATATGTTCACCAAACATAGGTATATCTAATATATTTAGAATTGAAGATATTAACAAATTGGGACAAACAAAAAAAAAACGTGCAAGATTATAACTTGAAGCTTTACATTTATGTTTGTGTGCAACCAGGAGATCACAGTGTTGCATCTATATCAAGGACTGCACTTTCCCTAATACTTCATTCTTATTCTTGTTGGGCTCAACCAAGCAATATTTTTAATGAGTAATGGATAAATACATAAGGACCAGATGATGAGCTCTAATTACATCTAGAGCCATATATATAATGTATTCTTGGGTCCAATTTATTGGTTCACTTGTTATTCTTCCCCATCCCCCCCGGAAATCACTTCCTCTATGCTAGAGTTGCAATTTATGCCTTTTGTATGGGAGAGGGATGAGCCAGGTCATCCAGTTGATCAGATGCCTTTCTATAATGATATATGCACTACAATTTCATTGAAAATAGAGACGGTTAAAATTGCTTGTTATTTTCTGGTTCCTGCACTCTACTTGGATGTTCGGTATGTTATATTCTAATCTGATCTCTTCTGCATTCAGAGCACTGAATGATTTGAACATGCAGATAGGTCTTGTCATAATAACTCTAGTTTTCCTGAATATTCTGGAATTTGCTTGTTTACAGGGAATATTGGGAATGTGCCACTTGTCTTGATTGCTGCATTATGTCGAGATAAATCTAACCCTTTTGGGGACACAGATAAATGTTCTCAAGATGGAAATGCCTACATCTCATTCGGCCAATGGGTAATTTCTAACTTGAAAATGCTTGCTGGCACTGCAACTCACATTTAGTTGATTTCACTTTTTTGCATGTGAGAAGTTCTATAATAGCATGAAGGAAGCCAAATTTGTGAAAACTTTTAGAACGAGTGCAGCCATTTATACCATTTCACTCACTCTGCTCTTAGATATTCTGATTACTGCAAATAAATGAATATTTTGAAATCTTTTAATTCAACAAAAGTCCATAAAACACAAACTCTAATGGATTTCAGCACTTTAACAAGCCTCTGCATATTTTTTTACTACAATGTGTTTCTGTTGACTCAATAATTTATTTTGTCCATAGGTTGGTGCAATTATCCTGTACACCTATGTATTTCATATGCTTGCACCTCCTCCTGAAGGCACATTTGATGTTGAAGAACGTAATCTTCCCATTAAGAATCCTCTTAAGAATAGCTCCAATAACACCGCAAAGGATAGCCCCCCTGACCAAGTTCCACTGCTCACAGAAGAGGCTACACCAACTAATTCAAGTGTTACAAAGAAAGAGAAGGTGAGAACGAACCTATTTTGCATACAATATGCACTGTATTGATTTACTGTGTTCAGGTTTGTTAATATTGAAAATGTCTCCTTTCATAAAGTGGAAAACACTTGAAAATTTTGATGTTTGAGACTTGGGATTCAAGGATAGAAGTATGTAGTTATGTATAAACTCAATTTGACATACACGAGTGTTATGTAAGTGATATAGGTGGAAACCATGGTTTATAGCACATATCAAGAAGTTGTGGTTGAATTTTGTGTATTGAATCATCTACTAATTTTGCACTATTTGTGCTTTCTTGTGCAGATTAAAGATTTTCTGAAATTTCTCTATAATAAATTGAAGCTCAAGCAAATCATTCAACCTCCCATTATTGCTTCTGTAAGTTCAGTTTCTTTGCACATTTGTCGTGATGGTTAATCTCTTGTTTTCCTCACTGACTGCAAGTGGCATATCCATTTCCTTAAAATTCTTTGTTGATATATCATAGGCATTTAAATGACAAACTCATTTCCCTCATTAGTGACTCAATGAATCATAGTATGAAATTTGAAATCTACATTTCAATAAAATTGTCAGAAAGCCTATCCCTTAAGTTTTGAATTATTATACCTCGTAACAGACCTGTACCTACTCAGGACTATACCTCAGAAGTTGTTCTTAAGATGGGGCCTTGGGGTTTTTTATTTTATCTATTTTATTTTAGGTGGGTGGGGGGGTGGGGGGTGGGGGGAGTTGTGCGTGTACAGAAGATAGATGGTTTTGGGACCCACTTTGGTGTTTTCATAAAATATAACCACTTAATGTACGAAGTTAGTAAGCTGGTTACATCAAGGATGGAATCATCAGCTTATTGCTGGCAATCAACTAAATCAACGAACAGTGGAATGTCCCTTGACAAAGTAGTTTTTTGAATCGAAAGGCTTGCCATCTAAATACTTTGCCTAATCTTCATGTCTCTACAATAATCTAGTATTTTAGGAATTTCCTCCTTACTAAAGCTAATAAGCTGCCTGCAATTTTTGCTACAGATCCTCGCTATCTTTATAGGATGTGTTCCATTTTTGAAGAAATTAATCTTCACGTCAGATGCTCCGCTCTACTTTTTCACTGATAGCTGCTTGATTCTTGGGTATGTTCAGTTCCTTCGCAGACTGAGTTATATTTAATTACTCTTTTGCCTTGTGTTTTTTTTTGTACTCCAACTTCATTTAGGATACGCATGCAGTAGTAGACATGATTGGAACAATATTATAAATTAGATTTTAGCTTTTTCTTCTTCTTAAATAATGTTCCGTGATTTCCAATCTGCACTACCATATATGTACTAACATGTGGCTAGAGCTGGCAAATGGGCTGAGTTGGGCCAGCCCAACTCGCCAGAACAGGGCCACACATAAAACTGGACTGGGCTAGTCCAACCCAGTTTTGTATGGGCCAGAAATATGCTAGCCCAGCCCAGTCTAGTCCATTGGTCCAACTTATCTTAATTTTTTTTTTTTAAATATATTTTTTATACAATCTAATACATTACATCAAATACAATCTTAGATAAATTTAGACTATATAGATATTTTTAAAAAGATTAATTTATAAAATTAGGGCTCTCAAGTATTAGTTAATAGATAAACGTCAATTTTCTTTCAAAATAATAATTTTTTTTGTTAATTGTAAACTATTTGTAGACACTTTTTTTTTTAAAAAAAATACAAATATTAAAAGCATGTCTTATTGTTTTAAGATATAAGCATGATTTGCTTAAATTAAAAGATTTACTTATAAGTAAATTTAAAATAAATAATTTACTTGTCACACCAAATATCTTTTGGATTGAAACTTAAATTAAACTAAATTTTAATTAATGTTAAGATTTTTGGACTAATGTTTATTGGTGACTTTGGCTTAGATCATTTTAGATTGATATTATTTGAATTATGTATTGGGACTATTCACAAAATGAGTTAATTAGTGTTAAGGAGCAAAAAAAAATCAAAATCAAAATCGGGCCGGCCCAACTAGCCCGTGGGCTAGATGAGGCGGTCTTCTTGACCCGGTTTTATTTGGGCTAGGGCCAACCCAACTCAAGAAGGCGGACTACATGAGCCGGCCCGCGGGCCGGGCCAATTTTGCCACCTCTACATGTGGCGTTGCCTGCTCCCATTTTTTGTTTACGTGCTGTTGCTGTATGACTTATGGGCGCTGTTAACTATGTCGGATGGACATATTGGCTTAACCATCTATGTTATCTATATGTACAAATTGTTGTATTATCATCTAATAACGTCCGTTTACCAGGGAAGCAATGATTCCGTGCATATTGTTGGCATTAGGAGGCAACCTTGTAGAGGGTAAGTTGGCTACACGATTGGCATATCTTGGAAATGCACTATGATTTCATTGAGTCTCTCTGAAGATTTCATGGTGTATAAGCTTGCTGAGTATTTCCAATTATAAGCCTCTGTAGAGCACAGGGATCTGGAGTTTTCTTTACCCCTATCATTAATTATCCTTGTTACTATTCAGATAAAGCTGACTGTTGAGATTATAATTCTTGCAGGACCAGGAAGTTCAAAACTCGGTGCACGGACAACAGCTGCCATTGTATTCGCCCGACTTGTCTTGGTTCCTCCAGTTGGTCTTGGCATTGTCACACTGGCTGATAAGCTTGGCTTCCTTCCCCCGGATGATAAAATGTTCAGATTTGTCGCCCTCCTCCAGCACACAATGCCCACATCCGTGCTTTCTGGTAAGCATGTATTATGTAGAGAGAGCTCATCTAAATATTACACATAAAAAAGGGCTAAATTTTTGTTTATTATATCATTTAGTATTGTCCCAACTCCCAAACACGCACCAAATGTATTATTATAAATTTTTTCTCCACTTTTATATAGTTTTCAAGATAGCAGCACCCTTATAAACCTCAGGACTCATCCATGCTTTATTGAATTCGCTTTCTGAAACATCTCAACGAAGTGAAAGAAGCCATGTTACCAAGGCTATCTACTTTTTCCAGTTTAAATTAGGGTTCTAGTTGGTTTTAGTGTTCTGGCTATTTGGTGATTATACTTGCAAAAAAAAAAAAATTAACAATATCCAAATTCACAGGAGCTGTTGCCAGTCTTAGAGGATGCGGGAGGGAGGCAGCTGCTGTATTGTTCTGGGTTCATATCTTTGCCATTTTTTCCATGGCTGGATGGATCATTCTCTACCTCAACATACTCTTTTGAAGTTGAACAATTATGCCACCATGCCATGGCAGCTTCTGCACTGTTGGCTGCAATATTTGAATGGTTCGACAGTACAGTCTCGACTTTGTTCTTAAAAGATAATGTGATGACAAGCTATTCAAGACAAACTGGGTTTCTCTCATTTACATACACCAAGTTCAATTGATTGTTGGGAGGCATAGATCACTAGTTTAGATGTACAACTCATGAGTACTTGGAGATTTCAACTTTAATATAATATATATAAAGCTTCTGTCATATGCTAATATCTCTGCTTTAATATCATGTGCATCCTTCATTTGTTGTCTTGAACACATGTTGTATTGTTACTTTTTATGAGCCTCTCCCACAGACCAAAACAGACAATACAAAAGATAACATGCAAATAATTGAAAAGGAAAACAGAATTGTGTACAAAAAAGTAACTTGTCTGTCATCTGTCCAAAAAGAGGGAGGCAAGAAAAATGGTCATGTGTGGGTTGTATCAAAATTCAAGTAGTTAACTTTAGTGCAGATACAATACACCTTGCGTGCTTCAGAAACTCAAGGAACTTGAGTTGAATAAACAATCATACCTGCCAGAACTTGACTAAAGTTCACCTGCATCCTCAGATGGAAAATATCATGAGAAGATGAAGCATTAGCAACATCCTTTTTGTAGAAACAATTATGTAGAAACAAACGAAGATCTCTGTCACAACAAGCAATTATTCGAGTCATGCTTCTAAATGCGAGAGGCCCGGAAACCAGGAAACTTTTGAACCCACATGGCTAGTTGTGCAAACCCATCTGGTGACTAAAGAACATGTTAGAAGAAAGACCACCACCTTCTACTTCGGCTATTCTCTCTGGCAGGGAGAATGCGGTCACTTGGCCACCTTCCATCTATTAGTGGCTTGCCTAACCACAGCATAAGAGTAACGCCTAAAATACTGACAATAGGAGCAGCAGCAGCAAGAAAGAACCGTCTGTTTCTTGGACTTTCCCCAATAGAGTTGTTTGCGACATAATTTCTACCGACTAGTTCATCATCTGCTCTATCACCATAAAATTGTAAGACTTCATCAACTACAGCATCATCTGTAGTGTCTGAGGAACTATCCTCATTGACATCACGCTGCTCATTATGAAGCATCCCAAATCCATTCTCCCTGTTTCTTTTCCTGTCCTCGTAATCCTTGTCATCAGTCGGAAACTCATATCGGCAAAGGGGGCATGAGTTCCGTGCACTCAACCATGGCAATATGCAGGAAGGGTGATAGAGGTGAAAACAAGGAAGTTGGATTACAACAGTGCCAACAGTTAAAGAATCCTTGCAGATTGCACACGCCAAATCATCCAGCTTGTCATGGTTTTCATTAATGATCACACGTGGCAAATTATTTACAAAAGATATAGCTGCTGGAGGTGCTCCTCTTCTGGAACTATCAGTTCCTGCAAGGTGATCGAGAAGGTTCTCAAAGCCTCTGGCATCAAGGTAATCCCCAGCATTTCCAACATAATTTTGTGCCTCTAACTCTTCAAAATTAGTTAAGATGTCAGCAGTACGTGTTTGTGTCCTCTCCGGAATCCTCATTCGAAATGTACTGTCAAATTCGGGAGAAAAAAGTTGTCTACGCCAATTTATGCGTGCATTGTTCCCATTTGACCCCAATGACCCATAATGCTGAGTCGTAGCTCTCAAGGACTCAACAGTGCTTCCCTCAACTTCAGCTTCCTCCCACTCACTATCTTCATCTTCGTCTTCATCTTCTTCCTGATCTTCTGAGTTCCACTGGTATAGACCAGCATGCATTGGGTCTATATCAGTTTCACTCTCTAGGTCACTTCCACCATCTGGTTGGGCAAAATTTTCATTTTCGAGGTTACCATCAATGGAGGCATCAGAGTCTCCCCCATAAGTGGTATAAGAAATAGTATCGCCCTCACCAGGGAAATGCCTGTATCTCCTGAAGCTGACATTTGATTCATTCTCCCCATAGAAAGAATCAAAGCCATCACTTTCAGTATCAGAAAACACCCTCCTCCATCTTCTGGATCCACTTGGAGTAGTACGAGTACTCGTAAGCTGCACTAACCTTGCAGCACCATCACCATCTATGGATTGATTATCATGCTCTAAAACCGTGGACTGGGTTTGCCTTGCCAGAGTTATCATTTGCGAAAATTGTTGGGAGAAAAGACTCTCAATTGACTCAGAACTGTTGTACCTTCTCCTCCTCGGTCCAAGTGTTCTCCTTCGGTACGAGTCTGGTGTGGTGTTCTCGAGATCCTCAAGAAACAAAAATTTGCAATCTCCACATATGTTGATAGCTTCAAGATCGCCAGCCTCATTATCAGAAGAAAGGATTCTTTGGCATAAAGCACATGTTGCGGGGGCAACAGGAAGTATATAGTTTTCAACGTATATATTCTCATTTATGTGGCCAAGTCTGGACTGAGCAGATTCTTCCAACATATTTTCTGAATTTACATCCATGTGGAACTGCAATAAAATCCACAAAACATAACAAAGTGAGCCCGGAGAGCAATAGCGTGTTAAGTGTCGTGCAAGAAATTGAGAGTGATTGCTGATTAATATAAACCACATAAGCTAAAGATGAAATGAGAATGTTGGTGGTGCCCAGGGAAAAAATGCGTGTTGATAGTGTAAACAAGTAGGTAGTAGACTATGATAAAAACACACAACCACTCTGTACATATGGTTTGCGTATAATTTTGTCCAATGAATATAATAGATGAAGTTACCAGCCTATCCCCCATCAGCACCAAAACTAAAACTACTCATGCACTAACGAAAATGCAGCCAAAATCCACTGAATAGGTATTCTTTTGTAGAGAAATTAGAAGACCGATAAACACTGAATGATAGAAGCCATAAATTCCACCCTCAAGAAATCATGTTTTAAGTCAATGTGCTCAGCTATCAGAAAGACTAAAGGAAAACTACTAGTATATGTGTACCTGAACATCACATAAATTAAAATGCTAGATTTGTAAATCGGTGTTTGGTGTAGCGAAAGAAAAATGACAATTGAAAAAGGATAATAAGCCACACATCAAAATAATAATAATAATAATAAAGGTTCTAATATAAGCTTTAAGTTAGATTTTAAAATAGTACTAAAATAAATGAGATCCAAGTATCTGTTTCGTTTCTTGGAAGCAAACATGATAATTTCCCACAATCGGCTAAATCCAAATTATTTCAACAACTGACAACTATAATTTTTGATAGGTACAAGCCCACTTCAAATTCACTGCAAAAATTAAAATTAAGAAACGGAATCAAAAATGTGCAGACAGGAACTATGCCGACCAAGAATCTGAAATATACATCAAGCCAGAACAAGATCCAGTTGATTGAAATGTAAATAATCGAACATAAAGATTAATCATTTGAGATATTGAAGGGTAATTTTAATTTACTATATTGATTAGCCGGAGACCAAGTCAATGTCACTGACCGATGACCAAAACCTAAATCTGAAGCCCAAAGTCAATAATCGTTCTCCTGAACAAAATTTACAAGGAACAAAGAGTTAAAAACACAGTTTTAAGCAAAAATTCACAGATAATATATATAAACCCTTAGCTTAGCATTTTGCTAGAACTAGAAAAGGAATTTTTTTTGTATAAAATCGGAAAATTAAGGCAGAATGTACCAATCCAGGAAGATAAAATTGAAGCCGAAGTAGAGCGTGAACTGAATAATACAACACCATACCTAAACGCGAAGAATCAATTGAGGTGTAAGACTAAAAACAATTTTTCAGAAGAAATAATGGCAAAAAAGGCAAAAGGGATTGACAAGAAAGCAAAAGTCAAGTGTGATGGTGGTGGTGGTGGTGTGGTGGTGTGGGAGCCGGTTCCACGTTTCTCAGATATAAAAGTAGAAAAATATATTCTTCAATTCTCTAACAAAATATATTGTTATTGTTATTTTTTAATACAATCTAATAATAATTATTTTTTAAACACAATTATCACACATCCACGTCAACATTAGATGAGCTGCTAAAACAATCAAAAGTAGGTGGGTTTGTATTAACTCGTAAACTCGTCTCTTTTGCGTTCAATAATGAATTTAACTTTTTTATTCTTTTGTTATTGTTATTATTGCATTTGAAACATTGAATTATTACACACCAAAGAGCATAAAAGTCTAAACTTTTAAGGGAGGAAATGGAACGTAAGTGTTTTGACATTTTAACTGCAAAATGATTAACAAAAGTAAATCCATCTATAATATAAATAAATTGACAAAAAAAAAAATAAAAAGAAAAAAATATATCACTTAATTAAAACCCTAGTGGACTTTAGTTTTAGAATCTCTAGCTTAAGTTTAAAGTATCGAATCAAAGACTTTTTTAGCCTATCATTATTTACTTCAAAAATAATAAGAACTCTATTTATTTATTTTAATGTTTTCGTTTAACTCGTTGATATATGAGACGTAGTAGGTTCGGTCTGTTGCCACCTGCTCATTTTGGTCCATGGCTCGTATGCCTGTGGTCCGAGTCGAGATGAACATAGAATTTTATGTTGAAATATATTAATGATTCTTTCCTATTTTAGGATGATTTCGGTTAACTATTGAAGATTGCAATATTGTAATTAAGGGATTATAATCTTAGATTGATTCTAGGGTTTATGTCATGAAAATCCTGTATATACCTTGTAATTATAGAGTTGTATCAATAATGAAAAACACAATTCATCAATCTTTAGATGGTATCAGAGCCAAGTTTGGTTCATTCGTTCCAAAATTTTCACAACCCAAATTCATAAAATTAAACCATACACATCTCCATATCCATAACCAAACCCCATAAATTAAATCAAATTCAAGCCGTTGCTAAACCCAAATTCTCAAAATCTTATTTTTTTTCGAATCTGAAAAACCAAAAAAAAAAAAATATATATATATATATATTCCAGTAGCAGCTTTGCAGCCGAGAAACAGTTTCTTTTTTTTTTTTTCTTGGTTGAAGATTGCTTGTGCCATGTAACCGAAGTTTAGATTTTCCAAACTAAACTTCAACAAAAAGGTCAACAGGAAAATTCCAAAAATCATTCTATTTTCTTGAAATATGGTTTCAGCCATTCACTAGAGGCGTGAACAGTTTATTTTTCCTTTTCTTATTATTTTATATTTTCCCTTGGAAAATTGTGTTTCTTTTGCTTGAATTTTTTTTTTTGAGACCCAGTTTGAACATTTTTTTAATTTAAAAAAAAAATGAGTGGAAAAAATCCGGTTGTAGTTCAGTCAGAAGGAGTTTTTAATGCAGGAATCACCCTCACCGAATCAAATTACGACATATGGTCTCAACTGATGGAAATGCAAATTGCTGAACGGGACAAAATCACATACATTCGTGGCCAGACCAAGCCACCTGCAGAATCTGATGAAAGCTATGAAAAATGGTATGTTGAAAATCAAAAAGTCAAACGGTGGCTTTTAATGTCTATGTCTCCAGAAATTATGAGGCGTTATCTACGCTTACCCACTGTCTACGACATTTGGAACGCTTTGTCAAAAGCATTCTATGATGGAAGTGATGAATTACAAGTCTTCACTTTGAATCATAAGGCTTTTTCTGCAACACAAAAAGGAAGAATCCTCTCTGTATATTATGGAGAGCTGAGTGAAATTTTTCAAGAGTTGGACCATCGTGATACGGTGATTATGAAAGATCCAGATGATGTCAAAGCCCACCACAAGTCTATTGAACGATTAAGAGTTCACATATTTCTCGCTGGATTGGACGAAGAGTTTGATTCAATCCGACGAGAGATTTTGCGCAGAGACTCAGTGTCAAATCTAGATGAATGTTATTCTTTGGTTCGCCGAGAAGCTGTTCGTAGTACCACCCTGAAAGGTAATTTTGAAGCATCTGAATCCAGTGCTATGGTAGCTCGGAACCGTCCTTATCAGGGTCAACGAGATCGAGACCGACCTAACAATGGCAGACCGACCAATGGTATTGACAAGTCTTCCTACAAATGCACTCATTGCAATAAGACTGGTCATACCAAAAGTCGTTGTTTTGATCTGGTGGGATATCCAGAATGGTGGGATCCTAGTCGCGCAAAGAAAAAACAACAAAATCCTTCCACTGCAGCAGTTACTCAAACAAAAATGGAAGATAAAGTTACTGACACAGCCTCGGCATTGGTAATAGCTGTCGACAATGGTGGTAAGTTTTTAAGTATTTCTACACCTGTTTTGAATAGTGCGTGGATAATTGATTCTGGAGCAACAGATCACATGACATATGATTCTAGACAGTTCTCACCACTTAATCCTTCCACCCAAAAGTTTGTCTCTACTGCAAATGGAACTTCGACCCAAGTTATTGGGGAAGGATCTTTGACTCTAACCGATACATTAAATTTAGATTCTGTTTTAGTGGTTCCATGTTTAGATTATAATCTTTTGTCAGTTTCTCAAATAACGGCTAACTTATCTTGTGTTGTAATTTTTTGGCCTGATTTTTGTGTGTTTAAGGACATCAAAACCAGGAAGACGATTGGTTGTGGTATTAGGCGGGGGAAGCTGTATTACTTGGACTTGGAATCAAAGAGTATCGATAATCTACAACAAGCTCTGGCCGTTGGTGGTTCTGAAGATACAAAAAAGAAAGAAATGTGGTTATGGCATCGCCGTTTTGGGCATGCTTCTTTTGGTTATCTCAAAAAATTATTTCCTAGTTTATTTACAAAAGTTGATGTTTCTAGTTTTCAGTGTGATATTTGTGAACTTGAGAAAAGTCACCGTGCTTCATTTCCATTACGATTGAATAAAAGTCCACTTCCTTTTATGATTATTCATTCTGATGTCTGGGGTCCATCTAAGGTCACTACTTTGGGTGGGTCACGTTGGTTTGTAACATTTATTGATGATTGTACTAGGATGACATGGCTTTGTTTGATGAAATCCAAAAGTGAAGTGAACTCGATATTTCAAAAGTTTCATAAAATGGTTGAAACTCAGTATAATAGAAAGATTCAAGTTCTTCGCAGTGACAATGGTGGAGAATATCAGAGTACTAAATTTCAATACTATTTGAAAACACAAGGAATGGCTCATCACACAACTTGTTCTAACACACCCCAACGAAACGGGGTGGCCGAACGAAAAAATCGACACTTGTTGGCAATTGTCCGTGCTTTGTTAATCGAAGCCCATATGCCATTATCTTATTGGGGAGAAGCACTCAATTCTGCAGCTTATTTAATCAATCGAGTTCCCTCCAGCACCATCAACTTCAAAACACCATTCCAAACCCTTACTGACGCAATTGTTGCCCCAGCTGTCTCGAATTTAGCTCCTCGTGTTTTTGGGTGTGTGGTGTTTGTACACCTACACAAGCATCAACGCACCAAGTTAACTCCTCAAGCATTGCGATGTGTTTTCGTTGGGTATGCCACTCATCAAAAAGGATATCGGTGTTACCATCCTCCAACACGTCGATGTTTTGTTACGATAGATGTTGTTTTCCATGAAAATACAATGTATTTCTCCAATTCTAAATTTCAGGGGGAGTATGAGAAGGAAATTCAAACTCTAGTTTATGATGAAGATGATAACCAGGATGTGGGCAACGTGGATTTAAGTGGTATGACATTAGATCAAAGTGGTGATGAGAACTTAATAACCGAAGAAGTAAGTGATGAGCACCAAATAACCGAAGAAGTGGGTCTATCTCTAACTCAGCATGAAACCGAGTTCCTTGAAAACATGGCTTTATCTCCAGTCGACATATCACACCAATCGCTTACTGAAGATGTTCCTGAGCCACATAGAAGACAATTACCACAACGTCATACCAGAGGTATTCCTAAAGCCACATATGAACCTGAGCTTTCTAGCAAAGTAAAATATCCCATGAACCATTATGTATCTAACCAATGTTTGTCAGAAACAAACATGTCATTTGTGAATCAATTATCTGCTGTATCTATTCCTAACAGTGTGCAGGAAGCCTTAACTGATCCTATGTGGAAAGCAGCTATGAACGAGGAGATGAAATCTCTAGAAAAAAATGAAACGTGGGAACTAGTTGATCCTCCACCAGGAAAGAAACCAGTTGGATGTCGATGGATTTACACCGTGAAGTACAATGCTGACAGTACAATTGAACGCTTTAAAGCAAGATTGGTAGCAAAGGGATATACTCAAACATATGGGATTGATTACACAGAAACATTTGCACCTGTAGCTAAAATCAACACAGTTCGTGTCCTGCTGTCTTTAGCTGCAAGCTTGGATTGGCCATTACAACAGTTCGATGTGAAAAATGCTTTTCTACATGGTGAATTATCTGAAGAAGTCTACATGGATCTTCCACCAGGGTGCATGATACCTAAAAGATACAGCCAAAAGATATGTAAGCTAAAGAAATCGTTATATGGACTGAAACAATCTCCAAGAGCTTGGTTTGGAAGGTTCACAAAATCTATGATAGCCTTTGGCTACCATCAGAGCAACTCAGATCATACTCTTTTTCTAAAAAAGTGGCAAGATAAGATCACTGCACTCATTATATATGTGGATGATATGGTGGTTACCGGGAATGATCCTAAAGAAAGGGAGGCCTTACAGAATTACTTGTCCAAAGAGTTTGAAATGAAAGATCTAGGTCCCCTGAAATATTTTCTTGGGATTGAAGTATCCCGATCTAATAAAGGAATAGTTTTGTCTCAAAGAAAATATGCCTTAGATCTATTACAAGAGACAGGTATGTCAGCATGTCAACCAATTGATACACCAGTAGAAGAAGGTCTAAAGCTATGTGTTGAATCCAATCAAATACCAGTTGACAAAGGAAGATACCAAAGACTTGTAGGGAGATTGATGTACTTGTCTCATACTAGACCAGATCTGGCTTATGCTTTAAGTATTGTCAGTCAGTTTATGCATAATCCTGGAGAACAACATATGCAGGCAGTTATTTGCATTTTGAGGTATTTGAAGTTTGCTCCGGGAAAGGGAGTATTATTCACTAAAAACACAGACTATCAAAGCATAAAAGCATATACTGATGCTGATTGGGCTGGTGATGTGGGTAACAGGCGATCTACTTCTGGTTACTTTACCTTTGTAGGAGGTAATCTTGTGACATGGAGAAGTAAGAAACAAAATGTTGTAGCTCGCTCAAGTGCAGAAGCTGAATTCAGGGGTTTGGCAAACGTACTTTGTGAGGCATTATGGCTAAGACTCCTCTTGCAGGATTTGGGTTATCTATCTGAACAACCTATCCAACTGTTTTGTGACAATAAATCAGCATGTGACATCGCATATAATCCAATTCAACATGATCGTACAAAGCATGTCGAGGTAGACAGATTTTTTATTAAGGAAAAATTGGATGCAAAGATTGTGGAATTACCTAAGATTCGATCAGATGACCAGTTGGCTGACATTCTTACTAAAGCAGTCTCAAATCGAGTGTTCTTAAAGTTCTTAGACAAGTTGGGCATGTGTGACATCTATGCACCAACTTGAGGGGGAGTGTTAAAATATATTAATGATTCTTTCCTATTTTAGGATGATTTCGGTTAACTATAGAAGATTGCAATATTGTAATTAAGGGATTATAATCTTAGATTGATTCTAGGGTTTATGTCATGAAAATCCTATATATACCTTGTAATTATAGAGTTGTATTAATAATGAAAAACACAATTCATCAATCTTTAGATTTTACTCAATGGGATCATGTGTGATTCTTAGAACGTTGGAAACTGCTATTCTCATAACGCTAAAAAATTACCTCTCGAAAAGCAGTTTGAACTGTGATTGTGTCACTGACTTTATTAGCTTGAATATATGCAATTCAGTTATGCGCGTTGAAATCAACTAATTGAATTGTCATTAGAAAATACATTTCTGGTGATTAAAATGAGAAAATATTATTTTTTTGAAATTATCTTGAACTTTCAATTTCTAAAATCTATTTTCGACACCAATACTCATTCAAAGATGAGACACAATTTAAAATATAGTCACACTATTTTCTCCTAGATACTTTCTCATCAAATCTCAAGAAAATTGACTACAAAATACATCGATTATTTCAAAAAATTCAAAAATTGGACATAGGATAGGCATACCGATCGATCAAACCAAAAAATAAAAAAATAAAAAGGTGATGGCATACTGATCAAACAAAAATAGGATGATTATACTTTCAATTTAACACAAAAATCGAGAATTTGACTAAAAAACTAACCGATCTCCGTAATTTGAGATGTTTAAACAAAATTAGATATCTTTATCCTGCAGATTATTTTGATGATTATAATAATTACTTGCTTGAAAGTATTTTGAGACAAAGTATGGACTAACTTCTAAAGTATGCAAACTAAAATTGAAAACCTTCGCTTTTGCTTAGGGTTTACAAATACAACTAAAATATAGAATAAATGTTCTACGATCGCAATATCACGTCACCAATCCAGTCTAGAGATCTTTTCTCTCTTTCTCTTCTAAAGCGTGACCAACAAGGGACAAACAATCGGACATAGATGAAGGACAAAGCAGAATTACTCATGAATTTAGACCTTTAATTTTAATTTTTATTTTTTAAATTGAGAGGGACCTAGAGGGCTAGCCTCTTTTGGGCCATAAAAAAATTTAAAATTGATAGGGGGCATAGACCTCCTCTTATCCCTTACTAAGTCTGTCTTTGCCCATGAGCCTGGCTTGAACTTTTTAAATGCAATTTTTTTTCAGAAGTTTAAAAATTCAAAATGAAATAGCATATGAGGAATTTGACAATTCAATTTTTTTTACCGTTTAACAAAAATAAAAAAATTGGGGACCAAAATAGTCATTTTTGTGAGTGTTGAGGATTCAAACCATCATTTTTTTGGCCCACAGGTAGGGATGGCAAAAATATCTGATCCACCCCAAATCCGATAGATACTTGGTTTGAATGGAGCAAAAAGTTTTTGATTCGCGGATTAGTTGGGCAGATGAGATCATATGTGCCCCGATCCAATCCTCCCCATTTGAAAAATAAAGAAAGAAAAAGATAGAAAAAATAGAAAAGTAGTAAAGTCTGTTTTAATGTTTGTTTAATTTTTTGAATGACAATTTACCCAAAAAAAAAAATACACGGATCAATCTGCGGATCAAAGCAGTGATCTGCTCTGACCCGCATCCGATTCACCTCGAGAAATGGCAAATTAATCCACAGATTTGGATCTTCTAAAATTGATCCGAGGTGGATACAGATCAACCGATTCAATCCTAATCCGCTCTGTTGTCATCACTACCTACATGACTACTCGATTTAGCCCGTGGCTCTTGGACCCACAAGCAACTCGTAATTATTTTTTTGTACTTAGTTGTACACAAGCTCGAGCCCTCCATGATGGCCTATTTGACGCCCCTACAAGAGCGTCGAAGTTAAAAGGTTCTCCCAATCATAGTTCAATTTAAAATTGAAGTATCTACGTCTTCCCTCTCAACTCGAAAAAAAAAGATATATTAACACACAATTTTAATCATCGAGCTATTAGAGTCAATCATATAGCAGCAAACTTATAAGTTTTGTACTTTTTTTCTAACTCATCGATTTTTCCGTGCTTTAATTTAGTTTTGATTTTGCTCGACAAAAAAACTCTGATAGTTTTTGGGTTTCATCATGTTCTTGGAGGATATATCAACTCTAGATATGCAAATTCAACCAATAACTTGACATCATCTCGATCCAATAGTTTTTCCAACTCAGATTGAGAACTCCAAATGCAAATCCATCTTGTTTTCTTTTTATTTACTGCTTGTTATTTATTAGGAAATTTGGCGCAAATAGTTTGTAACTTTTGTTCCTAGTGCAAAAATAGTTCTTAACATTTGTTTTTTGACACAAACATTCATAATTTATGTTTTTGTGCAAAATTAGTCATTATTTGACCAAAAATGATCAAGATCCCCTTAATTCTAAGAAGAAAAAAATTGAAGTAACATTTGGAAAAGGTGCAATTGGAGCTAGACTGCCAGTACCTTTATTTTTGGGTAATTAGCACATTTCGTTCCTATTGTTTGCTCTCATTGTGCAAAGCATTCATATTGTTTGGATTTTGACATTTTTGGGCCCCCTAAATAAAGGTTTCTTTGTGAAAAAGGTCCCTATCATCCCATTCGTTAATATTTACCGTTAAAATTAACAAAAGAGTTAATTTGCAAAAATAAATCTAGTTGAGATGAATAATTTGCACAAAAACAGTGAACGATATTGACGTTTTTGTGCACACAAACGTTTAAAGCCAGATGTGGAGGTCTTCTTCTTCTAGCAACTATAAAATTTCACACAAACAGATAAAATCACATACATTGTAAACATTATGTTCTAAATTTAAACAACTTCTTCTCTTTCTACAAATTCAACAATTGTTCTTCATACGCATTCTTGGATCTAAGAAAACCATATATTATCTCTATATATGGGATATATAGGCGGGTTACACTAGAAAAAGAAGTCACAACCTATATTTTGCTGGACAATAATTTCAATTTCAGATGCCAATTAAAAAAATACACAAATTGAAAAAATAAAATTGTGCAGGAGTAATTATCAAACGGCGTTAACACGTAAGGAAGTGTCTACTAGGATTGACTTATGTCTACGAGGTCTTCATCTCAATTTACGTTCCACATCTACACAAGCGATGATCAATTGTTGTTCTACTGTGCAAGAAGAGGTTGTGTATATGATTTTGCATATAATTGTTTTCATAAAAATATATTTATAAGTATACAATACTATCATTGTAGGGTTCGGCGAGAAAAATAGAATTTTGTGCCTTGATGATAGGGACATTTTGCACAATGAGAACAAACAATAATATTACAATATATGTGAATTTATCTGTTTGTGTGGAATTTTATAATTGCTGAAAAAAGAAGACCCAAAATCTAGTTTTAAATGTTTATGTGTGCACAAAACGTCAATATCATTTACTTTTTTTTTTGTACAAATCATCCTTCTCGTTTATATTTATTTGTGCAAATTAACCACTTTATTAATTTTAACGGCAAATGTTAACGGATGTAGACAACATAAACTTTTTTTCGCAAGAAACGTTTATTTAAGGGTCCAAATACCAAAATCCAACCGATATGAACGTTTTACACAATAATAGCAAACAATATGAACGAAATATGTTAATTACCCCTTATTTTTTATTTAAAAACAAAAAAATTTGACGCAAATGGTCCATGACATTTTTTTTTTGCACGGACGTCCCCAACCTATGTATTTTGGTGCACAATTGGTCATTATTTAATAAAAAATAGCAAGATACTCTTAATTTTAATTAGAAAAAATTGTAGTTGAGTTCCTAACATTTGCAAAATGTGCAAATGGGTTTGATACATTTGTTTAATATTTAATTTAGCGTACTAAATATATCATTAATGTCGTGTCAATTAAACTTTTCAAAAGAAAAAAAAAAGTTAAATTATTATAATTTAGGTATATATAATTGCTACGTGATGTTAAAAACTTGAATAAAAATTAAGATAAATAAATAACAAAATGATGTATATAATTTTATGGTATTGAATCAATCTTATTATGTTTTTATTAACATAAAATTAAATTATGAATTATGTGTTCTTTTTTTTTTCGAATTATAATAAAATAATAAATTAAAATATGAAGAATACAATTGGATCTAATATTTGTACTTAATAAATAAATGACTCAATTAAATAAAAGTATTTGATGATCAAGTTTGTAACAAGGAATTTTTTTTTATAACCATAAAATAAAAGTTCAATTTTATTTTATGAAATAATGAACTTAAATTTTAGCCATTTCATACCGTAAAAATATACAAAACAATTTACGTATATTATCAATTTAATAAATAAAGTATTAATTCAAAAAAAAAAACTCGTTAGTTTCTCTTATTTTTTTTAAAAAAAAGGTACTCGACCTATATGCACATTTTGCAAAAGTTAAAAATCTAATTGCAATTTTTTTAAATTAAAATTAAAGGTATATTTGTATTTTTGTCAAATAAGAATCAATAACGTATCAAAACATATAGATTAGAGATTGTGATAAAAAACAAACATTAGAGACCATTTACCTTAAATTTCATTTATGTTACTATATTGTTGAATGTAGTTGAAATTTCTATATTTTAAAAGTCCTTAGACAAGTTCATTTTGAAAGCACAACACTCAAAATTTTAAAATTTGAAAAATGTTACAGACAAGAGGGGAATGTAATCATAAAAAAGATTTTCCCCCCTTTTTAATATTATCTATTGATGTCTAATTTTACTTATCAAATATATTAAGAATATATTTGACTTATTTTATAAAAAAGTTAAACTTGCTTATAAGTAAACTTTGTAATATAGAAAAAAAATGTTATTATTTTGACATTATAGTAGACGTGATTTATAAAAAAAACAGTAATTTATTTAATTTTAACTTTAATTAATAAGAGTAGCCCTAAGCATGCCAATTTGTTTGGTAGTTGATAAGTGCATTTTGTGCACTTATTATGACCTTTAAACTAAGCTTTTATTTCGTCATTTTATTGAATTATTACTTAATTTTGTGTTTTAATTTTCATATTTCAGTCTTGGACCTGTTTATAAGCAATTGGAGAAGAATGGACAGAAAGATCAACAACTTGGTGAAATCGACAAGTAAATGGAGTTTTTGAAGTGAATATCAAGAGCTAAACATTGGAGCATGAGGAAGAAGATAAAATCAATAAGTTTAAGGTGTTTTGGAGTGACAATGAAGAGTTGAATCAATGGATCAAACACCAGAAAGCTAAAGAACCGAATTGAGAAACTACCTACAGCAGCATGTGGGGAAATTCAAGCACAACTTTTGATATAGAAATCTCCAAAATACAAATGATATACCATTGGAAAGACAATTGAATTACGAGTCTAACACTTTTTACGGATCTTAATTTGGAGTTTCCTACAAGAAGTTATGGCCATTTGAAAAACAGCTGCGACAGAGGAAATAGAGTAAGCTGGGCGATCGCCCAGGCTTAAATCTGGGCGATCGCCCAACACCTTCAGCCAACAGCAGAATGTAAAACAGCATGCCTGGGCGATCGCCCGGGTTTGCACTGGGCGATCGCCTAGTGTATTTTCGGTAGAAACGTAATTTTCTTTCCTTTTTGAGTCCTGATACACTTAGGAAACCTTTGGGACACGACTTTAATGAATTTTTGGGATCTCTTAGGGCACAATTAGGTAAGTATATATATGAGTTATTAACTCATATCAAGGATTGGTCGGTTTTTGTTGAGTTTTGGGGGAAGAGAACATTACAAGACACACAACACGAAAGATCAAGATTCATCTATCCAAGAACGAAGATCAAGATCAAGATCAAGATTTCTTCTCGCTCAAGATTTCTTCGTTCCGGGTTATGAATTCCATAGTTTCTTCTTCTCCTTCTTCTCTTATTATTAGTATGTTAGGCTAGTTTATTTTGTGCTAGGATTACGATGAAGTTTGTAATCTAAATTCTTCCATCTTGAAACTTGATTTTTGACAATTTATTTCATGATAGTTTTGAATAATTAATTTTGATTTATATGAATCTACAATTATATGCGCAATAATTGTATGATTGTTGTGGTGTGTTTTACTATCGAAAGATCGAAGGCATGCTAGACGCTATTTTAATTATCTTAAAGTCCGATAGGGGATAGAAATATACCGCTATGCTTTAGGTGATCTTTAATTATCCATAGAAATTTAATGCTTTTATTTGTATTCGCATTCGTCATAGAAATATAGTCGAGTCATGCATATGAATAGGTTTAACTTTATTCGAAAGAAACTGTTGAACAATCTAGGGATATTGATCTTCATAACTGATGTAATTTGTCAAGACCAAGAATCAAGATAGAGGAATTAACGATTATAAACGGATTCGGGATCCTAGTACTCTTCTTTCTCAATTTTAAAGTAATTTTCATTGATCTAATTTTTAGTTATTTGATTTATAATTAGTTTATTGTTTTTAGTTCAAATTCTTATTAGTTCTTAAACACCAAAATTCAAAAGTTCAATAGATTCGGTTAAGGTTAGTGTAATTGAATTGAATTATCTAAATCCTAGTGGGATCGATACTTGGACTCAAAATCCATTTTACTACTTGAGCGATCCGTACACTTGCAGAATTATTAGAGATACAAAATCGCTATCAGTAGTCTTCCTTTTTTAAATAAAAAGTGATTGATTATATCATTATATGTATGTTTGTTACAAAAAAAAAATTGTAATTTGTATGTTTCAATAAATATCGTGTCATATCTACTAGAGTCCAAATCTACTGTCTCAAGTATATGTTCTTTAGCTGTCCTTTCAATAAAATTTTTACACATCATCACATCATCAATAACAGCAAGTGTGAATCTATTAATTATTGTCCATAATAATCTACTCATGTATTTATTTGATTATGAATCTCACCTAATGTTTAATTAATTTATAATTGCTTATAAACATCACCAAACATGCTTCGCTGTCAGGGTGGAATGTGAGGACCATTATTCGGGCCAAGAGATCATGGGTTTTGGCGGGCAAGTGTTGAGCATTCATTAATATTGGCTCGAGATAATTTTAGAACAAGGAGCTTAAGAATAAACTTTACTGCTCAGGTGATTGATTATGTTGGTATAAATCCAATGTGTTATGATGATTCAATTGAATTGAATGCCATACCAAACGCCAGCTAGAAGCAAATTCAATATTCATACAATCTAAAGGAAAGTTCTGATACTCATTCATGTAATAAAATTTCTGGCATTTAAAATTGAAGGTCTTGTTTGTGTATATTGCAATTGATGCTTACATTTAGTAATTAAGGATTCTTGATTACCCCATTAAAACCTTCTCTGTTTAGCCATAATCAAGATTATGTGCCCTTAGCATCTTGATTTTTAATGTTCGTATTTCTTTTTTCTGGAAATTCCGTATCTCCCTTGTCCAAATACACAAAAAACTACCCATTTTGTTTGCAGGATTGTGTCCATCTCCCAATGTTGCAAGAATCTGCAGTCATATTTCTTGCTGTCAGCAGCTCTTTTATGTTCTTATTTAAAGCTGCACAAACTCTTGATTTTTCCACGGCTGCCCTTTTTGAATGGATCAATAGTAAGATCAATTACCCAATTATTTTATATCACAACACTTTGCATCAATGTCCAGGTAAGAATTATCATTTTGTTTCTTCATCAGATTCTGGCAAATATTTGTTGGTTAGTTTGTTCCTTTTTTTGAGTAATTTGATCTGTAGGAAAACTCATAAAGCGAATTGGAGAGATGAGAATAGGAGGAGAAGCCCGCGAATCTCATCCTCAGATGCGTGGAAGGAAATTCAGCAGAAGCCCTTCAGTTCAGATAAAAAATCAGAGCAGGAAGTTTTAGGGAAAGATCAAGGACCACCTTCCAGGACAAGGACAAGGGTCAAGAGAAAATTTGGTGAAGCAGCATTTAATTCGGTTTCGAAAATACACAAACAAGTGTGGAAGGTAGTCATCTGAACATTCATTCACTGGCTTCCAATTTTTCCAATTTAAATTTACATTCGAGCAAGGAGGAGAAATATAATTCGGATATTCTATTGAAGTGTGGAATTGTGAAAGCAATGAGATGAGCATAGAAATCTCAAATGTTAAAAGATTAGGAGTAAGAATTACTACTCAGTTCAGATAATTGACATATGTGCCTGTTTGGTGTAGTTTAAAAATAGATTTTTAGGAGTATTTTAGAAATTCATTGAAATTTTGGAGCTTATGAAATCTTACTACATTTATCGAAGCAATAGTACTTGTAACTTTAACTACATGTTAGTATCTTTACTGAGCCTTAGGAGATTAGATCTATCTTGTCTTTGATTGTCTAAAAGATCGAAGAATTTGCGTTTCCTTCCCTTTTCCTTTTAGCTTCTACTTAATTCTATTGGTTATCCTGGGCCAGGCGTCCCAACCTGACAGAAAAGAAAAGTCAATTTTGAATTTTGATTTTGATCGTAGTTTTGAGACCTTGATGTTTTAATCCCAAGAAGGTCAATGGAAGGTACAACATGTTACCACAGAGGAATTGGGATCACTAGTTGTAGAAGAAACAAGAAAGTATCAAACTCAGAATGATGGCAGACTTGTCAAAGCAAGATTTTAAATATGACACCTTATAGAAAATGAACTTAGGATTGAAAATCAGCATCGATTATGAAGTACTTTAGCCATGGATGATGGTTAGATGATGCGTAGATATTTTCTTATCGTGGATACTTCATTGCCCTTTTGTGAATCTGCTTTCTGTTCTGTTTTTACTTGGCACTTGTTAAAGATTCGCCCCTTTTGTAACCCCCTTCTCTAAGTAAATGTACTTTGTCCATATCTGCTGAACTGAAATCAAAATTGACAAATTTCTCTTAGTCCAGTTATGTTTTAGTGTCAGATTAGACCTAATTCTCTTTCTATTCTTGTTCTACCTCATTAGCTGCAAATCTGTTGTTCTACCTCAGTATTCATCATTTCTTCCAAGTGGTGTTGTAATTGGCATGTTTTTATAATTTTTATATCTTTTTAAACCATTAGAAATGATTTTTTTATGCTATAACCAGACTTCATTATAAGTGATGTGCTTTTGAAACTTCGACAATACTCTCTAAATAAGATAGATTTTCAACAATCTAATTCATTGAAACACGATAATTGATCAATTCAATTAGGATTCATCATACATACGAGTACAATCTTCTATCTGTATTTGAAATAAACAACTGCCTCATCATGAAATTTCAAAACAAGATTTTGCTAATCTTGAAATGTCAAGAAAGAAAATAGATACGATAACAAAGAGCGAAAAATAAAGAATTGCAGCTTGAAAAGTAATACACCAATATTTGGTCCTATCATGTTGTTATGATGAAGAATTAGCTGAAGGAAGTGAGCTATAGTGGAGAGGAAGAAAGAAGAGAACCAGCAAGGAAGGAAGAAGAAGAAACCAGCAAGAGACAACCATTTTAACTTAATTTCAAAAGTGAAGGAACAACGCCGTTTTGTCATCCAGAATTAATTTAGTTAATTGTATTATGTTTTATAAGTTGTATTTAGATTATGTTTGCTTTTCCTGTCAAATGCAGGGTAGAGATAATCCACAAGGCGAAGATCATTCAACTGATTCTGGTAAGTCGCAACTATCAGAGATATTGTGCAATGTGAGTTCCTCTGTGATGGAAAAATGGAAAATTTGACCCAGTATCATGACATAATATCAGTTAGATGGACAACTGGTGGTGAACTTGAGAAGGATAACAGAAATCATAAACACGATGATCGTGCAATCCCAAATGGTTGGCCTATTTTCTTTCAAACTCCTAAATCATAATTCCAATATTAAGCAACAGCTGCTTCAATAATTATTTCTAAATCTACTATGATTCCTTATATTATTAGGTAAACCATTTAAATTGCCAGAAAAGCATATGCTAGAGCTCATTCTTGACATACTACAAAGGTCAGTACATAAGCATTCATATGTTTGTATACAATTATTTGCAGCATATTGAGGTATATTCTTGCATCAGACATAGCTAACCGCTTAAACAATATCAAAATATTTCCATGATTAACTATTGATTAAAGATTTCTTATTTATTTGGAGTTTAGGAGAGATACTTATGAAATATTTGCCGAACCAGTTGAATCGGATGAGGTCTGTTTAAATGTTGAGTTCACCAATCAATTCATGAATGTTTTATTTCTTCTATTACTTCAATTAACAAATTTTGTGTTTCTGAAGGTTGAGGATTATTATGAAATCATTAAAGAGCCTATGGACTTTGCCACTATGAGGGCTAAACTTCATGAAGGAATGTATCAGGACCTTGAACAATTTGAGGTTTGTAACTTTTCTAGTTGTTTTATTATTTTGTGCAATGGTTTGGTTACGAGTGCTCACCTTATTTATTTATTTATTTTTTTTGAATACCCATGTAGCATGATGTATTTTTGATATCGGAAAATGCAATGCATTTCAATTCCACAGCTACCATTTATTTTAGACAGGTATTTTGTTCAAATTCTTGTTTTGAGTTGCTTTTAAGGTCGTCATATCCTTTACTAATTTATTGCCAAGCTCTGATGTTATACAGGCTCGGGCTATCCATGAATTAGCTAAGAAGGTTTTTCATGTTCTTAGAACTGACCCTGAAAACTTCATATCCGAATTTTCGGGGACAAGAAGAAGATCTATGAGAAAAGCCCTGAGTGTAGCCAAGGATTCAAGACATCCGAATGTCAAAGTCAGTAATGTACGCGGTGATGTTTCTTCAAAGAAAAGACTGTGTTCTCCATCACGACCGTCACCATTGACGAGAACCACTAAAGGAAATCCTGGATGTACTAGAGTGACTGCTCATTATGAATCAGGATATTGTGATTCTTTTACTGGTAACACTCAAGCTCTCTAAAAATAACTAAGGAAGACAACTGGACTGGACTGGACTATGAATTCCTTTTTCATTTAATTTTGATAAATTCTACAGACCATGAGATGGTAGGATTCTTAAGAGGCAGCCCTGTCCGGACTAAATGTATCTCCTTACCTGAATCTTCTATCCCCACAAGGGACTGCGTGTCGGTCTATGCACTTATTAGACTCACCATGAAAATTCTTAGACTCCCAACAATTTTATGTGTAAAAACTTCCAACTTTTCTATCCATATTGAACGTCATATGGATCAACAAGCATGCAATCTCTCAAAACCCAGACTCTTTGGGTAAACAAATCTAGTAGCATCCAGATTGAAACTCAACAATTTTCATAGCGGAGAACGAGATTTGCCGTTTTATAGTAACATGAATGTCTTCCCATAACAGGTCTAGATGGTAGAAAGTCCGGTTTTGTTAATATATACCGGCGTTCTGCATATCGACAATGGAGGTCATCTTTACAAAACGAGAATGACTCTGTTGGTTCCAAACCACTGATTCTTGTAAGTGCCCTTTTTTATTTGACTTCTTTGTGTATGTGTCTGATTACTTGCTTTTCCAATTTCACTTATTTCAAGCTTCTGTTGTTACTTGTTATTTGTAGATGAATCAAGGGGATATTAGTTACAGGGATAGCTTAATGTCATTCGCCCAAGATTTGGGATCGATAGCTCAAATGGTCGCAAAACGGAAGCTTCTAGGACGACATGAAAAGTTTCCGACATACCATACTCCAAGTTCAAATTGTTGGATTCAGTCTCAGATATGTCAAGTTCCCCCAGCATTTGCCACTCTCCAAAGCAAACACAGTAGTGTTAATGCTACAAGCACCACTGAATCTGGGAAATTCCCCGGCTTTATTCCTGGATCTCAACCGTTCCATAAAGCAGACGACGTAATTGATTTGACTGATGCTGAAGATGGAGAAGAGGCAAATGATAGAAACCAAATTGAAGAGAAAACCATCGGCAGTGCTAAATCAGAAATGGAAAGGGGACAGAATGTTCATTGCATTTCGAAACCCGACAAGGTCTCTCAAACTAGGAAGAGCACTGAAAATCGAAAGGGTTCCTGTTTGTTCAATTCATTTTCTGGAGACTTGAATTCTTCAATCTACCGGAGCAACATCGCCTGCACCAGATCCACAACGATTACTGTTGATGCAGGCAAGCCAGATGATAATGTACTCCCGGTTATATTAGCTTTAGAGAATTCTCATTCAGTTATTCCGGAACTTAAGTCGAGAAACAAGAAAAGCTCAGTCCCATCGATATTGAACCCACAAACTAGTGAACCCCCGAGCCAGATCAATGATGCCACTCATACTTCAACTTCACGTTGTCAAGCTACGGCTGCAATTGTACAAAATGATGTCGCCTGTAGCCCTATACAGACAAGGCAACCTTTGGAATTAAAGAAGCCCGTGCCATCAGTCTCACAGTTCTGTTTTGATATTCCTTTCTTGAAAGCACAGTTAAATCAGATGATGACTTTGAGGCAGGACGAATTTTCAAAATCCAGATTCAGTAGGGGTTCAAATATGAAGAAACCTTCACCTTCATTCGAAAAACGAGGCTTTAACAGGACAGTAAACTGCACTCAACAGGGGGAATCAAGTACTACGCCTTTCCTTAACAATCAATCATGGCCATCAGTGGATAACTCGGACACTAATTTGGCCCTTCAGCTTTAAGCAGATTGTAAAGGGGGGAATCCAAAGTGAGTAGAGTACGTTTTAACGAGAATGCTTGATGTGCAGATTCTTAATCACTCCTCGACTCCACCAGACTCTCAAATGACGTCTCACTCGACCTTTATAAAGAAGAGGATCAAGTTGGTGCTTGCGAACAACTGGAAAAAAAAATGATGGCTATTCAAATATCATTAAGAATCTTGGCTAAGTAAAATATTTTTACACGAGCTCAGTGTCGCCAAAAAAAAAAAAAAAAAAAAAAATGAAAGAAAAGAAAAGTAGACATACATTGAAACAAAAGCAAAGGGTAAAATATAAATTGGTTGTTGAAGTGGACATAACACTATGCGTATTTTAGCTTTGCGTCAAATTGGGGAATGAATGAGTAATAATTGTTACACGAGTGGGCATTATTGAGTATTACCCGAACCGAAATTTCGAAAAAGTCCCTACGTTTATCAGTTTATGTAAAAGTATAAAAATTATTCTTTCTGGATTTGGAAATCAGACTGCACTAATGCAGGTTGCATGCACGAAAGGGTAAATTTTATTTTACTTTTAATTTAAAGACTTTTATTGACATTTTTTAAGAGGTTATTTTTTATGAATTTTTATTGATTTTAATAGACATCCATAAGTTTTGATAGATTTTCATTTTGAAATACTATTTTAGACTTTCACATATTTTTATGGACTTTTATAGACTTCAATTTTTTAATTAAATCTTGAATATAAAAATATAATCTCTTACAATTAAAAATAATTGTAGAAGGAAAAAATCTAGCAATAATTTGTTTAATTGTATTAATATTATTAAATTTATAAATAAATAAATTTGAATTTTTAATGAACTATTTATTTGCTACAAGTAAATATGACAAAAGTCAATAATATAAATTATTAGCTTATTCTTTTTTTTTTCTTCTTTTGAGTAAAACTATGAACTTCTAAATGGCTTATTGATAAATTCAAAAAAATATGATATGCGACTCATTTTAAAAATATTTTCTTGCAAAATGAATAAAGAGAAAAATATTAATATATTTTTCCATAAAAAATATTAATAATTAATCATGGCTATAGAGCTTGTAAAAAAAAAAAAGAAGAAAAAATTAGTTAGAAAATATTGAAGAAAAAAAAAAGAAAGAAAAATATTAATTTTTTTTTAAAAAAATGTTGGTAATTAATTTTGACTCTATAGTTTGTAGAAGGGAAAAAAATTGCATAAAGAAAATAAATCCTAGAATGAAAGAGTTGTTATGAATGAGAGAAATTATGATACTCCATATGTCTCATTTATATGAGCTGATTTCGTTTTTCAAACGGATTAAGAAATTTTAAAATTAGTCTTATTGAAAAAATAAATTTTGCAAAGAATTTTTATAGTTTATTTTTATTTAAGTACAATCACTTCTCACTACATTTAAAAGATTACAAGTTTATTTATGTTAATAACAAAGTACATTCAATAGGGGTGGAATTTTGAATACTTCTGAATTTTGTATGATTTTTATAAGTCTGAATTGAATAATGTGTGATTTTAAAAATTTTAAAAGTCTACATTAAACACCGCAAGACTTTTATGAGTTCAAAAAGTTCGTATTAAATACACATACACTTTTAAACTCTATAAAAATCTTAATTAAATACACATTTCTAAGTCTTCGTTAAATATTATGTATTCGTCATAGAAATAAGCCTCACTTTGAATTTTTGGACGTATATCCAATTGAGATGCAAAACAATATATCTGAAAGTTGGATGTGTAAGAACCAAGCGATGATTTAATATGAATTAGGGAAATTGTCACAAATGATCTCTAACCTTTGTTTTTATTTTTTTGCACAGAAGTCCCTAACATATGTGTTTTGATGCGCAACTAGTCTTTATTTGATGGTAAAGACAAATATATTATTAGTTTTAATAAAAAAAAATTACAATTGGATTCATAAGCTATGCAAAAGGTACAAATATTTATTAAATAATATTTAATTTAGCATATTAAATATATCACTATAATCGTGTCAATTAAATTTTTCATAAGAAAAAATATAAAATTATTGTGCTTTAAGTATATGTAATTCCTATGTCGTGAAAAATTTGAATAAAACTTAAGTTAAATAAATAAAAAAATGGTGTATATAATTTTATGACATCGACCTAATCTTATTATATTTTTTCTTTAACATAAAAATATTAATAAAAATTAATTTATACATTATTTGTTCTTTATTTTTGAAAGATAAATTCAAATATCAAGAATAGAGTTGGAATTCTAAAATTTGTAGTAAATAAATGAATGTCAATTAAATAAAAGTATTTGAGCATCAAATTTGTGACAATTTTTTTTTTATTTTTTATATTGTAACGATAAAATAAAATTTTAAAATTTAAATAATATAATTACTTAATAATAATAAAATAAATTTATTTAACATGTTTGTTAATAATTACGAGCTTAAAATTTTATTATTTTATAATAGTTCGTAAAATATATAAAATAATTTAGTATATTGGTCAATAAAGTGCTAATTCAAAAAAAAAAAAAACCTCATTAGTTTCCTTTAATTTTTTATAAAAACAAAAAACAAAAGTATCGGACTCATTTGTACTTTTTGCAAATGTTAGAAATCTAATTAAAAATTTTTCTGATTAAAACTAATGATATATTTTTTTTCATCAAATAAAGATCAATTACTAATTAAAACACATATGATAAGGATTTATGTGCTAAAAAATAAACGTTGTTGACTATTTCTGTAGTGAAGACAAAGATTAGAGACTATTTACGCCAATTTTTCAAATTTGAATTGATTGTGTCATTAAGATAGTAATAAAAGATTGAGAATTAATTTGCTTAATTTTAAAACTTGTGGACTATCTTATACTAGGAGCAATACGTTGAATACCAAATGTTCAATTTTCATTTTTCCGTATGAAATATAATAAATACGATCATACACATATATGGAAAATCTAGACGTAAACTTGTTAAGTTACTCAAAAAAATCTAGATTTGAGACGTAAATCTAGAAAACTCACAATTTTATTCAATAATCTATGAATTCTGACAACCCTGATGGGTTTTATTTATAACCAACTAACTTTTGAAAATTGTTACTTCTTTAATTCGCGCAGGTCACTTACGTGCCACTTAGGAAACGAATGCCATGTAAGGTAATGCCAGCTCGCTATATGGTGGCATTGCTTGCTTTTCACGTGCTTTGTTTGACAAAGACGATATTGTATGATTCTCTAGATTCACACTTATTGCAGTGTTGTGTTTTTTAAACTTAGTTAACAATTTATATTCGCAGATTAAGAAAGAAATCAAGAATCAAAGCAAGAAATAACATCAAGAATGGTAACATAGTTTGGTTAACAACTGACTTACATTTGGGGGCCTTAGTGAGGCAGCATAGACACAAAAGATTTACTAATAATCAAGAAGATAACAATAGAGTTACATCGATGTGTTAACCATGTCCGATCTAACACATAATAACCAAAATACAATTTCTTCTACGCTACAGTAACCCAGGGCTTTCAAACAAACTTGAATCCCACTTTGATACCAGGAATACAATGATCTATTATTTAGATATTGTATTCATGTTCAAATAACAATATTTTCCCTTTCACCAGAAAAGATTAAATTCTCAAAGGAAGATAGTAGAAAAAGAAGAAACGGCAAAGGGTTTCTATAACCTTCAGAGAGTAAAGAAGAAATGGAAAAGAATAAAGTGAATTCAAAAATTAACTCATGTGCACTGTTTACATCCATTATATACTCAGGCTTGAGTGGATTCCACGCGTCAGTCCATGTGCCATCCAACAAATAAAGAAACCGATTTATCTGTAGTTGCACAAGGATGGTTGCACATTTTATTCCAGCAAGGGAATCACTCTTTTATTCCAGCAAGGGAACTACACTTTTATTCCAACAATCCTGACATTGGTTCACTTCTAATGCTTCCTTAAACTTGGTTATAGTTTAATAATCTCTTGTGCCATTAAACTTCTCCTCCATCATTGCCTAGTTCTTGAAAAAGAATTCAACCATTGTCAATATGTAGAAATTTTAAACAACTTGAAAATTTGCTTACACTTATGGGTTTTGTACCCACATCAGCAGGATTTTGATATGTAGAGATTTTCTTCAAGATAATTTCCTTCTTTAAAAGTTTTTCTCTAACAAAATAGAACTTAACATCTATATGTTTAGTTCTTTCATGATAAATGGGATTTTTACTCAAGTATAATGCACTTTGGCTATCAGAGAATATGCATACAGTGTCTTTCAACAGATTTAGTTCAAACATCAAATTTTGAAGCCAGATGCCTTCTTTGACATTAGATAAGGCAACTATAGACTGAAGCTGAGATTTCCAGTTTATACAATTTTCACCTAACATGAAATAATAGGCAATAATTGACTTTCTATTATCTTTATTAGCTGCAAAATCAGAGTTCACAAAACCAACCTGTTATAACTCTGATTCTTATCTTTTATAACATAATCTAGTATTTAAGGATCCTTTTATATATCTCACTTAAAAGCTGCCCAATGAGGTTTACCAAGATTTGACATAAATCTACTAAGTAAACTTATGGCAAAAGATAAGTCAGGTCTTGTACTTACGCTTGAATACATGATGGATCCAATTGCATTTGGATATGGAACTTTATCCATTTCAGCTCTTTCATCCTCACTTTTAGGAGACTGCTCATTTGACAAAATAAAATGTGAAGCAAGAGGCACATTAATAGGTTTAGAATCTTTCATACCAAACTTACTTATTAATTTTTCCAAGTAATGAGATTGAGATAGATTTAACTTTGAATTTGATCTATCTCTAGTAATGATCATACCTAACATTCTTTTTGTTCGACCTAAATCTTTCATATCAAATTCAAATTTAAGAACATGTTTTATTGTATTTACTTCAATCAGATTTGGTCCAATAAGAAGCATATCATCAATATAAAGAATCAAATAAATTTCAAAACCCTTTGGGTTATCTTTATTATATAGGTAGCTATCATAACTACTTCTCTTAAAACCAACTTTTAGAATGAAAGAGTCAAACCTGATATGCCATTGCCTGGGGGCTTGTTTGAGACCATACAGAGATTTTTTCAAGTGACAAACAAGCTCATGTTTACCTTTTTCTTCAAAACCCGGTGGTTGAGCCATGTAAATCTCCTCATCTAAGTCTCCATGTAAGAAAGCAGTCCTTACATCCATTTGTTCAAGTTCCCAATCAAACTGAACAGCAAGTGCAAGCATTGATCTCATAGTTTTATACTTAACTACATGAGAGAATATTTCATTATAATCAACTCTTTCCATTTGATTAAAACCTTTGGCAACTAATCTAGCTTTGTACCTTATTGGTTCACTAAGGTTTGATCCTTCTTTAATTTTAAACACCCACTTACAATTTATTACTTTCAGCTTTTTATCTCTCTCAACAAGGACCCAAGTCTTATTTCTATAAAGAGAAGACATCTCTTCATTCATAGCTTCTATCCAATCAGTTGAGTATTTAGAAGAGACGACTTCTTCATAAGAGACATTTTCTATATTTTCTATTTTTC
Source organism: Forsythia viridissima (assembly GCA_030279155.1). Taxonomy (NCBI): domain Eukaryota; kingdom Viridiplantae; phylum Streptophyta; class Magnoliopsida; order Lamiales; family Oleaceae; genus Forsythia; species Forsythia viridissima. The sequence continues at coordinate 25,814,791 of CM059034.1, read as the reverse complement.
TTCCAGCATGAAGACGGAGTCTCATTAATCCTTCAGTAGTATACTCAGGATTAGATTTCACAGTTCTCTTAGCTCTGTCTCTTATTAATTAATAATTTTGTAAGTTAGCTCTTTCAATTTCTTCCTCAGAATCAGATTCATCAAATTCAATAATATTAGAAAGGTCAGAAGTATTGTTTTCTGAATCTAGGGTAAGGTCGGGACTATCTAAATTTGAATGCTCCATTTCAAGGATTGGTTTACAATCAGGTGTAGTTCTTTCCAAGGACTTCACCTCAATTTGAACTTTATTATTTTCTAAATCAGACATAGATTCATCTTTTTCAGTACCTGACTTATCTGTATTCACTATACAAGGCATCTCATTCTCATTGAATACTACATCCCTGCTAATAATCAATTTAACCCATTTTTCTCCTTTTAACCAAAGCCTAAACCCCTTAACTCCTTAAGGATAGCCTAAAAAGGCACACACCCAAATATTTTTAGGTAAGTGAGATCATGAGGTTTCCCTTTCCACAACTCTTCAGGAGTTTTGGATTGAATGGTACTAGAGGACATTTGTTTATCAAGTGTACTGCAGTAGCAACTGCTTCTCCCCAAAAACCCTTTGGAACCTCCTAACTGATAAGAAGACACTTGACTTTATTAATGATAGTCATGTTCATCCTCTCAACCACACCATTTTGCTGAGGGATGAATCTAACAGACCTATGCCTCTGAATGTCTTTATCTTTGCAGAAATTGTCAAATTTCTGATTACAGAATTCTAGCCCATTGTCAGTTTTAAGAATTTTTACTCTTCTATCAATTTGATTTTCAGTCGACCTTGGCTGGGTTACCTGCACGCCCGTGGGCAAGCGTTGGCCCATTTGGCAGGCTCTGGCAAAGCATGTAGTGGTAGCAGTTGACTCCAAGTGGGCAAAAGCCTAACCCCTCACCAAGATTACAGAGATAAACATTTGGAAGAATATGAGTTGCCGCTCTAGCATTTTTACTTCATCATATTTGACAGTGGAAACCAATTTGCATGGAATAAACTAATGCCTAGTGTAACGAGGTTGACATTCAAATCAAAATACGATCATCTAACAATATGTTTGTGATTATTTTTTACTACTTATAAGTTGATCGAACATTATTTTTATTCACACATTTCGTAAGATACTGAATAGTTAATACTGAAATGGCATAATAAATGAAGGTAAATCAGAGTTTGACCAAAGACACCCCATTGACCCTTCTCTTTTAGGGTACATTTGTTCAATTATGTTTAAAAGTAGATAAAATATGAGTCACAGTTATTGTATGAGGCTCATCATTTATATTTTGAGTATACAAATAGTAGTGAGTTTTGGTACTAATAAGCGCTTATAAACCCACACAAAAAGCTAATTTCCCTAAAACATACCAACAAAGACCTGACACCAATTTTCAAAAGTATAATCATCAATTCACAACATATTTGGTAGAGTTTTAAAAAAAAAAATCAAAAAAAATTCATAAAATAAAAAAAATAAGGGAACCCTGCTACCGTTTATATAGTATAGTTGCGGTGGCGGGAAACAAAACAAATAAAGAAAGAATAGAATAGAAGAAAAAAAACGCACTTTATTGCACCGAATCAAAGTTTGGTCGCAGTGCATGCTCTACTCCTCAAGCCAGTCAGAAGTCAGGAAGAGTACACGGACTCTACATCCCCTAAAGATTTTTTTTTTCTACACTCATTTTTAACTACATATTTAATAGAAACTGCAACTTTTCAACCACACATTTCATCATTTTTTTATCAAAATCTTCTAAAATACTACTTTTAAACTCCACTTAACAATGACAAGTTGCAGCCTAAAAACTCTGTCTCTTTATTCACGTGACAAACAACTCACTCTCTTTCTCTCCACGATTTCATCTTCAAGCTTATCTCTCGCACAACAAAACATATACATACAAACCCATATATATATAGTGAAAATGGGGAGATAGATTCGTATAAATTCTCTCTCTACAAGTAGCATGCTTCTATGTATGTTGATATTTGTAGGATAAATGTGAATATATAAGTGAAACGATTTTTTTTTTTACTTTGGTGGATCTAAGAAGGAAATTGCTAAATCTTGTAATCGAAGAAGAGTAATATTGTGTTAGATCATTATTTTCCAACTATTTCAACGCATTTGGTGTTTTTATGGTCGGCATTACTAAGGCCAACTCCAATGCAGCGCCATTTCACGCCAAATTTTGGAATATTGAACAGTGGTACGCCAAATTTGGCACAGCACTGTTCATTTGGTGTGAAAATGTCAAATTTTTTTATTCTATTTTTGTCCTTCATTTTATACTTGTCAAATTTGTTTTTCCTTACATATCCCTTGTCATACACTTTCATTATTTTATGATTTATTTTTAGTAATAAAAAAATTTTTAATTTTTTATTTATAAATTTGAGTAGTGATAGAATATTTAATTAAATAATTTTTGAAATCAATAAATTGTTGAAAATTAAAAAAATAAGGAAACAAAACACTATTCATTTGTTGCAATTTTTAAAGATCATAGTTGGAGATAGGTAAAAAAAAAATAGTGTGAAAATTGCACTATTTTGATATAAAAATTACACTATTTTAAAGATCATGGTTGAAGTTGTTCTAAACGGTTTAGAATCTGAATGATCACATATGAACTCTACTTTACAAAATGATTATTGCTATCACTCTTTTTCAACACAAAAATGTTGTTTCGGTTACGTGAATCGTGTGAGTCATCTAAAGACGAGAACGGGCCACAGATGGAAAGCACTAAACTCTAATAAATTGGAGTTTCTTAGAGATGAGTTGCTCTAATCGCACACAATTAAGAGAAATTACTGAAAACCTTTTAATTTTTCTCAACAATCAACAACTGAAATTGTATAGAAAAGGAAACGAGCATGATTGAGAGAAACTTAATGAAGCGCAATCCCTTTGCAAAAACTACTTTTATTCCCTCTCCCTCTCCCTGTGCGTCCATACTCTCAACTTTATTTGAAACATGATTTATGTTAAGCGTTAAAATTATTTTTTAAAATATTTATAAGTTATAAACTTTATGAAATATGTAGATAATATGTTGTGAATTTTACGAAATAATATATAAATAAAAAATATGTTTAATTAATTTAAGTTATATAAATTAAGCTTTGCCAAACGAGTTGTAAATACCGTAGCAAAGTTATAATGTTATAAATAATAAATTGAGTTTTATATTTCTATATTTTATTCTCTCTATTATTTAATGTCATATAGCACACAACTTTTAATTCTTAAACAATCAGAAGTTGATTTAGGCGTTTGACAAATTTTTGAAAAGTGATTATAAAATAATCTGACTCACCTAGGAGCATATTTTGAGAAATAGCAAAATGACGGATTTTCATATTCTGCTTTTAACTTTTTTATTTATATATTATTAAAATACCAATTTTTTCCTTAATTAATTATACTAATTCATTTAATACCCATTTTAGAAATCGAATTGATGTAAGTTGGATACATAAAAAATAATATAAATTTAATTAATTTTTGCACTATATGACTATAGTTTTATTTTGTAATTTTTATAAAATTTAAAATTTATTATGTGTTTGTTATTTTTATTTTAAAATAATAATAGTGAATGCATTGTCTTGTTAAAAAATGCTACATCCGTCCCATAAAAATAGACTCATTTATTTTTTCACACAGATTAAGAAATCTTATTTAATGTAATTAAAATTATAAATTTTTCACACACTTTTTCTATTATACCCACATTTAATATTAGTCATTAATGAATTTAATAAATTTAAATGTTCATTAAGTTACAATTGGAATACAAATGAAATTGAATTGCATTACATTGAAACAATAATGAAATCAATTGTTAACTTTCTTATTTGGGGGATAAGTGTTTCTAGACAATGTGGAATTTATTGACTACATACTTGAGTAAATGTGTGAATAAATTTATGTAATTTTCTATTATAATTGGAATATGTTAAGTTTATTTGGGTTGATAACAATGTAAATTAAATAAGGGGATATTAGGAAAAAGAAAAATTTAATACACTCTCTGTTGACCCCAAAAATGGCTGCCAACAGGATCCCCAGGCCTCCTCTTCCTACGTGTCGTTCTTTTCTTACTTGGACCGCCACGTGGTTTATTCAACCACGTAGATATTCCTAGGCCCGGGTGGGTAGGTAGTCAAGAATAAAGAGCAACACGCTATGAGAGAGGTAATGGCTTGAGGGCCTCTAATTCACAAACTCTCGGCTGGTTAAGACCCTTTTGAATTGTTAGAATAGAGGACTTGATATATGTGTAGTGAGAGTAATATTTTCAACATCCTTTTTCTGTGAGATGAGTTTGGTATTTATAGGCCAACTTTGTGAGAACGATCCCCCTCGATGTGCGACACGTGGCTCCATCTGAGGGGTTCTTAAATCACATCTTTGACGTCACGTCGTTAGTATTAATGGGAAAGGCACTTTCAGCCGCAAACTAAAGGGCTATGATCGTGACAAGCCGTAATGGCAGGCTGTCCCATCAATCTCTTTAAAGATTGAGTTGTCAGTTTGGCAGAGAGGCTTTCTCAGCACGCAACTGGGGTCGGCTAACCAATCTGCCTGGCGCCTGGAGACTCGGGAATCTGCTTCCCTCGCCCCTAGACGCCTCGGAGCAGGGTTAGGATCGAACGCCTCGGAGCAAGGTTAGGGTCGGACCAAAATGCCCCTGCTAATGCCTGCGTGGCACTGTGGACTGCCAGATGGGATTGGTGCGTAACAATAGTCCCCCAAGTTCAGAATTTGTCATTTATGTGGGATGCTGGACTTGGATGTTTGTTTTGAAGTTTGAGGTAGGGAATTAAGTCCCACAAGGCCCGGGACGTTCATTTATGTGGGTGGTGGGCCTTGAAACTGTTGGTGGTTTTGGTTTGGTGTGCTGTAGGGTATGGGCCGAGTCCCAAGTTGGGAGAGGCGGAGAGGCCGAGTCCCAAGTTTGGGAGAGACGAAGAGGCCGAGTCCCAAGTTTGGGAGAGGTGAAGAGGCCGAGTCCCAAGTTTGGGAGAGGCGAAGAGACTGAGTCCCAAGTTTGGGAGAGGCGGAGAGGTCGAGTCCCAAGTTTGGGAGAGACGGAGAGGCCGAGTCCCAAGTTTGGGAGAGGCGCAGAGACCGAGTCCCAAGTTTGGGAGAGGCGGAGAGGCCGAGTCCCAAGCTTGGGAGAGGCGAAGAGGTCGAGTCCCAAGCTTGGGAGAGGCGAAGAGGCCGAGTCCCAAACTTGGGAAAGGCGAAGAGGCCGAGTCCCAAGTTTGGGAGAGGTGAATCCGTCGAGTCCCAAATTTGGGAGAGGTGAAGAGGCCGAGTCCCAAGTTTGGGAGGCGAATAGGCCGAGTCCTAAGTTTGGGAGAGGCCGAGTCCCAAGTTTGGGAGAGGCGAAGCCGCCGAGTCCCAAACTTGGGAGAGGCGAAGAGGTCGAGTCCCAAACTTGAGAGAGGCGAAGAGGCCGAGTCCTAAACTTAGGAGAGGCGAAGAGGTCGAGTCCCAAGTTTGGGAGAGGTGAATCCGCCGAGTCCCAAACTTGGGAGAGGCGAAGCCGCCGAGTCCCAAACTTGAGAGAGGCGAAGAGGCCGAGTCCCAAACTTGGGAGAGGCGAAGAGGCCGAGTCCCAAGTTTGGGAGGCGAATAGGCCGAGTCCAGAGGCCTGCAGCGGGCCAATTAATGGTTGAAGCCACGGGTCATAGATTGATTGGGTAAACTGACGTACGTCTCTTTGGGTATGGTGAAAAGACGGCAGCGGATAATGATGGTGTTTAATTATGGGGGCGTTGGTGGTATCGAAAAGGCACGCGCGCGTGGCGAGCACGCCCGCATCGTAGGCGTTCATTCAAATGGTTGCTTGCGCCTTTTCGGATTCAAAGGCAGAGATGGCCTGATGGCATCAGACGGTGCGGATGGATCTCTGGTCGATCCAACGGTGTGGAATCATCCATATTTGCCTATAAGTAAGTGTGGGGGGTTATGATTTTTCATTTCACTATTTGAGAGAGTTGCATTGTGTTTGTAGACTTCAGGCGAGAGAGTTGCAGTGTGTTTGTAGGCTTCAGGTGATATTTGCCGGCGTTTGTTCCCATCTCCGTTTCCGGCGAAGATTTAGGTTTTAGGTAAACCCTTCACCTAGAGTCCCTTTATTTACTGAATTTCTTTTAATTTTAACAATGTCTGTGAACTTCGGTGAAAACGAGGCTTCTGGTCGTGTTGAGAACGAGGGGTCCCGACCCGTCTCACCCGAAATGGCCGAGGCACTACCTCTGCGAGGCGTCTGTGGATCGACAGGCGAGGCGATGGACGTATCCTCACTGTCTAGGGTAGTGGAGGGAACAGACCCGTTCGTGGCCGACCCAATTAGGTGGACCGCGATGGATGTCCATTCGATCATGGTGGAAGGGGACCTGGTGTCGTTGAGGGAGCAGTACCGGGTACTTGGAGATATTGAACTTATACTCCCGGGGGCAAACGAGCGGGCCTGTGTTCTGAGGAGGGGTTGCACTGCCTTGCACCTCAATGCTTTCGTGGGAAGCTTGCGACTGCCCCTGCACCCCTTCTTCCGACGGATTCTACGGGCTTATGGGCTGGCTCCGACTCAGGTAGCTCCGAACGGATGGAGTCAGATGGCGGGGAGCATGTACCTGTGGTTCAGGCACTCTCTAGGGTTGGAGATGCCTCTCCACGTGTTCCAAACCCTATACCAGCCACGGAAGCTACCGAGGAAGAAGGACAAAGAGGAGGAGGTTGGCTGGTACTACTTCTGTCCATGGGGAGCACATAAGCCCCTTGTGATGGACTGCCCCTCCTCCATCAAACAGTGGAAAGAGTCCTGGTTCTGGGTGACGGGTAATTGGCAGAGGGTAACAGATGACCCAGAGCCGGACTTGGATGTATCCAGTTTTTACGGAATAGCCAGTGAGTGGGGGATACGGACGTGATTGTTTTCGAAGCGGTTGAAGATAGATTCTAATTTGTTTTTGGTTTACTTTTCAGGATTGCTGCCCCGTTGTGAGTTGTCCGAGGAGTTGGTTGACGTGCTTCAATCCATCTACCAGTCGCCTCCGTCGAATAGGAGATACAGTTTTCTTTTAAACCGGCAACGGTGTTTGAGTGAGTTGGGTTTAATGGCCTCGAAAGGTAATGTTCTGACATTCTTGTTTGATTCGGGTCTTGTTTAGTACTTTGGTGACATTAAGATCTCTTTGTTGTTGCAGCTGAAACAGAACAAGGCAAGCGCCCGAGGCCAACCTTGGCCCGTCTGTCGAAGCAAAAACCAAGGGCTCTGGCTGCCGGGTCCAAGGAGGAGGCCAGGCAGAAGAAGGTCATTGAGGACCTGAGCCATGAGGGGAACAAGGGAGACACCGAGGCCTCGAGGGCGAGGGAGGCCGATGACGAGGGTGTCCCGGAGCGTGAGGAGCCTTTATCGAGGAAAAGGAAACTCACAGCCACCTCGGCCGAACCCTCACAGGCAAAGAGGAAAGCTGCGGAGGTAGTCGAGGATCCGGTCTGCACCGTTCCTCCGGGTCAACGCACGCTGGCGGTGAACACCGCGGGGGAGGTAGTCCTGGAGGGGCCACCGAAGTCCCAGGATGCGGGAGGCACTGAAGGGGGGCCGTACGACTTTAGGAAGAAGTTGAGGGAGCTGATTGGCGGCTCCGGGTCGAAGATCCCTGAAGAATCGCTTCGGGACTTACCCTTTTTTCCTTCGCTGGGGGCCCAGGCCATGAAGAAGTACTTCACCCCCAAGTGGGAGGAGTTCAGCTCGCATGGGGACCTGGGGGACGTCTTGGAGGCCAGCCTGGCGTCGGCCATCAGGGCCTCGGCTATGCAAATGAAGGTGCTCGGCGAGTTTCGGACGCGGATGAAGGAGCAAAAGAAACTTAGCGCCGAGGCCTTAAAAAACGATAAGGAGCATCAGCGGGCCCTGGAAGGTCTGCAGACCGCGTTGGACAGCGCCCGTGTGGCCTATGAGCAACTAGAGGCTGACCTGAAGGAGTCTGACTCTAATGTTCTACAGCTGACGAGGCAGCTGGACAATGCCAACGCGGCTCAGAGGGTGGCAGCCGAGGCCCTGGAGGCGGCCAATAAGGAGAAAAGGTGGCTTCTGGATGAGGCCCGGTCCCGTGAGGAGGAGCAACAGAATCTGAGGAGGAATGTGGCCTCCTTGGAGTCTGAGGTGGCACGGCTGGTGGCCGAGAAGGGCGACTTGGAGGCGAAGCTGGAGAACGCGGAGGCCGACTTTGTGGCCAATTTTCATAATACGGAGGCCTATACCAATTTCTCCGACTACTTTGCCAGAGTTGGGCACCAGGAGGTTATTGCTGCCCTCCGAGCGGAATACCTAGATTTGAATGTTGAATCCTTGGCAGCCAAGTTCCCCGCGCCCGATTTTGGTGGCGAGGAGGATAGTTGAAACTTGTAATAGATAGGGCTTTTTGTAATGAAACTTGTTGCGAGGCTTATTGTCTTGTGTTTATTTATGGAGATTATGCTTTAAACGATGTACCTTGTTCTTTTGCCGATTGATAGCATACTTAGTATAAGCGGACCGACTAAGTAATCCAAAAAGGATCGGTTAGATCAAAATGTTGTAAAATGAACAAACAAGATGACCCGCTTCTGTTCTATTGATAACACACTAATTATAAAAAGGGGTCAGCCAGATCAAAATCTTGTAAAATGAACAAAGAAGATGACCCACTTATGTCCTATTGATAACACTAATTACAAAAAAGGGGTCGGCCAGATCAAAATGTTGTAAAATGAACAAACAAGATGGCCCGCTTCTGACCTATTGATAATATCGACGTAAATGTTCCGCGTTCCATACATGGGGTTGCCGTGTGCTACATAAGTCCTCAAGACCATAGGTGACGGGTCGTGTTTCGCTGATAACTCGGTAGGGACCCTCCCAGTTGGGGCCTAGGGTCCCAACGCCCGGTTCTTTGGAGGACAAGAACACTCTTCTCAAGACAAGATCCCCGAGTCGGAATGACCGCTTTTTCACCTTTTTATTGAAGTATTTTTCCATCTTTCTTTGGTAAGAGGCCAGTCGGGCTTGGGAATCGCCCCTTTTTTTGCCGATTAGGTCAAGGCTTGTCCTCATTGCATCGTCGTTAGTTTGTTCGTTGAACATTAGCTGACGGGGAGAGGGTATGCCGCTTTCGACCGGACACACAGCTTCGAACCCGTAAGCCATGGAGAATGGGGTCTCCCCGGTAGGGGTTCTAGCTGTGGTTCTGATAGCCCAAAGAACGTGAGGAAGCTCATCGACCCACGCCCCTTTGGAGGCCTCAAGCTTTCGTTTGAGTGTGTACTTGATGGTTTTGTTAACTGCTTCGACTTGGCCATTAGCCTGAGGGTGGTGGAGGCTCGAGAAGTGCTTCGCGATTTCCAATTCTTCGCACAAATTCTTGACCCTCTTGTTGTCAAACTGCCTCCCATTATCCGAAACCAGGGAATGGGGGATTCCGAACCTGCAAATGATGTTCTTCCATAAGAATTTGGAAGTGTTTGCCTCAGTGATTTTTGCCATTGGCTCCGCCTCCACCCATTTTGTGAAATAGTCGATGGCGACTAGGGCATGGCAAGCATTTCCTCTCCCCCTAGGCATTGGGCCTATGAAATCTATTTTCCACTTGGCGAAAGGCCAAGGGCTAGATACGGTAGTAAGCTCCTGGTGGGGCTGCCTCGGGATTGTGGCGAAGCGTTGGCATTTGTCGCATTTTCTCACATGAAGCATGGCGTCTTTCCTCAAGGTGGGCCAGAAGTACCCCTGCTTGAGGATCTTTTGAGCTAGGGTCATCCCACCGGTGTGGTTGCCACATATTCCTTTGTGGATTTCTCTGAGGATATATCCCGTCTCGTTGGTGCTTACGCATCTGAGGAGGGGTAATGAATAACCTCGTTTGTATAGAATGTCATCCGAGAGTAGGAAGTGCGCTGATTGTCTTCGCAATTTTCTCGCCTCCGATGCGTTGTCGGGGAGGGTATGATTTTTGAGAAAGGCAATGATAGGGTCCATCCATGTGGGGCCTTCTTCAATCGACATCATCTCCTCAACATCGTAGATGGAAGGTTGGATGAGGCGTTCGATCGGGACCATTTTGAGGAGCTCTTAATCTTTGCTGCTGGCCAGTTTGGACAGTGTATCTGCGCTGGAGTTGTCGGCTCGGGGCACGTGGACCAACTCAAATTTATCAAAGTGGAGAATAAGATTCCTTACCAACTTGAGATATGCGGCCATCCCTTTCTCCCTGGCAACGAAGCTCCCGTTTACCTGGCTCACAACAAGTTGGGAGTCGCTTGCCGCTGAGAGTCTCTGAACCTTCATCTCGATGGCGAGGCGGATGCCTGCCAGGAGTGCCTCATATTCTGCGACATTGTTTGAGGCTTTGAAGTCGAATCTGATGGCGCAGTTTAACCTGTGTCCCTCTGGGCTTATAAGGACTAGTCTGGCTCCCGATCCCATGTCTCCCGAGGATCCATCCACGAATAGGCACCACGTGGGTGGTTCACCCAATGTCATAGGGTCGTCTACATCGGGAGGGTTGGTAAATTCTGCCACAAAGTCGGCCAGGGCCTGTCCCTTGACTGTCGTCCTTCCCTTATAAATAATGTCGAATTGGCTGAGCTCAACGGCCCACTTTAGCAGTCTTCCCGAGGCCTCTGGCTTTTGCAAGACCTGCCTTAATGGGAAGTTGGTGAGGACATGGATGCTGTGTGCCAAGAAGTATGGCCTCAACTTTCTCGAGGCTGTGATTAATGATAGCGCCAATTTTTCCATATCCGGGTAGCACGTCTCTGTCCCCAACAGGGCTTTACTCACGTAGTAGACGGGCAGTTGGTGTTCTTCCTCTCGTATCAGGACCGAACTTACTGATTCTTCAGAGACGGTAAGATATAACAGCAGGGGCTCGCCAGCTTTTGGTTTGGAAAACAGAGGCGCGCGGCCGAGGTGTTCCTTCAAGGCCTGGAATGCGCTTTCACATTCTGTCGTCCACTCAAATCTGGCGCCTCCTTTCAAGATTTTGAAGAAAGGGATGCACTTATCAGTTGCTTTAGAGACAAACCTGCTGAGGGCTGCCATTCTCCCCGTAAGGCATTGCACATCCTTAGGCTTTCTTGGCAAACTCATTTCGACTAATGCCTTGATCTTTTCGGGATTGGCTTCGATTCCTCTTTGGTTGACCAAGTACCCCAAGAACTTACCCGAGGCCACTCCAAACGTGCACTTCAAGGGATTCAGCCTCATCCTATATGCTCGAAGAATTCAGAATGCTTCGTCAAGGTGGCGAATGTGGTCCTCTGCTTTAAGGCTTTTGACCAACATGTCATCGACATATACCTCCATAGTTGCACCAAGTTGGGAAGCGAACATCTTATTAATAAGCCTCTGGTAAGTGGCCCCGACGTTTTTCAGGCCGAAGGGCATGACCTTGTAGCAGTAGAGGCCTTTGTCCGTTACGAACGACGTATGCTCCTCATCCGGTGGATACATCGGAATTTGATTGTATCCCGAGTAAGCATCCATAAAACTTAGGAGCTCGTGTCCTGCCGTGGCGTCGACCAGCTGATCAATCCGAGGCAGTGGAAAACTGTCTTTGGGGCAGGCTTGGTTGAGGTTAGAGAAGTCTATGCAGGTTCTCATTTTTCTATTTGACTTCTTAACCAACACTGGGTTGGATACCCACTTCGGATATCTGGCCTCTCGTATAAAGTTGCTTTGTAGGAGTATGTCTACTTCTTCTTTCAGGGCCTCGTACTTTTCAGCATTTAGTGGCCTTCTTTTCTGCCTGTGGGAGGGGAACTTAGGGTCGATATTGAGGCGATGGCAACTTATCTTTACGTCGATCTCCACCATATCTTCGTGTTTCCACGCGAAGACATCCAAATTTTCCTGAAGGAACCCTTTTAGGGCTTCCTTGGGCTCTTCAGGGAGGTCATTCCCTATCTGAAGCTTCCTCGTTGGGTCGCCTCCATCTGCTTGAAAATGTTCTAGTTCTCCGCTTTCCGCGGCTTGGGAATCGGCCCCCATTATTCTTGGATCAATGTCATCGGGGGTTGCCGCTTCCTCCATCGTAACATCCCCCGGCTCTTCCATCTTTGTTTCTTTCATCTCTGCATCCAGCAGAGTCATGTTAACCTCTTTCTTTTCTGCTTTCCTTAAGGCATTTCGGTAACACTTCTTTGCCTCGGGTTGATTGCCTCGCACTGTCGCTATACCTCCTTCGGTGGGAAATTTTATGCAGAGGTGGTGGATGGAAGTTACTGCCCAAAGTTCCTTCAAGGCTGGTCGGCCCAATACTCCGTGATAAGCCGACCTCCTGTCTACCACCAGGAACTCCATGAAAGTATGGGACGCGAGGGGCTCTTCTCCCATGCTGACGGGGAGACGCACTATCCCTTTCGGGGTCACGCAATCCCCGGTGAACCCATAGAGGGGCTCAGTCGATGGCTCCAGTTGTACATCCACGTTCATTTGCTCATAAGTGCTTAGGAAGATGACATTAACGGTACTGCCGTTGTCAACCAGCATTCTCCCCAGTCCATTCCGAGCCACCACTGCTCTTACAACCAAGGCATCGCAGTGGGGGTAATGTACGCCCTTCATATCTTCCTCCGTGAATGTGATAGGGTCGGCCCTTTTTGACCCTGAGGGCCTGCTATTGATGAGCCAATTAGTCATCTGGATCCCTTCGGCCTCTTTGGCATAGCTTTTTTGGGCGTTCCGTGTCTACCCACCAATATAAGGTCCTCCGTGGATGGTGTCAATCTCTCGAATCGGAGCCTTTTCCGGTCCTTTGATCAGACGGGGCTCAGGGTTGCGCTCTATCCGAGGTTGTCTGGCAGGGCTTCTAGAACTGCGCCTCGATCGATGCTCATGACCCGGAGGCCTCCTATCCCATTGCTGGGAGCGCCTATCCTGAAAGTTGGTTCCACGTCCTCTTGCCGGGGCCTGATGTCCTCGCCTGGCGTTCATTCCGTGCCTGGGCCCCGGGTTCACCGTTCTCCTATTGGCAAGTTCTTCCACCTCTCGGCATTCGTCCGTGCTGTGCCCGTAGCTTCAGTGAACACAGCAGTACTTCGGCTGGGTACCCTGAGGGAGAGGAATTACTGGAGGCGTGCTGGTTTCTGCCTCATAATAGGTGGACGGGGGCGTGCCATAGTTGTAAAGACTGACCGCGGGAACCGAGGGCATGGGAGCCGTGTAAGGGGGGAGCAGGCCTTCTTGTGCAGAGGCTACAAAACTCATCCCGACATTTGGGTCGGATGGGTAGTTTCTCCGTCGCGGATTATGTTTGGGAGCAGCCCTGTTAGGATTTTGAATATATCCAGCTCTTGAAGTTGGGTTGGCTCCCAACCCGCCTCAGTTTCTGTGGAGAATCATATTCTCGTTGGTAATCTCTTCAGTTATCATTTCCAACAGTTGATCAAAGGTGGCCGGGTTCTTGTTGCGGACATCCCTCCAGAACGGATGGTTCATGTCTAGTCCTGCTTTTAGGGCAGACAAGGCCTCAGCATCTGTTATTCTTTGATAGAACAACATTTCTTCATTGAAGCGGCCCAGGTAACTTTGCAACGGCTCGCTTGGGGCCTGCCTCACATCGTGGAGGTGTTGTACCGGGGCTGTTGCGGGCTTTTGAGATGAGAAGTAGTTTATGAAAGTCTTTTTCAGCTTTGGCCAGCTGGAAATGCTCCCTGCGACGAGCTTGTTATACCACCTCTTCACCCCTCCTGACAAGGTCAGGTGGAAGGCCCTGCATTTCAAGGCCGGGGTGGCTCCTCGGAGGCACATCTCCGTTTTGTATGTGTTCATGTGATCCAACGGATCACCCCTGCCTGTGTAAGGGGTAATCTTGGGTACGCGGAACTCGTGGAGGATGGATGCATTCCTAATCCCGGCTGAAAAAGGAAGGTTCTCGTCATCGTCATCCACTTCAAATGATCTCGTAGGCCTCGGGTATTCCACCCCGACGTTCACTTCTAGAGGTAATAGGGCGTGGCCTTGGGCTTGCTGTCCGCCTCCATAGTTCTGCTGTGGCTGCATGGTTGGCTGGGGTACGTGTGGCTGGTAGTCCGATTCTCCTCTAGCCTCGGCTTCTCTCGCCCTCCTTTCCCGCCTATTTCTAGGGAGACTTTGGGGTAGCTCCCTTCTTTGTGGGCTTTCCTGTGGCCATCTCCTACTCCCCTGTTCGCCTATCCTTTCAAACATACTGGCGGACATCGTGGGCTGGGGTCTCCTTTCTGAAGCTGCGGCTTTGTCTCCCCCCTCGTTGGTTCTGGCATGAGAGGTCTCTCCCCCGGCTTGCTGGTCACGGAGGTGCCTGCTGTTCACTTCCTGTTCTTCTTCAGGGTCGTCTGGATCAGACCCTTGAGGGCGGTTCTCCCCCCTTGCATGCATCATCTGGATGTACCCCTGCATTTGTGCGTGGTGCTGAGCCAGCTGCCTCATGCTGGCGGCCATCGTTCTCATTTCTCGTTCAAGGTTCGTGGGAGGTCTCCTTCCTCGCCTCCTCCGGGGAGCTTCTTCAGCCCTGACCTCGTCGTTTGCTACGGGCCTCGTTCTCTTTGGGTTCTCTTATTCGTCGCTTCTACTCATTTTGTGGGTCGGCTGATCCCTTGTTCAGGAAAATTCTTTTGCTCAAGGAAAAAGGAGCTTTTTGTCGCGTTTCTCACAGACGGCGCCAATCTGTTGACCCCCAAAAATGGCTGCCAACAGGATCTCCAAGCCTCCTCTTCCTACGTGTCGTTCTTTTCTTACTTGGACCGCCACGTGGTTTATTCAACCACGTAGATATTCCTAGGCCTGGGTGGGTAGGTAGTCAAGAATAAAGAGCAACACGCTATGAGAGAGGTAATGGCTTGAGGGCCTCTAATTCACAAACTCTCGGGTGGTTAAGACCCTTTTGAATTGTTAGAATAGAGGACTTGATATATGTGTAGTGAGAGTAATATTTTCAACATCCTTTTTCTGTGAGATGAGTTTGGTATTTATAGGCCAACTTTGTGAGAACGATCCCCCTCGATGTGCGACACGTGGCTCCATCTGAGGGGTTCTTAAGTCACATCTTTGACGTCACGTCGTTAATATTAATGGGAAAGGCACTTTCAGCTGCAAACTAAAGGGCTATGATCGTGACAAGCCGTAATGGCAGGCTGTCCCATCAATCTCTTTAAAGATTGAGTTGTCAGTTTGGCAGAGAGGCTTTCTCATCGCGCAACTGGGGTCGGCTAACCAATCTGCCTGGCGCCTGGAAACTCGGGAATCTGCTTCCCTCGCCCCTAGACGCCTCGGAACAGGGTTAGGGTCGGACGCCTCGGAGCAAGGTTAGGGTCGGACCAAAATGCCCCTGCTAATGCCTGCGTGGCACTGTGGACTGCCAGATGGGATTGGTGCGTAACACTCTCTATAAAGTAAGTGGCCTATAATTTGGGACAAATAAATAAGGAAAACAAACATATCTTTGTGGGATAGAGGGAGTATTTGACTAGGAAAAAAAATAGATTTTATCACTCGTGATAATAATAATAATACAAAATAACATTATTATAATCAATATTATTTTTAGTAATTTAATACCGTTACAGCAATAAATCACTTTTAGTTACCAAACGCTCAAATACTGCTTTTGAAACTTACAGTAATTTTAAAATAAGAGTTTACTAAATACTTATATGATTCTTCCCGCAGCTGATTCTTTCTGTATTACATATGTTTGTGCATGTTTAAATTATGACTTTAGCTAGTCAAATTAGTAAAATATAATTCTTATCCACACATTTCATAGGACTCACAACTTACAATTCATTTTTTATCTACGTATGGAGAAGTATACTAGCTGCCCAACCTCTCTTGAAAGATGGCTGCAGATTCCGTGTTGGAAGTGGCACAACTACTAGAATTTGGCGCGACCCTTGGCTACCTAACCCAAACCATGGTTTCGTGACATCAGACCCGGTCCCAAGCGCTGAGGAAGCAACAGTAAATCAGCTGTTTATACCAGGTGAAGATAAATGGGACTCTGATATTATTGTTGATCTCTTCAGCGAGGAAAAACAAAGACAAATATTGAAAATCCCCTTGAGCTCGTGTGGAGGAGATGATCGGATTTATTGGATCCACGATAAGAAAGGACTCTATTCGGTTCAAAGTGGTTATAAGAGGCTGCTACTGGAATCATACCAGAATTATTCGAACACCGCAGATAGGTTTTGGCACACTATATAGAACCTTAAAATCCCAGCAAAGGTGCGCAACTTCCTCTGGCGGGCATCGCAACAAGTTCTTCCTATAGCAGACCACTTAAGGGCCAAAAGAGTGGAAATTGATAAACACTGTCCAGTATGTCTACAGCACGACGAATCCATTTTGCATATCTTGGTTCATTGCGTGTTCGCCCAAAGAGTTTGGGATGCAATGGGGATCAGTTCCTCTATTTCCTCGGCAGATCTTTTCAAAGATTGGTTGAACATTGTGCTAAGAAATCATAAACAAGACCAAGATCTCATTGGTATGACTTGTTGGGCCATTTGGACGAATCGAAATGAAGTGGTTTGGCAATCTCGTATATATTCTGTGTTGAAGGTCGTGGCAAATACAAAATCCTTTCTTCACCAGTGGCATGAAGTCCACCAACCAGCAACAACACTGCACCAAAATACATAGACGCTGGGTTCTGCTAAATGGTATCTTCCTCCATCAGGTTCATTAAAAATCAATACTGACGCTGCAATTTTTGAGAACCAGGGAAGATCCGGAATTGGACTTGTGATACGTGATGACATGGGCTTCTTTGTTGCGGCTAAAATTGCTCCAGTTAGGGAAATTACCGATCCATTAATTGCTGAAGTTTTGGGAGTTCGAGAGGCTTTATCTTGGCTAAAAGATCGATTTCCCAAGGTCCAAATCATCGAAATGGATGCTCTTTTAGTCTACAATGCTCTCCAGCATAATGAAGTTGATAATTCATATTTCGGTCTGCTTATTGAAGAATGTCGACTCCTCTCAAGTGATATGCCAAATATTAAATTTAATTGGGTGAGGAAATCAGCCAACCAAGTAGCACACACACTAGCTAAGGCTGCTAGTTCTTCTCACGATACTTTAGAATGATCTTATTTTCCGCCTTTGTTTCTCTCGACTATACTTCTTGCCGATTTGAATAATGAATAAATTTATTTTCTTCAAAAAAAATAATAATAATAATATAAGCATTTAAAAAATAATTTTAACACTACTAAACATACATTGAATAAATAATAAATAGCAAGACCTCTAACACAGATAGAGTGTTTCGTCTTCGGGACTTTTTCCTTAACATAACAAATAAATAATAAATAGCACTATTTAAAAATAATATCACCTAAATTAGTGATATAGTACCACTTGTCATAAATAACGTTTCTATGTAGTAATGATTGGAGCTATATTTTAGGGGATTAATTATAGGCTACAACCAATTAGTTGGTAATTCACGGTTATCTATCGTAATTCCATTAATTAGATTGAGGTTTTCTTTTTACTTATTTTCTACAATAAAAAATTATTGATTTTAAAAATTACTTATTATTATCATAAGTTAAAGTAACGTTATTAGTTAAACATACATTTAGTAGTGTAGTGTAAAACGAGCCATACTTAATACTTTTGGAGTCGTCCGTAAAGAAATAAGTTTGAAATATTTTTTCCTTTTTATTATTATTATATTATTAAATAAGATACTAAAGTGGCACAATAAATGACGATAAATCAGTGTTTGACCGAAGACACCCGGGACCCCAATTTCTAAGGGCACAATCGTCAATCCACTTTATTTTCACATTGTAAAACTCTCTCTCTCTCTCTGCATTCACATGACAAACAACTCAGTGACTCACCCTCTCTTTCTCTCTCTAAAACTCCATCTCTCTTTCAGCGAGTGAGTGTCCATTCATTCACCAGTCTCCACTATTCCATCTTGAAGCTTATCTCTCACACATTAGAATATATACATACAGACCTATATATATATTTAGAGAGAGGGATTCGTACAGATTCTCTCTCTAAATATACAAGTGGCATGCTTCTATGTATGTTGATATTTGCGAGATAAATATGTATGTAGAAGCGAAACGCTTTTGTTAGTTTGGTATTGTATATGCATTTATAGAAAAAGAAATTGGTGGATCTCAGGAGGAAATTGCTAAGCGTACAGTTTTCGGAGCCTTCACTTGGTTTATTCTTGTAATTCAAGTAGAGAAACAGTGCGTTAGATCATCATTTTCCAACTATTTCACGGGGTGTGGTGTTTTTATCATCGGCATTGCTGAACTTCTTCGAGCTGGCTTTTGGGGTTTTTAGACTGTACTAAATAAGGTATTTTTTTTTTCGATCTGGAATAAGGAATAATTACTTATTTCTTTCCTTTTTTGTCCAAGGAAAATTATCTACATTGGCACGAATATTGTAATCAATAATCTGTTATTGATTTTGAGAAGGGGGAGAATCTAAAAGCAATTTGGTTATTAAAACTACTTTTGATGGAGAGTTGAAGAAAATATTGTTCTTTTTGTGAGGGTCTCTTTCAGAACAAAGGAATCCAAAGGGCTAAAAAGTGCTTCTCCGACTCTGCTGCTTTGCAACGGTTCAAAGCTTCTCGTCTCTGCTTGCTTTACTATTCAAGACAAGAAATATGGATCTTTTGATACACAGTTTACCGTTTGTGAACGAATGCAGAATCAGATTCTTGGCAAATATATCAATTGTTGAAGTCCGTGAGATGTAATTGTGAAGCCTGTTTTTGGGTTACTATTAAAGTGAACAAATTTGGGAAATCTTTATACTTTAGTAATGCTCTCTTACTTATTTTGGATCCAAGTATAATAAACACTTTCCTGGTTGACTTTGGTTTGTATCTGCCAATTCAGATTGATAGACATTTCACTGATTCTCGCTGATTCTTTAATACTGTGAAGCATCGAATGGGACTTCTTGGAAGTCTCACGGTGCTTCTTCTCACGATATTGTTGTTCTGCTCTCTGAGGGTAGTCACATCTCAATCTAATTCGACAGGGGATGCTCGGGCACTAGATGCACTCCTCCAAGACTATGCTTATCAGGCATTTGTTCGCCCTAGGACCGGTATTGTTTATGACGGAGTTGTACCCTCTAATTTGACGGGGATTAAGGTTTCAGCGATGAGACTGAGGAGTGGTAGCTTAAGGATACATGGAGTTAGTGCGTACAAAGAGTTTGAGATTCCTAAGGGCGTAGTCGAGCATCCTTATGTTGAGAGGCTTGTTTTGGTTTACCAAAACTTGGGCAATCGGTCCATAGTGTACTATCCCCTGTCAGGTTACATGTATTTAGCTCCTGTATTGGGTCTTCTAGCTTATGATGCTTCTGACCTGATGGCTAAAAACTTGCCTGAGCTTGATATTCGTGCATCCGGTCAGCCTATATCGATAAAGTTTTCAGATATGAATCCACTGCCAGAAGGGCCGGTTCCTAGGTGTGTTTCGATTGATTTAAATGGTGTGGTCAATTTCAGTAATGTATCTCCAGACAACACGTGTACAACATTCCAACAGGGGCATTTCTCTATTGTAATTGAATCAATTGCTCCTCCTCCAGTGTCTATATCTCCTACACCGGTGTCTCCATTGCCAAGTGGCAAAGGCAAGAAGAACAATTCAAAGGTCTGGATTATCGTTGGGTCAGTGCTAGGAGGATCGGCATTGTTGGTTATGTTAGGACTTTTAGTACTCTGGGCAAGCAAGTACAAGAAGACAAAGAAAATGCAGCATATGGAGAGGGCTGCAGAGGTTGGGGAGTCCTTGCAAGTGACGAGGGTTGGAAGCACTAAGGCACCAGCAGCCACAGGGACGAGGACGCAACCAACCATCGAGACTGAGTATGTGCCTTAATTTGTTCATCCACATAAGTTGGCCTCTACGATTCATATTCATGCCCTTGGATATTCTTCCAATTGCACCTATTTTTCTTGGTGTCAGTACATTGTTTTGTTCATTACCTTGGTAGGTTGCAGGTTGTGATGTGAGGAATTTAGGGTTATTAGTGTAAATAATAATCTGTAACTTCTCACAACAACCATCCATAGTTTGATGATTTGTTGTGTGCAATTAGATTGTTACCAGAGTGATTCTTGATTATATATCTGTTGATGAATTTTGATGTTCCATTTACAATTAATAAAAATTTCAATGGCCCTTTTTCTCTTTCTAGGCTGTTCTTGATATTAGATTGTCTTGTGTCTGTCTTTATTCTTTTGGCTAGTCAATGATGACTGACTGACTTTAGTTTTAAGTGCCTTCAAAGTTTCTTTTGTGGAGTAATTGGAGGGGTAATCTTCTGTTCACTTATGTCGTGTACCATCACATAATTGATAGTTCATGGTTCTACACTCATTATTTTTACCAATTATATAGTGTCACTTCAGCATGGACATTATAAATAAGTAGGAGATCAATCCCCATAATTGTATAGCTACAGTTTTCAATTTGCTGGGTAGCATGTTAATGTTCCAATACAATGTGATTTATTTTTCACGATCTTATAAATTGTGAGTTTTACAAAAATTGTGAATAAAAAATATATATGATCAGTTGTATATCAACTTAAATTATAATTTAAGCTTAGCTAAACAAGATAGTCAAAAGCTCAAGAAACATTAAGAGCATGTTCGGTGTAGTTTTTTTAGAAAAAAATTGAGTTTTTTTGAGTACTCTATTAATTTTTCAAATTTTTTTATAGTGTAAAAATATTGAAAAATAGAAAATTATAGAGAAAAAAAATGGCTATCGAATATGCCATATAGTGGGTGATAGCATATGTGTAAAGACGAGATGGATCAGGCTGGGCCCAAGAGCCAGATACTAGACGACCTGCTTCTTTAGAGGGACCAAACCGTAGCCAAACAAGGGACAACTGTCCTGATCCACCTTTACACTCCCGAATGGTGGATGCATGTGGCTGTGTGTAGCAAACTGCTTACTCAATGGCAATACATAATTGAATACACGTTCTAGCAAAGGAATCCTGTCTTCTAAGCTTTTTTGATAAAGACAGGCTAAAATATCATTTCTTCCTTTTATTTATTTTTTGATCGGAATCATTTCTTCCTTTTATTAGTTGACAATGGAGTGGCTTATCCTGTGCTTGTCGTGCCACCACACAAGTAATTACAAAAGACAAATTCAAATATTATAACATAAGTCTTTATTTAATGATCAATAAACATGAGTTCCACTAAATCAGATAGCCTTTATAGTACCAACTACCAAATAGAGAATAAATATTATAAATGAAATATAAATTCTCTACTAAAGAACTGACTTATTTATATATTGGCAAAAGACAACTTGTTTTCAAGTGCCCACCAATGCTGTTACAACTAACCATTAGTGCTACAACTTGTACATTTATAAAATGATCATTTAGAAATCAATTTGCAATCAATAAAAGCATTTACTACCCATCAAACAGCCTCAAACAACATTGATTTTTATGTGGCCCCAAGCAAGAAGACTACATCTTTCTACTATTTATGCAAACAATCTAAATGCATGGATATCAAAACATTCTTGTATTCAGTTATCCCCACCCCCAACCACAAGTCCCCCAAATTTTATTTTTCGAATATCCAAACCCCAACCACAAGTCCCCAACATTTTGTTCATTCATGACATCACCATTAGATTCATATATATATATATATAATCCACAACTTTTCATTTGAAGATCATGCTAAAACAGAAGAAGTTACTACCACACCGTAGATTATTGACGAACTTACAAATATATAATATGATAATGAAATCCAAGCTTCGATAGTCCTTGGGAGGAGATGATTGTGCACAATATATGTAAACAAAATATGAGCAGTCGAAGACATCGTGTGTAGATGAATATGACGAGAATTTGCATAATCCCATATCATTTTCATTAAACTCCCTTCCCTCCAAAGCAAATCTATCTAAAGGCAAATTTACTTATTGCATTTTTTTTTTTCATTTTCTTTGAATAAATAGCTTTTTAACTTTTTTAGTCCAATATTTTACTGGTCCAATCATCATTGTCATAGCAACACCTTACTACTGCCCAAAATAAACTCCTTTTAAGGAGCTTATAAGTTGAGCCAAACATGCTCGTAGTTTTCAACATTTTTGTTTTACCAAGTGTCTGAGGAGAAATTATTGAAATATGACTATAATGAAAATTTCTAGAATTCAAATACCATCTAAGCGTTTATCATAGACCACTGTCACCCCGTGAATAATTAAACTCACTAATAACATTGTCCATACATTGTTCAAAAAGTTAAACAAGTTCACTAATGAACGACATCCAAAGATTACAATCTTTGCGTTCGTAAACAAGTTCACCAACCAGGAACCTTGAATATCAATCTATTTCTAGCGAGCCCTTTAATATAGTCCTCCTGCACCACCACAGAAGGAAAAAATAAAAAAATAAAAAACTCCAGTGACAAAGGTTCACCAAAACTACTTAGAAATCAAGAAAACAGAAAAATAGTAACAAGAAAAGAAAGGAAACTGGATTGGAGTCCTCTTCCAGAAACTTTGTATTTATCGAGCTGAAAAAAGTAACATGTCAAGTAAGAACGATGAGCACTTAGACCTCACCTCAACCCAAAAATCATTCTTGAGCAACACCCACTGAATTTTCATCCAGCCTAACTTCGGCTTAGAAAGAGTGAACTCAGGATTAAGTTCCTCAAAACTGATAAATGAAATGAAAGTTTACAATGCTATTGCTGAATCTCTTCCAATAACATAAAGCATGCTGGGCTCTACTACCAATTTATTGATGAAATTTGCATCAATATACTGCCATTCACTTGCATATATGGTTGAAACTTGAAAGAAGGTGAACTAAAAACAAATAGCCTGTTTTACATTGTTGTTGAAAGGATTTGCCTAGAGTTTGTTTATGGCAAGGTTTTCAGGAGTGTTTCTAATATTTTATTACACTTGGGTTCAGGTGGTGGAAAGCAGGAAAACATTGATTTGCTCTTTTCCAAAACTCAATGTTACTTCTGTAGTCGTGGTTAAAAAAACTGTACTAGACTAGACCCAGCCAGCCAGTCGGACCGGCAACCGGGCATGGGCGGAGCCATGTGAGGTCCAGTGCAGGCAGATGCCTGCACTGAACTTTAAGAATCCCCCATTAAAAAAAAAAAAGAAAAAGCTTGCATTGGAAAAACTGCCTGCACTGGAAAATAAGCCTGCTCTTTCAAATTGTTTGCAAAGCCCTTTTCAAATTGTTTGCAAAGTCCATTATTTTTCAAATGATGTTATCAAAGGACTTAAAAAAGCAGGCAAGCTCATTTAAAGATAACTAATAAATAATTGAAGTTGAAATGATTATTTTGCTCTTAATAAACACATTTCCATTCCAAAATAATAAGGACAATATAGTCATTTTACTTTCAAAAAGTTTAAAAAGTCAACAATATCAAGCTAGAAAATTGGTTTTTTTTAGCAAAAAAAGGGACCGAACATGCTCTAAATAAATTGGATTTCCGTCCGCACTGAATAAAATTTCTGGCTCCGCCCCTGCAACCGGGTATCAATTAATGCATATTCTAGTTGACACGTGTTCTTTGTATAGTACTTGTTTTCAATCAACAAATTCTTTGACATTAAACTATTAAATAATCTTCTCCTGACTTCATCTCTCCCCAAACAAAAAGAAAAAAAAAAATCCATAAAGTTCGTAACGATCAGGTCATGTTACAGAATCTTAAAACTTGATCGATGTACAGGACAATTTATTATTCCTGTATCACTCACAGCACAACTGCTGTTTTTGGCAGCAAGAATGTATCTCTCTCTATCTTTAAGAGCATGTTTGATTGGGACTAATAGACAAGATTGAACAGTATTAAATGAGAAAAAGAAGGTGAAATATTGTTCATTTCACTTCCAGTCCTTTGAATCATGCTTACCAAACATGCCATAAGAAGCTAATGAATAAAAGAGCTAGAAAAATCTTAGTTTTCAGGATTTCAAAATTTAATCAAATTACCTCAAACTGTTCTTACATTACCCAGAAGTAAAACCAACTCCTATTTACTGTTTAGGTCAGTAACTCTCAGTCCTATCTCATTCAACGTTCTATGCCTCAATTCTTTCAGCTTCACTGATCCGTAATTTCCAGTGTCACAGTACATAAGAATGCTAACACTTGTACATGTTATTATGCTTCACAGCCACGACATGCGAACATAATTCAACAAAGTAGTCTTTGAGCGGCAGATTATAGCCGCTTCAAGGCCATGAACCAGTTACTTAATGATTAAACTAAATATAAATCAAAGTGCCAATGCAAGGAAATGAAATCGGGATTCAGTAATAACAAGAAAGTCATCCATTAAAGTGCCAATGCAAGGAAATCAAAGTGCCAATTCAAAGTGGAAATGAAATCGGGATTCAGTAATAACAAGAAAGTCATCCATTAAATCCAGAAAGCTAGAAGGCATAGATATTAGTTAAGTTTGCGCATCAAATCCGTTTTTGAATACCATACAAATGATCGGCCTTTAATAACCATCTGAAAAAACTAACCCGCTTTAATTTTGCGCGCAACAAAGACACTCAATCTGAATGCATAATAAAGATAAAATGAACGGAAAATGAAAAATGAAAGAGTACCAACGCAAAAGGGTATAGGTAATGGCTAATTAGAAGAGGAAGGAGAAGAGAAAATCTCCATGAGATTCTTATCCCGTCTCTCCATAGCCACGTCCCAAACATCATTTCCGATGTGCTTCGGCAGCCATAAATCATTATTAGTCAATATATTTAGTAATTATCACTTATTGAAAAGGAAAAAACAAAGGAAGATCAAATGAATCTGAAGAAAAGTAACAGCTTAAGTGAAATACATCAAACGTGGATACATACTCGGCCATGGGCGGCTTTGTGAATGAAATACTGAGCATTGCCCATCACGCAAAGCATGCCTACTATGATCCCTAATGGCAGCACTGCTTCCAACCAGATCAACCCCATCTCTCTCTCACACAACCAGATCTTCCCCAATTCTTTATTTCTGATTATTCCCACCCTCGCGACGGAGGATGGACCCTGAATTTGGCCTGAAAGAACTGGGAAATAAAATACAGATAGGCTACAACTGGTTAGAGTTAAATGTTTGAACTTTTTATTCATAATCTTTATTCACTAAACTTTAAATTTAAAATGGTGCTAAATTCCTGGTAAAGCTTACAATGTTACTCATAGATACTCACTTTTAACGATCTATTAACAGCTACTAGATAGAATAACACACATAATAGATATAATTAGAACTGGCAAATGGGCCAGACGGATTGGCCCAACTCAAAATTAGACGGGTCACACAAAGGATTGGGCTAGGCTAGCCCTGACCCAATTTTACATGGGCTGGTATTTGATGGACCAACTCAGTCCTATATTTGGACCAAATGGCTAATGGGCCAGCTCAATTTAAATTTTTTAACTTATTTTTTCAAAAAAATTATTTATAATTAAAAAAATAAAAAACAAAAAACAAAATCTAACATTTCTTCCTCCTCCAGCAAACCCCCAACCCCAACCCTCAACCGGAATCTGAGAAAACGCCACCAGAGGCCGGCGACTAGGGGGTTCCGCCCTGGTCGCGAAACCAAGGAGTCCCTGGTTTCTCGCAACGCCCCCTTGTTTTCGGCCGCCAGAAACAATGGGGGAAAAAGGTCTCCCCCTTGTTTCTGATCGGATTCAGAATCAAGTCTTTCTTTTCTGAAAATATTGCAATCTTTTTAATATTTTTGGGCTAAACACCCTCTAGACAGTAGATCCATTTGAATCAAACCTTGTATCTAAATAAGCTAAGAGTTTTTACTCTGAAGCCTTCTGAATGAATAAAATTTACATGTTTTAATTCATTCTTCCTACATATAATTTTATGTTAATGCACATTCTTGTACGGATCCATCCAAGGACAAAGATCAATCAGTACACCATCAAGCAGGAGGCCAGTTCGTGTGTCAATGATTAGTCCATCTTGATGATGCAGGAGCACATACATAAGAATATTGGAGGACAACCCAATTAAACAAACGGTAAGAAGGTTTTGAGTTTTAAATTCTGGTTTATTTTTACAAGTGATTCAACATGGCATCTATTGTCTTGACTTACATTAATTCATTACATCATGTTTATCCACCCCTTCTTTGCTGCCAGTTTCACAGTTGGGTGGTAGGGGGGTGGGTTTGGGTGGATGAAGTGGGGGTTGGGACTTGGGCCAAAATATTTTATCGGGCCAGCCCAACTTCAGTCCAATTGGCCCGGTGAATTAATTGTACCGGGCTAAATTGACCCAATTTTTATTTGATCAATTTTTTTATTGGGCCAGCCTAGCCCCAGAGACCGGACTATCTGGGCTTGCCCACTGGACCAGCCCATTTTGCCACCTCTAGATATAATGTTCACATAGCATATGCCAATGTTGAACTTCCCGCCATGTCAGGAATCTGTATTTTGAATAATCACTGAAATTTTAGTCATGTTTTCGTTCACTCGCCGAACTTTAAAATGTTGCTGGATACTCATTCAACTTTTTAAAATTACACTTCATTACTCACTCATGACGATTCAATAACAACATATTGACGGAATACTCACGTGGCTAACAAAATGACCACGCGTCATCTATTTTTTGTCATTAATCTATCAACTAGAATAGTCGCACGTCATGTCATGTTATCAAACGCATTTTCAAAATGTCTTTTTTAAGGTGCCAGAAATGGTGAAACTTGCTTAATTCCGTCAGCTTCGTGTGCATTCTGTTAATGAGCTGTTATGGAATCGTCAAAAGTGAGTAAGAGATTGTAACTTTGAAAAGATGAGTGAGCATTCAACAGCATTTTAAAGTTCAGTGAGTGAACGAAGTTCAATGATTATTCAAAATCAAATTGCTGACATGGTAGACAGTTCAACGTTGGTTGGCAAAAATGTCTGTATACCGCATGTGCTATTTCGTCCACTTGCTGTTAATGAGTCGTCAGGAGAGAGTAACGGCAAGTAACGTTATAAAGTTCGGTTAGCAT
The DNA here is from genome assembly GCA_030279155.1 of Forsythia viridissima. NCBI lineage: Eukaryota > Viridiplantae > Streptophyta > Magnoliopsida > Lamiales > Oleaceae > Forsythia > Forsythia viridissima. The sequence goes on along the minus strand of CM059034.1, from coordinate 25,787,637 downwards.
TCATTATTATTTTAAATTTGAGTAAGTAAATAAAAATGAAATTAAAAGTTCGATGATTATTTAAATATTTAACGTCAACTGGTTATGAATTGTAATATTTTTGGGGGGAAAATTGACAACAATTATGCATTTGAAAAATATCACATTTTTACAAATTTTTAAAAAATATTTTACTTTCAATAAAAAATATCTCATTTTCAATCAAATTAATATTTTATAATTTATCTTTTTTTATATTTGTTTTATATATGCATTATTTTCATATAAAACCAATATTTTAATTTTTCATTTTAAAATAATATTTTTACACAGGTAATATATGTGTTACCATATGTTACTTTTTATTAAAAATCAATATTTTACACGGGTAAAATGTTATTTATCATTTGTTATCTTTTATTAAAAAAATCAAATTTTACACAAATACTCACTCCGTCCCACTTATATAGGCTGATTTCATTTTTCATACAGATTAAGAAATTTTAATTAATGTTATTAAAAAATAAAATTTTGCAAAGAATTTTTCTAGTTTACCCTTATTTAAGTATTATCAATTTCTATATCATTTGAAAGAGTACAAGTTTATTTGTGTTGATAACAAAGTACATTCAATATGGGTATATTAGGAAATGAAAAAAGCAAATACACCATCAACAAGATAAGTGAACTATAATTTTGGACGGACAAATAAGAAAAATCAATCTATATAAATGGGACGAATGGAGTAACACATTATGTTACACTATATTACTTTTATTTTTAAAAAAATCGTGTTTTTATTTAAAAATACTTTAATTTCATTTAAAACTAATATTTTAATTAGGAAAATTGGCATAAATGATCCCTAGTCTTTGCCATGAATGCAGAAATAGTCCATAACGTTTATTTTTTGGCACAGAAGTCCTTAACCTATGTTTTGGTGCGAAATTTGCCCTTATTTGATAAAAAAAAAGATCAATATGCCCTTAGTTTTAATTAGAGAAAATTGAAATTGGATTCTTAACTTTTGCAAAAGATGCAAATAGGTTATATATATTTATTTTCTATAAAAAAAAATTAAAGAAAATTAACAAATTTTTTTTAATTAACACTTTATTGACCAAATTGATAATATACTAAATTGTTTTGTGTATTTTATGAACTATTATAAAATTACTAAAATTTAAGCTCATAATTATTAATAGATAGTTTAAATAATTTTTTTTTTATTATTAAGTAATTAAATTATTTAAAATTTAAACTTTTATTTTATCGTTATAACATAAAAAAAAAATAATTTTGGTACACACTTAATGCTCTAATACTTTAATTTAGTGTTTGTTTGGTAGAGATTAAAAGTAGAGTTTTTTTAGAAGATTTTGACAGCCCCATTCTCCTGCCCACGGTGGACGATATATTGTTTACCCACCGCTGATGTGGCATGTCTACTTCACCAACTTATGTCACGTCATCGGACTGCCACCTCATTACACCTCATTAAAAAATTGAGTACCCTTTTCAGATATTCCCCAAACCACCCGCCCTCCCCCCCCAAAAAAAAAACCCAATTTTCCTTCATTTCCACCCTAATTTCTTTCCTAAAATTATGCCTGCCACACCCACGCCGGAAAATATAGTCTGGCATAAATTTCAGTCGATGTTATTGTCTCCCTATCGGAAAGAAATCAGTCAATTCATATATCTCCACCGTCTGCAGCTTTAAATATTACTTTGGCGTTTATATATCTCCGCCATCTGCAGCTTTAAATATTACTCCGGCGCCACCCCTCAAGATTACCTTATTCAACTCTTTTAATTCTAAGCTAATTCAAGATTTACTAATTCCGAAATAAGAAAATTTATTTTTTCTTGATTCTTTCAAAAAGGTTGACCGAGGTCAGATTTGGGTTTTTCCACTGTTGGTGCCCTAAATCGAGAACGGTGAAACCACTGCCTCCTGCCGCCAACCCACCACTGAACACATCCCCACCCTACCCTTCTCTCTCTTCTCCCAAATTTGTCGAACAACCACCACGTCGACAACCACTGCGCCAACATCGGACAAGAAAAATTGGAAAAAAAAAACTTGAAGGGATTCAAATTTGGCGGCTTGCAAGATATTGGAGAGGAGAGAGAAAATGTTGGCTTTACCGTATTTCTTGTTTTTCTGGATTTGAGTTATTGTCTTTGTGAGAGGAAGAAAGGGTTGTCGGCACTGGTGGAGAGAGAGAGAATCGCCGGTGTAGTGTGGTGGTGGTGCTCTTGCTGGCATCTAGCAAAGTGGTGGTCGGCATTGGTTGTCTGGCTTCTGGTTTCGTGGGGCACAATTTTGTAAAAAAAATTAGGGAGGAAGGAGAACAGGAATGAAGGAAAATTGGGTTTTGGGGGATGGTTTGGGGAATATCTGAAAGGGGTACTCAATTTTTTTAATGAGGTGTAATGAGGTGGCAGTCCGATGACGTGGCATAAGTTGGTAAAGTGGACATGCCACATCAGCGGTGGGCAAACAATATATCGCCCACCGTGGGCAGGAGAACAGGGCTGAAGATTTTGATAGAAGAAAATGAAATATGTATTTGAAAAGTTGATAAAAGTTGTAGGTCATATGAAATATGATATTGAAAATTAGTTTGAGAAAAAAATAATTTATTTTAAATTCTACCAAACACGCAATTAATTGAGCCATTCGTTTATTAACTACAAATATTAGAGCTCCAATTGTATTATTCATATTTTAATTTATCATTTTATTATCGTTCAAAAATAAAAAATACATAATGTGCAATTTAGTTTTTATTAATATGTTTATGTTAAAAAAAAACATAATAAGATTGATTCAGTGTCATAAAATTATATATGTCATTTTGTTATTTATTTAACTTTATCTTTATTCAATTTTTTTTTACATCATATAGCAATTATATATACTTAAAGCATAATAATTTTACAATTTTCTTTTATAAAATTTTTTATTGACACAACTATAGTGATATATTTAATATGCTAAATTAAATATTATTTAATAAATGTACCAGACATATTTGCACCTTTTTACAAAGGTTAAGAGTCCAATTACAATTTTTACTAATTAAACTAAAGACATATTTGTCTTTCTATCAAATAAGAATCAATTGTACACTATAACACATAGGTTATAAACTTTTGTGCCAAAAAACAAACGTTATGAACCATTTCTACACTGAGAGTAAATATTAGGGATCATTTGCGCCAATTTTCTTTTTAATTATTCATTTCAAAACAATATTTTTACACGAATAATATATTATGCTATCATAAATGACTTTTTATTAAAAATCACTGTGTTGCACGGGTAACATTGTGTTACCCATGTCACATCTTATTAAAAAATCGACATTTTACACAAATAACACATAATTTACCACATTTTATAGCTATGGTTGTCCGATCGATGTTGATGTTTGTAAAATTGTATTTTTCAATAATGCTATTCATCAAGTATAGAATCTAGATAGCATTCTAGACATGTTTCTATACAAATCTAGAATTTAAAATTATCTATAATGACATATTTTAGACCTTGTAATTCTATAATTAGTTTTTTGACAATTTGGATTCTTATAAATTATATTTTTCTCCATTGTTGTTGTAATCTCTGAATTTGTTGATTTTTGTCGGGTAGAGACATGATTTACATATTTTTAATAGATAAGAGATTCAAATTTTATTTGTGAAAGGTTGGTGGCCTAAAACTACATTATGTGAAAAGTTGAGGAGTTCAACTCTAGTTTTTCTTATTTTTTTACGCAGTATTTATAATTTTATAATCTTTTAAAATTAAAAATGTTTATTTAATAGAAAACGTATTTGTCCATTATTCAACTTTCGGGTTAAATATAGTAATTGTCATCGGACTTTATATTTCTTGTTTCATTTTTAAATCGAACTTATACTACTAAATTTTAAAGTTCAATAAAATAAATAAAATGATTTAAACTTCAGTGATATAAGTGACAAAAGGTGTAAATTAAATGACAATTAAAATAATCAATCCAGAGTTTTTAATTATACTCTCACTAGGGAAAAATAAATAAAATCGTACAAAACATTTTTAATTTGTGTAGATTGATTTTGTAAAGATATGTGCATCGTTTTACTAGCCAATCCCCAAGTCTCGCTTATCATCCTACTGTGTGTTTGGTAAGAATTTTTTGAAGTTCGAAAGCTTTGCTTGAAAACTAAAAGTGCTTTTTTTAAGAAAAAAAATCTAATTGTTTGGACATGGCCAAAGAAGTTTGGACATGGTCATAGAAGATCTTATTGACCTAAAAATAGTTATTTTAAGCCGTTTAAAAAAAAAAAAAAAAAAAAAAAAAAAAAAAAAAAAAAAAAAAAACTCAAATTCTAAACTTCATCTAAGCTAAATGGGGATTTGACATTGCCTCTACTCAAGTATATTGATAGAAATGATTATTACATAGGGAGGGACGTGGACCTTACCTCCAATTGGTACAAATGACGAGTTGAAATAAGCAAAATAACAAAATTTAACAATGAACTAAGAGATCAAACTATACATCAATTATGTAGTTGCCTACTTTACTCTTATGTACAAGGTATTCTCGGAATAGAAATGGGGATGGGTTCGAGGCGGGTCAGCCCCGCCCCGTGAGAAATTTTGGACACCCCACACTGTTCATGTTAATTTTTTTTATTTTTTTTGTAAATTGAAAATAAATAATTAAAAAAATTCGGGTGGAAGAATTGGATATGAATGATTGTGAATGTAGAATGTTAGGATTAAAAAAATAAAAAATTGTTATAATATTTGTAGTAAACAAAAAAAAAATATGCAAGATTGAGATTGTGGTATAATGGTTAAGCTTTATAATTTAACAATTTCAAACCGAGTATAAATCACATTCAGTCTATTCCTAGCAGAAAAATTACTTTGAAGTTTTATTTTATGATTTTTCGAAAACAAATATTAAGGGGCGGGGCCGGAGCGATGGGTCAAACTTTCATTCGTGTGGTCGATTATTTGCAAATTAATTAAATAGAGGCCTTGGAATAAGCTTCCACCCAAACATTTCATAATCAAGTTGATGATGCAGACTCAAACCAATACGTGATGCTCTTATCTCAGCTTCCTTCACCGTTTCTTGCCACCCCTCAACCAGCAGAAAGTATGGATAGGCATGGCTCGATTTTGTTCTCTTATCGAAAATCAATTGATATCTTTTAAATGAATCATAGTTCAATCTACAATTATGGAACCGAGCCAGAATCAAACCAAATCGAAGAGTTTTAATTTGGTTTGATTTGATTCGGTTCTTCTACAAAAAAAAAGGTTATACTCATATTGGTTTGATTTGATTTGATTCGGTTATGAAGCCCAAATCTCATTCCTCAAATGGTAGGTATAGTTTTTTCCAGTGTTCTAAAAAATGTAAAGCGTGACTAGGCATAGAGGTCGAACTTCAAGCTTTTCGGACCTAGATGGAACTTAGGCGATGATGAGACAATGGCGATGCGTGGCTAGATATCGAGACCGAGCTTCAAGCTTAAGCGAAGCCTAGACGCCGGCTATGCGAACTTTTCAGAACAGTACTTTTTTCCAAGCACCCCAGACTACCCAGTGTGTATGCTTGCCATCCATTAAATTGATATTAAGTCAGAGTTAAATTGCATATTAAAAAAAAAAAATTCCCAAAAGTTGAGGGTCCAGGTCTTTCCTGGAACCCCCCTTAGCTTCGTCATTGCAAATAACCTTCTTTCAATAAAGGGGGAAATTTGTAAAGAACCTTCAAAAGTTCATACAGACGAGCCTTCAAAAGCTCAGTGTTCGCAAGAACATCCGGGTATTCCAAACCCAGAAAATATACAGACAGATTGTTCGCAAGAACAGAAGGCATTCCAAGTCCGAAGAAAAATGATGAACCACTGGTTGTACTTGGAACATCAATTCCAGGCAAAAAACTCTATGTCATCTTTGATGGCCCTTCAAAAGGTTTTTACACGAATTGGACTGATGTTGAATCCTTAGTAAAATTCAAACCACACAAACATAAAAGTTTCAAAACCCTTTTAGAAGCCCAAAAAGCTTTTAATGATTTTCACAAAGAAATTCTAAATTCTTACAAAAGAATTACAGACCAGGTCAGTCTTAGGCCCAATTACCAACAGCAGGATACCAGGTCTAGACCCAGACTTCCTAATTTTCAGACCAGGCCCATCTTCCCTGATTTAAGATTTAAAGCTTATAAAGATATGACCCAAACAACTTCAGACTTTGTTCTCCCAGATCGTTTCAAAAGTTTGGGTAAAACTCATGTCCAAAAGGAAGAAAATACAGTTTCAAACGTCTACACTGAGGGAGATGATCTTTTTTGGGTTTGGTTGGGTTGGGTTGGTTTTTTTTCTTTTTTAAAATTATTTTGAATAATATGGTTTATAATTTATTTGTACTTTTGAAAATGTTAGGTCCTAATTGCAAATTTTTCATTATATTTTCTTTTTTTATCATATTAATTTATTTAAGTCATGGGCAAAATTGTCAAAAAAGTCATTTGGGGGCCATCTGTATGAATAAATGGAAGGATGTGGATAATATCTGCTAAAAAAATTAAATGAGTATGATATTGTTACAAATCTGAAAGAATTGAGACAATTAGTGTAATTAACCCTTTATTTTATCGTTATAACATAAAAAGAAAAATAATTTTGTCACAAACTTGATGCTAAAATACTTTTATTTAATTGAGCTATTCATTTATTAACTACAAATATAAAACCTCCAAGTGTATTCAAAAATAAAGAACACATAATGTGTAAATTAATTTTTATATTAACAAAATATATTATATACGTCATTTTGTTATTTATTTAACTTAATTTTTATTCAAGTTTTTCACATCACATAGCAATTACATATACTTAAAGTGCAATAAGTTTATATTTTTCTCTTATGAAAAATTTAATGGATACGAATATATTAAATTAAATATTATTTAATAAATATACTGGACTCATTTGCACATTTTACCAAGGTTAAAAATTCAATTGTAATTTTTTCTAATTAAAAATAAATGTATATTATATATGTCTTTTTATCAAATAATGATCAATTGTGTATCAAAACACATATGTTAGGGACTTTTCTACCAAAAAACAAAGGTTATGAACCATTTCCCCACATAAAACAAAGGTTAGGGATTATTTGCGTCAATTTTCCAATTTATAAAGAACAATGATGAGATGTATAAATAAATAACTTAGTTAAATGAATATGTAATAAGTACAAGTCGAAAATCAAAAGCACCTTTACAGTTATATTATTGAGCATTCATTTTAATATTCACAATACTTTTTGAAAATAACTAATATGTTTAAGTAAAAACACTTCTTAAAAAACCTCTACCAATTTCAACTCTAAATACAAATATTATACTTACAAAAATTATGACCCCTAAACCATCCAATGATAGATTGTGTAAGGGGAAAAATGAGAGAGAACCTTAATTGATAAGATGTTAAGGAAAAAACTTCATCGACTTCGTATTATTTAAGTTTATACTATCAATTTTGAAACTTGTGGATTTCTTTTTCACTTTTCCAAAATTTGAAGTATAGCATTCTTCTAATGAGACTTTTGCTCAATTCGAAACTCATCGGAAACTTTACTTTCAACTTCAAAATACATTCCATGCTGGTCGAAAAATCAATTTTAACTTATATTTTTTGAAATGGTAGACCTTAGTTGATTAATTTAAAATTTACTAAATGGGTTAATTTCACTAATCATGATTAAAGTTTGTGTAAAATTTCAAATTGATCATTAATATATTATTCTTACTTCATCAGTCACTGAAATTATAAATAGATTTATAAATCGTCAATCAGTTTCACAAATGGTTACTCAAATTATAAACTATATTTAGGAAAAAATTATTATGCATTTCTCAACATTTACCCTCCTTTGCACATTTGTTCTCAATCTTTATTTATTGACAATCTTATCTCAAACCTTTAATTTGTTCGCATCCTTGGTTCCTATTGACTACTGTGTTAAAAAAATTATGCTAAGTGAGTGTTTAAGAAATGAATCTGCTCTTAAGTTCAAATAAAGTAGAAAATATAAATAAAAAAGGAACTAATATAAAATATAAAAATATAAAATTAATTCATATTTCTTCCTCAAATAACCCCATAACCCCACGTTGTCTTCTTCAACAGACCTGTTTAAGCTCTTGCCCCACCACCTCCACCACCACACACTGACTGACACATGTACAACTTCACTCTTACTCACCACCGAAGCCCCCCTCCTCCCATCATCACATCCCAAACTTTCTTGGGCTGTGGTGGTAGTTGGTTATTATAATATGCTGGTTTTGGTGGTTTATTCTTTGGTGGAGATGGAGGTTCTGGTGACCAAAGATGGAATTTTTTATTAGATTTACTAATCGAGTTATCATTTGTGATACTATTAATAACTTAAGTGACTAATAGAGTAACAAAAATACTTTAATGATCAATTTAAAATTAAACAAAGACTTCAATGACAATTAATAAAAGGGTTAATTACATTAATGGTCTCCATTCTTTTATATTTATAACGATTTCATCTCCATTTTTTTTTTAGCAGATATCATCCTCATTCTTCCATTTATTCTCATATATGGTCCCTAAATCACTATTTTTCACTATTTTGACAATTATATAACAGTTTTACCCCTTGACTTAAATAAATTAAAATAATAGGAAAAAGAAAAAATAATGAAAGTATTACAATTAGGCCCTTAATCTTTTCAAAAGTACAAATGAATTCTAAACTATTTTTTTATACAAATAGGTGTTATTCTCCAACAAAAAAAAGAATCTATATTTTCTCTCCACCCCCACCCCCACCCCCACCCCCACCCCCACCCCCACACGCTTCATACTGTAAATCCTACCCACATCATATTAAAAGTAAGAAGAAAAAATTCATTGAACTCACCTCTTCTTACATATCGAAAAACTCATGGAACCACCACGCGATCACCACCAGCAGCAATCGCACCACCACCAAGAAGACCCATCAAAACTCTCAGAATCACCAACAATCTGCGCCAAGTGCGGCTGCCCCACTTGTTACCTCCTCCACCGGACCTATCTGCCACCCCTTGTGATATTATTCCTAAATATTACCTTCCTATTCACAAAGCCCACAGCAGCCAGCAACACCATCAAAGCTCGCACTCTCTCTCTCTCTCTCTTTCCATCTCTCTTTCAAAAATTTGCTGATCCAAAAGAAAAAATAAAATCGTACGGATATCAAAGAAAATTGATAATTAAATCCATTAAATATGTTGATATTTTTTTCTGTAATTTCTGGTATGTTTCTTAGTTACAGTTCCTAACATTGCAAATAGTTTGACTTTTCAATTTTAGGCCATTTGGATTTTTATTTGAAAATAATATCGATGTTTCGATTTGCAGAGCTTGTATTAATGTATTGTATTTTCTTTTTCATTACTGTTTTTGGTAAAACTTTTGATTTCCAATAAGTTTTTGTTCTTTGGCAAAATGTATGAATTTTGAGATTTACGTCTCACTCGTTTGGAAGTTATTATGGGGATGAAAAGTATTGCTTTCAATTGATTGGTTGAAATGGCTATAAGTATCATCAGTTTCACAGTTAAGTTGATTGAGATTGAGAAATCAATTATTAATCAAGAAGAAAATCAGTTTTTTGCTGCGCAAGGGAGCGTGGCATGGTGGTGTATGTATATGTGGGGTGGGGTGGGGTGGGGTGGGGTGGGATGGGGTGGGGTGGAACACTAATTTGAATAAAATAAAATTGTTTAGAATTTATCTGTACTTTTGAAAAGGTTAAGGGATCAATTGTAATGTTTTCATTGTATTTTTTTTCTATGATTTTAATTTATTTAAGTCAATGGGTAAAATTGTTATAATAGTGAAAAATAGTGTTTTGACGACCCTCTGTGAGAATAAATGGAAGAATGAGGACGATATCTACTAAAAAAAAAAGAAAAAAGAATGGAGATGAAATCGTTACAAACTTGAAAAAATGTGGTCCATTAGTGTAATTAACTTTTAATAAAATTAACCTTTACTAAATATGTAACAAATTATATTCTCAAACAATTCAATAAAAGTCAATGTTAGAAAAATCGAACTTAACTTACATATTCAATTACAAAAACTGAAAATCAATTAAAAAAATTAGTCACCAATCGTAAAAAAAAGTTTTCACCCCACTCATGATAAAAAAGACATATACGTCTTTATTCAACCTCTAAAAAAAAATCTCTTCTTAAATATCTCATTTCCAATTATCTTTCTCATTACCATTGTATCACCATTTTCTCCAAATATTTCTTTGTTCTTACTCACTAACTTCCATCAATCTTTATTTATTTTTTTACGGTCAGATTTCATGAATAAACGGTATACTAGTCGTCTAATCACATATAGATCGAAAATCAAAAACACATTAAGGCTGTGTTTGATTGGAAGCATGGAAAATGGGTGGAAAGAAAATGTTTTCCAGGGAAATGATTTGCCAAGAAAATATTTTCCAGGGAATTGTAAATGTAGTGCGTTTGATTGGATAAAAATTCATCCTAGAAAATGTTGTAATTTTCCAACTTTTGGTGTTTGATTGTCTTTATTTTCCATGGAAAATGTAGTATTTTTCAACTTTTGTTATTTAATAGCAACTATTTTCTAGGGAAATTATCACATTTTCCATGACTAAAATATTGGAGAGAAAAATTGAACTTTTACTATTGACAATTGTTAAATTATAATTTACCATTTTTTATGCATATTTCCACCATATATTTTATATAATCTAATACAAATTTTGAAAAAATTCTATTGTACGTTGAATTACCACAAGCATATGGATTTGTTAAAAAGTAACTAAAAGTGAGTTAAATAGTAGCATTCTCATGAGGCCTACGATTTACACTTACGTAAACTAAAATAAAATGTCCTATATTTTGAATAAACACAATGGACTAACTTAGTTAACTACATTAAATTTACTTAATGATTTAGAACAACTTAAATTTGCTTAAAAATTAATAATTTTGCCAACTTAAAAATTAATAATTTTGCTTAAATTTATTAATTTTAAGCAAAATTAATAATTTGCTTAAAAATTAGAGCAACTTAATGATTTAGAGCATTTTATATAATTTGCTTAAAAATTAATAATTTTGCCAAGACATTATTTTGCCAACTTAAAAATTATTATTTTAAGCAAAATTATTAATTTGCTTAAAAATTAGAGCAACTTAATGATTTAGAGCATTTTATATAATTTGCTTAAAAATTAATAAAGGCTTCTTAATTTATTAAGGAAATTCTTGCCAATTTTCATTTGCCATGGAAAATTGATTCTATTCATTTGGCAAGAAAATATTTTCATCATTTTCAGGGAAAATGGGTTACGTGCATGGAAAATGGAAAAAGTTTGCCATGGAAAATTTTGTGAATCAAACAACCCAAAAGGTGGAAAATGGGTGGAAAATTTGCATTTTCCATGGCAAATTTGGTGTATCAAACAGGGCCTAAAAGAAAAAAGAACCGGTGGGAATCAAAAAAGAAAAAAAAAAGAAATAGAAATTTGTTCATAAAACGAGCCAAATTATACCAAACGTGCCCTTACACAGAGTACAGCTAGGATGCTGATGAACAGGCAACAGCACAAGGCCAAAAACAGTTGGACACTTGGACACAGAATACTATAGCATCTTGGTGCCAACGGCGCCGTTTGAGCTATTGTCGGTCCAGCTAAGACTGGGTTGGCACCATCAATTACCATTGGCAGCCTGCTCCCAACGGGGCCCTTGACCTACTACTCCCTCTCCTGCATGCAGAACACGTGTTGGCGGCTCTCCAGTGACGCCTAGCACCACATCAGCCGCCCTCAACCACCGTGAAATTATTCACTTTTTAATTTTCACCGCCGTTAAATTTCCACGGGCCACCTCCCAGATTTATCTCCTTTTCACCACTGCCACTCGTAACGTGAGTGTGCTTTTCACATTTCGTTTTATTTACTAAAATATACTGTTCTTGTGATTATCATTTTCTGTACTGTATTAAGAAAGTAGTGTGCAACGCTGTTTACGGCGAAATTATTTTTAGTATTTTTAAAATTTGACGTATTTATGCAAAAAAGTAAACAAATAAAGAAAATAAAGGAAGATTTTGGGGCTTCCTTTCAGCAAATTTCAGACCTTTCGATACTTCTTTTTTTAATTTACAGAAACCCTTTTCGAAGGTTCTCTCTCCTCTCTCTATTTCATTTTTTCTTTTCCGATACTACTGAGCTTTGAAAGGCTGAAACCATTTGATTGATAAGTTATGTCGGGCATTTACAATCCTAACTTCTCTCCTGCAAGAGCTGTGTCTCCACAGATTAGAAACACCGCAGATATAGACAGGTATATTTTTACTATTTTTGATTTTTTTAATTTTTAATTCAATTAGTTACTTTGATTGGTTCTGATGATTTGATCGATGTGGGGTTTTGTTTTTGTTGTTTATTTTTAAACAAACATTAGTAGTCAGTACTTGCAAGAGCTGTTGGCGGAGCATCAAAAGCTTGGGCCTTTCATGCAGGTTCTTCCCATATGTAGCAGACTCTTGAATCAAGGTGAATTTTGTTTATTGATACTTCCAGTGTGTGTTAGATCTAGGGTTGCTGGGTTTTTGCGTGTTTTTACTTTCATTTTGGGGGATTTGGCAGTAATTGTTTGCTTCTAGATGTACTAGTTCGATTGGACATACCTGAATAAACGTCCTTCTGTCACTTACCTGCTAGGTTTCTAGCTGTTCCTTTCTGAAATTCAATATGCATCTATGTCTTTTGTTGTCATTTGCATCTGAATTAATGCCGTATGATTAATTATACAAGGTAAAGATGCCCACTCGGTCATGTGAAATATTCATCTTCATTGGAGCTTTTTGGTAGTGCTCTGCCATGGAAATGAAATGAAATCATTGCGTGTAAGTTGCATTCGAAGACTTCGAATATAATCCTGTGCAGTGGGGAGTCAGGGGACCCAAATGCTTAAGAGTCAACCAATGCACTTCATATTTTTTGAGATGGGGTGTGCTGTGAATCTAGACACAAGTGTGTTCTTCGGACATATATGTGAATAGATAATGTTGCCTAAGTTTGTAAGCTATTCCTGATACCCTATAACAAGTGGGTGAGAATTGTTTTTGAAGGTTTAGAATAGACTCCAACTATATTGCTCTTATATATAAAATTTCACGCATTTCGAAGCAACGACACTGCTCAGTATTTCCCATATCGAGCTAGAAATTAAAGATATGTATTGACATAACTGCAGATATCTGCTCATTTATAGGGGAGATGTGTTGAAGTACTTGTGAGTAAGGAAATTCCAAGAATAGAAAAACTATATGATTGACGTTGATATCACATTTTTTGATTCCCAAACTGATATATGGAGCTTCTTCTTTCATGAGGAGCTCCAGCAGACTATTTCAAGCTTGAGGAAATGGCCATGACCAAGGAATCTCCATTACTTGCTCTTCTTGGCCTTTTTTATTTTTTATCTTTGGCATCACGTGGAACATTTGCCTGGGGCATATTTTGGCGTTGTGCTTCAGACGCTAATTAATACTTCTTTTTGGTGATAGTAGCATTTAAGGATTTTCTGCTCATGTGGAGTGATTTGTACATGTGGGTATTGGAGTTGGGAATTCCTTTTTTTAGGAATCTCTTTGTAATGTAGAAGTCTCTCTTGTTAAATAACCAAGTGACAAGATTTCAACAGCTTTGTCTCGTTGATTTTTAAGTATAATTCTTTCTATTTCACTGTCGGTGCATCCTTTCAGAGATCATACGAGTTTCCTCAATGATGCCAAACCAAGGTTTCAACGAACTTGACGGATTAAGACATAGAAGTCCCAGTCCTATGGCTTCTTCGAATCTTTTATCAAATGTTGCTGGGACAGGATTAGCTGGCTGGAATGGACTTCCTCAGGAGGTAGTTAGTTTTCTAATCCTTTAATTACTTTCTTGTTCTCTTATAATCCATTTGGTTGATGCAATGGCATTGTACCAAAAATGAAACTGCAATAGCATGATCTACATTTGGTATTTCTGTAGGCTGCCTAGAGTATGGGGTTGGGAGGGGGAGAGGCTTCCATCCTTAATGATTCACCCTCTGTTTTATTTTTCTATCAAACTGATGCTTGATGTTTAGAAGTTCCAAATGTCAAATGGGATGCACGAGGATTCAATAGCACATGGTCTTTAAAAGCTGATGAACTTGACTTGGGTCTTTTCTTTTTCCCTTTTCTCAATGACATTATAGCAAAACAGACGCTGCAATTACTTGACTGTTTGTGTTTTCTTTACGCTGGTTACAGTGTGAACATGAGTTTTGACTAGTCTATTGCACCCACGTGTTCGATGCGAAAAAGAAAATGCATTCTGAATTGTGGAATGATATATAAATCCTCTCTTTTTTTATTGTCTAATGTATTGCTTAATGAAAATGGCTTACATATCCGTTCATTTCAGAATTTCCGTAATGGTGTAAACCCTTTGTGAATGAGACATGAATCTTTTGATTCATTTGGCTCTCATGCTTCATTATTTAGGGTGAATTGTCATATCTTTTTCTACACGAGCAAAAAAAAAAAAAAAAAACTAGATCGACTCTTACTAAACAAGCATTATATAATTGTCAGTAAAGATGTTTCCTTAATACCATTTACTTCCAATCCCAAAGTTCTTATGCATAAGCAAGGTTCTAAAAAGCGTAAAGCGTGGAGGCCAAGTTTTAAGCTCTTTGGGTGTAAGCCTTAGGCGAGGGTGAGGCGAAATAGAAGTGTGAAAAAGCGTTTTCTTATTTTTAATATTTTTTTAAAAAAGATAAAAATAAAATTTTTAACTAAAAAGTGCGTGCCTAAGCGAGACTAAGCGCAATCTTTTTAGTTAAAAATATAGTTGACCAAAAAAGCGTGCGCCTAGGGCTTACGCGAGGCGTGAAGGTCACGCTCGCTTTTTAGAACACTGTGCATAAGACATAGGTTGTCAATTCAGCTTTGGACAAATGAGGGAAAATATCTAATGTTAAGATAAGTAGTTTACATCATTTTATTGAGACAGAGTGTTTTATATAAATATATTCATTTGAGAACCATCTCTATATTAATATTGTGGTAGAAGAGTACCAGGCTGTCTCTAGACTTCAAACAGTTTTCTTTAATCATCTTAATTTCCCCCGTTTATTGGTTGCTAGAGAATCTGAGTAGATTTGCCGAAAATGTGAAATGGTGTGGCTCGTGCATCTAATTTTTAGTTCTTCACATTATATTCCCGAAATTGAGCAATTCTGTTTCCTGGTTATTACAGAAAAAGTTACTGCTGTGAAGTCCAGCATATTCTTGAAATTAACAACTGCTATGAAAATAGAATATCTTGTGTTTTTCCCTCAGCTTTTGGCTTGCCCGTAATACCCTCTACAGCTTGACTCAAAACAGTCCCTTGACCAACTCCAGTTGCAATGGACACAAACCTTATGACAAAATCAGCTGCAATGGTGGAAGCAGAAGAATTAGAAGGACTGACGATGAGTTCTGCCACAATAAAATTTGATATGGTTTTGGTGCAATCAACCAATATATCTTGACTTACTATTTCTTTTGATTGGATTCATCCTGTTTTATCCAAGAACTTTGAATTGAAGCATAATATTGACAACGTTGAAGTAGTTCTAGTGACCTATGCCAATTTATGGAGTCAACTATGTGTTTATATTTGTCTATTTAGTTAAAGTTGAAAATTTATTTCTCCTGCCAACTAGACATGTGTTCATAGACATGAATAGAAACTTCAAGTTTGCAGTTGGAGTGGCTTGCTGAATTCTCAAGTGCACTAAGCAACCTAAAGACGGTGAAGCAACACTGAAGCAACACCCATTGTAAAGGAGCTGAAGTTTAATCAAAAGATATATCATTTGCCTTTTGTTGTATTAGTAATGTCATGAATTATAATCTTATTCTTATCAGGACATATCCATTGTATCATGCAAATTATGAACATATGCTGGTTGTTGCTTATTTGTGTCCGGGGATGTCGTGGGACTCTAACTGACCTCGTGCTTGTTTGTATGCGTCTTCATTTTCACTAATCAATAGTAGAGTTGCTTTTTTGGACATAAGTGAAACAGTTTCTGGGAATCTGTATGTTTTGCTTTACTATTGGAAAGCAACATTCAATTTTCTCTTTTCGCTTAATAGATTGAGAACTTCTTGTATAAAATTGAACTTCTTGATTTTCGTTCGAACAAAATTTCTATTCTTTAAAATCAAAGATTGTTTCATATGTTTTGAGCTGGAATTTTTTGTAATGTTTAATTATTTTCCACAGAAGTTAATGCATTTAGTTTATTCTATTATGTCCCATCACTTCTGGGCCTCCATCGACCCGCTACATGCTGTTTTTATTTCTATAGATAGTTCTTTTTCAATCTTTCGAAATTAAGTGAATTCCTGTGATTCTCCATTGCATGGCAGAGAATGAGTGGGCCTCCTGGAATGACAATGGACTGGCAAGGGGCACCAGCAAGTCCTAGTTCATTCACTGTGAAAAAGATTTTGCGCCTAGATATTCCTGTAGATAACTTTCCAAACGTAAGAATTTTTAGTATTCTGGTTTTTCCTACTGACTTTCATTAATTCATCATATTTCACTTTCTTTCTTTAGGATTAGAATCATCCTTTCTTAATTCCCATTTTTTTGATTGGTAGTTCAATTTTGTTGGGCGACTCTTGGGCCCTAGAGGAAATTCACTGAAACGAGTGGAAGCTACGACAGGATGCCGTGTATATATTAGAGGAAAAGGTTCAATAAAGGACCCAGACAAGGTACTTTTTTTTCTAGTGTTGTTCATTTTTTAGTCATTAATGATGAAAGCTCATGGTAAAACAGCTATACAGTTGATCGATAACAAAGAAAATTCATGTATATTGCCAATTGGTATATTTCTGTCTGCAACGTTAAGTAAGTTTTAATTATATTCGTTTGTGTCAATTCGAAGGAAGAGAAGCTACGGGGACGACCTGGCTATGAGCACCTGAATGAACCACTTCATATCTTGATTGAGGCTGATTTACCTGCCAATATTGTTGATATCAGACTGAGGCAAGCCCAGGAGATAATAGAAGAACTGCTCAAGCCTGTGGTATTCATCTCGAACTAATTCTTTTTGAAGAATCTATAGTCACTTCAGCTTTTTCATGATTCTCTCTTCTGACCGTTCTCTATAATTTCAATTTTCAAAGAAGGAAATATGTTGGAAATGAAAGTTCCATGGAGTGCCTGTACCCCTTTATCTAAGCACGCCGATTTAGCCAGCTCTTCGGACATCAATTTATTAAACTAATTTGTATGCTTAAACCTTCTGTAGAAAGCAAGTATCATTTTGATAATATCTATCCTCTCTCCCCTAGAGAGATAGTAGTCTGCTTAATCATTCACTACCTTTGATCTTAGCCATACATAAGTTGACCAATTCACCTTTGTTAAGTTAACAATTTGTATGTTGACTTTTTGCATTCCTTTATCACGTTTCTGCAGGATGAGATGCAGGATTATATAAAAAGGCAGCAATTACGTGAACTGGCCATGCTAAATTCAAGCTTCAGAGAAGATAGCCCTGGACCAAGTGGCAGCCCCTCACTTTTCAATACTAGTGGAATGAAACGTGCAAAAACAAATTAAAAATTTGAATTTATTTGATGTTAAATGCGTTCTTACCTAATTGAAAATATAAGAAATAGGTGAACAGGTCTCTAGCTTTTTGGTTGTGTTTTCTTTTTTCTGTTTTCCCTTAATTTATTGAACAGAAAACAGAAAGGGGTGAAAACAAAAAGAAACAAAGTGTTCCAATATAGTTGGTTTTAGAATAGGTTTTGGTGATGTCGGGTTCTCTTGAACCCATTCATTGGATTTATTCTTGTGTTAGTATATAGTGTGAGATATTTTATTGTTGATACAACATAGCAACAAGAAGTGGTTTGATTTGTAGATATCTCGTTGTTATGACAGCTATGTATTATTTTAAGATTCTATTTTAAGACAATATATTGACTTTTTTTTATTACTTAATACTTTCAACTACCATCCAAACCTCCCTACTAAACATGCCATAAAGATTTGTACGTGCATATGGTTGCTATATCTTTCTGTTGGCAATGTATCACTACTGTTTGAGGCTACTTATTGGCTTTATTTTTGTGTCGTTAAGCAATATCAGAAACTGCATTGTGGAACTTTCTAGTGCAGCTTTTTCTTTATTTTAAGAGGGTGAAAGGAAACAGAAAAGGGGTGGTGACTGAGGTGTAATGTATACTCCTCTAGTTGCCGGAGTGCACTGAGGCCAAGCTGTTCGAACATGGCATGCCCATTCTTGAGTGCAGACTATGGAATTGCTCGCTTGGATCAAGCTTCAACAGAGAAATGGCAAATAGTTTTAAACCCTATGCTCTTACAGGTAATTCTTAGGGTTTGGGTTTGAACTTGATAGGTTGAGCTTCAATTATAGCATGCTGGATTTGATAGTGTTTTGAGTTGAGTCAAGTTAGACTTATACATGTACACATGTCTGGCACGCTGCATTGACTGGACTGAATATTTTAACTTATATTTCT
The DNA here is from genome assembly GCA_030279155.1 of Forsythia viridissima. NCBI lineage: Eukaryota > Viridiplantae > Streptophyta > Magnoliopsida > Lamiales > Oleaceae > Forsythia > Forsythia viridissima. The sequence continues at coordinate 25,768,962 of CM059034.1, read as the reverse complement.
TTTCTAATACTATACGGTCCATTCTACTAAACAAGTAACAAACTCTTCAACGAGGTCTTGAATTAGTGTGATGCTTTAAATTACATAAATTGTCTTCAAATGGTAGATTTATGTTTCTTGTCATGTTGTCCATTGAGGATGTTCTCAGCTGGGGAAGTAAAGTTGTTCATTTCTTTAGGTTTTGAACGTCACGTTTTGTTAAGAATTTCTTTTCTAAAAAGAATGGTAAGTCGAGCAGAGTTAGTTCCTTCTCTGCCTAAGCTAAAATTCTATTTTGAAGTCTTTTGTGAATAATTATTAGCATTGATTTGGGAGAGAATCAATTATGCGCCACCTTTAATCAACGTGTCAATACATTTTGTAAAAAGTTGAATTCTCAATCTTATTTTCTTTTTTCTATATTTTTGCTTGTTGAAACAAGGGTATTCGAAACACTCCGGTAAACCCAACTTTTTAACAATTTGCATCTTATCGCTATTCTCTTGTAACAATGAAACCTCTTGAAATCTTGGTAACGGAACTAGACTCTCAGTCGAGTAGTAGTGCGCTATGAGTTGGGCAAACGAAGCACATGTCTAAATAAAGAAAAACATGGCTATGCATTCACGTTATTTTTCTTTTTTATTTTTGGCTTTAAATATGTTGAACTAAAAATATTGTGAATCTCGTTGTCAATAGATGTATCTACCTCTCTTTTCATTGTAAGTTACTTGCCTATTCAGAGAGAACATGTTATTAAATTATTATGCAAGGCTGTTTCCACGAGAGGTGGTGCAACAGCTATACCCACCCACTCTAAGCTGAAGTCAAATTTTTGGATTGAGTGTACGAAGACAAATGAACAGATTTTTGATTAGGTTGAGAAATATTACATACCTTTGCTTGAATATTTTTGGAGTATTTTATGTCAAAAAAACTGTAGTTCAAACCTTGGTTTTCCGGCCATCTAATGTCAGTGTATGGTCTCTGACTCGTTGCTATCATTGACCTTTTTGGCGTTTTTGACCAATAATATTCGATGAAGGCTGCCCTTTTTTCTTAAGTAGGACCAACTTTGTAGCATTTGCATCAAAAATTCAATTATTTAATTCGTGGTTAGTCTAATTTTTTTTTATAGGAACAGTCCGCAATAACAAACTTAAAAAATAGATCTATTTATCATAAACAGAATTAAAAATGTTCATTTTTCAAAAAGAGGATGATGTATTATTCACATTTGTCAGATGCGAATTGAAAGCTAAGTAGTAAGAATTCTAAAGATTCTTTGGGAACAATAGAATTGTTTTATACGTTACACATAATAGGTGGAAATATCAATCTAATTTTATAGAATTATTCGGTCAATTTTTTAATTTTGTTGTAGCAATATAGGATTTGTTTGATTAGATTCGCTCGACATAATTCTATGAAAATAGCTAGGCCGTGTAGCTTTTACCCTAGGTTTTTTCTTTTTTGGTGATAAGGGACAATTAATAGTATAAAATATTTGCCTTATTTGGTAAATTTCTCGATGGACAGTGTCTACTGTCAGATTCGATGTTAAAATATATTTGATATTTTGTCTGGAGAAACACATTTCCCATTGTGTCCAAGATCCTTTGTAGGATCGATCAATTGATTGTATATAGAAATCATCCTTTGGAGGTTTGCCTCATCTATGGAGAGTTTGGATCGAATTGAACCCCAGAATGATCAAGCACGACGTGAAAAGTCAACTTCTACCCTTCGACAAAAATCCACCGAGGCCTTTCGAGGAATTCGTTGTATTTGGCGATGGGGTCTCAAAAGTGTTGAGTGCTCGACGATATTGAAGTTACATGATGTGAATTTCTCGTTGAGGTGGACTCGCAATCCTATGCAGGGGTGGCAATGGACTTGGACTGCTCGTCGGGTCAGCCCATTTGGGCTCAGTGAAAAATTTACACGTGTTGTAAAATAATAGATAATGACGAATGATGATTTGATATATATATATATATAAATGTTTATAAAGTTTTCTTAGTGCTCTAAAATAGTGTATTATGTTGAGATTGTAACCTTTAATTGAAACTTTCTATATATTGTCATTTACTTTCTCATAATCTCTTAGTTTTATAACATGGACTTATTTCTTCATTGAATAACATCTTGATTGCTTGCAGGATGAAACCTTACGTCACTTTGATGACATTTTATGGGTCACATAAATTTTATCCAAAGTAGGCGTGGTAATTAGAGATAGCTCTCTTTGATTATTTCAAGTATGCCCCCTTCCACATGGCATACATAACGAGATGTTGATGAGATTACTTGGTTGTTTCTCTTTTTCGATCAACTGCTTTCAATTCTCCAACTCAAATAGATTTAATCCTTTATCTTCCATTCCATTTTCCACATTTCAAGTTTTTACACACTATAATATACGGTAGTTATCTCAATGATACATGTAATAAGAAAAAAGTTAAATGTCAATTTATATTGTTGATTATTGGACGAATTAAATCACTTCTGTTTTTTTGAAGGCAAATTAAGCTACTTGGACTTTTGACAAGTGAAAATCCAAGAGAAGGGTTTTGTTTGAAGAGGAGGAAGGGGATTTTTTAACAAGGTCTACGAACATTGTTGAAAAACAAGTGATGCATTATGTTGTTTATGACATTGTGTTTTCTCTTTTCAAGTTCTCAATGATATTTGTTATGAACCGATCATAGTGCCAACCCACGGGGGCAAGATAGTCCCACCTACGCGCTACGTAAACATAGTTGAAACAAATACGCTTTAACCTAACCCTTCTCCGAGGCGGTCTGGAGCAAGGTGACAGGTTACCGAGGCTCATGGGGCCGAATAGCCTGAATGACCGACCCTGGTGGGCGTGCCCTGGAAGCCTCCCTATAGTTCAGTCTTGAAAAAACTGATGGGACTGCCTACCAATGCGGCTTGTCACGGTCATAACCCCCTAGTTTGCGGCTGAAAGTAACTTTCTCATTAATGCCAATGACGTGACACCAAATATGTGACTTAAGAACCCCTCAAATGGAGCCACGTGTCGCACATCGAGGGGAATCGTTCTCATAGAATTTGCCTATAAATACTAAGTTTATTTCTACAAGAAAGGGATGTTGAAAATATTACTCTACCACACACATATCAAGTCCTCCATTCTAACCATTCTTAAGGGTCTTAACCACCTGGGATTTGTTAGTTAGAGGCCCTCAAGCTATCGCCTCTACTTTAAAAGTGTCCTTAACCTTCTATTATTATTCTATAGGACCCAAGGCTTCTCTACGTGGTTGAATAAACCACGTGGCAGTCCTAGTAGGAGGAAAAATACACGTAGGCAGAGGTAGCGTGGGGATCCTGTTGGCAACCATTTTTGGAAGTCAACAGATTGGCGCCGAAGAAGAGAACCCGAGAAGAACCAGGCCCGCAACAAACGAAGGAGTCAGAGCTGAAGAAGCTCCCCGGAGGAGGCGAGGAAGGAGGCCTCCCACGAACCTTGAACGAGAAATGAGAACGATGGCCGCCAGCGTGAGGCAACTGGATCAGTATCACGCGCAAATGCAAAGGTATATCCAAATTATGCATGCAAGGGGTGAGAACCGTCCGCAAGAGTCTGACCTAGACGATCCTGAGGAAGAACAGGAAGTTAATAGCAGGCACCCCCGTGACCAGCAAGCCGGGGGAGAGGCCTCTCATGCTAGAACCAACGAGGAAGGAGACAAAGCCACTGCATCAGAAAGAAGGCCCCAGCCCACGATATTCACCAGTGTGTTCGAAAGGCTAGGCGAACAGGGGAGCAGGAGATGGCCACAAGAGAAACTGCAAAGGAGAGAACTGCCCCAAAGTCCCCCTAGAAATAGGCGGAAAAGGAGGGTGAGGGAAGCCGATGCTAGGGAAGAGTCGGATTACCAACCCTACGCACCCCAGCCAACCATGCAACCACAGCCCCAACCTCAGAACTATGGGGATGGACAGCAAGCCTAATGCCTCGCCCCATTACCTGCAGAAGCAAGCATCGGGGCAGAATATCCGAGGCCTACGAGATCATTCGAAGTGGACGACGATGACGAGAACCTCCATTTTTCGGCCGGAATCAGGAATGCGTCCATCCCCCACGAGTTTCGCGTGCCCAAGATTACCCCTTACACAGGCAGGGGAGATCCATTGGATCACGTGAACACATACAAAACAGAAATGAGCCTTCGAGGAGCCACTCCGGCCTTGAAATGCAGGGCCTTTCACCTGACCTTATCGGGGGGAGCGAAGCGATGGTACAACAAACTAGTCGCAGGAAGCATTTCCAGCTGGCCAGAGCTGAAAAAGACGTTCATAAATTACTTCTCATCTCAAAAGCCTACATCAGCCCCGGTCCAACGCCTCCACGACGTAAGGCAGACCCCAAGCGAGCTGCTGCAAAGTTACCTGGGCCGCTTCAATGAAGAAATGTTGTTCTGTGAAAGAATAACAGATGTCGAGGCCTTGTCTGCCCTAAAAGCAGGACTAGACATAAACCATCCGTTTTGGAGCGATGTCCGCAACAAAAACCCGGCCACCTTTGACCATCTGGTGGAAATGATCACTGAGAAGATAACCAACGAGAACATGATCCTCCACAGGAATCGAGGCGGGTTGGGAGCCAACCCGACATCAAGAGCCGGGTATATCCAAAATCCCAACAGAGCTGCTCTCCAACACAATCCGCGACGGAGAAACTACCCATCCGACCCAAATGTCGGGATGAGTTATGTGGCCTCTGCACAAGAGGGCCTGCTCCCTCCTTACACTGCTCCAATGCCTTCTGCACTGACGGTCGGATTATACAACTATGGCATGTCCCCGTCCACCTATTATGAAGTCGGGACCAGCGCACCCCCAGTAATTCTTCCTCTTCAGGTGGCTCAGTCGAAGTACTGCTGCGTTCACCGAAGCTATGAACATAGCACGGACGAGTGTTGAGAGGTGGAAGATCTCGCCAATAGAAGGGTAGCCAACCCAAGGCACAAACGTGGAATGAACACCAGATGAGGGGATTAGGCCCCAACGAGAGGGCGTGGAACACATTTCCAAGATAGGCGCTCCCAGCAGTAGGACAGGAAACCTCTGGGTCATGAACAACGAGCGAGGCATGATTCAAAGAGCCCGGCCAGATAGTCTCGATTGGCGCGCGACCCCAAACCTCATCTGATCAAGGAGGCTGAAAAGGCTCCAATCTGAGAGATAGACACTATCCACGGAGGACCTTATATTGGAGGGCAAACTCAGAATGCCCAGAAGAGTTATGCCAAAGAAGCCGAAGGAACCCAAATGACTAACTGGCTCATCAATAGCAGGCCATCAGGATCGAAAAGGGTCAATCCTGTCACCTTCACAGAGGAGGACATGAAGGACGTACATTACCCTCACTGTGACGTCCTTGTAGTGAGAGCAGTGGTGGCTCGAAACGGACTGGGAAGAATGCTCGTGGACAATAGCAGCTTCGTTAATGTCATTTTCTTAAGCATTTATGAGCAAATGAACGTGGATGTGCCGCTGGAACCATCGACTGAGCCCCTCTACGGGTTCACTGGTGATTGTGTAACCCTGAAAGGGATAGTATGCATCTCCATTAGCATGGGAGAAGAGCCCCTCACATCCCATACTTTCATGGAGTTCCTGGTGGTTGATAGGAGGTCGGCTTATCACGGAGTCTTGGGCCGACCAGTCCTAAAAGAACTTTGGGTAGTAACTTCCATCCACCACTTCTGCATGAAATTCTCCACCGAAGGGAGAATAGCAACAGTACGAGGCAATCAACCCGAGGCTCGGAAATGTTACCGGAATGCCTTAAGAAAAGTAGAAAAGAAAGAGGTTAACATGACTCTGCTGGACGTGGAGATGGCAGAAACAATGATAGAAGAGCCGGGAGATATCACAATGGAGGAAGCGGCAACCCCCGATGACATTGATCCGAGAATTACGGGAGCTGATTCCCAAGCCTCCTCCAGCGGAGAATTGGAACATTTTCAGGTAGATGGCAACGACCTGACGAAGAAGCTTCAGATAGGGAAAGATCTCCTTGAAGAGCCCAAGGAAGCCCTGAAAAGGTTCCTTCGAGAAAATCTAGATGTCTTTGCGTGGAAGCACAAAGATATGGTTGGGATCGACGCGAAGATAAGTTGCCACCACCTCAATATCGACCCCAAGTTCCCCTCACACAGGCAGAAAATGAGGCCACTGAATGCTGAAAAGTACGAGGCCTTGAAGGAAGAAGTAAACATACTCCTACAAAGCAACTTTATACGAGAAGCCAGATATCCGAAGTGGGTATCCAACCCAGTGTTGGTTAAGAAGTCGAATGGAAAAATGAGGACCTGCATAGACTTCTCTAACCTCAACCAAGCCTGTCCCAAAGACAGTTTTTCGCTGCCTCGGATTGATCAACTGGTCGACGCCACGGTAGGACACGAGCTCCTGAGTTTTATGGATGCCTACTCAGGATACAATCAAATTCTGATGTATCCACCAGATGAAGAACACACGTCGTTTGTAACAGATAAAGGTCTCTACTGCTACAAGGTTATGCCCTTCGGCCTAAAAAACGTCGGGACAACGTACCAGAGGCTTGTCAATAAGATGTTCGCTTCCCAACTTGACGTAACTATGGAGGAGTATGTAGATGACATGTTGGTTAAAAGCTTTAAAGCGGAGGACCACATACACCACCTCGACGAGGCATTCCGAGTCCTTCGGGCATATAGAATGTGGCTGAATCCCTTAAAGTACACGTTTGGAGTGGCCTCTGGGAAGTTCCTGGGATACTTGGTCAACCAAAGAGGAATCGAGGCCAATCCCAAAAAGATTAAAGCATTAATCAAAATGAGTTCACCAAGAAAGCCGAAGGATGTACAATGCTTGACGGGGAGAATGGCGGCCCTCAGCAGGTTCGTCTCCAAAGCAACAGATAAGTGCATCACTTTCTTCAAGATCTTGAAAGGAGGCACCAGGTTTGAGTGGACAACAGAATGTGAAATTGCATTCCAAGCCTTGAAAGAACACCTCGGCCACGCACCTCTGTTGTCCAAACCAAAAGCGGGCGAGCCCCTGCTGTTGTATCTTACCGTCTCCAAAAAATCGGTAAGCTCAGTCCTGATTCGAGAGGAAGAACACCAACTGCTCGTCTACTACGTGAGTAAAGCCTTATTGGGGGCGGAAATGCGCTACCCAGATATGGAGAAATTGGCGCTATCACTAATCACAGCCTCAAGAAAGTTAAGGCCATACTTCTTAGCACATAGCATCCATGTCCTTACCAACTTCCCATTAACACAGGTCTTGCAAAAGACAGAGGCCTCGGGAAGATTGCTAAAGTGGGCCATTGAGCTCAGCCAATTCGACATTGTTTATAGGGGAAGAGCGGCCATCAAGGGACAGGCCCTGGCCGACATTGTGGCAGAATTTACCAACCTCCCGATGTGGACGACCCTATGGCACTAGGTGAACCACCTACGTGGTGCCTATTCGTCGATGGCTCCTCAGGGGACATGGGCTCTGAAGCCGGATTAGTCATCATCAGCCCAGAGGGCCACAGATTAAATTGCGCCATCAGATTCGACTTCAAAGCTTCGAACAATGTCGCAGAATATGAGGCACTATTGGCCGGCATCCGCCTCGCCCTCGAAATGAAGGTGCAGAAACTCTCAGTAGCAAGCGACTCCCAACTCGTTGTGAGCCAGGTGAACGGGAGCTTCGTCGCCAGAGAGAAAGGGATGGCCGCGTATCTTAAGCTAGTGAAGAATCTCATCCCCCGCTTCTATAAATTTGGGTTGACCCACGTACCCCGAGCCAACAACTCCAATGCCGATGCACTATCCAAGCTGGCCAGCAGCAAGGATTCGGAGCTCCTCAAGGTAGTTCCAATTGAGCATCTCGCCCAGCCTTTCTTCGACACAACTGAAGAAGTATTGTCGGTTGAGGGGGGCCCCACGTGGATAGTCCCCATCCTCGCTTTCCTCAAAAATCAAACCCTCTCCAGCAATACGATGGAGGCAAGGAAATTGAAATGGAGGTCAACACACTTCATACTCTCAGACGACATTCTATACAAGCGAGGCTATTCTTCGCCCCTCCTCAGATGCGTCAGTTCCGGCGAGGCAAAATATGTCTTCAGAGAAATCCACGAAGGAATATGTGGTAACCACACCGGTGGAATGGCCCTGGCCCAAAAGATTCTCAAGCAAGGGTACTTCTGGCCCACCTTGAAGAAAGACGCCCTACTTCATGTCAGGAAATACGACAAGTGTCAGCGCTTCGCCACAATTCCAAGACAGCCTCACCAAGAACTCACAGCCGTGTCTAGCCCTTGGCCTTTCGCCAAGTAGGGAATAGACTTCATAGGTCCAATGCCTAGGGGAAGAGGAAATGCTTGCCATGCCCTAGTCGCTATCGACTATTTCATGAAATGGGTCGAGGCAGAACCAATGATGAGAATAACCGAGGCCAACACTTCCAAATTCTTATGGAAAAACATTATTTACAGGTTCAGAATCCCCCATTCTCTGGTCTCGGATAATGGGAGGCAGTTCAACAACAAGAAGATCAAGAACTTGTGCGATGAGCTGGGGATAGCGAAACACTTCTCGAGCCCCCACCACCCGCAGGCTAATGGTCAAGTCGAGGCAGTTAACAAAACCATCAAGTACACTCTCAAACGAAAGCTTGAGGCATCTAAGGGGGCATGGATAGATGAACTCCCTCACGTTCTGTGGGCCATCAGAACCACATCTAGGACACCTACCGGGGAGACCCCCTTCTCCATGGCTTACGGATCCAAAGCTGTGTGCCCGGTCGAAATCGGCATACCCTCTCCTCGTCGGCTATTGTTCAACGAACATACCAACGATGATTTGATGAGGACAAACTTGGACCTAATAGACGAGAAAAGAGGTGAATCCCAAATCCGGTTGGCCTCTCACCAAAGAAAGATGGCAAAGTACTTCAACAAAAAGGTAAGAAAGCGATCATTCCGCCTCGGGGACCTTGTCTTAAGAATAGTATTTTCACCCTCCAAAGAAACGGGCGCAGGGACCCTAGGCCCCAACTGGGAGGGTCCCTATTGAGTCATCAGCGAGACACGACCCGGTGCCTATAACATCGAAGACATGTGCAATAAGCTATAGCCCCACCCGTGGAACGCTGAACATTTGCGTCGATATTATCAATAGGTCAGAAATGGGTTTAGTCATGTTTTAATTTTGGAATATTTTGTGGTATAACCAACCCTTTTATACCTAGTGTGTTATCAAGTTGTTTATTTCTAAATTTTAGCATCGGAATGACCCGTTGGCTAAAGAACAAGCGAGGCACATCGTTTAAACAAAATACAAAAGTACTTAGATATATTTTCCATAAATAATGTGTAACAAGAGGATAAGCTTCAGAAACAAACCTCATTATAAAGAAAAGAATTTCATTACAAGGCCATATCTATTACAAGTTTTAGTTATCCTCCTCGCTATCGACATCGGGCGAGGGGAACTTAGCCACTAAAGAACCGACATCCAAATCTGGGTACTCGGTTTGGAGCGCGACAAGAACTTCTTGATGCCCCACCCTGGCGAAATAGTCCGAGAAATTGGAATAGGCCTCAGTGTTGTGAAAGTTGGCAACAAAATCCGCTTCAGCATTCTCCAACTTTGTCCCTAATTCTCCCAACTTGGCCAATAATTCCTTTTTCTCTGCCTCAGAGGCCTTAGACTCGTTCTTCAAACCCTCCACCTCAGATTTGAGCACTTCGTTTTCCTCACGCAGAGATGACATCTCTGCTAGGAGAGAAGTATTCTCGGCCTTTAACTTCATCTTCTCTTCGTTTGACACTCCAAGTGCTTCGGAGGCCACTAACTGGGCAGCATTGGCGTTGTCCAACTTCTTCATCAGGAGCAAGACATTGGAGTCAGACTCCTTCAAATCGGCTTGAAGTTGCTCATAGGCTGAACGCATGCTCTCCAGTGCCGCCTGGAGGCTATCCATCGCCTCTTTATGTTCGTCGGACTTGGAAGCTTCAACCTTCCATTTCTTATACTCATCCAGTTGCTACTGAAACTGGCCCAAAGCCTGCATCTGCACCCCTGCCGCCCTCACAGCCGCAGCAAGGCTGGCCTCCATCATGTCCTCCACCTCCCTATTCGAGGCAAAATCCTCCCACTGGGGTGTGAAGTACTTCTTGAAGGCCTGAGCCCCCAAGGCAGGATAAAGGGGGAGACCCTTAACAGCATTATCAGAAAGACGCCCACCAGAAGCTCCAATGAGGTCCCGAAGTTTTTTCTTCGAATCATAGGGGACCTCCCCTGTCTGAGGCTTTGAAGGGGGCGCGTCCAACACCACCTCTCCAGATGGTGTGACCGTCAACGTCCTCTGGGTGAAAGGCGGATTGCATAAGACGTCGTCCTCAATTTCAATCGCCGTCTTCCTCAGCTCAGCAGAAGGTCCAGTACTTGCTGGCTTAGCTGTTGAACGTTCACGGATGGATAGTTTCCTCTTTTTGATTAGAGGCACCTCCACCTCCGTCTCAACGGCCCCGGCCTTAACGGCTTTCTCGACCTCTTCTCGGGTGGCTTCCCGACTCACCTCTTCTATAGCCTTCTTTTGCCGGACGTCCTCTGAGGAACCCGGTGCCAAATGCCTCGGTCTACTGCTGGCCAGTTTCGCCAGAGACGGCCTCGGCCTTTTGCCTTGTTCAAAATCAGCCCTGGAAGCCATCAATCCAAGCTCAATCAGAAAGCGATGCCTATTCAAGAGAAAATCGTGCCTCCTGTTTGCCGGGTTGGTTTGGTATATGGAGTGAAGCACGTCCAGCTGCTCAGAACTCAATTCACACCAGGGAAGAGCGTCTGCAAAACGAAAAGATTTAGAAAAACATATCATGATATCCTTTCCCCTCCCATCCTACTCACTGGCTATTCCGTAAACACTGGGAACATTCAGGTCGAGCTCCACATCGTCGATCACCCTCTGCCAATTCCTCTTCACCCAGAACCAAGACTCCTTCCACTGCTTAATGGAGGAGGGGCACTCAGTGATGAGTGGTTTATGGGTCTCCCATGGACAGAAATAGTACCACCCCGGCTCCTCTCCCTTTCCTTTCTTCTTCGGCAATTTTTTAGGCTGGTACACTGTCTGGAAAACATGTAGGGGCATCTCCAAACCGAACGAATGCTGAAACCACAAATACAGGCCCCCCCACCATCTGGCTCCACCCGTTTGGGGATACTTGAGTAGGATCTAACCCGTACGCCCTCAAGATTCTTCGAAAGAATGGGTGCAAGGGAAGCCTGAGACCAGCGACAAATGCATGAAGATGCAAAGCGGTGCAGTCCCTCCTCGGGTCGGCATTGAAGTCGAAGTGATAGCCAGGACCTCGCCTGTGGTAATATCCACTCCCCGAATAGGCATCACACCGGCCATTGAGGAAGATACGGATGGTGAGGCTTCGGCCTCACATCGTCCAAGATCGCCTCTCTCAACGGGGTCCCCAGACATCACTAGACACAACAAAAGGATAAAACAAAAGAAAAATGGAGGATTTAGGATAGATATTTACCTAACACTAAGCCTTTGACGGGAATGACGACGGAGAATTAATCGCCGGAAAATATATTGCCTGACGGAGGGAGGTTCTCAAAATTTTCCACAACAGATGTCTCTCAAAGTATCACGCAAGAAACTAAGTTTGCAAACAACAGCCGTATATATACACAATGAAGGGTAAATATCAACTGTCGGATCCCATCAAGATCCATCCACACCGTCCAATCCTCTGAAAGCATCCATGCCCTTCAAACCCAAGCAATACCAACGGTCAAGTAAAGTAAGGGCCACGATGCCGGCGTGATACTCACGAGCGCGTGATACATCACTTCCTTGGCAAACTCAAAGCCCCCAAAATTAATTGCTAGAATCATCATTACCTGCAGCTGTCCTGTCATCACACCCGAAGAGACGTACGGTAGGAATTCTAATCGACAATTTTCCCGTGGGCACGCCACCACTGCTACAATAGGCAGCTACGTCCTTTACCGCCTATCCATCGGCCTGGGACTCGGCTATCCAAATAGCCTCTCCCTCTCTAGGACTCAGCTATTCTCATAGCCTCTCCCTACCAGGTACTCGGCTGTTCTTTCAGCCTCTTCCAGCCTGGGACTCGGCTGTTCTTTTAGCTTCTGGGACTCGACTGTTCTTTCAGCCTCTCCCTCTTTGGGACTCGGCTACTCTCATAGCCTCTCCCGGCTTGGGACTCGGCTGTTCTTTCAGTCTCTCCCGGCTTGGGACTCAGCTATTCTCATAGCCTCTCTCAGCCTGGGACTCGGCTATCCAAATAGCCTCTCTCGGCCTGGGACTCGGCTATCTAAATAGCCTCTCCCTTCCTGGGACTCGGCTATTCTCATAGCCTCTCCCTACCAGGTACTCGGCTATTCTTTCAGCCTCTCCCAGCCTGGAACTTGACTATTCTCATATCCTCTCCCGGCCTGGGACTTTGCTATCCAGACAGCCTCTCCCTCCCTGGAACTCGGCTATTCTCATAGGTTCTCCCTACCAGGGACTCGGCTGTTCTCTCAGCATCTCCCGGCCTAGGACTCGGATATCCTTATAACCTCTCCCAGCCAGGGACTCGGCTTTCCTTTCAGGCCCTCCCAACTTTGGACCAGCATCTACAACTTTTATCATACGTCCGCGCTACAACCAAGATCGCCAAGGATTCCAAGGCTTACCATCCACATCAATGAGCATTCCGAGCCTTGTGGGACTCCAATCCTAGCTCAAACCATAGAAAAGCATCCAAGTCCAGCATCCCACATAAATGACAGATTCTGAACTTGGGGGACTATTATTATGAATCGATCATACTGCCAACCCATGGTGGTAAGATAGTCCCGCCCACGCACCACGTAAGCATAGTCGAAACAAATACGCTTTAACCTAACCCTTCTCTGAGGCGGTCTGGAGCAAGAGGATAGGTTACCGAGGCTCATGGGGCCGAATAGCCTGAATGACCGACCCTGGTGGACGTGCCCTGGAAGCCTCCCTATAGTTCAGTCTTGAAAAAACTGATGGAACTGTCTGCCAATGCATCACGGTCATATCCCTCTAATTTGCTGCTGAAAGTGACTTTTTCATTAATGCCAATGACGTGACACCAAAGATGTGACTTAAGAACCCCTCAGATGGAGCCACGTGTCGCACATCGAGGGGAATCGTTCTCATAGAATTTGCCTATAAATACTAAGTTTATTTATACAAGAAACGGATTTTGAAAATATTACTCTACCACACACATATCAAGTCCTCCATTCTAACCATTCTTAAGAGTCTTAACCACCTGGGATTTGTTAGTTAGAGGCCCTCAAGCTATCGCCTCTAGCTTAAGAGTGTCCTTAACCTTCTATTATTATTCCACAGGACCCAAGGCTTCTCTACGTGGTTGAATAAACCACGTGGCAGTCCTAGTAGGAGGAAAAATACACGTAGGCAGATGTAGCGTGGAGATCCTGTTGGCAACCATTTTTAGAGGTCAACAATATTAGTAATTTACGTTTTGATTCTGATTGTGGTACACTTGCTAGGGTGAAATGGTCTAAAGTAATTTTGGATGAAACTCAAACAATAAAAAATCACAGAACGCGAATGGCTAGAGCCTAGTGAAGCCTTAGCACTAAACGAAGATGGTGCTTATATGGAACACCTATACAAAATTCAATAGATGAAGTCTTCAGCTATTTCAAATTTTTGAAATTTCAGCCATACGATAAATTGAAATTACTTGGTACTTCCATTAAGTTCCCAATGTCTAGGAACGCAGTTCATGGTTATAAGAAAGTTCAAGTCATCTTAAGACAGATAATGTTGCTTTGAACAAAGTGTGATTTTCTTTCATTACTAAATTTTCTTAGATTTTAGCATCACTTATTTTTTTCTCAAGATATGGTTCTAGAAACGGAATATGTTGATTGATTGTATTGTGTAAATCTTATGTTGCATACAAAACAAATGATCTCTTAGTTAATTAGTTGTTTATGTTTTTATCTAATCACAGTTTTTTTGTGTGCACGATAAAGATGTTTTAACAAGTTAACATGGTCTAGAGAACGCCATTGTACTTTCTAGCAATAAGATAATAATGTGTTTTAAGTTGTTCTTTTGCCCGCCATTTTTATACCCTAGTTAATGCATATTATCGTCGTTCCAGTGAATTTTTACAATTTTGAAATTTATTTTAATTTATCAAATTTTTAGTTTATTGCATTTAATAGAATTTTCAAATTTATGTTATGTTCTATAAAATCAGATTAATTTCTTAATTGAATTTTTTAAAATAACATTATAATTTTTTGACGGACAATAAATCCGTTGGGAGATTGTTGTGCTTCGATAATTACCGACGATTGATAATCCGTTAATAATTATCTATGGTTAACAATAAGTCATTAATTAATGTCGACTATCCGTCGATATTTACCCACATATTTATTGTCCGTTGTAAATTACTGACGTAGGGTTTTGCACACTTATTTTCCGACTATGTCTTTCAATTGATATTAATGGTTCCTGATAGAAAATTTTGTTTCACCAAAATTACCGACAGGGATTGTTGGTAGTCAGTAATTATCGACGAGAACTGTTGACTATCGGTAATTATCGATAGAGATTGTTGGCCGTTGGTACTATGCTTGTCAATAATCACCAACACTTGACAATTCGTCAGTAATTATCGAGGGCTATCCGTCGATAACTATCGACAAATTTATTATTTGTCAAAAATTACAAATGGATTATATTGTTTGTCAAAAAAATTTATCGACTAGGTTTTACCCATTGATTTTTCGACAGCATATTTCCATCGGAATTGATATTTTTCGATAGAAAAATAGACTTCACAGATAGAAAATTCTGTCGGTGAAGATGTAACGTCTTGAAATTTCATAACTTTAATTATTAATTAATTTTAAAGTCGAAAAAAAGAATAAAATAAAGAATTTATTTCACTTGTCCATAAAAACTCCTAAAAAATCGTGACATTTTGTATTTAAGTTAATGGTTAATTACACTAATAGTTCTCATTCTTTCATGTTTGTAACGATTTCACTCTCATTCTTTTTTTTTAGCAAATATCATTCATATTCTTCCATTTATATACTCACAGATGGTCCAAAAATCACTATATTTCACTATTCTAACAATTCATGGACAAGTTTGCCCCTTTACTTAAATAAATTAAAATGATGGAAAAAAGAAAATAGAATGAAAGCAGCAATTGGGCTCCTAACCTTTTTAAAACTACAAATAAATCCCAAACTATTTTATTTTATACAGATAGGTGTTCTTCTCCAACAAAAAATAAATCATCTTTTCTCACCCCACCCCACCCCACCCCAGGCATATGCTTTATACTGCAAAATCGCCACCGAGAAGTTTTTAGTCACCATGACCAGAAATTTTCATTAAAAACTAGAATAGTGTACATATATATAGCTTACCAGAACCAAGAGATGGCTAAGGGTAGTGAAGACAATCAAAACTGTGGGCAATGTTCGAAATAGGTATAGCAACTGAAATGTTGGTGGTGGATTCAGCTGGACTTGGGACCATATAAGGCGGAGGAACGGTGGTGGTGGGGTGGTTCTGTGCAGTGGCTAGCATCATGATTTCATTTGCCTTGTCCACCAGAAATTTTCATTAGAAATTAGAATATTGTACATATATATAGCTTACTAGAACCAAGGGATGGTTGAGGGTAGTAAAGGCAGTCAAAACCATGGGCAATGTTCGAAATAGGGATAGCAACTGAAAAGTTGGTGGTGGATTCAGCTGGACTTGGGACCATATAAGGCGGAGGAATGGCGGTGGCAGGGTGGTTCTGTGCAGTGGCTAGCATCATGATTTCATTTGCCTTGTCCACCGGAAAGGCATTGAATACAAATGCTTGACCCCGCATAGATTATGGCCATCTGTGCAGTTTCTGGCTCAGATCTGTTCCATATAAGTGAAACCAACAATTAGCCAAATTACATGAAAATCAAAACTAAATTAGAAAATGACACAGTCGTCATTAACTTAACAAACCTACAATCGTCATTAACTTAACAAACCTAATAACAACTTATTCTTTGTTAAAGATGGAACCATAACCGCTGATATAATGTGGGAGAGTGGCAAAGCCTCGGGTCGGAGCACCCGATTTATCTATAGTCAACAATAAATTCATTGTCCCATTCAGAGCCCCTTGTTTCAAGCAAAATAACTGAGAATTTTTAGGAGAAAATGGAAATAAATTTAAAACCAAATCTAGCAAACTCATACATCGAACTAATTAGAAAATGGAAAGAAAAAGAAAAAGAAATGGTGGTGTTCAGGTTATGGGGGCCTCTGGATATATGAGCGTTGGTCATGGTGACCAAAACTTCTCGATGGCGATTTTGTAGTATGAAGCATGTGTCTGGGCTGGGGTGGGTGGGGTGGGGTGTGGTGGTAAGAAAAGATGATTTTTTTTTGTTGGGGAATAACACATATCTATATAAAATAAAATAGTTTAAAATTTATTTGTAGTTTTGAAAAGGTTAGGGGCCCAATTGCTGCTTTCATTCTATTTTCTTTTTTCCATTATTTTAATTTATTTAAGTCAAGGGACAAAATTGTCTAAGAATTATTAGAATAATGAAAAATAGTGATTTGGAGACCATCTGTGAGTATAAATAGAAGAATGAGGATGATATATGCTAAAAAAAGAATGGGGATGAAATCGTTACAAACATGAAAGAATGGGGACTATTAGTATAATTAACCCTTAAGTTAAATATGAAAATAAAAGAAAATCAAATTTAATAAATTTAGAGACTAATGTGAATTAAATTAAGACTTAACAAATCATGTTAGGATTTAATTGATTAAAAGTGCAAAAGTTGGGTTGGAACCCAAAAAGTTGAGAATAGTAAAGCTTTAAACCTTTTTAGACAAGTAAAGCAGTTATCTTCGGTACAATCGTACGAATTCTGTATTGGTCAAAATTCTACGACTCTTATAGTATTGCAAAGTACACAACGAGACATTCGAAATGGTACCAAATACACCTACTTTCGACTAAGAAATCAACTCCCAAAAGTTAATGCCAAAAGTGTTCCATAAAATGAAAAATCTGGAAACAGTTAGGAAATTCCAGCAAACCATGTTCGGATAGCCATTTTAAAAACGGTGTTATAATCACTATGGTAGTCCATTTTCTATGATTCAAAGTGCATTGCGAAGACCTTCGTAAGATCTTCGAGACAGTATAAGAGACATCAAAAAATAAACAAGCATCAACTTTCAAATCACGACCCAAAAACAGGTCCAAGAAGTAAGAAATCTGCTATTTTTTATATTAAACAATTGACAAGTGGGCTAATAAAGCTTTGCTGCAGAGATTTGTCCCCAATATGCCTTCCCTAGTATCCCTATCACATCCTACAAAAACTATAGGAAAATGAAAAAAAAATTACTTGGAGGTCAAGTGAAAATCTTAACCAAATATAGTAAACTTTACAAGTGGCACAATAAGAATATAAGTAATAATGAGGGAGAGGGTAGGACTCGTCCTACAAATACCCCCCAAATTAAGGCCACAACTTGTCCCTTTTTCCTCCATATAATCATCATAATATTTTCTTATTCATACACTCACTAACACTTAATGAAGAATGGAAGAACCCAGAAAATATATATAAGAGGTGATGTGAGTAAAGATCTAAAATCTATAATGAAAAAGCTTGGTGTGGAGGTCTCTTAAATTAATAGAGAAATCTCCACACCCGTGCCTCAAGAACCTTAAACGGGTAGTAGCAAAAAGCGGACCAAAAACCTCAGGTTTCATAAATCCGTCGGGAGATTGTTGTGCTTCGGTAATTACCGAGGACTATTCCTTGCGATAATTATCGACGACTAATAATCTGAAATTAATTATCTATGGTTAACAATAAGTCATTAACTAATGTCGACTATCCGTCGATACTTACGCACTGATTAATTGTCCGTTGTAAATTACTGACGCATGGTTTTGCACACTTCTTTTCCAACTATGTCTTTCAATTGATATTGATGGTTCCTGATAGAAAATTTTGCTTCACCGATAGAAAATTACTGACGGGGATTGTTGGTAGTCGATAATTACCGACGAGTACTGTTGAATATCGGTAATTATCAATGGAGATTGTTGGCCGTCGGCACTATACTTGTCGATAATTAGCGACATATGACAATTCATCACTAATTATCGACGGCCAATAATAAGTCAGTAATTACTGACGACTATTTGTCAGTAATTATTGAGGGCTATCCATCGATAATTATCGACAAATTTATTGTTCGTCAAAAATTACCAACGGATTATATAGTTTGTCAAAAAAATTTATCGGCTGGGTTTTACCTATTGATTCGACAGCATATTTCCATCGGAATTGATGGTTTCCAATAGAAAAATAGGCTTCACAAATAGAAAATTATGTCGATGAAGATGTAACGTCTTGAAATTTCGTAACTTTAATTAATTAATTAATTTTGAAGCAGAAAAAAAGAATAAAATAAAGAATTTATTTCACTTGTCTAGAAAAATACTTCAAAAATCGTAACATTATTTATTTAATTAAGTATGAAGAATAAAGGAAAATCAGATTTAATAAATTTAGAGACTAATGTGAATTAAATTAAGATTTAACAAATCACATTAGGACTTGATTGATTAAAAATGCAAAAGTTGGGTTGTAACCCAAAAAGTTGAGAAAAGTAAAGTTTTAAACATTTTTAGATATGTAAAGTAGTTATCTTTAGTACAATCGTACGAATTCTGTATTGGTCGAAATTTTATGACTCTTATGGTATTACGAAGTACACAACGAGACCTTCGAAATGGTACCAAATACACCTACTTTCGACTAAGAAATCATCCCCAAAAGTTAATGCCAAAAGTGTTCCATAAAATGAAAAATTTGGAAACAGTTAGGAAATTTTAACAAACCATGTTCGGATAGCCATTTTAAGAACGGTGTTATAATCACTATAGTAGTCCGTTTTCTACGATTCAAAATGCGTTACGAATACTTCTATAAGATCTTCGAAACAGTATAAGAGACGTCGATAAATAAGCAAGCATCAACCGTCAAAACACAACCTAAAAATAGGTCCAATAAGTAAGAAATCTGTTAATTTTTATATTAAACAATTAACAAGTGAGCTAATAAAGCTTTGATGCAGATATTTGTCCCCAAGATGCCTTCCCTAGTGTCCCTATCACACCCTAAAAAATTATATGAAAATGAAAAGCATTACTTGGAGGCCAAGTGAAAATCTTAACCAAATCTAACAAACTTTACAAGTTGCCCAATGAGAATATAAGTAATCATGAGGGAGATGGTAGGACTCGTCCTATAAATACCCCTCAAATTAAGGCCACAACTTGTCCCTTTTCCTCCATATAATTATCATAACATTTTCTTATTCACACACTCACTAACACTTAAAGAAGAAGGGAAAAACCCAGAAAATATATCTAAGAGGGGATGTGAGTCAAGATCTAAAATCTGAAATGAAAAAGCTTGGTGTGGAGGTCCCTTAAATTAATAGAGAAATATCCACACCCGAGCCTTAAGGACCCTAAACGGGTAGTAGCAAAAAGTGGACCAAAAACCTCAGGTTTCATAAATCCGTGGGGAGATTGTTGTGCTTCGGTAATTACCGACGACTATTCCTTGCTATAATTACCGACGACTAATAATCCGTCAATAATTATCTATGGTTAACAATAAGTCATTAATTAATTATTGTCCATTGTAAATTATTGATGCATGGTTTTGCACACTTATTTTCCGACTATGTCTTTCCATTAATATTGATGGTTCGTGATAGAAAATTTTGATTCACCGTTAGAAAATTACCAACGGGGATTGTTGGTAGTCGATAATTATCGACGAGTACTATTGACTATTGGTAATTATCGATGGAGATTGTTGGCCGTCCGTACTTTCCTTGTCAATAATTACCGACAGTTGACAATTCGCAGTAATTGTCGACGGCTAATAATAATTTAGTAATTATCGACGACTATTTGTCTGTAATTACCAAAGGCTATCCGTCGATAATTATCGACAAATTTATTGTTCGTCAAAAATTACCAATAGATTATATTGTTTGTCAAAAAAATTTATCGGTTGGGTTTTACCTATTGATTTTTGGACAGCATATTTCCATCAGAATTGATGGTTTCCGATAGAAAAATAAGCTTCACAAATAGAAAATTCTGTCGGTGAAGATGTAACGTCTTGAAATTTTGTAAATTTAATTAATTAATTAATTAATTTTAAAGTCGAAAAAAAGAATAAAATAAAGAATTTATTTCACTTGTCCAAAAAAATACCTCAAAAATCGTAACATTTTGTATTTAAGTTAACTATGGAAAATAAAGGAAAATCATATTTAATAAATTTAGAGACTAATGTGAATTAAATTAAGACTTAACAAGTCAAGTAAGGACTTGATTGATTAAAAGTGCAAAAATTGAGTTGGAACCCAAAAAGTTGAAAAAAGTAAAGTTTTAATCTTTTTTAGAGAAGTAAAGCAGTTATCTTTGGTACAATCAAACGAATTCTGTATTGGTCAAAATTTTACAACTCTTATGGTGTTGCGAAGTACACAATGAGATATTCGAAATGGTACCAAATACACCTACTTTCAACTAAGAAATCAACCCCAAAAATTAATGCCAAAAGTGTTCAATAAAATGAAAAATCTGGAAACAGTTAGGAAATTCCAGCAAACCATGTTCGGATAGCCATTTTAAGAACGGTGTTATAATCACTATGGTAGTCTATTTTCTACGATTCAAAGTGCGTTGTGAAGACTTCTGTAAGATCTTCGAGACAGTATAAGAAACGTTAAGAAATAAGCAAGCATCAACCTTCAAAACACGACCCAAAAACGGGTCCAATAAGTAAGAAATCTGCTAATTTTTATATTAAACAATTGGCAAGTGGGCTAATAAAGGTATGCTGTAGAGATTTGTCCCCAGAATGCCTTCCCTAGTGTCCCTATCACACCCTACAAAAACTATAGAAAAATGAAAAAGCATTACTTGGAAGCCAAGTGAAAATATTAACCAAATCTAGCAAACTTTACTAGTGGTTCAATGAGAATATAAGTAATCATGAGGGAGAGGGTATGAATCCTCCTATAAATAGCCCCCAAATTAAGGTCACGACTTGCCCATTTTTCCTCTATATAATCATCATAATATTTTCTTATTCACACACTCAGTAACACTTAATGAAGAATGGAAGAACCCAGAAAATATATCTAAGAGGGGATGTGAGTCAATATCTAAAATCTGAAATGAAAAAGCTTGGTGTGGAGGTCTCTTAAATTAATAGAGAAATCTCTATACCCGAGTCTCAAGAACCCTAAACGGACTGTAGCAAAAAATGGACAAAATATCTCAGATTTCATGGTGGTGAAAGTCAGATCTCAAGGGCTGAAAACTTAGAGGCCGTTCTCTTTGTGTTTCAGTTTTCAGTTTTGAGGTTTTGAATTCATTTTCAATTTTGTGTTTTGAGTGTTTGTTTTGAGAATACTGAAAATACGTTCTTTTTGTCATTTTGAAAAACTGTTTATCGAAACAAAAAATTGGAAAACGCGTTTACTTGAAAATTTTGAGAATATTTTTTATTTAATATTTTATTCCAAAAATTTGATTATTCAATAAATTTGAATAGTTTAATGTTAATATAGTATTAAATAACATATAAATTTTGAAGTTGATGAATATAAGATTTGGAGTATAAGAGTAGAAAAAGCAATTTTTCAACCACCTTACCATAAAATAAATGCTAATAATTCTACTAATTAAGAATTTGAAGCATGTTGCAAGAATTTAGTTCAGGAACCAAAAAAATGATTTGGACAGCTTAAACCTACGATCCTTTTATTAATTACCCGGTTCAAGAGATGCAGTAAGAACAAAAAAAAATCTAGACAATACAATGGCAAGATGTTAACTTTTTTTTTTTGTTCTTCAATACTGTCGAGTACTATATAAGTCCAACTTACCAAACAAGCCACAATTGATTGTGCACAATACATGTTTCACAAACATAGTTAAACTTCGATTTCTCATGTCATCATGCTACAAAAAAGTGACAACAATTCTGAACAAAAACTATATCAATTGAACATGAATTCTTCTTAAAATTCTGAATCAGTTATTAG
The DNA here is from genome assembly GCA_030279155.1 of Forsythia viridissima. Lineage (NCBI taxonomy): Eukaryota > Viridiplantae > Streptophyta > Magnoliopsida > Lamiales > Oleaceae > Forsythia > Forsythia viridissima. The sequence goes on along the minus strand of CM059034.1, from coordinate 25,746,729 downwards.
AATAAAGCAGCAACTTAGCAAAATCGAGTCGGAACAACAATCTATATGCTGAAATCTAACAGGACCTCTGCTACTATGAACATTATCTAAATAATGTTTTCTTTGTACAATTGGTAAACACAAGCTTAATAAGCAAGAACAAATACACTATAAAACTCTTCAACTGTATCCACAAAGAAGGATCTGATAGCCTTTGCCACAGGGGCCCCTAAAATGAAGAACCAAATAATCCCCCTTCTTCTCCACCCACACAGCTTCCTCTACAGGTTCTTCAATTTCCGTCTCGGGCTCATCCTGCAACAATTAAACATACAACAACTCCAAGGAAAGTAAATGACCAAAATCATCAAATGAAATCATCACAAGTTTTGCCTGGTGTAACTTTTGAAAAAGAGGAGCTACCACAATTCAACAACTCAACAACTTCGTCTTTTTAAGAAACAATAAGCTGCATAAATCTTTTGAAATAGACAGAAGCTATTCTGTCAACAGGTTAGTAAACCCAGGGGAGGAGCCAATAAAGATTTTGCCACTGGTGCTGATAAGTTTGATGAGGATACTTTAACAAGAAAAGAACAGAGCCACGACGATTAAAATGGTGAACAATCCAGTCATGTAAAGGATAATGAGGCTTCCACTTCAACACTTGGGGCAGAATGTGCCATCAGCACTCAATCGGACCATCCGATTCAAATTCGTTGCAAGTAAACAATTTAGAATTCCAAAAGCATGTTTTTGAACACGACATGGGAAATTGAGTTCCGAAGAATAAATACAAAGCCATATGCACCAAAGAGTAATTTAATTTAGCCTCCCATTAGTAAAATTCGTCATAGGAACATACAAAATATCTAATGTAAGCACCCTCATATTTACACAAATGCACGTGTACAAAAATGCATATATATACACGTTTCTGTATACAGATATATAGAAGACTATATCAAAACAATCAAGAACATAAGAACAATGGAATTCCAGGTGATCAATTAAAAAAATCAAACAAAATACTTCAGGAAAATTGGAAAAAACACTTGAAACTGTATTTGTACTCAGAATAATCACAATTAGTAAAGCGAAAACTCAAATGAAGCCACCATTTCAATTGAGTAAAGTGAACTTTAAAAAAGGTATTCGATCAATCTTAAGCAATTCAAAATAAGCTGAAAAAACTAATTATTACATGTAGATTCAAGAAACCCTTTTCATCAAATTGAACCCATTTCCAAAATTATACCATCAAATTGAACCCACTTCCAAAAATCAAACCCTAATTATAAATCCCAAATCTGAAAACATATGTCGACTCACCACAAAACCAGATTTAACGCTCAAATTATAAAAATAAGAACACTTACCAAATTTGAATGGAGGAGGAAGAAATTTGATGGGTGAAGTACTGAAAAGAAAAATAGGAAAGAGAAATGAATGAAGAAGGAAGAAGCGTTGGAGAGAAAAAAAATAAAAAATAAAGAGAGGAGAAAATGACATGGGGAGGAATCGAAACAGGGTCTGGAGAGAAGCCTTTTCCGCGTTTTGGCCATTTTGGATGCGGGTTTGGTTTTGTACAGAAAATGATGAAAACGGTAAAATGTCATTTCCTGTTTTCTTTGTAAAATTTTTGAGCATTTTCAGAAATGCATTTTTGAAAATAAATAAGTAAACACGTTTTCAGTGTTTTGAAAAACTGAAAACTAAAAATGGCTTGAAAGCAGCAAAGAGAACAGGGCCTTAGTTTTCAAAATAAAAAAACACTTCACACCTCTCTACCCAGAATGTATTGGTGCCCCGTATTTTCTATTTTACAATGGGATATCAGTACCCTAAAATCTCTGCACTATAAAAGCCTGAGACCAGATTTTGCAGGGTATGCTATCCCTATTTAAAGATTCAAGTAATATTCACCTTTTACAAGATTGTGATATATAGGACCTTTTATTTTGAGGTGTATCAAGACTAACTGCAATGAGTTGTGAGTAACTAAAGTTATTTGTCTTATGTGTAACATGATGAGTATATGTGTATGTGTATGCGCGCGCATAAATTATATGTGTTCCAAATGACTTATGTTGATGAGATTGATGTAAGTAAAGATATGAGCATATTGAGCCTATTTATCATTTATGCAACAAAAAGGAATAATGAAAATGAGTTTGTGTTATACACGCTTAACTTGAGACAAGAGAACAAAGTCTATATATATACAAAGACAAGTTGTTTCATAACACAATAAGTTCTCAAGCCTATTTGTATACCACAAATGGACGGTAAGGGTCCAAAGAAAAGAGTTGATCAACTATGGCCAAGGGTTAGAGCAGTGACCTATACGAGGACACAAGGTCCGATTAAAGTCAAGGACAATAGTAGCCCATGAAGGAATGGTAAGGGAGCTAAGAGTTTATAAACTATGGCTAAAGACAAAAGTAACCCATAAAGGGATGGTAATGGTCCAAAGAAATTTGGTCATCGTACATATGCACAAAGAATGTTTAATTTGAGTGTTCGGTGTACAAATATTGCTTAGAGAAAAAGGCCCTAAGAAAGATAAAAGATAGACTTATGTGCAATATCACACATGCACCGTATTTTTACTAAATGAATGTCATCATTCATAGTCATTTTATGACTCTTGTAGGAAATGGATCGAGATTTATTTGAAGTCATGGGACAAATGTGGGAGCTAGCTTTGAATGGCCAAGAATACCATTTGATTACCAAGATTGATGTATGGTCTTCCTATCCCCACAACCCAGGCTACAAAAATATGAAGTCACATACATTTTTGTAGCCGTGTATGACTATTGGACAATGGGGTATCTTACAACCCACTTTTATGAAATGTATCTTTAAAATATAAGAACCTTTCTTTTGTTAAAATATTATTTTTGAAATGGGCTTAAAATATATGGGTCATTAATGAGATGTAATAATTTGTCATGAACTATGTTGGAACAAAGTTGTAAGTGATGCATTTTTATCATTTACTTAAACCCATGTTTTATGTAACGATCTATGTAAGGGAAGTTAAATGAATCAAAAGATGAGATCCACATATTCTTCTATTCCGTTACGTCTAATTTATCATGTCTTATCCTTTGGTTTTTACTATTACTAAGTGTATCCGTTTTACGTACCAAAGATAAGACGAATCCGAAGTAAAAAAGAAAGGGTGACCTACATATGTATTCTCTGATTATTTCTAACTATTTTTCGCTAAAAAAAATGTCAAAAACTCTTACAAATATGATTTAATCCAGTTTCTAAACGAACAAAAGAATTAATCTGCTTTCTGCATATGACACTCTTATCCAGTTCTTAATACCCTACTGGATAGAATACAAAAAAAAAATAGACAAAATTTTGGGGTTGCCACAACAAGTATCATCTTCCCAAGATCGAGGACTTGCTTGACCAACTTCAAAGTACCTACGATCCGGCTACCATTAGTTAAAGATCAAGACCAGTGATTTTCCAAAGACGACCTTTAAAACTCGATATAGTCACTACGAGTTCTTAGTTATGCCATTTTTGGTATTTTCCCTACGACCTTTCGCATAGGGATTATTCCGTGCGCCGTTAACGTACATACTGTCAACTGGAGGTTGGGCTCCAAACTGGATTTCTTTCACGTCCCAGCGATTCGAACCCTTGACTTCCCCCCTTAATAAGAACTAAAGTAGAATTCTATTACCATTTAGATAAAGTGGACAATACGTAAGTTAATGGCGCACGAAATAGTCCCTAGGTGAAAGGTCGTAGGAGAAAGTCCGTGTTCGTTACAACAAGAGTCTCAAGTACAACTTCACTCAAAAAGAATTGAACATAAGGCAAAGGAGATGGCTCGAGTTGGTGAAAGATTATGAATGCAAAATCCATTATCACCCTGGAAAGGCAAATGTTGTAGCTAATGCCTTGAGCAAGAAAACAATTGGTTAAGTGGCAATGTTGACTCTGCAGAGACTTCTGTAGAAAGAGTTCGAACGATTAAGTCTCGAAATCGTCATTGCCCCGCCTGATGCTATCACTCGAATGACTGCACTTTTGATCTGACCAACACTCCGTGGCAGGATTAAAAGTTATCAGAAGGGTGACTAGTCATTTGAGTTTATTAAAGCTGAGATAGATACACGAAAATGGAATGACTTCGCCATAGCCAAGGATAAGTCACTATATTGTCAAGAACGATTGTGCGTACCAGAATTCGGAGAATTGAAAATAGAAATTCTAGAAGATGCTCACTCTACTCCCTATTCAGTGTACCCAGGAGGGACAACTAAAAATAGTATTTTTGTGGAAGAGAATGAAGAAAGATATAGCTGCGTATGTTGAGAAGTGTCTAGTGTGCCAGCAAGTGAAGGCCGAACACCAATGACCGTCCGGGTTACTTGAACCATTATAAGTTCTAGAATAGAAATAGGAACATGTGACGATGGACTTTGTTGTCAACTTTCCAAAATCAACAAGAGGTCATGGGGCCATTTAGGTAATTGTGGATTGTCTCACTAAATCAGCTCATTTCTTGCCAGTACGAATGACATTTTCTATGGACCAATTGACACAGTTGTATGTGAATGAGATAGTAAAATTGCATGGGATTCCCATTTCGATTGTTTCAGACATAGACCCAAAGTTCACATCAATTTTTTTGAATGGCCTACACCGAGCATTGGAGACTAAGCTGAAATTTAGCATAGCCTTCCATCTTCAGACAGACGGGCAGTCTGAGAAGACGATTCAAACATTGGATGATATGCTTAGGATCCGTGTCCTTGAATTTGGAGGGCATTGGAAAAAACACTTACCGTTAATTGAGTTTGCTTACAACAATAGTTATCACTCGTCAATTGGCATGTCATTGTATGAAGCATTGTATGGAAGAAAGTACAGATCGCCAGTTCATTGGGATGAGGTTGGCTAGCGTAAGATTTTGGGCCCAGAGATTATTGAACAAACAATGTAGGCTATCAAAAAATTTGAAGTAGTATAAAAACAGCTCAGGACAGACAAAAGCTATGCAGATAAGAGAATGAAGGAGTTGGAATTTTTTGAGACCGACAAAGTGTTTCTCAAAGTTGTACCCATGAAAATGAGTACTATGTTTTGACAAGAAAGGAAAGTTACAATCAAGATTTATTGGCCCATTTGAAATCTTGTAACGTGTTGAAAAAGTGGCATATCAATTGGCCTTATCCCGAGAACTTTTGGCAGTACATGACGTTTTGTACATATCTATGCTCATAAAGTACGTTATATCTATGCTCATAAAGTACGTACCTAATCCGAGCCATGTAGTTAATCATTAGTCGATTGAATTGCAACGTGGCTTGAGTTGCGAAGAGTTTCTGGTGAGAATCATTAATAAAAAAATTCAGACGCTTAGAAATAAGGTGATTCTTTTAGTAAAAATGCAGTGGTGGCGTAATCACTCGGCTGGAGAAGCAACTTGGGAGCGATAAGTGGAAATGAGTGCCAAGTTTTCACAACTCTTCGAAGAATTTCAAGATAAATTTCGTCATCGAAATTTATTTTAAGGAGGGTAGATCGTGACATCTGGAATTTTGTCCCTAGCCATCAAATACGAATTTAAGACTTTATGAATGTTTAGGGACCTAGTGGTGATTGGTAAGTAGTTGAAGGAACACTATACAATTTTTCAAAAAAAAATAAGACTTGGAAAGTGTGCTACAGTACCTATTTATATAGGAAAATGATCTCCTCCCCATGGTGGGGATGAGTTATAAAGGCCACATGATATGTGTCCTGTGGTCATTGAACAAGTGATTGACTTTTATGTTAATCACTTTTTCTTTATTCAATGGCCACAGGATACGTGTCCTGTGGCCTTTATAACTCATCCCCACCATGGGAAGGAGATCATTACCCTATATATATATATTATGTCCATTAGGTTATATCTGTATTAAAGATAAAAGAAAATTAAACTATATGTGTATATATAAATAGGAAAGGAATACATGGGATTGAAGATTGATTGAAATTAGAATGGAATTATGTCACTAATTTGGTACAAATATAGAATGATGTGTGTGTATAATGACGAATATAATTTTCTTACTTTTCACGTGAATTAAGAGGGGGGCAAAAAATTATTCATTGCCATATTTAATTGATATAATTTGACATAGTCCTACTCTATTTAAAGGTACCAAATCACATGCCACTTTACACCACCTACGCACGCAGTTCAATGTTGGAAATACAATCAATAATTTTTCATTATCTTTGGTTATTCTCACATAAGGTAAGTGTGTATATATGTTTTATTAAAAATATGCGGGTTTTAGGTATTTCCACAACTATGTTAGTTTTGGGTCATGTTGTGTAAGAATTAATCGGAGTTTAGTAGCGTTACGCACGAAAACTGGCACCATTTAAGTTCGATCCAATTTCCGTGTCTCTCTATGCAAGTATATATGAATCTTTTCGTTGAAATATATATGTATGAATTAATTATACATGCACGCTTATTGGGATTAATTCTCACCTCTCTTATGTTTCTTATTTTAGATAATTGATTATTCGAGACCATTGGCACATGGTAGTATACGGCTGTGGAGATTATCTTTCAAAAAATAAAAATATAAATAAATTACTCGCGTGGCTAGTTTCATGTTTTTTTCTCTTTTAGAATTTTAAGACTTCAACTTATTAAGACATGTTTTCTTATAAAAAAAAACTAAATTATCTGAATTTATTGTTTGTAAGATTTATTGTTAAAATAAATATTTCACTAATTAATTCATTATTATTATATTACTTGATTAATTATTTGAGTCCCCTCAAATAATTTTAAAGTATGTTTTATAACGTTTGAGTCCTTAAAAATTCAGGTCGTCACAAACTAGGTTGCACAAAAAACTTTCCAAAACGTAAACCAAATCCGTTGGTTTGAAATCATTGGTCTAGGTTTACATAGACCTGTCAACGTTTCGGTTTTAAACCAAATCGAATCGTTTGAAAATTGTTTGATTTATGTTTCAATATTTAAAAAACTGCTTAAACCAAACCAAACCGTTTTATATTTTTTATAATTAAAATAAAGTAATTTTACCTACTTACACATTTACAAAATGAGCTAAATACAATGCAATACTAAAATTATTGGACTGACTTATTTAATTTTTGTAAAACTATTAGGTCACTTGTCCATAACTCACAAGTTCATTATTTGACTCAATTATTTACTAATTTCTGTCAATTTCCTCCTTATTACCAATTCATTCTACGACAAATATTAATGTAATGTAACAATTGAGACATATTAAAACAATTAAAAAAAATTTTTTTTTTTTTTTTGTAAATCACAAAAAATGCTCTAAAGTAATTTTTTTTTCATTCTTTTGATCCATTTCGTATAGGGATAGAGATAACTTTCAATGGTTAGTTACAATTAATTGTAGAAAGAAATGATTTTCAAAATCGGTGAAACCGAGAACAGTTCAACGAGTTCCTCAAAATCAGACGGGCCGACGGATTTTTGAGCGGGTTTTTAAATAAAAGTTTTTTTTACATAACTAACCCGATTTTGATCCTAGTTCTCGGTTTTACATGTTGAATCGGCTGGGCTGGACTATTATAACAGAGTACAACATACAAACATTTCATAAGGTCCCAGAATCAATAGAAAACATTTTTGGGATGTTCCCATCACATTTTAACTTCGATATTAAAATCTACGTATAGCCAAAAAGACATAAATATCTTTACAAGATTAATTACATTAATGATCCTCATTCTTTTAGGTTTATAATGATTTCATATCCATTTAATTTTTTTAGCAGATATGATCCTCATCCTTTCATTTATTAGCACAGATGGTCCCTAAATGACTATTTTGACAATTTCTTGACAATTTTGTCCTTGACTTAAATAAATTCAAATAATAGAAAAAAGAAAATACAATAGAAAAATTGTAATTGGACCCCTAACTTTTTCAAAAATACAAATAAATTCTAAACCTTTTATATTATTCAAATTAATTAAAAATAAATAAAAAAACCAAACCCCACTTCATTTTCTCCCACCTACCCACGCACGCGTCCTCAGCTTGAAGCAAAACATTGTTTTGGACCCATTCATGTCGTCTCTGATGCTGCTAGTCTTAAATCTCTCTTCATTTCTCATAATAAATTTTCTAGGGACTTTCCATTTCAATGGGATTGAGCTTGCCAAAATAGGTTACTGGTCATATTATGAGTTTGAGCTTGCCAAATTTGCAGGATTTCAATGTTTATGGGAATGGGTTAACAGGTGAAATACCTGGTTCACTCTCGGGATTTCCTGTATCGGCATTTTGGAACAATCTAGTCTATGTGGGGCTCCCTTGCAGAAATGTAATGTGATATTGAGCGCCCCGCCTCGCCCCAGTGTAGTGGCATCGCCCTTGAGCCCGAAGACTACCGTTCCGTCATCTCTGATCTCAATGCCATTGGACACTAAGCCACCAGCCAAATCAAGAACAAGTCAGAGTAATAAAATCAGCTGGCTCGCTATAACCGCCATTATACTCGATTCACTCCTCGGGCTTTTTCGATTTTACAGTTGGCTTTTTTCCAAGCTTCGTCTTTCTCAACAATTTTTTTGGTATCAGGACTAATTTCGATAATCTCATCAGGCTTCTTCGATTTGACAGTGGCTTGGGAAGATGAAGTGGGGTTTGGTTTTTTTATTTTTTTATTATTTTGAATAATATAAAAAATTTAGGATGTATTTGTACTTTTAAAAAGGTTAGGGTCTAATTATAATTTTTCTATCATTTGAATTTATTTAAGTCATGGGCAAAATTGGCAAAGAATTATCAAAATAGTCATTTGGAGACTATATGTGCGGATAAATGAAAAGATGTGGATGATATCTGCTAAAAAAATTGAATGAAGATGAAATCATTACAAACCTGAAAGAATATGACCATTAGTGTAATTAATCCTATCTTTACACTAGAAATATGTTACTTTGGGAGGCTGGACAAGCTTACGATTTTGTGGGATGGCCATCTATTTCATTCGACGGTATGTCTTTCATTGTATACTCTCGCTGCCAATTTGCTGGAATTCCTAAAGAATTTTGATTGAAATTTTGAGAACGTGAGAAAATAGGTGGATTGAAGATTTTAAAGGTCAGTATAGAATTCTTATAAAATTTTGGTATTTATATTTATAGGCTCGAAATTCATTAAAATATGTTAAATTTTTCTAATTAATGAAATATTTAGAAATTCACTAGTTATTGGAGATAACTATATTTATAAAGAATATATTTAACCTGGGTTGAGGAAACTTAAATTTTAATCAAATCTATTAAAACCTAATTTGGGAACACCTAAATTCATATAGATTTATAAAATCCATTAAAATATGAGTTACAGGCACCCCCAAGTTGGACACCTAAATTTATATAAATTTTTAAAATTTATTAAAATATGATTTGAATACACTCTTAAATAGTCCATAAAATGATTATCATTTAATAAACGGTTTTATCCAAATAATATTTTAGTCTATTTCAATATTACCCTTAATAATTTGAAATTAATAACATTTATATTTGTAGGTTAATTGAACCAATTTATGGAACTTTCATTTTCATATAATACTATATACAAAGTTTTTGATGTCTACAATAAATTGTCTTCCATTAGTGCACATAATGTATTAAGCTTTTATTATATACATTGTCTTTGATTAATGTTGGAATGTTGTATAAAAGCATCTCCAATACTTCAATGGATTGCTAAAAAAAAATCATAAGCAAAATAAATGATATTTAACAAATTTTGTCTCTAATGCAAATTGACAGAGTCTATCAAACTGATCTAGCAAAGTTGCCATCTAGGTGGGATGCAGTAAAAGACTTGTTGTCTACATGACCCTGAAGTCTAATGTATAGACAAGCATGCCCACAATTGGTCTCCAAAGAGTCTATCTATAATTTAGTACTTTTGCTTAAGTGCCTTTTACTTTGCTAACATAAAAATAAGTAAAAATAAATCCACGTCTAATGACGCATATGAAATATAAATATTATTATATTACTCTATCACTCTATCTAACAGAGCTTCTAAATATGAACATAGCTCTTCACAATGTCTATTTTTATATTTGTTACACAAGCTTGACAAAATCCTTGTCATATTATATTAGAGAAAAACTTTTTGAAATAGCGTTTATTTCGTTTGTGACAATTTTTTTAGCAATCTACTAAAGCATTCGAGGCACTCTTATAAATAGCATTCAAAGAAGACATGTACAAGATAAGTGAAAGAAAACGAAAATCCTTTTATAATCCTTGTGTGTTTTCATTAGATTGTCTAATGTATTTTTTTTTTTTTTTAATTTTCTTTGAAGTTCATATTATCTAGGATAATTTGTGCATTCTTGGTTGAAGAATAAAAAAGTTCATATTATCTAGGATAAAAGTTTCTATGGTTGGTTAGATTTTCAACCCAATGATAATGTACTATTCGATAAGTTTTACTAAAAAACATAGTGAAATTTGTGAAATACGCCAACTAAATAATATACAATATAATTGTTCAATCAATTACGAGTGTCGTGATTTATTTAGAGCATATGTGGTATAAATTTTTTTAAACTATTTTTTTGTCAAACTCATTTTCAACCACATATTTCATGAGATCGACAACTTTTATCAACTTTTCAACAACACATTTACTAACTTTTTTCATAATCTTTTAAAAAACTACTTTTAAACTCCACCAAACACATACTTAATGTATATTTTAAATATTTAGAAGAAATATTAATGATTCGTTATCGAGATATTCCATTTACGAATATTGAAATATTTGTTAATTATTCAACAACAAACTACAATAACTTAGTGTCTTTTCAATAAAAAAAGTAAATTTTTCTGAATTAAAAACAAAGCTAAAATTATCTATTGGGGACCTGAATATTATAGAGGTTGAAGGTTAAGGGCTCAAGTATTTTACATGAAATGTTAAGAATAGAAGTTGAGAACCAAAGAAATAATTTTCCCTAATTCCAATAGACAGAAAAAATAAAAAGGCAAAAAAATAACTCGTTTACTTTCAAATTACTTATTGGGAAAAATGCATTTTGAGATCCCCAATCTTTTGAAAAAGTGCACATCTGGCAGCCCAATTCCTAAACTTTGGTTAAATACGCAACTAAAGAGCCTTTAGCATAGTGGTAAAATTATTTTTTAAATACTTATATTATAAATTATTGGTGAATGTGTAGATCAAAAATGGATTGTAAGTTTTGAGTTATATGAAATGTGTAAACAATAAGTATGTTTGACTAGATGAAATTATAATTTAAACATTCTCAAATATGCGCTAGGTTTCCATTCAAAACTTTGTTGGTTCAAGCTATACCTAATTCCGACTACTTTTAATAAAAGTAAAATTGACAATTCAATCATGTTTCCCTTCTCACCTCACTTCGCCCACCCAATATGCTCCTTTCGAATCACTTCAAAACCCTCTCATAGGTCAAATTTCTTGTATGGTCAAATCAATAATCATTTGTCTTATTGCACTAGCTTGCAGTTTTTGGATTTGGGTTTCAATTCCTTTTCTGGCAAAGTTTTCAGATTTTTCTTCTTTTATCATAGACGAAGTTCTTGAACTTGAATGAGTGAATTTTCTTGTCTATTTCTATGGAAATCGCTGAATATTGGCCAACTTCCTCGAGTTTAGGAGAGGTGGTAAAACGTTGGTCCAATTGCATTGGGTGGTAGTGATTTAACTATGGAGCAGGTCTTATGGCACATTGGCATATGTTGAAAAATATAATTGATGTTCATTTTTAAATATGTTCATTTTTTTGAATAATTATTTTAAATAGAAAAAGTAAAATGTCAGTTTTACCCTTATTAAAAATGGTCAAAATTAGGTCAAGAGTTGAATTAAAAGAGTTTTGAGTCGAAATCATGTAAAAGTCCTTTGGACCGGCTCGACCCTTAAAGATACAGCTCGGCTCGTCCAAAAAAGTCGAGCTTGAATCGGCTTGTGGATTTCACGGCTCGGTCCTTTTTTTTTTCTTCAGCCCATATCTGTCGTTAGACGAGTACGGCCCACAAATGGCACGACCCATTTACCATCCCTACCTTTCGCTGCCCATTTAATCAATTGTTACAAACTCCACTGTAAAAAATTAAAGGTTAGAGATTCAGTTGCATTTTTTGAAAAGATTATGTACTGCAAATGCAATTTTTCCTTACTTATTTAGGGTGTTTTTTTTAAAAAAAAATTAAATTACATATATGTCAATATATATAAAAAATTATATTTAAAATTTTTATATATTCATCTATAATTGAAAATATAAAATTAAATTTATGTTCTTGCATATTCTTTTATTTTTACAAATATTGAGTTTATAGTAGTTTTGAACATAATTGTTTGAGAAATGGTAAAATTGAAAAAAAAAAAATTCAAGAACGGCAAAAAACTCCCGATTTGGGGGTTAGGAGATACACTTCAAATTACACTACACTGGTTCTCACATTCCTTTATAATCGGTACCACCCAAAATCGTTATAAATAAAAAAACTCTGCCCTTAGCCAAACATCTACGAGTTAATTTTCACTAATGACTACTGAATTTTACTCTTAATGTCGTTATCTTGGCAACTGAATTTGAATTTGTTTTAAATTCATCATTGAACTTTACAAAATATTTAATTCAAATTATCGATTTAGTTTGACGTTCACTTTTTAACATAACATTATATGTTTGTGTGTCATGTTGTATGAATTAAGTGAAAATCTTAATAATTTGATGACTTGTCATATGTAGGATTTTAAGTTAAAAATAGACGTAACACTGGAAATGGTGGTTGCATGGAACATTTTACGAGTATGAAAGAAATTATTAAAGATCAGTGACCAATGTGACACTAAATGCAAAGTTCAGTGGCATCAATAAAATTAACCGAGCGAAAAAATTGGAAGTAGAATAAAGTGAGAACGGAAGAAGTTATTCAGTTCCTGCTGCTGTCTCCGACGAGCAATTAGGGCTTTTCCGGAGAATCCAAACAAGGAAGAGTAGCAAGAACTACTTCAACCCTTCTGCACTTGCCTTTCAACTCCTGGAATCAATGTTGAAATCATACACCAGGTTTCGGAAAATCCCATCCCCCCCCTTTCGCAAATCACACACATGCGTACATTTTCATAAGAGTCGCGGAAAGTTATCGTGTATGCATTTGTATTTTGTAACAATTGGCACTTAAACTTATTTGACGGCGACCCATATTTTTTTTTTCTCGTTTTGTTTTTTGGGAAGTATTTTTATTTCTAAGAAAAGGAAAACCAAGGAAATCTTGGAGAGCAGTTTTCTGGGGGATTAAGGTTTAAATTTGAATTTCGGGTTGAAATTAAGGTTCTTTGCTCATTTTCTTTCATTTGAATATGGGGGATTTTGCCTTGAACTTGCTGGTCGGACTTTGGTTTTCTCCGTGCATGCCGTTTGAATCATGGTTTGATCCATATATTTTGTTCACCAATAGCCGTTTATCCTTCATATTATTTACTGAAGTTAGTGATACATGTGATGTTCGATTCCAAAGTGGAAGCCTTGATGAATTTTAATTGTTCTATTTCGTTTTTCTCCTCGCACATATTTCTCTCTTTTGAGTAAGTTATGGATAAAACTATCTTGCTTTCGGAAATGCTTCTATCTGCTAAACCTTTTACTTTTCATTTTCCTTTTCAGGAATCAAAGACGCCAGTGTGGGGTTGGGTGGGCTTGAATTATTTTTTCCAATTCGTCCTTGTTATCCTTATTAAGTTTCTTCTTTTTCTTTGTACTTGGAATTTGATATACTCAACTTGCATGGATGCTTGACGATGTGGATCCTTTGCGTGGTATTCTAGAATTTACTCAGAAATGTTACTCCATTTTTTGTGGTATACTTGAGATTTTGAGACATTCCTCACAGGTAAAAAGTGAAGTAATTTCATATAGGATGGTGGGATCATACATGTCAGTACTCTGTTTATGCCATCTTTGAGTTTTTGAAATCCACTTGCAGGTTGGTTCTACATTTGGCAACTCTTCTGAGTTGATAGTTGAATCAGAAGATTATCCTTTAGCTGTAATGGCATCAGTGGATCCTATAGATATTAGTTCATCAGACAGTGACTCAGATTTACGCGAAATTGACAATTATAGAGAGGAGTCTCCTGTTAGGGATACTGCCGCTTCTGCAAGTTCTAGGGTCCTTCCAACATGGGCATCTTCTATTCCTAATTTGACAGGTAAAATTTAAGTTCTTGAATTTAAACACCTGCCCAGTGTAGTAGAATGTAAGTCATTGATCAGACCCCCTTTAACAATTTTCAGGTTACAATGATATTTCTTGGAATGCTCCATCTTCGAAGATTTCTGATGAAATTTCATTAAAACCCCATAAGCATCTGCATACTGCTGAAACTGTTGGGCCCTCTAGTTTAAACTTGGCTCGAGATCCAAATAATAGAGTTAGTTTTGGTATAAATCCCGAAGTACCTTCTTCTCGTCAGGCTTTGAAGAGGGCCCTTCCTGCTACCTTTCAGCCATCTACATCTAGTGCGAGATCAAACAATTTAGTGGAGAATGCCATTCCTGAAAGTTATGCAAAAGTTAACCAATCTGCATGGTCAAAATTTTCTAACGGCAAGAACTCGGACAATTTTACCGGGGTAAATCTTAGCGAATCACCATTGTATGAAAACAGAGGCAATAGACTATTACCCTCATCTCTGTTTCTTGGAAAATCTGCATCGACCAATCCGTATGCTGGTTCAAATGATTCTCTACATCATCCCGTGGTAGGTGAAGAAAAGACTACAGATGCTGATGAGAGATTGATTTTCCAAGCAGCTTTGAAGGTATTCTTTAAAGTCTTCTGCCACCTTTTGTTGAAACTTGTTTGATCATTTTACAAGTGCTTATAAATCCATTTGACTGATTTATGTGGGATTTAAGTTTTATTTTTTGAATTATTATTTTGAGCTTTATTGCTTCTCCACCCCCACCCCCCTTTTGGGGTTGCTTCTGAATTAGAATCAACATTGGATTGCTTATAGTGATTTTGTCTTCTGATTCTACTTCTTTCGAAGTAGAAGAAACTAAAAGAGAAAACTGTATGCTATATAGAAGCAAAAATTTCCTACTATAGATTATGCAATTTCTGTTCGAATAAGGAGGATTCTTTACTTGTAAATGTAATGTGGAACTACAGCTGACATTTATATATGTACAGACACACAGATATACATTTATACATTCACACAAGCATATTTAATCTAGAAAATTACCTACTGCTGTTGCCTGTTGGTTCTGTGTTGAACGTTTTACAAGTCTATGTTGTTTGCTTTAAATAGAGTTCAATGGTGTAGATCTTCATATGTTTGTCAAAAGTCTTATTTGGCCCCCTTACGGAACTTTCATTATTGGGTTAGCCAAACACTTCACGTGTTTCTAGTGATGGTGATGTACAACACAGGAAAGCTTTACTAGCAGAAGCTTACCAACATCAAACAAGAAGATATTTTGATTAAAGCGTGACCTAAACTTTTATTATCTAATTAGAGCTTTACCACAGAATTGTAGAAGTTATTAGTGAATCAAGAATCTAATATTCTATCATATTTATAGTATTAATCTAGGCTACTTGATGGCGTTCTTGCGATATTGGGAATAATGATGAGAATTTTTTTCCGGTGAGTTTTGGGGATTTTAATATAGGATTCATTTGTTTTTTTGGTGTGTATTGGGGATTACACTAAATCATTTGGTCAGTTAGGAGTTTCTTAGGAGAACAATGTTGGAGTGGGGTTCCGGTAATTTTGTGTCTGAAAATTTCCTAAAGGAAACAACCTTAGAAATCCTCTAAAGTTAAAGAGTCCTATTGCATAAATTATGAAGTCTAATAGAATGTATGGGATGCTAGGGCAGCTATTTATGAGCACCCCTGTTCCATATAGAAATTTTTGTGGTTCATCCTATTTCGGGCGGAGTTGGTGATTTTTGACTATTCATTTTTCTGCTCTTCCCTTTTAAGTAGTTATTATACGTTCATGATAACCAATTTAATCTTTTAACTAAGATTCGCTTGAAACTTTCAATTTCTAGGAGTCTGATGGGATAGGTTTCGATGATTTGGTTTATTTACTATATTACTTGACTTGACCTGTGGTTTGAGATCTGATTTCATATTATGGTTGAAGTGGTATCTGGTAATTTTCTTTTTCTACAATGGATCGATGCATGTTCGAATAAGGTATGTAGCATCCTGCCTGGACATGCCTCCTATTTATCTTGGGCGTAACAAAAATTGTTAGAAATGGATTAATATTATTAAGAGATGGAGAATAACTGGTTCTCAAAGTGATAAGGTTATATATAATAACTTTTAACAAAAATGTTTCTTCACATCTATGAACACTTTAAAAAATACTATTTTTCTTCTATATCTATTCTCATTCTTCTTTTTATGGTCGGTTTACCTAGGAGAATGATTAGTGATAGTGTTGTTTAATCTCATTGAGTTTTTCACTAAAGTAAGCAATGGGATGATCGCCTTGGCTTAGAATGCCGCATGTACCTTTGCCTCATACATCACAAGCTGCCTTAAAAACCTTAGAAAGGTCACGATGTCATAGACAAATGTGCTTATTGCCAATTATGTTAGCCAAAAGTGTGTTGCAGCAGCATCTTTGACTACTTAGTTGCTATTTAGTGGATATCTGATCATGTATCTATTGTTTAAACATTTTCTTGCAGGACCTTCATCAGCCTAAAACCGAAGCTAATTTACCTGATGGTATCTTGACAGTTTCTCTTCTCAGGCACCAGGTCCTTGTATACTTATTACACATCATTTAATTGCACTAGGTATTTATGGTTCTAAGATATAGCATCTCATCTTTCAGAAAATTGCTTTGGCGTGGATGCTCCAGAAGGAATCAAGTACCAACTGTTTGGGTGGAATTTTGGCAGATGATCAGGTCAGAGCCAGTAAATGTGTTGACTTTATCTTTTGCTTTATACTTATTCTTGCCTAGATCATAATTATGCTTCCCACAGGGCCTTGGTAAGACTGTGTCAATGATTGCCCTCATCCAGATGCAGAAGCTTTTAGAAGCAAAATCTAAACCTGAAGATTCGTGTGAAGTCAGAACTGAACCCTTGAATTTGGATGATGATGATGAAATTAGTG
Source organism: Forsythia viridissima (assembly GCA_030279155.1). NCBI lineage: Eukaryota > Viridiplantae > Streptophyta > Magnoliopsida > Lamiales > Oleaceae > Forsythia > Forsythia viridissima. The sequence continues at coordinate 25,729,515 of CM059034.1, read as the reverse complement.
TTGTTAAGCTTGATGAAGAAAATCGGACTGAAGAATCTGATGATTTTACTGTACTTCCTAAAGCAAGTCATTCGATGGGCGAATTCCGTGGTAGGAGGCCAGCAGCAGGTACACTTGTTGTGTGTCCAGCCAGTGTTGTTCGACAGTGGGCTCGAGAGCTGGATGAGAAAGTTACCCATGAAGCTAGACTTTCTGTTTTAGTCTATCATGGAGGAAGTAGGACTAAAAATCCTGCTGCATTGGCTGGGTATGATGTGGTTGTAACAACATATGCCATTGTAACGAATGAAGTTCCAAAACGACCTTTGGTTGAAGAGGATGATGATGAACAAAAAGAAGGAGCAAGATATGGATTATCTTCTGAATTTTCCATGAACAAGAAAATGAAAAAGTCATCAGTTAAGAAGAGCCGCAAGAAGGGTGGAAAAGAAATTGACGTGTCTGCTTTTGATTCTGATTGTGGTACACTTGCTAGGGTGAAATGGTCTAGAGTAATTTTGGATGAAGCTCAAACAATAAAAAATCACAGAACGCAGGTGGCTAGAGCCTGCTGCAGCCTTAGAGCAAAACGAAGGTGGTGCTTGTCTGGAACACCTATACAAAATTCAATAGATGAAGTCTTCAGCTATTTCAGATTTCTGAGATATCAACCATACGATAAATTGAAATCATTTGGTACTTCCATTAAGTTCCCAATCTCTAGGAACGCAGTTCATGGCTACAAGAAACTTCAAGTTATCTTAAGACAGATCATGTTGCGTCGAACAAAAGGTGATTTTCTTTCATTACTAGATTTTTTCTGCGATCTTAGCATAACCTGTATGTTTGCTCAAGATAGTACGAGAGGAAAGGGTTCTAAGAGAGGAATATGGTAGTTGATTGCTTAATCTAATTCTCTTGCTGCATACAAAGCGGCTGATCTGTCTATTTATATCTGATCTGTAATTCCTCATAAAGTTCGATTTTAGTACAAGCCTTTGCATGTGTGTGCTATTACGACGCAGTTGATCTTCTAGCAAGTAACAAGCTGTAGATATGTTGTTCTGACATGAAACTGTCCAGCACGAATCCAATCCAATCCAATCGGATAGTATTCTAACTGATATATGTGAACACTGACAAAATCCGTTACTGTTGGCATTGTTGCGGTGTCGTTGTCGTGGTGATTTTTTATGCATGCTTATTACATGGAAGTCATAATGATCAAACAAAGATCTCTAATTTTGAGAATCAGATGCTATAAAAAGTGCTTCTTTGGTCACAGATTGATCTCTTTAGGTGTGAAGCATCATGTACTGCTTGTAGAAGTGCCTAGATAGTCACCGTGGCACTATCCAGTTGCAATTCTGCAACACTGATTCTAAAGGATGAGCATTAGAATCTGAAATTTGGTTGGTTGGGCTTACATATAAATTAAACAGAATTGAGAATGTTGGAGAGTGCCACACATGAGCAATATTATCAAATCACTAAATAGCTAGCTGTGCATATCAAAATACTCTACAATTTTATGATTTATTGCTTGTACTATACTATGCATATAATTTAAATCCAACAAAGTAAAGATAAATTGATTGTTCATTAAATTTGATATTTAAATGTTTTCGTGAATGTTTAACAAAATTAATGTTTAGTTCAGCAATTATTCACATGGTATAAGGTGATTGTGTTTATGGAGTTCTGAAATATACCGGAAATCATGCGCTGTTATTTGTTTCCTTTTTTTCCGTCTTCCTCCCAGAATCACACATTGCATGTAAAGAAGAGAGAAAAAAAAGGGTACTTAGCACATCTCCTGTGGTTGTCTTTTGCATTGATAAGAAATTTAAAATTTGTCCAGGAAATTGTAGCTTTGTATATAAAAGACGTGAAGATCATTCTAAAGGATTTAAAACAGCCAAAATTTGAAAGAGATTCTCAGTCATTACAGAAATGAGAACACCTATTTTTATACACCAAAAACAATGGCCTTACTGTAATAATTAATATTTATCCTTTTCTTTGTCTGGTACATTCATATTTTCCCTTTTTTCGAACTTCCACAGTTTATTAGCTGTTTATGTTTTTACTGTTGCTTTTTATCTAAACCAGGTCTTTCTTGTGCATGATAAAGATTCTTTAACAAGTTAACATGGTTTGGAGAATGCCATTGTACTTTCTACCAATCAGATAATAACGTTTGGCCATTCACAGCAACTAATAACAATAGATAGAAATGTATACATGTTTCTGTTCACCTTTTACTTTGAAGATCAGTTCTATGCTTGAGCACTCCATCTCATGCTAGATTTGCATTCCATGCTTAAGTTTTTCTTTTCCCTGCCAAATTTATACCCTGGTTAATGTAGTGAATTTTCAAAATTTTGGAATTTATTTCTTTCGAACCTAAATGATCGAATGGAAGAATAAATAGACAAGCAAGTTCTTTATCAACTCCAAAATCCCGAAATTGCTATTGCAAGAGGAAAGGGTACAAAAGGGGCACAAGAAAAAGGAAGCACTCCTAGGGAGTGAATCATCACGAGTTCATATTGGTGCTTGAAGGGAGTGGCACTTTTAACCCTGTTCTTGCACAGGCAAAAAGAATTTGAATATTGATAGATAGTCCACATAGGTATATTATATCATTAAACTACCAGCAAACATGAGCATCTGTAAATGATTAGTAAAATTGGGAAAGGGAAGTAAACGCCCATATAGAGAAGCATATATTGAGCCATATATTTCGCTTTGTTGACTTGTTACAGATTATAGAACTCTTTTTGTATCCTGTGAGCTGTATATCTCTCGTTTTCGGAACCTTGTTGGTGAAACTTTACTTTATGACAAGTTACTAACAAACATGACTGACTTTTAGATCTAGAGAATTATTTGAGTTATATTTATGATCTTCTCATATAATTGTTGCAGGCCAATATGAAATTTTATTCCAATCATCATGTTTATGCAATAGGTTGATCAAACATCATCAAACATTTGTTGTAAATCACACTTGATGGGAATGCAGGTCCAACACTTGCATGTTCTTTGTCATAAAAAAATAATATAATGTGTGTGGGGGGTTGGGGGGATGATATAATTTGTGTTCATGTGCTATGATACAAGCATTATTATATCCTGCATCTTCTAACTGCAACAATTAGCATTTGTGCTGATGAATACTAAATGTTCTCTCTGCTTTGTTATGATACATATTGGAAGTGTCAACTTGTTGACCGACTTGCCTATTGGTCCCCTAGTAAACTGATTTTATTTCTGTACGATGATTTCTATCCTTTCCTTTTTGGGTGGTGCATAAGCAGAAATGCCTTTCCTTATTGAATGTGATATGCTAAGCTTATAATGGTTGGGAAACAGATTTTATCATACAGTTGTGCAACACTTTTTGATTTGGCATAGTTCCACCTGATCTTGCATAACTTATCTGGTTTGATCGTGGTGGACTCTAATCAACATAGTCATCAACATTTTATTTTGTCTGTTAATTTACTTCATTCAAATGGTGTCATTATTTGGATGTGCAATATCAGTCGAATTGCTTATGTTGGCGAATGCTGATTATCGTCAGCCTTTGTGGTGTAGGTACATTGATTAATGGTGAGCCTATAATCACTTTGCCTCCCAAAACAATACATTTAACGCGGGTGGACTTCTCTGCAGAAGAACGCGCTTTTTATAACAGACTTGAAGCAGATTCACGCTCACAATTTAAGGTCTCTCTCTCCCCATCCATCCATTCAATTTTTTTATCTATAATATGCAAGAATCCACATGCATGCATGCATCAGTTGAAGTAAATTTTTTGTAATAAATATTATAGTTTAACGTTGGACACGGTCCTTGATAGAGCTGAGTGTAAGAAGAGGATCCATGTAGCCGACCCCATATAAGTGTGGGACATGGCTGAGTTAGTCTGAGTTGTGCTGACTTTATTAATGCCTCATGAAGCAATTTCATATAGGTGGTGTTTGTCTCCTGTGTAATGACAGTTCCTTTTCATGCCTTGGAACATGTAATTGTGATTCTTTCAGCTTTGAAATTCTATGAAACAAATCATTATCTTGAAACCATACTAGTGGGGCGGTCTTTTTTTACAGTGAAAATGATGAGAGAACACAACATGAGTACAAGAACTGACATCATATCAGTGTTCTAAAAGGTAGGAAAAGGCGGGGCCTAGGTGTGGAAAAGGCAATCTACTCTGTTGCGCGCTCCTTTTTATTTTTTTGCCCATTTTTATTTTTTATTTTTTATTTTTTTAAAGGTTAAATAAACTAATTAAATAAAAGGAATCATTATTAATGGTCTTATTAAAATAATTATTAAGGGTTTAGAGTAATTAAAATAATATTAAAAATAGGAAAATGCCTTATTACACCGAGGTTCGTTTAGGCTCGTAAGGCTTGACCTTGCCGCCTTTCCATGCCTCGCGCCTTTTAAAACCTTGCATTAAATAACATAAAATAAACTCTTTTTTGGGTTCTTCATATCCCTTGCTGCACCGTCTTCAAAAACTATCCCCCGACTCTCTCTTGGAGAATTCTATGTACTGCTATTGAATTGAGACATAGGTTTGATTAAACCTGTGTTTAAATATTTTTATTTATCCCCTGAAATTAGTTGGATACACATTGTAATGGCATGACATGTTGTAAGATTTCTGGAAATTTATGATATGTTCCTAGTTACTGTCAGTTGCCTCTTCTTTATTGGATAGGAAGGTTGCCTCATCACTTCCATTTTGTAACGGTATGATGGAATATTAAATTTACTCAGCCACCTCTGACTATAGCTATTCATTTTATAACTATTGATTTACACATTGATTTACACATATTCAATAAGTAATTCATTACACCTTGGGGAGACCCAAATAAAACCCACTTCCTATAGAGTCTACACCAAAGCCATCTTATGACATTAAAATGTAAATATAAGTGATCAATACTTTCTGGATTCTTCTACACATCACTTACCATGAGAGGAGGGGGAGGGAGGGGATAGAGAGTGAGAAAATAAGGACATTTTTTTGAACAGTTAACAAGTATTAATTTTCCTGTGATACACGAACCATAGAAACACTTAAGTTCTTAAGGGGTACAATAAATCCAAATAAACTTAAACAGGGAAAAGATTGTGTAGTTTGACGTATAAACTAGAGTATTGAAGAGTGATTTGCAAGGGATCCCGAGATTCTGACTTCCATAACTTTTTGTCAATTCTAGAAGGTGTTATGTAAACATTTTCAAGAATAGTTAATTAAGACGCCAAGTCTAAAATCTCACTAACCCTCAAATTTCTTGAACACTATAAGTTTCAATTCATTTTACCATTTCAAAGAGTGAACGAAAAGAATTTGTAGGAAAAATTAAGCAAAGAAAGGTTATAGACTTAGAAATGAAGAAGCGAGCAAGAATGAATCCATGCATCCTCCCAGAAAAGAATTCTATCCCTTGCACCCGCATCCCATGTGACGGATAAAATAAAAATCCCTGATATGACTTCCAAGGGTTTTTGAGAACCTTTCATAAATCTTTTGGAGTCCTAACCGTTATGGTCCAAACCATACTTCTAACCACTCCATCCCATATGGAAGATTTTTCATTGGGAAATCTCCAAAACCATTTTCCTATCAAAGCTAATTTTTTTTTCTAAGATTTATTTCTGCCTTTACTTCTTGTTACCAAATAGTTTTTTAACATTTGAGCCTTCCCACAAGAAGTCCCTATAAGTTTCTCCAAAATGGCTACAATCTTACTTGGCACCCAAAGCACGAGATTTATAGGATGGGAATACTTGACAAAACTGGCTTGGTAAGAGTTAATCTTCCCTCTCAAGAGAAATAATTATAGTACTTGTGTGGAAATGATTATTGAGATTCACAAATGAACAAGGGGCTTTCTGGTGCTAGGTTAGTGCTGAAAAATTGTTAATGTGAATGGGAGATTGCATTCTTATGCCTCACGAGAAATGATGTTGATATTTGATCTACAAAACAGATGTCGTGGGAAAGATGTTTGCGTGGTATTCTTGGTTGCTACAAGTCATTAGTATTCAATCTCTTTGGTATCCTAACTATTTTTTAAAAAACTATTTGGTATTCTTGTTACCAAATAGTTTTTTAACGTTTGAGCCTTCCCTCAAGTAGTCCCTATAAGTTTCTCCAAAATGGCTACAATCTTACTTGGCACCCAAAGCACAAGATTTATAGGATGGGAATACTTGACAAAACTGGCTTGGTAAGAGTTAATCTTCCCTCTCAAGAGAAATAATTATAGTACTTGTGTGGAAATGATTATTGAGATTCACAAATGAACAAGGGGCTTTCTGGTGCTAGGTTATTGCTGAAAATTGTTAATGTGAATGCGAGATTGCATTCTTATGCCTTATGAGATTTGCTTATAAATGATGTTGATATTTGATCTACAAAACAAATGTCGTGGGAAAGATGTTTGCGTGGTATTCTTGTTTGCTACAAGTCTTAACTTACATGGAAATGGAGAATTGTCAAGACTATGAGGAGAAGAAGTTAAATTTTGAACATTTTAAACCGTAATCTGGCCCTCTATCGTGGAGACATGATAAATGGAAATATTATAAAAGGAGTTGTTACCCGTTAAAAAGAAATAGGAGGGTCATTCATAATATCAAAAATGATAAATGAGGGTTATTCATACATTAGGATTAGAAAAAGGAATATTATTGGTTATTAAATGAAATAGGAGGGTCGTTCATACTTAATAAAATATGATAAAATATGGGTCATTCATGATACATTAGGATTAGATGCATTTAATGTTTAAAAAGGCTCAATAGAGTACTAAAGAATTTAACAAAATCAAAAGTTTTGTTTGCAAACAAAGAGAAAATAGATTAATATAGTAGCAAATAAAAAGTGTTCTCAAATTGTTAATCACGTAACAAAATTATAATTTACAATTGAAGTAGAAGCAACCTAGAAGTCTCTGATATAATTACTAATATGGCCTTTAAGAGAATCATTAACATATTTGATTTTCTTATCATCATCCTCGTCACTGTGAGTTTCTTGAAATTTTTATTATCAATTTTCAAATTCCGTGGTGCTGTCCTCCTCTTTTCCCTTCTCCTTCCGCGTAAGGCATAAAAAAAGACAAAGAAGACTGTAAAATGTTCTAGGCTATAAGAAAGTAGCCCAAAAAGCTGAGGCTAGTAGTAAAATTCCTTGAAAGGGCAAGACAAATGAGAGCACACCTAAGCTGCCTTGAGGCGTAAGCTTCAATAAATTGAGATGCAAGCTTTGACAATGGCATTTGAGGCATAAGTTTCAAGGCATTTAATTAAAGCCTTGCGTGAGGTGAAAATCAAGGTGTGAGTTTCAGACAGCTTTCAAAATAATAGACGCATTAGACAATTATCTTATAACCAAAAATCACTTTGAACAGAAATATTAGGGTTAGTGACATGACTCCCTTTTTCGTACTGTTTTCAATCCATTTCTGCTTCTTATTAAAAGATCCAATGGAATCAAATCTTTTGCAACTATAGCAGACCATGTTAATATTAGTCCACCTCTGCCTCTACTGATACGTTCTATTGGGATCACATTGTTGTTGTGAATGAGAGTTTCTTTAGGTCTACACAAGATTGACCCAACCATCTAGTTCGTCGTTACCTTAATTTGTCCTCGGTGTCACATATATATATGATTTCTTATTTTTCCATTCTAGTAGCATGTACATTTTTTCCTTTTAACGGCCAAAACTTTGGTACCATGAAGTGTATGACTGGTCTAATAAACACGTTGTAGAAACTTCGTGGGTTTCATCAATTTACATAGAACTGTAGCACTTCTCCATTTTGTCCAACCCACTATAATCTATGCGTTGCATCTTTTTTAGGACCTCTTTACTCGTAATAATTGAAGCTGAGTACCTAATTAGTCATTCTTTGGGACAACACGATTCTCTGTAGTGACTAATCTGTCATCCTTATTCCTACTATGACAATAAAGACACTGCATGTATTCGGTCTTGATTTTATTTAACCAAACATCTCTTAGAAATTAAGCTGAAAGGCACTGTGGACTTCAAAGCACTCAAGCGGGAAAGTATGACTATACCTAGATTTTAAATAGAATTGCTTCAATTTCTGCCTACCGAAAAATCAACTGCAAGTCCTAATAAACAGAGTGCTTTCTCTGATTTAGAATTCAGCTCCTCCTCGTAAAGAAAGAAGAAAGCATTTTAATCTGCTGGTGCAAAGAGTAACAATGATGTCTTGGAATAGCAAATTTTGGTCATGTGATACTCTTACCTTCTGAATCTAAGTTTTCTCTAGCTTTTCCTTTCAAATTTTTTTGTTATAGAGGATTTGATGAAAAAAATCTTATAATTGTATCTTATATTCAGTTTACTGATCTTTGTAAAACTGTGAATTAACCACAAATGCAGGCTTATGCGGCTGCTGGTACTGTGAATCAAAATTATGCCAATATTCTATTGCTGCTTCTCCGTCTTCGCCAAGCTTGTGATCACCCTCTACTTGTCAAAGGACTCAGCTCTGACCCTGTTGGAAAAGTTTCCTCTGACATGGCGAAGAGACTCCCCAAGGAACTGCTAGTGAATTTACTAAGGCTTTTGGAAACTTCCTTGGCAATATGTCTTGTATGCAGAGTACGTTATCCCTTGTCATGTTTTTGTTTTTAAAATTTGGTGAATAGATAATAAAAATGATCTTTGTTGCATTGTAATGTATAAGTAGCACACCGAGATCTTTGATTGTGATTCTATTTTGAGAAGCTTAGTTATGGCATTGTGATTCTTTGTGCACCGCTTTCTTTGGTTTAAGCCACATAAAACTGCAAGATCAAATAGAGATCTTTAGAAAGTGTCCAGAATGAGAGGAGATTGAATAAGCTTCAGGTACAGTGGTGGGATGAGCACATGGTTCTCTCTGTAGTTCCTTTTGAACCATCAGACTCCAAGTTTACTTGTGTTGGAGAAGGTCACATTTTACTTGCATAAGGTCAAAGGGGACTTGGGACGCTGTCCACTTTTGTTGCATATGGTCTTTCTTGGAGGAAAGGAATGGGAAGTCTTGCGAAAGACTGGAATTACCGAAGTTGTAGCACCTTTCCTCCCTTGGGATGGCCACTTTTTTTGTTTTTTGTTTTTCACTTTCACCTGTATTTAAAGTTAATAGATCGTGTTGTGTTTTTCTTCAAAAATTATTTTCAAACACGAGACCGTTTAAAAGATAGTTTGTCTAGTAGTACACATGCACATTGTCTGGTTCACAATCACATACATAGTGAATTTGTCCATATATTGAGATGAGAGATACATAGTGTGGTATTCCCTACTCTCTGGACACCAAATAAATGGTTTTTAAGTTCCAAACATATTTTCAATAAAAATTTAAATGTTTGCTTATTTCTTATTCTGTGATTGTTTGTTCTCTTTAGCACCGGAAGTATGCTGCACAACAAACCTGATGTGATTTTGAATGGTTTGATGTCCGACAGGATCCTCCTGAAAATGCAGTTGTCACCATGTGTGGACATGTTTTCTGTTATCAGTGTGTCTCCGAGTTTTTGACAGGGGAAGACAGTACATGCCCAGCCCCCGAATGTAAAGAACAACTAGGTGCTGACGTTGTATATTCGAAACCTACCTTGTGGAGATGTATCTCTAGTGATACTGACAATGACGTCCCTGTCTCATCAGAAGGTGATGAGAAATGTATGGTTCTTCACAATGAGTACATCTCCTCTAAAATCAAAGCGGTTTTAGAGATTCTCGGGTTACATTGCAAACCAAAGAACCAGAGTTCGGAACTTTATGGGTTTGTCAGTTGCAGCAGCGATGCTTCATCTTCAGGTAAAGGTTACCTAGACTCAGATACTGAAGGACCTGAAAAAGCTATTGTTTTCTCCCAGTGGACTGGCATGTTGGACTTAGTTGAGATGTCCCTTAAAGATTCTTGTTTAAATTACCGGAGGCTTGATGGTACAATGTCTCTAGGTGCGAGAGACAGGGCTGTCAAAGATTTTAATACCATTCCCGAGGTTGGATACTTATCTCTTTGTTACTCGTTTTCTTTCTAGCTTTAATGAATTCAGTGGATTTGCTGTCTGGGCATTGTCACTTATCTGTTGATGTGGATTAGTAGACTATCAAAAATTTCAACTGTATCTGCTTGGTCATATAGCTATCATTTGTCACTCTTATATTATGTTGATCCTTTCCCTTTCGAAATTTTAAAATAATGCTTTTTGTATTATCAAACATTTACCTTTTTGTATGCATAAGAACCTACAAGTTTAAAGATATTTTTGGTTTGATACATTTTAATTAGCAAATAAATATAGCTATTAGCCATTAAATGCTTTAACTTGGAAATAAATTGGAGATTAAATGCAGAGGATCATTCTTTCAGTGTGGATCCATTGGATGAACCTGTGGTCCATTCTTTGAGTGGCAAATTATAGTATAACCTCAATTTCAGTTGCATCGGCAAGCAGATGGGAATTTAGAGTTGTTAGACTAAGAATAGAAGAGATCTTGTTAAATAGTTGTTTATTTGCATATATAACTTTATGCAGCGGTAAATGACGAATTTGTTTACTTGATAAGTTACTTGGCATGTTAACTTCTTCCATTTCTTGAATATTTCATTGGTCTTCTTAAAACTATTTTGAAGAGAGTGACATAATCTTATCATCAGCTGTATAATTGTGTGCTTTGCACGAAGTACCATGATAATAATGATATTGAGCTGTGGAATGATAGTTTTCTGTCACCCCAAGCTTATGGATTGGAAATTTTTTTTATCTTTACATGCTGACCAACTAATCCTTGTTCATAAAATATTCAGGTTTTTTGTTAGTGATCCCCGTGGTCCAATCTAGGTTGCAACAAATTGCTAGTAGTAGTCAATGCTCTGCGAATTCCTAAGGCTTTCTATCAATTGATGAATTTTTCTCTAAGAAACTTCATTTTGTGCTCTTAAGAAATGAGAAGGCCAGAGTGTTGGAGTTGCTGGCAATCAGACAGTTGTTGATGGGATCATGGGCTGAGAAAGAGGAAGGAGCAAAGAGTGAGATATGTGACCCTGATGATGGACTGGGCAGGACTTAGGGTGACTAGAAGCATGAAAACCTTTGACTGTTCTATTAGAGTGTGAACTTAGGTATAGGGTCCCACTCCTTTCAGATTTAAAAGCATGTGGTTAGGACATCCTAAGTTTAGAAGTTAGTGTCGTGAAAAGGTCTGCGATGGGTGGGAGGACTCAAAAGTGCAAAATTGAATCTATCAGGGAAATTGGCTCAAGTTTTCAAATGAAGAAGCTGTGGGAATCAGAGGGTTAATAAATCCTAAAGGAAATATCTTATCTAGGTTTGGAGGTTGTAGATCAATTAGAGAATGAGAGCAAACTGATTGAAGAGCTCAGGAAGGAAATTTTTCTATTGAGAAAAAGCCTAGAAGAGATAATCTTCAAGGAGTTTATCTATTGGAAACAAAATAAATTTGATGGGTAAAATAGGGAGATGCAAGTTCTAGGTTATTTCAGAGATTGGTGAGTTTTAAGAAGTCCAAGAACATGATGAAGTCGGAAGTCAATGGCGTGGGGTGGGAATTCTTGGTAAGGACGAAGATACATAGAAGGAAACTATCTCTTTGTTGGAGAAACTGTACTTTAAAAAATGATTTGGAATGGTGTCCTATTTCGAGGGATATGATTATAACGACTTCTCTTTGAGATTATTTAAGGATTTTTGGGATATTGGAATGGTGTCCTCCACCGCATGTTATTTGGTATAGTTAATGCCACCCAAGAGTTAATTGTCTCATTTCCAAAATTGATTTCCTTAGAACTCTTCCCCTGAATAGAAGTTTGGGGAAGAAAAACTTGTTTTCAGAGAAAAGTGACTTCAAAGGTGGCGAACAATCTTAGACTCAAGATTACAGCAACTATAACCCTTTAGACTAGGAGAGTATCCCAAAAAAATACATTGGATGTCCCGTGGTCTAATTTTTCTAAGATGATCGTGCACATGAACGGAAGAGTTTAAGGGGACTAAAAGTAAAGAGCTCAGTGTCGGGATAGATTTGGGTGAAGGAATTAAAGGGGTTTGAAAATTTAAAATGTGGGTAGGCATGCGATTAGTCAAACAAGAAGCTATGAGAATGGTTTCTTCCCAAAATTGTTTTGGTACCCTAGTTGTGAACACAAGGAACCATGCGGCTTTGAATGAATGTCCATGTTTTCTCTCGGCAATACCATTTTGATGGCAAGTATCAACAACAAGATGATTATTGATGAACAATTCCATTCTGCGAGAGAAAATTGCCAAGATATTAGAAAAATACTCATTCCCATAATCATTTCTTATAACCGTACTTTTTGCTCATTTTACTTTTTCACATTGGCGTAAACATTTTTCAGGGTCCTTTTGGCCTAAGATTTTTCTTTCCAGTAAATAGACCCTACAAAAATGTGTGACCATAAATTAGTTTTTCTTTTCATGCACCCGTGTAGGGGATCTTCAATGAGGGTACCCCCTTGGTACATGTGCGGCATTCGTTGCATAATCCCATTTTCTAATCTAGACTGTTAATGGGGTCTGATTACCACCTATATGTTTTCACAACATATTCTACTAGACATGCTTTGAGATGCCAATGTGGTTTCCTTGATGTACCACATCTTATTTTGAGCTCGTCTTTGGACCTTGCTTTGCTGACTCTAGTGGACTGCTTCCTCACATAAATAATTGGGTTTTGCAGGTTTCAGTTATGTTGATGTCGCTAAAAGCTGGAAATCTTGGTCTAAACATGGTTGCAGCTTGTCGCGTAATCCTTTTGGATCTTTGGTGGAATCCTGCGACTGAAGATCAGGCTGTTGATCGAGCCCACAGAATAGGACAGACGCGTGCGGTTACTGTATCACGGTTAACCATTAAGGACACTGTGGAAGATCGAATTCTATCTCTTCAGGTAGTTTATACTTTGTATGGTTTAACAGTTGATCCATTTACTTGTTAGCTTCAGGCCAGTGTGGTTGTTCGAGATTATGCAAGAAGGTGGAGAAAAGCTATATTAAGATTATTTGGGCTCTTTCACGTATTCCTTATCTATATTTCATATATCCTTGACTGATATGTCCCTCTTTAATATTCTCATTTATTGAATGACGATCTTTTTTTCTCTAACCACTTCATTTATATACATCACATATCAATTTTCTCAGAGAGTTTATTAACTCAATCCAGCACAACTGAGCCTTACTCCATATTTAGGCTGATCATGTCTGTTTCTTCCATTTTGCTCTGAGTAATTTCCTCCTATATTGCATAAAGAGTCGTATTTCATTTAATTTAATTCATGGTATTTATTTGATCTTTGCATGTCTAGGGTTGTGCCTTTCTGGTGCAGAAATTAATCTGTTCAATGTCTTGAAATCATCTCGATCAATTTCTGTTTGTTTATCTTCTGTAGGTGCTATTTTTACCATTTGAAGTATATGTTAATATTCTTATTTTATCTTTTTTCCTGTTTTATCAATTACCATGCCAACATTCTCATCTCTGCTAGCTCTTGTTACATAAAACAATGTCCATTCAATGGTATTGCCGATCCTTGTTGCAAACCACATAATTTTCCATTCGGTTTGACGGGTATTCACAGTTAACAGGGACTCTTGAAAACTTCTCCATAGCCTGTTTAAATTCACTTGCCCACTTTTTCATCTCTATGAATTGTTGAGCTATATATTTTAGCTCTAATATTCCTTCACCCTCTAGACTTGTTTTCCAATGTTGACTAAAAGTACATTCTTCGTGACTACTAACCAGACCCACCTTTTTGGCTAGAGTTTCACAATTATCTCGACAAATCAAATTAAGATTAATTCCCTCTTCAGTTTCGTGTATCAGACCATTGTTGTTCAGCATTTGCAAATACATGTATTATAGAACCTTACCTAAATCTCATACACATGCACTCTAATGTGTACTTTCTCTTTGCTTGTTCCAACTTTGTCTAAACTACATGCCATGATGACCTGAATCCTTTTTCCTCTAGGGTATTTGTGTATTACAAATAACAAACATCATGGAACCCAATGTTGTTAAAACAGTACCGAACTGGCAGGTTCGACTGGAATATCCGGGAAATGGTCATCCGGAAGGTCGAACTGTAAACTGGTTTTGCCTTTTGGGTTTTTTGTTTAAAAATTAATCAGTCTTAAGGGCTTAAACAGAAAGGCCAGACAGCCATGCTTCTATACCTGTTGGTCCACCCATTTTATATTGTGCTTCTTCAATGTTCTTTATTGAAGGCGATGTGGGATCAGGGAAAAAAATGTTTAATTGTTTAAGATTTGTAGTTGTGTAGATCATAGTTCTTGAAACTGATTTTTTAATTTGAAAAGTCGAATAAATTAGAAGGTAGAAGTGCTATAAAAAAGGAAAAATCATGTTGGACTAGTTTTTAGTTCATGTAAAAAATAATGTGCTGTTGCAATCCTAAATATTGTTATTTGAAAAAATGTAGAAGAAAACCAATGCCCAAAATAGATTATTGCTTTCTTCAATTTGACTTCTTTTTTTCATTCCAATTACTCATCTTTCCCATTTAATTTTATTTCAATAACACAGTAAAATGCTCTAAAAATATTTAAGCAATTCATAATCTGTTGAAGCTCTTGTCTATATCTCTTGTCGCATTTTCTATTGATATTAGAAGTCGACATAATGAAAATTAAATGCAGCATAATTTAATGAGTGCTTTTGTCTGTATATATTAATAAATTTGAAAAATCTATTCATTTTGTAAAAAATTTGTGGTATATATATATATATTATGTTTGTTTTTGCAACCGATTCGACCTTTTGATCCTTGACCCTTTACCTTTTTTTGGTAGATGCCTGGGCCGATTTTTAAAACATTGATGGAACCTTAGCTCTTTACCCATTCCTTCATGATCAAATAAAATGATGACTTAAAGGCTGAACCCTTTCATAAAATTGTACCAATTTGAAACACATTAGATTCACATGAAGTTTTCTTGAGATTGGCTGTTACTTTGGTGGGTTTACTCAAATTTTTATTGTCATATATATGGGTTTCTGGTAGACAAATAAGCAGCAATTAAGCTTCTTGTGCAATCATCTGGTCTTGGAGGAATAGTTAAGTAGGTTGATTATTCTACCTTGTATGACAACAAGCATTTTTTGACTATTTACCGCTCTCGTCTCATTCTTAAATATTATCTGATTGGCCGACCTTTTATATGGAGGTAGATTTTTTACATCTGAGGTTTTGTGCTAGTTCTGTTTGGATATGAGATGTTTGTTTGGCTTGATTAGAAGTGATTGATTAGAGTTTGAAACCAACCAACGTACATGTGGATTTAGGCATTAGATCTGCTCTTTTTTTCTCTTAAAATAAGCTAACTTTTAAATTATCCTCGAATGTGTAAATTTGAGAAGAGACTCAGAGGAATGATTAAGAATGGTTGATGGTGTTCCTTAGCATTTTTTGTGTAAATGTGAAATAATGTTGTGATAAAAATGTGTGAATATAAAAGGCATAAACCGAACCAAGGAATATAGAAATGAGTGGCATGTTTTGGCTTCAAATTAGCTCATTTCGGTTTAATAAGGGGAAAAAAGGTCTCTGTTTAGTTTTGGTTTAATATTCTGGTGTCCATCTCATTGGGATGATTATGTAGACGCTCTTATGATTTTGAAATTTTGATAAATTAGGAGGATCGTGGTGGTAGGATTTGATATTACTCGTGATGATTTGTTGGTATTGGAACATGTTCTCATATTGGCAGAATGTTTGACTTTTCTTATTTGATTGGCTTTGTATGTGCAATTGTTCCCTTCTTTATTAATTAGTTTTGAGATATTTATTTACATCAAATTTTGCATTACTGGTGACAAACTGACCCAAACTGCAACTAACAGAAAACAAGCCAAGAAAAAATGCAAACTGAATTAGCAGGTTTCCTAGTGTTTTTTGTCTAGCTTTTAGCTTCTCCCAAATTGATAGCATCTCTTTGGTTTCAGATTTGACTAGAAAACCTAGTAAACAAAGCCATGTCACCTGTATCATATAGTAATAATGTTGGAGATCTCGTTTGCTTGTTCCTTAAACTCTGGTAGTCGAGAATGGCCTGTGTGAGGTCAGGTTTTGACTTGGTTTGGAACTAAATCAGCTGGGGAAATGGGTTAGATTTACCAATAATCTTTTTTCCCCTTTTGGTAAGAGGATTTTGTTAGATTTGCCCTTCAATTTGTTGGAGGCAGAAAGAGGGGAAAAAGTAGATTTTATAGCTGTTAGCAATGAGATAAGAAGAGCCCAGATAAATGCACTCATTTACATGCCCAAAGAGATTTGGCTCGTCATCTTTTAAGCTTCTCTCTCTTTTTAACATTACTGAGTAGTTTCATCTTTACAAGTCAAGTCTTCTTTAACTTTTTTTAATGTCTTCAGGAAGACAAGAGAAAAATGATTGCATCCGCTTTTGGTGATGATCAAAGTGGTGGCACTGCAACTCGTCTGACGGTGGAAGATCTCACTTTTTTGTTCGAGGTATCTGATCAGTCAAGAAGTAACAAGGATAAATCGTCAGAGCACTTTCAACGTGGCTCGATATAATGGGCCTTAATGCATTTCCAAGGTAACTATTCTGGTTTTCTTACCAGAAGTAATCAGTTTTGTTCTCATCGATTTAGAAATATCATGTAAATATTTATCATCTATGAAAATTCTAATCTAAGGTTGTAATGCCCATATCTTGGAACATTATCTGCTGAAATTTGCGCACTTAGCCCGATGTGGAACGCTTGTGGTCTTCCCGTATATAGCCACAGGTTTTAGATGTCGTATAGCTAGGATTTTAGTTGGTGCTGAGTCAATGTGTCAAATTTAGGTTCCCAGTATCAGTACCTTTATTCGAAATTATAGTTAGCGCCCCAGATTTACCCACCTCCCAGTGTGGCTGAAGTCTGGCTGCTGTCAAGGTTTCATGTAGCTCATTTTGGACCCAACTTATTTACTGTCAAGAATTTAAATTGATGGACTTTGAATGGATATATGGTTAAATTGAAGTGTTTCAATCTTTGTTAATTATGGTGTTGTGCTCGAATTCGTAAAACTCCTACCAATATCAGTCGTCTGCTTCGTTATACTTGGTTAATCTGAATCACATTATACAAACATTTGGATGTGTGGGTTGGGGGTGAAAACTTGCATCTTTTTCTGATCGAGTATGAACCGGAAAAGAACCCTTGTAATTTGGCTTTCAAAAGTAGATAGATTTAAATAGACCGGTAATTCTCGTGTATGTAGATAAACTTCGTTTATTCAATATGTTAAATAAGATGAAGAACGACTTTTCCAGCCTGAAGGGAGCAAGACTCCACTTTTTTTAATTAGAAATCTATAATTTTAACCAATCAAATCAAATTTATTGAAATAATGTTATTTCACCATTGATTGTTGATTAGATTAATCATTTAATAATGTTGCAGATTGATAATTATCATCACTTCTAATAAATAGCATTACTCATAAACATAGGTCACTCAGTATGAAGTGCAATTGCCCTTCAAATATCTTGTTGCATAACTTAATTTGTTTAGCGCTGATATTACTACCAACTTGAAAGGGTATAATTATAATAATACATTGAACGTGCTGAATTATAAAAGGTTTCATAAAGCTTTAATTACAGAAAAATATACGTTTCCGTTACAAATCTTGTACTTACATGTACCTCGACACAAAAACCCAGTATTGTTAGGAATGATGGTGCGGCTCAACTAATACTTTGGGTACCAAAACATACCTTTTATGCCCTCTGGATCGGGTTCAAAACCCAGATTCTGGTAGAATTCCACAACTGCATCAAATGTAACAAACAACCTTGTCTTATAAATTGACACTAGAACTATGAGACTTATTGGCATCTCATTATTTTAGCACAAATCAATAAAGGGCTCGTAAAAAATAATTAGAAGCTTGACTGATTAATGCGACCGCTCACCACAACTGCGACAGATGAAGGATCATAATCATGTTTATGTACCTTTACTATCTGCAAACAGAGAAATATTTCCAATGTCCCGTTGCAGAAGTGCTCTTATAAGCTTCTCAATAAGGGCTCTTCCTAGCCCTTGGCCCTAAGTAACCGGTAAAATTGTCAACTATAGCCTCGTAATTCAACAGAAACAAGAAAAAGACAGAATTATTTATAATGAAACTACAACTTCAATATTCAAAGGCAGAATTAACATCCATAAACATCTAACCAGTTAAGGCACGGGATAGCAAAAGAATTCATTTGAAGATATCCCATACCACTTTCTTGTCTAACCATCAACAATAAATCTTTTCTTCACCAACTTCCGAGTAATAATCAGTAGGTTCTGTTTTTAGTTTAAGCTACCAATAAGCTCTAAAAAAGGATAGCTAGTTCTTCTAGAACTTCAAGCCAGATTTCGTATGTTAATAAATAAAAATAGAATCAACACAAAATGAAGCAAGGAATAACAGCATCATCACGCTGACAATGCAATCTTTGCAGCCAAACATAGAAAACTATTCCCAGTATCTCACGAGATATGGTCAAAAGAATAGCCAAAAGATCATGACCACGGTAAGGATCCAAAGCAATGTAATGCAAAAAAATTAGTTATATAGCAAGCAGATATATCTGTAGATGCTTTGACCAAATGAGGTCATTTATCCACGTATAAATTATAAATAAGAGTACCTGATAGGAAGGATCAACAATAACATCCCAAATGGTTGCATTGAAAGCATGGTCTGATGTAGCTCGGGCCATGCCTATCAGCTTCTTTTGGTCGTTCCCCTCTGCCAAGTAACTTCCGCAAGTACACTAAGACGTCCGTCACTTAGTTTAAAACAAACTGTAATACTCATTTTACATAGGTAAAGAATAATTTACTAAGAACAAATCGTAATAGACAGCCAGTGGGGGGAAAAGCTAATTCCAACTAGAAAAGTCTATTACTAAATACCTTCTCCAGCTGATTTCTTTACAGAATGCAAAGTAGCCACCATGTAACTATTTCTCAGAGCGGCAGCTAACTTTGTCAGTGGCCTCCGAGGCCAACCAACCTATTAAATTTTAACATGGAAATAAGCTATATATTGATTTCTGTTTCCACAAGACAAATTAGATAATATCAAAAACCAAAATTAGCCTCTAAGTAAATAATTGTTGATGGAGACGGGCTACCAAAATAGGTAAGCAACCAAACTTCCAAATATTCACCATACTAATATTTCGTGAATGAAATAGGATACTGCCAGCAAAGTCAAATAAGTAAAATCCGGGTCAAATGAACAGGATACAAGTTTTTAGTTTACAGGAGAATACTCCCGCCCCAGATCAGCACTATTCAACTCAAAAAGATTTTTTTCCTACTTATCAGTATTTGACTAAATGTATCCTTGTCTTCAACTCCTACCCCAACCGAAATTTAATTAAGTAATGGGCTCAAATTATGAGAGAACCCCAAACCCAATCAAAGAGTTTTATGAGCATCCAAGCTATATGATGGGGTATTCCAAATTCCAACCCATCCAACTGAATCTTATTGCGTCTTTAACTTTTCAATTTATTTCATTCGGCTCGATATAAAATCATTTTGTATGCCACAAGTGTAATGAAAGCTATGCTAGATTTGAATGGATTGAAATCTGAAATCTTCTTCTCAGGTGTTGATACCAATGAGAAAAGTTGGAATTTTAGAGAATCTGGGCTTTAAGGAGGGTAACATATCTCAGAGATATTTATTTCACCTTATCACTTCCCAACTCTTAGCTGTCGAATTTAAATCCACGATGGACAAATAATTTCCTGGCTCAAATCTTGGGCCAACAAGACCATTTCCTTTGCATTTGGGCTTTAGCTTGTGCAGTCTATTGTATCCTCTATTAAGTCTATCAGGATAATGTATTCCCGCTTCCCAATAACGTTGGAAAGAGATTGATGAGGATAAATTCTTCTGAAAAGGTGTGAAGGGAGTTCGGTTCACAGTTACTCACAGTAAGGACTGTTGTCCTAAGAATGAGGGCTAGGGTTTAAATTGTCTCATCAATGGAAAAAAGGCCTCCACAGAGACAGAGGTATAGCATATTTTCTCAAAATAATATAGTGGAGTCCAGTTACCTCAAAGATGGGAACTTTTGGTGTTACGCCTGCAGCTACATGGTTACTCAACTTTTGAAAACTTAGGAAAGACACCAACTTGTGCTTTATCCTATTACTGGGTCAAGGAGCAGTACATGGTGGTGGTGGGACTAGGCTCCATTGGGGTACCTTAGTTTCAATTCTCTAAACGGAAAGATTTACCATTCAAAATGGGATAGATTTAGTCTAGCTGAATCGTGTAGCTCAGGTGACCAGTGAAGATGGCCTGATTTAATCCTTTAGAGTGCGTTTGATAGAGATTATAAACAGTTTATAAACCAAAAGTAGTTTATTTGAGTTGAAATTGTTGACTTTTCATGTTAAAAATGGGTTGAACAGTCAAAAATTACGGCTGAAAAAAACAAAAAACGGTTTTTAATCTAAACCAAACACAAGCTTAATTATAACTTTTATTAGACCTTTTCCATTAACCTTCTTCTTGTAGAACTGAGCCATATGTTGGGTTGACAAGGAAGAAAAAATTTTCAATAGCTCAGAACTAATCAACCTAAAATTGACCAGTATGGTATTGTTTGGTTCTCTATAGGTGGTAACTCTATAATGTTGTATATTGTGTTCCATTTTGGATGTTAATAACATTTTACCGTACTATCAAAAGCATTGTAAGTGCAAAATGTGTGGAAGAGAAAGGATTAGTTTAATCACCTTATCACATAAAGCTTGAAGATCATACACATCAACATTCCCACCGGAAGAAAATATGATTTTTTCAACTGTATCGTCAGGTAGGGTCCTCTCGACCAGAACAAACTCCTCAGATAAGGGATCCTCCTCTTCTTCAGTAGTGGTAGGTGGTTCTATAACTTGTGTTGTATTGTTCTTCAAAATCCTGCAAGACAAAGAATGTTCAGGTGTTATTGCTGCTTTCCCATTTTGATTCAAACTACAGACTTGACATGTTGAGATTTCTACATGTAGCATAACACATGCTAACTACAAAGACAAGCAGGAAGGTAAATTACTAGCCCCCAAGAATCTAAGTGCCACGCTTATCCGAGAAAATACATGAACACTAAGTGTTGTGATACTTTGGTTACATTGGGCTCAGTTGGCCTTGTCAATGTCTTTCTTTACACTGATTGTATGCACGTGCAAGAAGACATTCTGTTGATGTGTATGGTCACCATATCTAATGTTTCTGAACCTCAAAAGCTTTGAATATAACGTAAATGACAATTAAGAACGATTATCAGATATTTCCATTTACCCTGATCTGATGGATTCCCAAAAGCCAGCCTTCAGTTGAGAAACCTTTTGGTTCCTGCTACCTGCAATCGCCAAAAGATAGTTCTGCATTTTAGTAACATAATCTTAAACTCACATTCATTAGTAGACCATTATGGTCAATGTCTTCGAAACTTTCCATTCTAAGCTGGGGTAGTCAAATTAAAGCTGAGGGGAATCCTATTGGGAACGTGAACAAATACATTACTATACTGACATCCATTTGAGCTTGAAATTCATAATGATCCACCAGTGTGTCTAAAAACATGATGATGTCTACTTTTACAGCCATTAATGAAATGCTTGCTATGCCGAAGGTTTAACATGGATTTGAATCGACATTATAAATGTTTCAGCTCAATCGAATTTAGCTCTCCCCCAGAATAAAGAGGCCAACTAGCGGGAATGGAAATTTGATTATGTTATCCTTCCAACAAAATGAGCACCTACAGCTCCTATTGTTCAATCATTATTGAAAAGCAATTCTAAATGGAAAATTAATAGGAAAAAAATAAAATAAAAACAACGGCATCATAAGAAGTTGCTAGTATATTATCACGGACCTCTCCGAAGCCGAAAATTCAGATTGAGTGGAAATTGCAAACTATAAAATACTTGACAGCGGCAATCAAGAGAAACTATTGGAGGGTATCTGCAAGCAAATATAACAAGATTAATAGATAATTAGTTCCACGGATCTAAACAGATTTGCCTTTGGGACTACTTACAGTTTGAGCGCAGTGGGCAACACAACCGTGCAGTAATTTGGCATTTTTAGGGTTTTGATTCTTGAAGGGGAAAATAAAAAATTCGAAAATACTATGTATGTAGAACTCTGTGTAATCTTTGCATACACGGTGAGGGTGTACGTATATGTTTATTGGTGGACGAGGATGTGAAGCTAATCCAGATTCGAGGGGAATGGTATAAGAACTTTATTTGACTAATGTGTGAAAATTTATTTGTAAACTATACCGTTTATCAGTTGATTTTATCAGTTGTAAAAAAAAAAAAAAAATCAGTTGTAAAAAAAAAAAAAAAAAAAAAAAAAAAAATTAAAGACGGATAGGAAGAACAAGTTTAAGAAGAATTGTGAAAATTTGGAGAAGAATTGTGAAAAAAAAAATAATAATAATAATTAAGGAAGGAGAAAATTGAGAAAACCCGTGGAAATTGACCGTAGAAAAATAAATGAAAATTAATAAGAAGAACAAGTTTGAGAAGAATGGTGAAAAAAAAGAGAATTAGGGAAGGAGAAAATTGAAAAAATTGAAGAAAAAAAAAATTGGGAAGGTAAAGAAGACAGATGTATGTATTTTATTTTGGCTCAGTACAAGAGAAACTTCATACGGTCGTGATAAATAATAGTTTAAAATACAGGATAGTTATATTTACACTACAGTTTATATTTGTTGCATTATATTTTAATTGCACTTAAAGTTTTCAATTTTTACCATTGTAACATTATGTTCTCAATTTTTTTTGTCACGTTCTTATTATCAACTTTTTATTAATTAGTATATTTTGTCTGTAATAACAATTTCATCCAAAAAGTCCATTGGGAAGACGTAAAACAACTGATTTCTCTATCATATTTAAAAAAATAATAAATACAAAAGTGCGACAAAATATTTTTTATTTATTTTAAAACAAGCAAATATAATATTTTGACATAAAATATTATTAAGAATGAGATGTGCTAATTAATAGAAGTTGAATATAAGAATTCGACGAAAAAAATTTAAGAACATAAATACTATAATAAACAAAAATTGAAGACTGTAAGTATAATTCAAATGTAATGTGATAAATAAAAATTATAATGCAAATATAACCACCTAAATATATGTGCTTGGATAATTTCTATTTAAAAATTTTATATTTGTTATTTATAAGTATAGTTAAAATATAATTGTTGAACCTTCAAGAAAATAAATATGATAGTTGGAAAGGGTATTGTTGTATTTATATATAGTAAATTAACTTAATACTACTAGTTACTATTAATTAACTAGCTTAATTCTTTTTATAACAAGGAAATTAATAGAATGCTAGTTTTCAATTGTTTTATAATATATTATGACCCCACTATGTTTAGTATTTAATATTTTACAATTTTTTGTTTAAACAATAATTTTTTAGAATAAGTATCATTTTAGAAATGTTTTTCAATAATTCTGTTACCGTCAAAATCTTATTGTTATTTCTTCATTAACATCAGGTGCAATGGATGTGATTTGTCGAGTTGTTTGATAACTCTTTTCATACTTTCTTCTTCAGCAAGGCATACAGGACAAACACCGATTTCTCATTGCGTGCATAAGGAGAGTGGTGGTCGATTCCACTCCAGCTCTAGAGCTAGTTCAGTAAAGTTTTTTTGGAGAAAAAATAAATTTTTTAGTAAGACATGTTTGACTTTTCAAAAGTTTTGAAGGTGAAATAATAAAATTGTTCTTACTAATTTGAAATAGAATTGTATTGATTAAATGCAATTTTATTATTTCACCTTCAAAACTTTTGAAAGTCAAATATGTCGTTGTTAGAAAAATATGCTTTTTTGTCGAAAACCTCTACCGAACAAGTTCCTAACGAAATTTTGATAGAAGAAACGTAAATGGTTTGAAAAAACTATACTTATATTATATTTTTTGCTAATAAAGATATTTTTTTCTTTGACTACTTTTTCTACAGAACAACCTATGTACTTATATAGATTGTGAATTGTTTCTCTCCCATCCCTATATGTTTCTTTTGGTTCTAATTAAGTAGATAGCCATTATTTGATTGTTGTATCATTTCATGAAAATCAGTTGGTTTGATTGTGAGAAATACGCATCGAGTCACCTTTAGAACTTACACAATGAAATTTGTTATGGCAAAAGCTTCACAACTTGTTCAAACTAGAAGATCGTTGTCTGTTAAAATGTGTTATTAAAACGATTAAGATGAAGATCTTGTTCTAATAGCGAGTTATTTGATCCAAACAACATCTCAATCTTCTAGTGAGATCTTTTCTACTCTTTTTTTAACTTGTAATTGTCTGCAAAATAAAATTTGTTCCCCCAAAAGTTGATTGTTGTGAATATCTATTGTTGATTAGATTGAACTCTTGTATCTCATTGTTTATTAGAAAAAATTTGTTTCTGAGAAGTTGAAATGGATTACTGTCCTGTGATTTTTACTTTTTATATTGTAAAGAGTTAAATATCAATTGTGTTCGTTATACATTATATATATTTTCTATTGATTGTCTTTTTAACTTTGCATGCATAATTTTCATAAAAAAGTAGTGACAATTTAATTTCAAATTATATTGACTCATCTCACTAAAAGCATAATTAGATTAGAGTCATGCTTCTTGTTCATTATCCATTACAGATTCATTTATCAAAGATGACTTGGCAAAGTAAAAAAAAATGATGTGGCGAAAATATAATTGGATAATGCTAATTGTACATCTCACACTTACACTTTTTTATGTGTCAAATAATGATTGGACCAAATCAAATAAATGGTCAAATAAATAATGATTTGACCAAATCATTATTTAACATGTAGCAGGGTGTAAGTGTGGGTGTACAACTAGCATTATCCAATATAATTTGGGGAAACATCCTCTGAGACCTGGAGAAAGTGAGAGAAGAAAAAAAAAAAAACAAACCCATATCATTTTCACCTTCAAACATATGAGACTGATTAGGGAGAAGGAGAGAAGCGGGAAACGCTCGTCAGAAATGCAAAAATTCTCGCCGGAAAAAGCAAATTCGTCTCCGCACCGACTGACCCACGCCATATTTTCTCACTTTATGTTGAAAGCAAAGCAGGAAAGAGAGAGATCGAAAGCCCTAAAGCTCCCCACCCCTCATTTTTTACTGTTGCACAATCATCTTCTACGGTCTAATCGACGTCAACGATTCACACAATTAAACCAAGTAAGTTGGGTTTTGATTGGGTAACAGCTCTTTCATTTTATATTTCAAGTTTTGAAGAGTCCTTTAGATGTCAAATTTTAATTAACTCGCGAGTGTACGAATCTATTGGAATATAGAAAAGTAGTAACGAGGTCGATCCCGCAGAGATTGCAATGAGGAAGGTCTAATTTAATCTAAATTAACTATTATTCTAAGCTAGTTGAGTCGAAAAGAGTTTGGTTGACATAATTTAACTGAAATACTAATTAAATATGCTAAAAATATGAATTGAAAATTCAAAAAGTTTAAAGTACCAAGGTTTCAGAATCCACCATTGTTCAACTCAGCAATTATCCAGTTATTGATTAATTCTCAAACACAAACGACAATTCGAAATCAATCAATTGTCGTCTCAAGATATTTATCAATTAATTCCAAAAGAAGAAAATCAAATATAGGTTCCCCTTATGCTTCAAACTTAAATTACTTAAGCGTTTTCCGTATCAAATTCAATTGAAAGAAAACAAACAATTAAAGATTTTCTAAGCATTCTAAGTATCCCAAATTGATAAAAAGATGACGGAAAATCAAAAGAAATTAATAGAACATATTTAAGCACCAAGCACGAATTAATTAAATCAATTTCTAACAATCAAGAATACATGATATTGAAGATGAAAGAAAGTTTATCTAATTAATTCAACAAAAGTTTATCTAATTAATTCAACAAGAACAAACCACAAACGTTAAAGTTCTAAAATAGAATTAAACTAATAACAACATAATCATTTTTCTAAAACAAGATTTCATCGTCTACCTTGGCTCAAGAAAATTAGAAGAACATAATTAAACTAAAAAGAAAATAATTAATAAAATTCAGCATGGATTTAAGGAGAAGAAATCTTCGAAAATACTCTTGATCGCCAAGTAGTTATCTTCTCTTATTTTTTCCGTCTCCTTCCAAGTTTTGCTCCCCAAAAATCCAATCCTTGTTATGAGTTAATAACCCATATTTATACTACCCTAATTGTGCCCAAAATATCCCAAAAAGTCACAAAATCCGCGGGCTAAAAGTTACCTAACTAGATTAGGAATCAAAAAAAGGAAAGAAAATTTGCGCAGAAAAATTTAGTCTGGGCGATCGCCTAGGTGTGGCTATTTGGTTTTTGCTTTCTACCTCAATTGCTAGGCGCTCGCCCAGCATTAAGTTGGGCGATCGCCCAGCTTGTCATTTTTCAACTTTTGCAATTTGGTCCTTCCAGTTTTCAAAGCTTTCAATTTGGTCCTTCAACTTTGGATCTTGGTAATTTTAGTCCTCAAACTTTCATATTGTCTTATTCAGTCCTCCAACTTTTCATATCCTCTAAATTGGCCCTCACCTTTCAATTGAGTGCAATTGAGTCCCCATACTTCTGAGACATCTTCTAATTTATTGCTCTTTTCGTCCAATCTTCTCCAATTGTTCATAAACGAGTTCAAAACTGAAATAGAAACAATAATAAACTAGATTAAGTAGAAAATCACTATATGACGGGATAAATGCTTAATTCAAATATCAAAATAAGTGCATAAAGTGCACTTATCACCTTTATATTCCCGTTTCAGATTTGGGCAATATTTTTTTTTGTTGAATGTTATTTTCTAGTTTCCATTTGTGTTCCAGCAGTTTGAAGTATCCCCAATGTTTCTTTTTTGCTTTGTGACCTTCAATGCCATCGTTTTTTGGTTTACTTATTAAGTTAGGAATTTATGTCTATATTGGTTAATTGATTCATTCTTGGTAAAGACATGTGAATTTATGATGCTAAATTGAGTTGGCCATTTTGTCTATGACAATAAATCAAACTTTTAGTTGTAAATGCTGCCAATGGTTTGACAGAATACGTATGCTGCATTCATTTTTCGATAACTAGCATGTTGCCTCCATGTTTTAAGTACTGTAGATTCACACAATCAATCAATCATTTCCTCTATGTTTAAATATAGTGAAATCAAGCTAATTGGCTGTATTGAAGCCCTAAGTACCTTCTATTATTGTAAAGAACAAAGGCTAAATGGCTACCTTTAAGTGTTCTATATGGTTAAATTCATTGTTGCTAATTGGTGCACAAATGTGAATGCAACAGACTTTTTCAATAACAGAAAATAACAAATGAGTTTGTCATGTTGCATACGGCCAGGGCACTAATTGTCGGAGTGTCCAAAAATCAACGATGCCCAATCTGTGAAGATGGAGAAGAAAAATGTTAACATAAAGAGGTTATTCTTTTGTTATAGTAGCGAGTGTGGATATTTCAAGTGGAGTGATGAAGGTGAATCAAGTGGCATTTCTTCGAGTAAATCTTATACTAAAGGGGAAGACATGACAAGATTGGAACACCGTGAATCTGTTGTACGGGATATTGAAAACATTAAGTTGATACGTAAAACATTGAGTTACATGTTTATGTCATTCAATTATCTTTTGAAATTATTGTGTCAATTATTGTCTTAGAACATGGAGATTGTTTCCTTGAAATTATTGTGTCCATGAGATAATTTGCAGAAAGTTGTCTTAATGTGAAGGAGAATCAGGAGGGTGATTGTAACTCGTTTGAATGCATCTAAATATGAAATATCATTAAGAATTTTATATTGGCTTCATTCTCTTGTATGTTAACTGTCCTGGAAATTTACTGATATTTGACTTCAACTCCTACTTTGAAATGAGTTTGGAAAACTTGAGTTACATTTTTTCCAAATTTCTTTCTAATAATTGCAAAATATAAAAATACAATCAATAGCGCGATTACATAATAGTTGTTGGGAAATCAAAATCTCATTTGCATAATAGTTGATGGGACAATGAAGCTCTAGTTGAGTTAAACATGAACCATATTGCTTGCTTCACTATTACATTCTTCCGTTACTCTCTGGATTGCGTCTTGCACAGGATGTCAATGTAATCGATAAGTAGGCAACGAGTTCATTCCATAGGCCGAGCTCCAATGTTGATACTGAGCACTCTACACATGTAGTTACAAAATAATAAGATTAAAGTTAAGCAAGAGCCAATGTTAGACAATAAGAAATAAACCAATACACCACTTAAAACCAGTACCCAGATAAAAGAAGGCGTGGAACCTACTGGACCTCGAGGACACCATGGTGACTCACCCATGAGAAGCAATGGAGAAGGTCCACAATCTTGATAACTTCCAACACTACTCTCTCCACTGAGGCCAGAAAATTGCTTGCAAAACATAAGTTCGCCCCTGCAACAGTTCTCCCCTATTAAGAGAAAAACTAAGGCGTTAGACATATCATACCGAACCAAAAATGTGCATAAATTGAATGAAGCTTTCTGATGATGACAACAATGGACTGTCAAATTTCCCTCAAGCACACAAAAATGCTTTAAATGATAAACTAAAGCTCTTTTTCAGATTGCATATCCAATTGTAGGTTAAATTGACCTAGCCCACAAAACCAATCCCATGAGTGCATAACAATGGCATATATTTTCAGGAATCTGATTTGGAAAAATATTCAAGTTTGTATACGAGAACGAATAGAATAAGGCACCCAAGAGATCCAAACTTTTATTTTTAAAATGAACAATCAAGAAAAGGATCAACAAGGCTGGTATGAACATCACAACTACAATACCTGAGCATACTAATTTAAACAATGCTGGTACGAGTGTTCAAGCATTTATAAGCACTATATATAACAAATGTAAAATAGGAAATTTGAAAAATAAAAATACAATTAAACGTAATGATATTGGAACAAATTAGATAGACAAATTAAACAAAACAATTACTCAAGACGATGGATTCGCTACGTTTTTTAAACAGAGAACAAAATGAAAATAACCAAATCCAAATAATATCATTCACCTTTAAATTTTGTTTGTACTAAAAAAATAGCTACAAGAAATTGATGAAGAATGAGCTAAAAAAGCGGAAACCTATTTCACAAAAAAACATAATTTAGAACAAAATCGATTAAAAAAAATGGAACTCATTTCACCAAATAGTGAAAAGTCATCTAAAACGTAAATTATATGTCTGAATCATTGTTGTCGGCAATGTCATTAGAGATGATGGATGATAAGTGGTTGTGAACAATCTCACCAGTAGTTGAAAGATTTAGAATTGTTCACCTCTAGTACTATTATGCTTTTGAAAAAAGGTATAAAAATATTTTATTTTTCAATTGTCATTATTTTACTTTATGGACAATATTTTGAATTAATTTATCGTGAGAAATTGACTAAATTTATCATCATGTCACTTTTTATAAATAGACCTGTCAAGAAGCATTTTCCATTAGATTATTACAAAGAATACAAGTTTGATTTTCTAGTTTGTATACTGTTGCAAATAGAGTGGAATCAACTGTTAATGCCCGAATCATGGGATGACATACCCCTGACAACAAAGATTTGGTTAGTTAATTGGATAACATATGGAGAAAAATTGAATCATCTCCTTTCCACTACTAGAAAAGGTTCATGAACCTCTCCTAGTGGATAACATGGTTAAAGGTCTTTTTTGCCCACAACATTCTAACGGCATCTCCAACCAATTGCCAAATTGAAATGAAAACGTGAAGATGGAGCAAATCTCTTCTCCAACCCAACACCAAATAGCTGCGTCATTTGAGGAAGATGAACAGTGCTGCGCCATATAGCAGTGAAGATGAATTTAGCGTGAAAAATTATTCCACATTTACTCCTGATTGGCTGAAGTGAACATTTTGTTTCCCTTTGTGTCCTTTTTTATTTGAAGTTTAATTGATTTGTTATATAAAATGATTTATAATGTTTTGACATTTTTTTTTTTTTGTAATCTGTCCAATTTATTTTTTATTATGTTAAATGTTTTTGAAATTGTGATATTTAGTATCGTGCATTTTCTTATTTTTTTTAATGAATGCAATAATTACGGAATTTAAATGTAAGGGATTTTGGCGCAAATGGTCCCTAACCTTTGCTCTTAGTGTGGAATTGGTCCCTAACGTTTATTTTTTGGCAAACAAGTCCCTAACCTATGTGTTTTGGTGCAAAATTGGTCCTTATGACAAATATGCCCTTGGTTTTAATTAGAATAAATTGTATTTGTATTTCTAATCATTAGAAAATGTGCAAATAGGTTCAATACTTTTATTTTTATAAAAAAATTAAAGAAAATTGGTGAATTTTTTTTTTGTAATTAACACTTTAGTAATAAACATGTCAAATAAAATTATTATTTTTATTATTAAGTAATTATATTATTTAAAGAGGAAGAAATCATTGGGAGAAAAGAGAAATTTTTCTCCCTCACTTATAAATTTTTTTCTTCCTCTTTACTTTAAAAATTAAGTTAAATAAATAACAAAATAACGTATATAATTTTATGACATTGAACTAATCTTATTACATTTTTATTTAACATAAAAATACTAATAAAAATTAATTTACACATTATGTGTTTTATTTTTGAACGAAAATAAAACGATAAATTAAAATATGAAGAATATAATTGTATTTCTAGTATTTGTAGTTAATAAACATATAACTCAATTAAATAAAAGTATTTGAATATCAAGTTTGTGACAAAGTTATTTTTTTTATACAACAATAAAATAAAAGTTTAAATTTTAAATAATATAATTACTTAATAATAAAATAATAATTTTATTTAACATATTTATTACTAAAGTGTTAATTCAAAAAAAAAAACTCATTAGTTTTCTTGAATTTTCTTATAAAAAATAAAAGTATTAGACCTATTTGCACATTTTGTAATGATTAGGAATCAATATACAATTTCTTCTAATTAAAATAAGGGTATATTTGTCTTTTTCATCACATAAGGACCAATTTTGCACCAACACACATAGGTTAGGGACTTGTTTGCTAAAAATTAAACGTTAGGGACCAATTCCACACTTAGACTAAAGGTTAGGGACTATTTGCGCCAAAATCCCTAAATGTAATTTACAATTTATATATTTAATATAAAATTATAAATACACTATATAATTAACTAATTTTTAAATTAAATTATTGTTCAAAATTACAAATATAAATATATAATAATAGACACTGTTCATTTGGTGCAATATTTGAAGTAATGGATTGGAAATGACCTGTGAATTTGGTGTGAAAGTTGCACCATTTTAGTGCAAAAGTTACACTAATTTGAAGATATGGGTTGGAAATGGCCTGAGCGGTGTAAAAGACGTTGAACACTATTTTTTCTAAGTACTAGTTAGACTCATGAGCATTGTACATATTTTTACAATTATATTATCAAATTTTTTATTTTTAATAATTAAAATATTAAAGTAACAATTACAATAAAGATTGAAAAAACACGATTTTGATAATATGATGTATTGTATTGTTCGATGTTAATATTTTATTTACATTCATAGAAGCACAATTGCAATAATAGATAAATTTTATATAGTGGTAATACAAATAGTAACTTGAACCTAGTGATGAACTTTTGGTAATTTAAACTTTAATTATTGATGAACCATTAATATCAAATCCTAAAAGTGTCAAGACGGACGGGCGAGCCAAACCCGTATTGATCCACCCTTTCTCGACTAGAAACCGCGAGCCGGCCCGTGAACTTGCCCCCTAGTTCACGGGCCGATGAGGCTGAACCGCCAACCCGAGCAATTCAGATTTTGATAATTATTAAAAAAAAAGTAAAAAATTCAACGTTTTCAATTTTCAAATGATATTAAAATAATAATAATAATAATAAAACAAATGGCAGAGCTGCCATAAAGACATGATAGTCGTTGCTCTGTCAATAACTACCAAAGCAGCCAGCTTTGACCTTATAAATAATATTCTTTGTGTATATTCTCTTTTAGTTAGGCATGTCTGATTTAACGATATAAATGTATACAACATACATATAAGTATGAAACAAAAACTAAAGAAGTGTCAACTCTCTCTCTCTCTCTCTCCCTCTCTCTCAATTTTTCCATTCATTTTTTTTTTTTAAAACCATTTCTCATTTCTTTCATCTATGCCAAAAAAAATATATATATTAGATCATCTTCTTACCTTCATATTTAATTTAATTTATTAACTATTTAATAAATTTAATTGTACATTTAATAAATTATTAAAAATTTAATTTATGATAATAATGAAAAATAAAAGGATAAATTGCAGCTAGTGTCCTCAACCTTTGACTTCATTTATACTTGTATCCTCAATATTAAATCTTGGTATCCACCACCCCAACATTTTATATAATTAGTAGCCAATGTCCTCACACGAGGACATTAGCTGTAAGGACATGAGGGCATTAACTGCTAATCATATAAAAGGTTGGGGTGATGGATGCCAAAAATTAAATACTGAGGATACAAGTGCAAATGAAGTCAAATATTAAAGACACTAGCTGCAATTTACCCTAAATAAAATATTAAAAGATAATTGCATTCATAGAAGTACAATTACAATCAGATATGAGTTTTATACGGTGATAATACCAACAATAACTTGAACCCAGTGAAGACCTTTTGGTAATTTAAATTTTGACGATTGACAAACCATTGATATCAAATCTTATGGAATTAATGATCTCTAGGGCAACATTTTACGGATAATAAAATTAATATTTACTAATTTTATTGTGAGAGAATGTAATGATTGACTACATAATATTGTACATTTGTTAGAATAATAGTTTCTTGTAAACAATATTATTTGTGTATATTCTCTTTTTATTAGACGTGTCTAATTTGACGACGTAAAAGAAAATGTCGTAAATGAAAGTAAAAAAACAAAAATTAAAGAAGTGACAATGATTTACACCGTAAATGTAAGTAAAAAACAAAATTAAAGAAGTGTCGATGCTTTTATATATATCAACAAAATAAAATTAAATTAAAAATTAAAAAAGTACGATAAAATGACTTATTTGTTTGTCATATTTTAAAAAAAACAATAGATAAAAAAGTACAATAAAATATTTTCTCTCATTTTAAAGCACGTAAACAAAATATCTCGACAGAAACCATCAGTAATGATGAAATGTGCTAATTAATGAAAGTTGAAGATGAAAATTCCATGACAAAAAAGTTAAGAACACAATTGCAACAATGAACAAAAGTTGAGGATCTTAAGTACAGTTAAAATGTGGTGCGCTTATAATAAATTGTAGTGTGAATATAATCACTCTTAATTTAATAGATTAAAAATTTAAAAATGTAATTTTACATAATAAATTGTTAAATATTTAATGTAAAATAATAATGAACAGTAAAAGAGTAATAAATAAAATATTAAAAAATAATTATACATTAGTGAATACTAAGGGTGAATGTGAAATTTTAAAAATCAATATTAATTTAATAAGGTAAACTTAAAATGTAATATATATATATACATATAATAAATATAATATTATAAGATAATTGTACATTAATAAAAAAAAGGGTGAATATTGAATTTTAAAATTTTTGTAATGATATAATAGTCTAAAACTATTTCTCACTTTTATGACTTTTTAGATGTAGTATAGTATAATATAATATAATAATAACAATAACTATTACGTTAAAATATTTATCCATTCTAAGGCATTTTAGATATAGTATAACTGTATAACTATTACATTCTCATATATATATATATTAGAAATAAAAATGGATAAACCACAATTTTAAATGATTAAAAATTTTAATTGTATGTTTAATAAATTGTTAAAAATTTAGTGTAGGACCATTAAAAGTAGTTTTGGAATGTCAAGAGACATTTCATGAATGAATAAAATATTAATTTAATTAAGTAAATTTAAAATGTAATATAATAAATAAAATATTATAAGATAATTCTACATTAATGAACAATAAGGGTGAATATAGAATTTATAACTTTTTTATCTCCATTTCAGTTTTAACAACTATGATTTGAATTTTAATGCAGTAATAAACAAAGTTACAACTTTTTCCATTATTATTATTTTTTGTTGAAACTCATTTCTCATTCATTTCATCTACACAATGCAAAAGAAATAAACTTGAGATAATCTCGTCACCTTCATATTTGATTTAATAGATTAAATATTTAAAAAAATTAATTGTACATTTAATAAATTTTTAAAAATTTAATGTACAATAATGATGAACAACAAAAGAGTAATAAATAAAATATTAAAAAATAATTATACATTAATGAATACTATGGGTGAATTTGAAATTTTAAAAATTTTGTACAGATAGAATAGTCCAAAAATGTTTCCCCCTTTTAGAGTAGTATATAGATAAATCAATTTTTAATTACACTTTAACATATAATTATTAATATTCAAGAATCTTATGAAGTGATTTTCAAATTTGGTGTAATTCCATATTCCCATTTTGCCTATTATTTTTAACTACAACAAATTTTAATTCTTTTTATATCTTTTTTTATATTTTTTATTACTTAGTAATTTATTTTATTATACTTCTGTTAACTTAATTATTATTTTTATTAACATTTTATAATAAATTGTAATAAAGTAAATATATAATAATTACTAAATTCACTAAAATAAAATAAGTAATAAATTAATTTTAAAATAAATTAACTGTTGAGAATTAAGAAAATAAAGAAACACTATTCATTTTGCACTAAATTTGGTGCAATAGTTGGAGATGGTCTTAGACGAATCTTTTTTTACATCTTTGTTCTCGAAATGCAGTGGTCTAAAATTAATTAAACAAACACCTTTGTGACTCTTTATACTGTCAATCAAAAGATTCAAAAGATACGTTTGCAGTTTTCTTTAATTAATTAAAGATGTGAAATACAATTAAAGGTTTTGATTATTCAAACACACACACTAATTATGTGCTAATTCAAGGGACAAAGTACATAGGATTAGGAAGTTTAAAGGTACGTTCGCCCACATACTCTCCTTGAATATCACTCCATTGATCTCCCACATTGCCCCATATTTTGTACCCTTCCTCTGCCAATTGCTTCCGAATCTCAGATTTGTAAATAATGGCGCTTTTGCCCCTGTAAGCCTCGCTCCTGTTAAAATAAAAAAAGGTCAGGACTCAGGACAGAGATTTATTGGGCAAACTTTGAAATCTCGAATGCAGTCGACCTCAAATTTATTAGCACCTTAATATGAGGCGTTCATAGCCGATGAATCCCTGGTTGTGCAGATTATAAAGAGTGGCCTGTCCAAGTGTGATTTCATCTCTACCTGTGACGAGGAATATCTTAAATCCCTTTGCTTTCAACTTATTGAACAATTTGAGAACTGCAGGAACTGCAGAGCACTCTGCTTTTGATGCCCATGTCTTAAAACCCATTGGATCAAATGGATCACACCTATAAAATCCATCCAAATTCCATTAATCACCACTAGAAAATACTCATCAAAAACTAAATTTAAATAAATAAACATACCCGAATCGTTTTCTTTTATAATATAAAAGGTTCGAAATACACGTGTCGTCAACGTCTAGGATCCAAGCATCAGTGTCATCATTTTTTAGAATTATTTCATCAATATAATCATTTATATTGTCCACAATGAAATTGAGGTCACGCTCGTATTGACCCCATGTCATGTAACACTCAATATAGCGCAGGCACTGAGTCGGGACAGTCCGCCATGCACGTATGTTGTTAGCCTCCACCGCCAGCCTCCAACTCAAGCAATAGGCGGCGCCGCCGCCAGCCGCCTCTTGTGTGTCGGTTATCGGCGGCCTCCTGTAAGGATTCGAATTCACTGCCTTTGAGCAAATGGCTAAAAAAAGTAACACTATCGCCTCCTTTAGTCGCTGCATCGTGGATGAAATCATGGGTAAAACTTTTTATCTTCAAATATTATGAAAAAATCCTTGCAGAAAATCAAAGAAAATTAAATATGTCAATCCCAGTTCCAATAAGACATTACAAAACAATTTTACACACACATCTCATTTGGAAACCGAGAATGACTGAGGCCACACACAGAATGTTTATATATATATATATATATTAGGAGATACATACCATAGACGGTTGACGAAGAGTCAAAGACTCGTATATATGTATATGTATATATATTCAGCTTTTCTGGCTACTCGTGGAAAAGAATTAACGTATGTTAGGAGGTTTGAGGATGTTTCCCGGTGGAATCTTAAAAACATATCACATATGTTTTGTCAATTTATAGAAGCAAAAAGTTCATTGTCCACAACTTTTTGTTCGTGGCTTTAGTGAAATTCTTCAATCAGATAAAATTTGCACTATTTTTTTTTTTTTTTTCTGTTTGTCAACTGCAATAGGAAGATGAATCTATATAATGTGAGTTGAGATCTGTTGTCCCAATTACATGTTCCATTAGCTATCCCTCCAATGAAAATCTTACACGTCATCAATAGCAGCAAGTGTGAATACATTAAATGTTGTTCATAACGATCTTCTTACTTATTTATTTGATAATATGCAAAAAATTTATTGGAGCGACAGCTAAGAAGACATGTAATTGAAACAGAAGATCTCAACTCATATAATGTAGCCATTTTTTTATTTTTTATTTTTATCATTTGTAAAGCTTGGAAGGCATAGAAGAAAAGTAATGGGTTCCACTAACCGAAAAAGTATGCCTTTTTAATCCATTTTTTAATTATGAATTTTAAAGTAATATATAACCGGGTGATTGTCAAAATTGCGCATCATTTGATGGTGTCATTATTGCTAGAAATATGTGAAGTGTATAAATAACTAATTCCAATAACAAAAGTTTTATATGGGTTAATGAGATAAAAGATTTTCGGATAGATTTTATT
This sequence comes from Forsythia viridissima, assembly GCA_030279155.1. NCBI lineage: Eukaryota > Viridiplantae > Streptophyta > Magnoliopsida > Lamiales > Oleaceae > Forsythia > Forsythia viridissima. The sequence goes on along the minus strand of CM059034.1, from coordinate 25,692,364 downwards.
TATGGTAATTATACTTTCATTCTAGTGTAAATCAAGTAATTATATTTTAATTTTGTTCAATCTGATAACAACACTTATACTTTGATTTTAATTGAGTATTTATTTAATTTGATTTCAATTAAGGTAATTCCATCTAATTCCACTAACACAAATCGATGATGTTGTATTCAATAAATGACAATGACGATCATCACACGTGTTCGTTAGTTGCTGACATGGAATAAGTGCAACTTAAGTTAAAATAAATGATGATCGTCATTATTGACTGTTACGTCATCGATTTTCGTCAATCTGAAGGACGGCTACGGGGACAAAATATTGGAGATAGCAGATCTAGACTCCCAAAACGAAACCATCTAAATTCCCCCACAAGTATTTCCTTTGACAAACATATGAAAAATAATTACCAAGAAAAATAGATAATATCTCTAAATTTTAATAGTTTAACACTATACTGAAAGAAGCATTCCACTTACCTGAGAAGAATCTGGATGTCATCATGTCAAAATAAGCACACCCATTTATAGAACAACGAAGCTCTTGTTGAGTTATTATTAAAATTTATCAAGAATTTTAATAGTCACAATTCTAGTATTGTTCTATTCTCTTGATATACACCTCCTTTTATACACAAGGAAATGTGCATCAAATTCTACTGATTACAAAATTCTAACAATTTCTAAGATTACACAATCAGATGACACAATTTCCTAAGATTACACAATCAGATGAATCCTTAGCGTATTTGTTAGTACTTATAAATACTTATAAGCTGGTCAAATATTATTTTTATTCACATATTTCGAAAGATCTACACTTTTTATCAATTTTTTATCCACACATTCCATATTATCCATACTTATAATCTACAATTTTTCTTTGCCAAACGTTCTCTAATTAGTCAAATCCCTATTATCAAGTCAGTTACAATTAATATACAATACATCTCCTTTTTATACATGAGGGAAACCATACAAACAAAGTCCTTTGACAAAGCTTAAAAAGTTGAGGTTAAAATCAACAGTTAATTTTAACCACACAATATATAGGACCCACAATTTTTATCAACTTTTCAACCACATATTTTATCAATTTTTATCAAAAGTTTGGTCAAACATGCCCAAAATATAAAACAAAATCTATTAATTGCGTAATTCTATCAAATTCTTAAAATCATGAGGTCAATCTCAACAACTGTGTAAATATAATCTTAGCAAATCACTATGGTTATGCAATTAAATCAATAACCCAAACATGGTAAGAATCATTTGATGCTATCCTCAAATTGATGTTAGTGATTCAACATGCATTACATTATGTTTGGTGGAGTTTAAAAATAGTTTTTTAGAAGATTTTGAAAAAAGTTGGTGAAATTTGTTGTTGAAAAGTTGATAAAAGTTGTAAGTTCTGTAAAATATGTGGTTGAAAATAAAAATTCTTCCAAACAAACACTTAATTTATCAACCAAGAATGAATGGTGCGTCTTCGCCAATGACTTCGTCAAAATAGAAATTCTACACACATGATATGATGGAGAGTGTCTATATATGCATTTTGAATTTAGTGAAAATCTAACTCGATGTGTTTAATCTTGTCGCAAAGTACAAGATGCAGTAATTCAAACGACACTCTAAAGGAATCCCAATTTTTCTCGAGGAAAGCAAAATTGAGATAGAAGTTGACGAAGTCAAACAATTTCAAAACACGCAGACGACAATGCTTTATATTTGATTTCAGTAAAACACTTAGATACCTAATATATAAGTTTGAAGAAAATGTTGAGATTTAAAATTTTAAAATAACCCACAATTTGATGTTCATATGTAAATAACAATAAATCCTTCTAACTGCTAGAGGATTAAACTAGTTCATTGAGGGCTCGTTTGGATTTGTTAGAAATCAAATTTTTAGCAGATTTTGATAAAAATAGATAAAATTCGAGGTTGAAAATTTGATAAATGTTGTGGTCCCATCACATGTGTAATTAAAATTAATTATTAACTTTAATTTTTTAGTAAAATTTTAAGCTAAACCAAACAAATCCTAAATTCAGTGTATATGAGATATATGGTTGTGTAAATGTCAAATAAATTTGCAAAACTTCATGACCCAACAAACAGCCAGAGTACAACGACAAATTAATGCAAAATTCCATGATGTTTCCTTAATATTTTCAATAGACGAGATAAATAAAAAAGAAAAATCGAAATTGTGTAGTATTTAATTTAATATTTTAGAGAAGACAATTCATGGGAGGAAATGGATATCACATTCTTTCATAATAAAATAAAGCAGGAAGGAGCTTGGAAACACCATAACAATGCCATGCATTGAATCCTCGCCAAAAAACAAAAGGATTAACAAATTTTAATTAATCACGTTTTAGCATAGTTTGAACTTTCCAAATGAGTATTTGTCAGATAATTATAATTAAATTTGGTGTCTAATTGACTCATTAGGTACACCGGTATACAATTATTATTAAAAAAAGACTAGGTAATTAATTAAGAATCTGTGTTAAAAGTGATAATAAAATGAATTTATGTCACAATTACGTGTGGAATTTCAGTGCTTTTGGAGTCGGAGCACATACTGAGAGTTTAAAAACAGTTAGTATTATATTGAAGAAATTGGGGGTGGTTTTTCCTAAAGTGGTTATGGCGTCAGAAGCATCATCAATTCGTTTGTTGGGAGTTCTCGTTACATTTTGATCTACCTTTTTACCAAAGCTGTAAAGTTATAAAATGGGTCAGGATGCACGAGCCACTGGGTCACTTGTCGGCAAAAAATGACTTGACATTGTTTGACCAAATTATTGAATTTTTAATTGGAGAAAATAAATTTTTTAGAGCGAAATATAATTATAATTATAATATGTATTTGTTTGGATCCAAAGTTCATGCCTTTCCATTTTTTTGATCCTCTCTATATAGGATGGATGGGTTAGAAAGAACCGTTCTGATCAAGTCAAGTTACAGTGCAACCTCTCTTTTGAAAGATTTTAATTGGTTTTTGAGGTCGGTCAAAGCGGATTCATGATGTTCCTAAGTTGTAGTTCTGTAGCCTAGGCTGCCCTTTAAACATTAGACATGTGGTTTAGACTATCTTGTCATTCTCCTGATTGGTTGATTTAGAAGGTGTTATCGTTGGAGATTGATAGTGTTTTCTTATGACGTCTCCCGTTTATTGACTCCAAACTAAGTTCGTGGGGGACGGGCTTTGGGGACCGGACTAACCTCTGCATATTGTAACAGGCGAGTGCTTTGACTGATTCAAAGTAAGTCCAATCTCAGTCCAACGTGGCATATTAGATTGGCACCAAAACATGATCCAACATTCCAAATTTGTTTTTTTCTCAACTAAAAGAGGACAATACTGTCATTTGTCGACACAACCATCTTTTATATCTTAGTAAATTATGTTATTGATAATTATGTATAAAAATTTTTAACAACATCGCATAGTCTAGCCCATGCGGGTCACGGGCATGTTTAGATCCAACACGGTTTGCCTCGATAAATAGTCTGACCCATAGCATGGTTAGATTAAACAATGCTGAGCCACCTTGGGTATTGGCAGTCCAAATCAACTTTGTAACTTTACCTATTAACTCTGTAACAGAGCACGAGCACGTTATTGATAATTATGCAAGATTTTCATCCACATGTTATAAAACTTAAAATACCAATAAGTGCCTTTAAATTTAATCCAATATCCCCGTATCTCAAGAGAAAAGTGGAGCACAAAAGGTCAATATTTGTTTTGCTCTCTGACTTGTAAAGGTTTTGGAAGGAATAAAGTTAGGACAACTAGCGCCAATAATGAATTTCATTGATCGGTGATTTCTTGTGCCACGGCCCGCGGATGGTATGTATCAAGACTCGTGAGTCAACATGATTAAAGACGAATCAAAGCTATTAAAAATCTTAAAAATATATTGTAAAAATCTAAAACTCATTACATAAACTATTTTTAGTTAGCATATCTTAACTAAACTCGACTAAAGAAGAATGGACAAAAGGACATGAATTAGATCCAAATTAATGTAACAGAATTTCTAACTCCGCCTCAAATAGAATAGCTACGAGTGAATCGAATTCGATAGAAGAACTAGAATCGAGTTGAATATATAAAAAATTTCGAACACATTAAAATTATTTCACGGGGGAGCGTTTAGTGCAGACAGTCTTAATCCAATTCCAATCAAACTCCTTTAAAGATTATTACAATAAATAAAAGAAAAGGAACAAGTGTTATGGCAATGTCAACCCTGTGATTTCATCACGCATCATCGCAGAAATTGAGAAATATATATAAATATTTAACTTTTGAAAAAATTAGGCACCACAGCCAATCTAGTCCAGCCAATCAAGTGGGGAATTTTGGGCTTCCCATTAACACCACCAAAAGTGTTTTTGACTTTTTTGCCTTTTGTTGGGTGGTGAGAGTGGATGGTACATTTTATTTTATTTTTATCAATTTAAATAAAATGATTAAATGATATTAAAGTTGAGTAAAATACTTGAGTTCAAGTCTCGCTCCTACATATGTATACAAAAAGCAATAATTTTTTATCATCAATATATATGTCACTACGTAGAATTTATTACAATTAATTACACTGATATATAGATCGATTATCATCACCAATTGTAATAAAAAGCAATATTCTTATACAAAAATGAATTCAATCGACATTTTAGATAAAGTAATCATTCGTATATGTGTGTAGTATATGATAGTGAATAAAATTGAAAAACATAACTAATAAACTTTAAATTTATTTAATTTCTTAGTAATATATAATACTGTGTATGTATTGGAATAGATTGAAGCATAAAATAAAATGAGACTGTGATAAGAATTATAAATTTGAGAAGGTGGGGAATGATGTCCAATTTCACTCAATTGTATAGTTGTCGGTCTTTGACTACTAACTATTCATTGAACCAATATCCGAAAATTATTGGGTTAATTTTACCAACGGTCACTGAAGTTACCTTCAAATCATAAAATTGTCACTAAAGTTCAAAAATTTCAGTGATGATCACTGAAGTTAGAAATTCTTTCACTAATGGTCACTCTATTAAATTTTTAATTTAAAATGGTGATATGATATGATGATGTGATATTTATTTATTGTATAGTAGTCCATATATTTTTTATAATATTCACTTTAGTCCCTATTTCAATTAAGTCTTTCAAAAATTGTATCTTAGGTCCTTAATCTTTTATTATCTTTCAGTTAAGTTCTCTAAAAATTGTATCTTAAGTCCTTCAACTTTTTACATCTTTACACTTTGGTCTCTAAATTTTTAATTATCTTTCAGTTAAGTCCTCTAAAAATTGCATTTTATGTCCTTTAATTTTTTACATCTTTACTTCAGTGACTACCACTGAAATTTTTGAACTTCAGTAACTAATTTGTAATTTAAAAATAACTTTAGTGACCGTTGGTGAAATTAACCCAAACTTATTCTTTTAAGTCTACAAAGTGAGTTGCTCAAAAATAGTTTTTTTTATTTAAGTCAACACTCTCTTTTCATCTGAAGAATTGATTTTTTTTTAAGAGCATGTCCACTATAGAGCACTGGATTTGTCTTATTTTTTTGGATTTTATAATATTATTATTCAATTTGTATTAAGCATAAATGATGCACGGAAGCGAGATAGAGAAGAGTAATGCTATTTATAATCGATCACTATCGGTAGTCATCATATGGAGTATTACTCATAATGATTACTACTGATAGTCGACAACTATGAATAGCATTAGGGTAATTATATTCACACTACAATTTTTATTGTCTACACCACGTTTTAATTGCAATGAATGTCCATCAACCTTTGACATTTTGATATTTATGTCTCTAATTTTTTTTTCATCGTATTTTTATTATTAACTTTCAATAATTTTTACATCTTGCATTTGATAACGATTTTTATTCAAATATTCTGTTAATGTGCATTGAAATGAGGGGAAAATATTTTGTCAAACTTTTGTATTAGTTATTTTTTTTGCTTATTTAAAACAAAAGGGGCAAAAAAATTTTTTTTTACAAACTCCTAATTTTTTTTTTTGGACAAAAATTATTATCAACGACAAAAATAAGACGTGCAAATTAATAGGTTGATAATAAGAATGTGATAAAAAAAAATTAAGAATATAAATGCAAAAATGAGGAGTAGTTAGAGATTTTCATTGCAATTAAAATATGATGTAGTTAACAAATAATATAGTATAAATGTAATTAGCTATAGCATTATTCGATAAACTATAATCAACAAGCAATTACAAACTTTTTGATTTTTTATTCTGTTAAATATTGAGATCGGATAAAATTCAAAACCAAAACTAGTGTTCCACTTATTGCAAATGCTGAGTAAAATTGCAACATAAGTCCCTATATTTATAATAAAATATTACATGAACTGTAGTTAAATAACATGACATACTTGAAGAAAAAAGAGATTAAGTCCCCAAGCTTGGACCTTTTGCCTTCTTGGATCTTTGATAACGTATTGGCATTCCCCTGCCTTGTTATGCAATAGGGTTTTCTATGTTTAGCGGATTTACGAATTTAGTTTGTGAATTGAAATTGAAGAAAATTTTGATTCATCCTTTTAAAGAATAAAAATGAGGCCTTTCTTTTCTCTGTCGAAACTCGGTTTTCTATTTGTAAATTCTAAAAATCACTTAAAAAATAAAAAAAATCTATCAACAATCCAACAATAGATCGACAAGATACAATAATCTAATAATAAATCTACAAAACAACAAAATAGACCAACAAGACATACCAATTCAATAATAAACCGGCATGGCAACACAATAAACCGATGAGACAATAACAATCCTCCAATAATTTTATTTATATATAAACTGCTATGAATAGCAGTTAACAAATAAAAGGGACAAAAAATAGTTGCTTAGTGGCAAGCGAAATACCTGCTAAGTGCTAAATGTGTGAGGTATAGTTTGGATTGAAATTGAATTAAATCAAAATCAAATTTTACAATAAGCACTCACATTCTTAATAGAGTATTGTTATTCGTAATCTTTCACTATTGGTAGTCATCTTACGTGGCATTACTCAATTGTAGTAATATTTACTCCATTAGTGAACAACTATAAATAGTATTACTCTTCTTTTAATAATTTATCAATTTATCCATTAAGTATTGCAATACGTAATTCATTTATAAAAAATTTACGTGTCAATTTTTTATGAAATGATTTAGATATATTAAATATAAAATATAAATGTATAGATTTCTGTTTTAAGTTTTATCCAATAACTTAAACTTACAATGAGATAATTATACTTTGCAAATCCATATATTTGGACTTTCTTATATTATTTATTAACTATTAGTAGTGTTATAAGGTTTGGTTTGATATTGCTTTATTTTTAAGAGAATCAGTTTTTCCTATGTTGCAGAAAGAATTAATTGTAAAAAAAATCAGATAAATATTTGATAAACTATTATTTCAAAATTGTTCTATAATTCAAAATCAGCACTTGAGTATTTGATAAACAAAAGTGATTTATTGTTGTGACTATCTAAAATTACTAAAGAAGATATTAATTATAATAATATTCTTTTGTATTATCATTAACACGAATAATATTTAAAATTTATTTTTAGTTTTATAATAATATATAATATTATCCAATATTTTTCCAAGACAACAAAAATAATAAACATCTATTAAATCTCAAAATTTAAATAAAAAATTACAAAATAAAAAAAAAATTATATAGTACAAAGATTAATTAAATTTAAATTTAAATTATTCGTATAGATACATTATAATTAGAAGGAAAATTGATGCAAATGGTCTCTAATCTCTGCTCTCAGTATGGGAATGGTATTTTACCATTATTTTTTGGTACATAAGTCTCTAACATAGGTGTTTTAGTGCACAATTGGTTATTACTTGATGAAAAGATAAATATGCTCTTATTTTCAATTGGATTTATAACTTTTACAAAAAGTACAAATGAGTCCGATACTTTTACATTTTATAAAAAATTAAAAGAAACTAACAAATTGATAATATAGTAAATTATTTTATATATTTTACTAACTATTATAAAATAACTAAAATTTAAGGTCATAATTATCAACAAATGTGTTAATTAAAATTATTTTATTATTATTAAGTAATCATATTATTTAAAATTTAAAATTTAATTTTGTCGTTACAACATAAAAAGATAAATAACTTTGTCACAAACATGATACTCAAATATTTTTATTTAATTGAACTATTTGTTTATTAACTACAAATATTAGAGTTCAAATTGTATTCTTCATATTTTAATTTATCGTTTTGTTATCGTTCAAAAAAAATAACACATAATGTGTAAATTAATCTTTTTAGCATTTTTATGTTTAAAAAATATAATAAGATTGATTTAATAACATAAATTATATACATCATTTGTTATTTATTTCACTTAATTTTATTCAAGTTTTTCACATCACATATCAATTACATATACTTAAAGTGCAATAATTTTACATTTTTTTCTTATGAAATTTAATTGACATGACTATATTGATATATTCAATATGCTAAATTAAATATTATTTATTAAATGTATCAGACCTATTTACAGATTTTTGCAAATGTTAGAAATCCAATTATACTTTTTTAAATTAAAACTAAGGGTATTTTTGTCTTTTTCATCAAATACGGACCAATTGCGCACCAAAACACATAGGTTGGAGACTGCTGTGCCAAAAAACAAAGGTTATGGACCATTTGTGCCAATTTTTCCAATTAGAATAGTAATAAATCTATGACATAAAATAAAATACTTTAATTAATTGGGATAAAATTGATATTTTAATAATAGATAAGTGAAAAAACTAATATTTGAGAAGCTACCATGTCGCTGCTTCTCAAAAGTTGCCGGTAGATGGTACATATTTTTTTATAATCACGTTTTTAAAATTTATCAAATGCTTAAAACAACTTTTGATTGTTTGACAATTAAAAGTTGGGCTCTAAAATTAAATACAAACGGGGTCTAAGTGTATTTATTATTGGGTTGACGATAATTTCAATGTGTTGGGGGGATATCACACAACAAAAAATACATCTTTCTCTGGTGATATATTCTCGTATTGTTGTCCGCAATTGACAACTTCTACTTCATTCTAGTTTATATATATTAAATTAAAACAATTTGGATTGGAAACTTGGGCTTGATCAATTTTGGGTTGGAGTTATTTAGATTTTGGACTAAAGAATTTTCAAGAAGAAATTATAGCAAACGTTTGTTTGCAAGTGGTACTTTTGAAAAATGGCAGCTTTTGAAAAAAAGTTGAAAAATGGCTATTTTGGATAAGGATAATTATATTACCATAACATTATTTGTTAAGTACACCATATTTTAATTGCAATAAAATTTTTAACTATTGGTCGCTTTTACATTTATGTCTTTTTTTAGCAAATTTTTATCATCAAACTATTAATTTGTACGTCTTATATTTGATGATAATTTTTGTCCAAAAAATTAACTAGGAGGGCGTAAAAAATTTTTTTTACCTCTAATGTTTTTACATAATCAAAATAAATAACAAATAAGAAAGTTTGACAAAACATTTTTCCCTCATTTCAATGCACATTAGAAGAATATTTAGACAAAAATCTTCATACGAGACAAGATATGAAAACTAAATGAAAGTTAATAATAAAAATACGATGAAAAAAAGTTAGATATATAAGTGTCTAAATATCAAAAGTTATAGGACTTTTATTGCAATTAAAACGTGGTGTAAATAATAAAAAGTGTAGTGTGAATATAATTACCCTTTGGATAAATATACTCAAAAACAATTACTTAAACACCCATTATATCTTAGTCAAATCTAATTTAAAATCAAATTTATTATTTTACTAAAATCAAATCTTGCTTTACCACCCACCGCCTCGTGCCACCGCGTATTTTCCACCAACCAACCCACCCCAGGTAAGTTACTTTTTTGATAAATTAATCTAGATTATAAAAGAACAAAAATTCAACAGGTTTTGTTCTAGATTACTTTGATTGTTTTTAGATTTGAAAATATTTTGGAAAAGATTGAGTTTATGGATTATTATTTTGTTAAAGAAGAAGAATATAGAAACAGAAAAATAAAAAATGAGTGGGTTAAACAACTGTCCAAATAAAATAAATTTACTAACAAGTCAACTGTCGGCCTGACACTCATTTTTTTTTAACACCCAACAATTGAATGACAAAAAAAAAATGACAGTTGAATTGTCTTTCGACAAAAGGGTATACATGACTTTTTGCATCAAAAAGATGCCATCTCTGTAAATATTATTAAAAGTTGTTATTTTTAAAATGACCCTTTGCATTTGTCTATATTTCTATGTTCTCCAATTTTCAAATGAGACACGGGCTATAAATATATAAAAGTATGGGAAAATTGTCTATAAATCAGCTATAGGTGACTTGTTTCAAATTAGATCAAACCACTTTTTAAAATTGTCATTAAGTCATACTATTTCAGTCATATTTCAATTGATTCCATACTTACCTCCATATTAATTAGAATTAAATCCGATTTAAATTTCAACACAGTAACACATGTGGTCACCATTTTCTTCTGCACCTCCCGCCAGCCACTCAAACCTTTTTCACTGTTTTTGTGAGTGATAATAGTAGATTCACAGTTATTTTATGTTCTTCTTCCCAATCATGTAAAAGATAAAATTTTAAACTTTAACAGCCTGCTATTGTTATCAGATAATGACGATGATTCTGATAAGTATTGGACAGTCATTGGATTGCAAAATTTTGAAAATTGCTTCTTGAATGCTAATTTTGTATGTGGATTCATATTTTATGAATGATTTCTCTTATTTTTTTTATTGAAATGTGTTGTTTTTATTAGAGATATTAATTTTTTGAAATATTGGAATACAATTATTTTGTAATTATATTTTGGTCGAATAAAAGAAAATAATATTTGTTTCACATATATCAACATTTTTATGTGTTTTGGGATGTTATAGTCACACATTCATGTGTGTTTTTTTTTATTTTTTTATTTTTTTTTTATATTGTATCATAGAAAATATTATCTTAATAAAACAGTATCACAAAATAGTATTCTATTAAGAATGATATTTCAGCATCTTACTATAACAATAATAAAAATATCTTAATATTTAAGTATCATAAGCAAATTATTGTATTAATATAATAAACACATTAATATCAGTATCTTTGTAAACAGATACAATATTACACACACTCAAAATAAAAAGTTATAACCCAACGAAATAACAATATCATAATAAAGATATCTTAATAACATTTGTATCAATATCATAGATAACACTATCGTATAATTAAAGATAGTAAAAATAACAATATTAGAAGTATATTATTATCAAGCGCATGCTTAGGTGAACACAAATATTATATTTTAATAGAAAACTATAGTACAACATCTAAATAAAACAGTGTCATCGATAAAAGTATCTTAATATATCAGTATCATACATGACAATATTTTAATAAAACAACATCACATACACAAACTACAACCCAATAAAAGAACATTATCATAGACTGAAATAATATCAAACACTTTGAATGAAAAATACTATTAATGATCTTGTACTACTAATGAGCATTTTGAAACAATATCGTTACTTTAACCCAGTGTTCTAAAGAGCGCGCATAGGTGCGAGACATGACATACATGCCTCACTTAGGGCGCACGCTTTTTTGGTCAACTATATTTTTAATTAAAAAGCGCGTGCTTAGTCTCGCCTAGGTGCGCGCTTTTTAGTTAAAAATATTTTTTTAATTTTTTTAAATATTTAAAATAATATTAAAAATAAGAAAATATTTTTCACGCTTCGACCTCGCCTAAGTCTGAAAATCTTGAAACTTGGCATCTACACCTAGCCACGCTTTACACTTTTTACTTCAACCATAAAATCTTTAATTTTGAATGTGTATTTGTTTGGTGGAGTTTAAAAATATTTTTTTTGTTTTTGAGATTTTGAAAAAAGTTAATGAAATTGAAAAATTGATAAAATTTAAATCCCATAAAATATATAGTTGAAAGTAAATTTAAAAAAAAGAGAGTTAATAAACAAGCATCACAGTATCATAAGAAAAAACAGTGTCTTAATAAAACAATACCATAGAAAACAATATCGCGTTTGAATTAACAATTTTACAATTGTAAGGGTATGTTGGTCTTTTAACACTGAAATATGACTTTAATTGAATTACTCCCTCCGTCCCGCAAAGATAGACTCATTTCTTTTTTCACACAGATTAAGAAAACATATTTAATGTAATTGAAATTATAAATTTTTCACACACTTTTCCTATTATACCCCCATTTAATATAAGTCATTCATGAATTTAATAAATTTAAATACTTGTTTTGGGTTGATAACAATGTAAATTAAATAAGGGTATATTAAGAAAATGAAAAATTTAATACACTCTCTATAAAGTAAGTGGCCTATAATTTAGGACAGATAAATAAAAAAAACGAGTCTATCTTTATGGGACGGAGGGAGTATATTTGAGTCATATGACTTTGGAGTCCATTCATGCATTATCGAGAATAATTTTCCCTAAAAGAAATTTTGACTTTATTTATTGAACCTGGACTGTAGCCAGGCCCAGCCTGGGCCCTGATCCACCCGTGTTTACTATGCAAACGATATAGTTGGAAGCATAGCAATGCTTGAGAACTACCGGTTGATTATGTATTGGAACATTTTGAAAAGAATCTTTTGCCTAACAAATTTTTTTTTTTAACAACATGACACCCTTTCACAAATTTTAGTTGGAGGACATAAAACTAGATACAACTTTGTTAATTTTTTAAGTCAGACATATTGTTCATAGACAACTCAAAAAGTTATATAATCTTCTTTCTAATTAATGTTATATAAAATGGTTCATGCTTTTATCTTGATAACTTTAAATAAAAGAAAAAAATTAAACAAAGAATCTTAGTGAGAATTTTGTCGGATACTATATTTTTATATTAAAATTACTTTTCAACATTTTTAATTTCAAATGTAATACATGTTTTTTTTTTTTTTGCAAGAAATATAACAAAACGTAACAAAAAGTGTTACAAAAATAAAAATATAAAAAAACGAAATAATATTTTTTTATGATATATAGTGAAACCTTCCCGAAAAAGCCAACATATATAAATTTAATCACACACCGCAGGGAGGTTATCTCCACTACGGACAGAAAAAAACTATTTTGTCACTATGTCATTACGTCTTCATCCCTCTCAAACAAAATCATCAATCTCTCAATCTCCTCCAAATTCTTTTCAACGTCTTCAAAATCAATCCCCCTCAAATAAAACTATATCTCTCTCAATTTTCAACAGATTCTTATCAACCTCTCAATCCATTAAATCACCTTTCAATCAATTAGCCCCTGATTTTTCTCAAATGATTGTTTTAATCAATATATGGAACGAAGAAGCGGTTAATGGGTAATTTCATTTTTATTGCAGTGATTATTTGGAAATATGTATCGTGAAGGTGAATATTTTGTACTAAATTTTACGGTTGGATTCCACCGCAGAGAAAAATAGTATACTAGTTCATCACTAATTTATTTATTTAAATTTGAGGCCCATATCTTCGTGTTAAAGCCCAAAGGGGTTATATTCGGACCATACTAATCCTTCTCCTTTGGATAGCGGCCCATAAACCTGGGCCCACTATGGTTTCCTCTGCAACAAGTTAAAGGAGGGACAAACAGGCAGCAAAGAGAGAACCAAAATCGAAAGCAAGCAAAAAGCAAAATTCAACAATGGCAGCTTCCGCAATGGTACTGGATCCGAAACCCGTATCCTATTCCGAACCGCCTCCGGCACTCCCAGCCTCCGCGTCGAAATGCAACGAAGCCTCCGATGACGATGATTTGTACGGCCGGCTCAAATCCCTCCAGCGGCAACTGGAGTTCATCGACATTCAAGAGGAGTACGTGAAGGATGAATTGAAAAACCTGAAACGTGAGCTTCTACGGGCCCAGGAGGAGGTCAAGAGGATCCAGTCAGTGCCGCTGGTCATTGGCCAGTTCATGGAAATGGTTGACCAGAACAACGGCATCGTCGGGTCCACCACCGGGTCGAATTATTATGTGCGGATTCTAAGCACCATTAATCGCGAGCTCCTCAAGCCTGCGGCCTCCGTGGCTCTCCACCGCCACTCTAATGCCCTCGTAGATGTCTTGCCCCCTGAAGCCGACTCCAGTATTTCGCTCCTCAGCCAATCGGAGAAACCTGACGTGGCCTACAATGTGAGTTAGTTCCCTTTCATATGTATGATTTTTGCTGTAGATTTTAGTGGATGTATGTTAATGTTAGTTTGTTGGATGATTTTATCTTATGATTGAATGGGAATTAAGACGTTATTAGAAATATACCCTAGATTTGTTAAAGAATAGATCTCGGTTAAATATCAAATATTAACGTGTATATAAAAGTTGGACTAATCTTTTTAATAAGTTTGACTTATAAGATGTCCTAATATAATATCATAGCCCATTAATCCATTAAAGAGCAATTCGGTTCGTCTAAAGCTCAAACGAGCATTTGGATTCGGGGACATGTTAAGGTGAATCTCACAGGTTAAATACTGAAATATTAATCGGTATATAATAGCTTGGACTACGGTTGACCTTTTAAGATGAACATCAAGTCTTAATATGAGCTGATTAGTTTCTGGATGGCTTATTCCTACCAGATAGAATAGGGCTTTCTTTGGATTTGAGTGTAAAGAAGTGATCTTTTACTATTTTGCGCTTAAAGATAGGTTTTGAAGAGTTAGTATCATTATTTTTTGGATATTGAGTCAGTACAACTAAAATAGGATGATATTTGTATAAGTTTTTTTTTTTTGGTGCAAATGTTGATATATTTGCATTTAAGACTCACAACTGTCGAGCCCTTTTGGTTGTTTGGGAATGTCGACTTGATTATCACTTATTTAATTGAAGTTTTTGATTTGGGAGTTATCTTTTCTCTGATGTGGATGCAATTAAAGGCTGCTTTGGGCTATGACATGTGTCCAAAGAAGCTTTTATTGCTTGCATCATTCTCTCTTGGCTGGAGAAAACTTGCCTTCGAGTTTTGAGTGCATTGCAAATGCAGCCAATGCTCAGAATGAAGGACAATGAGAATGGTTTAGGATATTCTTCTCTTTGATAATTTTATGGAATAAAAAATCAACAATTAAAGTAGGTCGAATTATTGATTGCTTCGACCCTTGTTCACGTGCTTGAACAAATTCTTCATTTCTGAATACTGCAGAATTCTATTTCACTTTCAAATACACGACACCATTACTTCATTTCTGATTACCGCAGAATTCTATTTCACTTTCAAATACACAACACCATTACTTATTATTCCATTCCCATTCTTTATGGTTACCCAAGCTGCTATGTCGACCTTCTAATATCACCCGACCTCTTCATTATCTCAGGATATTGGCGGATGTGATATTCAGAAGCAGGAAATTCGTGAAGCTGTTGAATTACCACTCACACACCATGAACTGTACAAGCAGATTGGTATTGACCCTCCCCGTGGAGTGTTGCTTTACGGTCCACCTGGTACAGGTAAAACCATGCTTGCCAAGGCTGTGGCACACCACACAACTGCAGCTTTCATTAGGGTGGTGGGTTCAGAATTTGTGCAGAAATATCTGGGTGAGGTATGCTTGAGAAACTCTTCTCTTTGATAACATTTGGAATCGATTTTGTGTACTATGTCAAGTAAGTTGTGAATATCCAATTGTCTAAATATTATTGCTGCTGGGTATGAAAAGGGTCCTAGAATGGTCCGTGATGTCTTTCGTCTGGCCAAAGAGAATGCTCCTGCAATTATCTTTATTGATGAAGTAGATGCCATTGCAACTGCTCGATTTGATGCCCAAACTGGAGCTGATAGGGAGGTTCAAAGAATACTCATGGAACTTTTGAATCAGGTATGATCTGATAATTAGGAGTTTAGGGGTGCGATCAGACTGCAGATGCATACTTTTATACTTCTGACAAATACTCTGCACGGATTGTTAGATGCTGTAGAGATGGGAAAATCACACCCATTTTATGAGCTTTCTCTATATGCATGTTTTTGCTATAATGCTAATTATCTGAATGATATGACAGATGGATGGATTTGATCAAACTGTGAATGTGAAGGTCATCATGGCCACTAACCGTGCCGACACGTTGGACCCTGCACTTCTACGTCCTGGTAGACTTGATCGTAAAATTGAGTTTCCTTTGCCTGATAGACGACAAAAGAGGCTGGTTTTTCAGGTAATTGTTTAGCGAATATACCTGAAGCGTATTATTTTTTAGCTTTCCATTTACTTTAACCGATAGGAATTTTTTCATCTCCTATGAATTGAATGGCAATGTTCTCATCAAATGCATAGTTACTTCGTGGCAAAGAGTGTTCTCTCTTTGTATACACATAATTCTGTAAACTGATTCTGCATGATTTTGTGTGGATTCATGATTGTTGCTTGTCCTTGAGCAGGTTTGCACGGCTAAGATGAACTTGGGTGATGAAGTTGATTTAGAGGACTATGTTTCTCGACCTGATAAAATAAGTGCAGCTGAGGTTTGTTTTCATAACTACTCTTTTTATACAAGGTGGTATTTTGAGTATTTGAGCATGTTCCCTTTCTCTCATCAGCTTCACTAGTCTTGTATTTTCAGTATTTCTTGCATCTATCCATTTCTATTGTAGATTAGCTGTGCATTCATTATGTACTTTTTTCATGGGTTAAAAAGTTCTCCAGTAACAAATATTTGTCTGATTGCACTTCATTGATGATTGCACTTCATTGACTAAGGAAGCAAAGTCAATAACAATTCATGAGATAGTATGATAATTTTGCAATATTTCTAAGGATCCCGGATAATGGCTAGTCTGTGTGTCACACACTCACACAAAAAAGACGAAATGGTCAAAAACCACTAGCATCACAGCTAGCGGATTTCTGAATACCACTAAGAAGTCAATCTCGTTTGGATATTAAAAATTTAGTGAGTGGTTTACTGAAAAGAGCTTGTGAAGAAATTGACGTCACACCTCTTTGGTTGGAAATTTCGGAACGTGCTTCTTATGCATCATTGACGCAACCTTCTGTTTCAAATCACTTTCCTTGAGAATGTTCTATTATATTTAGTAAAGGTGCTATATGTATGTATGATCTATCAGAGATTTCCGATGAAGACGCCAAATTGTATCATCTAGTCGTACAGTTTCTGGCTGCTGTTCATGATATTGGTTCCTGGTTTTGGTAGACAGCTTAATTACTGATTTTTTATTTGAAGTCATATACAATGTAACACTATATAAATTAATTACCTCTACTATAACATCTCCAAGAGGCTCTTTACATATAATATCCAAGAGACTCTAAATTAACTTTTTAAAATAGATAGTATGTTTGACCCACTCTCTATATTTAAATATATTCAAAGAATACTAATATTCAATACTTATATTTTACTAAATTAAATAGTATATTCAAAATAAAATAGAGAAAAATAGGGGAAAATCATATAATAATTAGGAGGGAAGCATGTCAAAATAAAATATAGAAAAAAATAATAAATGCTTACTGCGAGAAGTAAAATGAAGTGTTAAAAATAAAAAGGTTGTTGGAGTATTTTTTTACTTTCTAAATTTATATATGTTCTCTAAAATACAAAAAATGCTCTTTATAAATAAATAGTCTCTTGGAGATGCTCTTGTGCGATAAAGTTTCCAGCTCCCGACTTGGGCCAATGGAATAAATTATTAATTACGATAAATTAATAAAATAATACTTTTCTAGAAATGTCTATATAAATATGTGGTCCTATACTCCTATTCATACCAGAAACTAATTATTTGCTAAATAATACAAATATAGTTGACTATTATATTTTCTTGAAATAAAACTCTATTGTTGCCTTTTTTGTCCTTGAAATTTAAATCTAGTTGTATCTCATCTATAATTTTCCTTAATGTACCTAGAAGTTATGTGGTTGAATTCTCATATTATTACAAAAATTTATGAAATATCATTAATGCTTCGACTGCTTTTTTACACGTAATAGGCTCCAAAGCTGTTGTATTATTTAATGTATCTTTAGTTGAATAATGCTTATTTAGTCAATTAGATTAGTAGAATGTAACTGTCAATTAGATTAGTAGAATGTAACTAGTATTTAGTTGGTTAAATGTATGTGTAAATGTACTCTATAAATTAAGAACTCTTTTAATTAATATATTTAGCAAGGTCCAAAATTTATAAAGGTTATACTGTGCGTTTTGACTGTACGTTTTGACTTGTGTCTTCTTTTTGGTGCAAGCAGTGACTGTTACACCGATCTGTGTGTTTCGTGTTTTTCACTTTGGTCTAGCCGCAACAGTCAGAGTTTGACCTATAGCTATAATCATCCTTAATCCATCGTCAAAAGTAATAGTTAATGGTAGGGCAAAAGAATTTATCTAATGGCCATCAACAACTCCTAAACGATATTGTAATAACTTCGCCACCCTGAACTTCTTTGTAGAAATGATGAATAGCAGTTAATTTAAAGTTCAAACAATATGTATGAGAAATTTGTGGATGTAACTATGCGTAATCATTTACATAAATATACAAGCTTGCTAGAATATTTATTTACAAGCTTGCTAGAATATTTATTTCATGTTGTACGTATCCATAGGAAACTCGCGGAGTAAGAATTTTATATGGCTACCTTTATTTTTCAAAGAATTGGCGAGCATATCTCGTGTGGGATGGGGATTGGAACCAAATGCCTCAAGGTCAAATCCTTGATCCCTTGTTTCCGCCACACCCTTGGGACTTGGCGACCTTATCATTTCTTCTCGGAACAAGGCTTCTAGTTAGTTTGTTGCTATAGTACGTCTTTTTGTTCAAGTATAATTTTTAGTTTTAGAACTTTTAGAGCGTTCCTGGAGTCTATCCTTCTTGTTGTCGGTGAACACGCGTGAGCTAAAATTTGAAATGGTCAAAGCTGGAATTTGTGTTGCATTAACCATGTTGGTGGTTTTCTGCAGATTGCCGCTATATGTCAGGAGGCAGGTATGCACGCTGTCCGGAAAAACCGGTATGTTATACTTCCAAAGGACTTTGAGAAGGGATACCGAAGCAATGTCAAGAAACCAGACACTGATTTTGAATTTTACAAGTAATCACAGTTTCTTATTTGGGAAATTTTATGTTCCTCAATGCTTCCGTTCATGTGGATTTATTGTAATATCTTGTCGTTTGACGTTTTGAGTTGTTGAGTAGATATTTGTTTTTTAGGTTGATACACTGCACTTGTTATTTATACCAAATTGATTTATCTGTACAATGATCAAGTTACGATTGCTGTTGAAGAATAACATTGGTTATTGCAAGGAGCTATTATTTTCTCTTGGAGGTGGCATATAACCTGGTTTTTTGGATTGGGTTGGTCCTGGTTCAAATAAAATCGGGCCAATATGGTCTGCCGCGGGCTAGTTGGGCCGGAAGTAATATCAATCTAAAATGATTTAATTCTAAGTCACCAATAAACATTAGTCCAAAAATTTCAAGATCCAACATAAAATTGTTTAAATTTAATTAAAATTTAGTTTAATTTAAGTTTCAATCTAAAATATATTTGGTGTGGCAAATAAATTATTTATTTTAAATTTACTTATAAGTAAATTTTTTAATTTAAGCCAAATATGCTTATATCTCAAAGTAATAAAACTAACATGTTTTTAATATTTGTATTTTTCTTTTAAAAAAATGTCTACAAATAGTTTATAATTAACAAAAAAAAAAAAATTATTATTTTTAGAAAGAATTGACGTTTATCTATTGATTAATATATGAGAGCTCCATTTTTATAAATTAATCTTTTTAAAAAGTTCAATCTAATTTTATGTATGACCATGCTCTGACGGGTTGAACTAGTTCAACCCCAACCCATTTGCCAACTCTACTTTCTCACCCATGCCATTTTTGTTCTTTGCATCATTTCGTGATCTGTTGGAAATGGGCTATGCATACACACTTGCGTTTACATATGTGAGTTTAATGTGGTTTTACCTATTTGCTGAAACTTCATTAAATACTCGTACTTTATTTTCACGTTCCAACAACAATACTCTGTTCATATAAATGAAATGAGATGTTGATTGGTAAATATCACATATTTAGATTTACGTTGACCTCCAAAAATGGCTGCCAACAGGAATCCCACGCATCCACTTTCTACGTATATTTCTCCTTTTACTTGGACTACCACGTGGTTTATTCAACCACGCAGATATGCCTAGGCCCGGATGGGTAGGTAACCAAGGATAAAGAGAAACACACTATGGGAGAGGTAATAGCTTGAGGGCCTCTAACTAACGATTTTCCAAGTGGTTATAACACTTGAAGAATAATTAGTATGGATGACTTGATATTTCTTGTGAAAGTAATATTTTAACATCATTTTCTTGTGGAAATAAGCAAAGTATTTATAGGCAAATTTTACAAGAATAATCCCCTTCGATGTGCGACACGTGGTTCCATCTGAAGGGTTCTTGAGTCACATCTTTGGTGTCACGTCATTAGCATTAATGAGAAAAGTCACTTTGAGCCGCAAACTAAGGGGGTATGACTGTGACAAGCCGCATTGGCAGGCAGTCACATCAGTCTTTTCAAGATTGAATTGCAAGTTTGGCAGAGAAGCTTTCTCAGCACGCAACTAGGGTCGGACTTTTACAGCCTCGGTTGCCAAAGCTCCTCGGCATAAATAGCTTCGGGATAAGTAGCCTCGGTAGTTTAGCTCCTCGGCACAAACAGCCTCGGCATAAGTAGCCTCGGTAGTCTAAGCTCCTCGGCACAAACAACCTCGGTTGACTTTGACCGTGCCAAAGTGGAGCCCAAGTGGGATTTCCCTGCCCACGTGGGATTGGGGCGTAACAATAGTCCCCCAAATTCAGGACCTTTGTCATTTATGAAAGGTGCTGGACTTGGTAGTATTCGGAAAGTGGCAGATTCGTAATTGGGAGATTTAGTCCCACAAGGTCTGGACCTCTCATTTATGTGAGGGGCGGAGCTTGGAGTGTGTGATAAATTCGAAGCGTAGACAGTGTGCTAAGTGATCTCCATAGCTTGGAGAAGCTTGCTGCGGAATAGCCTAGTCCCAAGTGGGATAGGCTCTTCCGCATCAAGCTTCTCCAACTTTGGAGACTTGCTTATGCTACCAAGCCTCTCCCACTTGGGACTAGGATCTTCCGTAGCAAGCGTCTCCAACATTGGAGAATCGCTTATGCTACCAAACATATCCCACTTGGGAATAGGCTCTTCCGCATCAAGCTTCTCCAACATTGGAGATTTGCTTTTGCTACCAAGCCTCTCCCACTTGGGAATCTGTTGACCTCCAAAAATGGCTGCCAACAGGAACCCCACGCCTCCACTTCCTACGTGTATTTCTCCTCTTACTTGGACTGCCACGTGGTTTATTCAACCACGCAGATATGCCTAGGCCCGGGTGGGTAGGTAACCAAGGATAAAGAGAAACACACTATGGGAGAGGTAATAGCTTGAGGGCCTCTAACTAACGATTTTCCAGGTGGTTATAACACTTGAAGAATAATTAGTATGGAGGACTTGATATTTCTTGTGAGAGTAATATTTTAACATCATTTTCTTGTGGAAATAAGCAAAGTATTTATAGGCAAATTTTACAAGAATGATCCCCTTCGATGTGCGACACGTGGTTCCATCTGAAGGGTTCTTGAGTCACATCTTTGGTGTCACGTCATTAGCATTAATGAGAAAGTCACTTTGAACCGCAAACTAAGGGGATATGACTGTGACAAGCCGCATTGGCAGGCAGTCACATCAGTCTTTTCAAGATTGAATTGCAAGTTTGGCAGAGAGGCTTTCTCAGCATGTAACTAGGGTCGGACTTTTACAGCCTCGGTTGCCAAAGCTCCTCGGCATAAATAGCCTCGGCATAAGTAGCCTCGGTAGTTTAGCTCCTCGGCACAAACAGCCTCGGCATAAGTAGCCTCGGTAGTCTAAGCTCCTCGGCACAAACAGCCTCAGTTGACTTTGACCGTGCCAAAGTGGAGCCCAAGTGGGATTTCCCTGCCCACGTGGGATTGGGGCGTAACAATAGTCCCCCAAGTTCAGGACCTTTGTCATTTATGAAAGGTGCTGGACTTGGTAGTGTTCGAAAAGTGGCAGATTCGTAATTGGGAGATTTAGTCCCACAAGGTCTGGACCTCTCATTTATGTGAGGGGCGGAGCTTGGAGTGGGTGATAAATTCGAAGCGTAGACAGTGTGCTAAGTGATCTCCATAGCTTGGAGAAGCTTGTTGCGGAATAGCCTAGTCCCAAGTGGGATAGGCTTGGTAGCATAAGCGAGTCTCCAATGTTGGAGAAGCTTACTGCGGAAGATCCTAGTCCCAAGTGGGAGAGGCTTGGTAGCAAAAGCGTCTCCAATGTTGGAGAAGCTTGATGCGAAAGAGCCTATTCCCAAGTGGGATAGGTTTGGTAGCATAAGCGACTCTCCAATGTTGGAGACGCTTGCTACGGAAGATCCTAGTCCCAAGTGGAAGAAGCTT
Source organism: Forsythia viridissima (assembly GCA_030279155.1). Taxonomy (NCBI): domain Eukaryota; kingdom Viridiplantae; phylum Streptophyta; class Magnoliopsida; order Lamiales; family Oleaceae; genus Forsythia; species Forsythia viridissima. The sequence goes on along the minus strand of CM059034.1, from coordinate 25,669,699 downwards.
GGTAGCAAAAGCGAGTCTCCAATGTTGGAGAAGCTTGATGCGGAAGAGCCGATTCACAAGTGGGATAGGTTTGGTAGCATAAGCGACTCTCCAATGTTGGAGAAGCTTGATGCGGAAGAGCTTATTCACTGTCTACGCTTCGAATTTATCACCCACTCCAAGCTCCGCCCCTCACATAAATGAGATGTCCAGACCTTGTGGAACTAAATCTCCCAATTACGAATCTGCCAATTACTAAAAAAGACTTATCTATCCTTCTTATTTTTAAATAAGTAAAAAAAATAACAAAAACAAAATTGTGATTAAATATTTGTCTATCATTTTAAAACACAAACATAATTTTTGGATGAAAACTATCATTTGAATGAAGATGTACTAATTAATGAAAGATTAGATAAGAATGTGATAAAAAAAAGTAGGGACATAAATATAATTCTCTATCCGTCTCAAAAAGATGTACTTGTTTTTCTTTTGGGTAACTATATTCACACAACACTTTTTATTTTTTGCAACACATTTTACTTACATTTAACGTTCTTAATCTATGAACATTATAGCACTCATGTCCCCAACTTTTTTAATCACATTTTTATCCTCAACTTTTTATTAATTAGCATATTTTGTGTTTGATAACGATTTCCATACTAAAACATTTGTTGAAAATTCGTAAACAGATTTATTTGTCTGTCATATTTTTTAAAAAAAACAATGGATATAAAAGTACGATAAAATATTTTTCCTCATTTCAAAACACGTAAACAAAATATCTCGACAGAAACCATCATGATGAAATATACTAATTAATGAAAGTTGAAGATAAGAATTCGATGACAAAAAGTCAAGAACATAATTGCAACAATGAACAAAAGTTGAGGATCTTAAGTACAATTAAAATATGGTGCGCTTATAATAAATTGTAGTGTGAATATAACTAAATGTGGTAAAATTGGTCCGGCTAATATAATTCGAATTTTTGAGTTGGGCTGACCCTGACCCAAATAAAACCTGGCCAATATGGCCCGGCCCGTCTAGCCCGCGGGCTAGTCGGACCCGCCCGATTTTTTTTTGCTCCTTAATACTAATTACTCATTTTGTAAATAGCCCCAATACATAATCTAAATAATATCAATCTCAAATGATCTAAGCCCAAGTCTCTAATTTAAATTGTCTTTTTTTGAAACATTTGTTTAAAAATATCAAGTTCCAACATAAAATTATTTAGATTTAGTTAAAATTTAGTTTAACTAAAGTTTCAATCCAAATTATGTTTGGTGTGACAAATAAATTATTTATTTTAAATTTACTTATAAGTATTTTTTTTAATTTAAGCAAAACATGCTTATATCTCAAAACAATAAAACTATCATGCTTTTACTATTTATATTTTTAAAAAAATGTGTCAACAAATAGTTTACAATTAACCAAAAAAATATTATTATTTTGAAATAAAATTAATTTAAATCTATTGATTAATACATGAAAGTCCCAATTTATAAATTAATCTCTTTAAAAATCTCAAAATATATATTGTTTAAGTTTATCTAAAATTGTATTTGATGCAATATATTAGATTGTATAAAAAATTTATTTAAAAAAAGAAAATAAATAAAATTAAGACCGATTTGGCCCAATGGACTAGCCCACACAAAACTGGCCCAGCTCAGTTTCAAGTGTAGCCCTGCTCTTACCAGCTCCACATATAACCATCATTTTCTTTTTCATCTGTCTCTAATTATAGGTCACTTTCTTTGTTGAGAGTTTAGTTGATTTGTTAATTCTCTAATATGCCCTTATTTTAATGTGTCTTGTTATCAACAAAATTGATATTAATATAGGAGTATATTAGAGTAGGGATGTCAAACGGATAAGGCCGCCCGTCGGCTCGTCGCGGCCTGGGCTCGTCTAACGACGGGCCCGGGCTAAGACCAGGTCGCAAAAATAACTATGGACCGGCCCGTGGTTTGATCCGTGTTGGTCCTTTTTTTTTTTTTTTTTTCAAACAGCTTTTTTTTCCCCTTATAAATACCCTTTAAAGTTTCCATATTCTTCACAAATTCACAACTCTCTCAACTTAATAAAATAAAATACACTTAGATATAACAATCCATATAATGCATTGGAGATCAAATTTGAATTTGAATGTCCATTAGACATTAATGTCACGTAGATGGAAATTTTTAAAATATTCATGCAACTTAGATAACAATCCATAGGATACGCTTGAGATGCTCTTAGAAAAAATGTTACTAAAATTTATTGTTACAATCATAATACTTACAATTTTTAATCTGTGTAAAAATAAAAATAAGTCTATCTTTTTAAGACAGAAAGAGTAATAAATAAAGATTAGGGATTAAAAGTATTTAAAATAAAAATGTGCTTTATTTATAAAATGGGAAAATTGCCAATAAGCCATCTTCACATGACTTGTTTCAAATTAAGTCAATTTTTTTTTTTAAAATTGTGATTAAGTCATACTTTACATCACTATTTTAAATTAATTCCAAAATCACCATTTTTAACCATATTTTCCATTGGCACAATCTTCCACCTCCGGCGATAACCTCCTACACCTTCGGCGACGTCCGGCGACCTCCGTCGACCTCCGACGAGTGCTTCAACAGCACAATGTCACTTTTTAATTCCATATAGTAAAATCTGGGCCATCTGCAGTCGTTTATACCTGATATTGCAGTCATTTATACCCGATAGAGTGTATAATGATTGGGTTGAGATGTTTCTTAATTGTTCTTGGAAACTATTAGATTTAAATGCTGCAATCAAGATGTTGGAATAAAAGTCAAAATCTGAGGCAACTAATTTTCAGAAACTTCATTTTGCGTCTGCTATGAGAACAGCAATGTCGTGTTTGATTTAGATGCATTATTGTCCTGGATATATATTGGGGAACAATTGGCATCATGGATATTTGCTAGTAAAGAGAAAGCACAACAAGGTAAGAAAATTATTCAGTTACCATCCTGGACATTTGCTAGTGAATAATCTCTGTTGCAAAGAGAGAATTAAAAGAGAGCATGATATTCTCCAAAGTTATGACTCTGTGCTGAGGAAGTGGCAAGAAGATCTCATTATTAAAAGAGAGCATGATGTTTGATACTGTATTATAAAAAAACAATATCACAGAAAACATTGTTAGTCATGTGTGTTGTTTGATACTGTATTATAGAAAACAACATCGCATATATTGTTTGATACTGTTTTAATCCATGATACTGTTTGAATATATGTGGAATGGGTGTTATTTATGATATTGTGCTTTTATCTTTGATACTGTTTAATTATGACAAAGTTTGAACCTGTGATACTGTTTGAATGTCTTAGTTTTGTATATGATACTGTTTTAATCCATGATACTATTTTATTTAGGTAATGTGCATTAGTAATTTTGATACTGTTTTAATCCATGATACTGTTTTGCATAATACAGTATCAAACAACACACATGACTAATTAAACAGTATCAAAGATAAAAGTATGGTATCATAGTCATGTGTGTTGTTTGATACTGTATTATGCAAAATAGTATCACAATAGAAATGAATATAGAATTCGCACACGTGTTCAGAATTTTTATTATAATATGTTTTCGGAATGGTCCCAACGAGACGGTCAAGACCAGTGGCTTTTGCCACTGCATATGAAGGATTTTACCTGTTTGAAGTCGTCTCTTTAGCTTAAAATGACAATCTTTAATTTTTTTTTTGTCAAAACAGTATTACAAATCCTCTAAAACAGTATCACGGATAAATGTACATCCTTTTGCTGCAAATTAAAGCTCTTCCAATGTATCTGGGTCCCTTAAAAGCAAACACATACTTCAGAGCAATGCCAAGATGAAGAAAGAAGAACTGCCAATCATTCTCAAGTTAATGGGTCTCACTCAGAGAAGTCACACAAATGGTTCTCATCTAAAGACAAGAGTAGCAGTTCTAGATCTAACTTAGATAAAACTATGAACAATGTTTCTGATTCTTCCATTGAATTAGATCACATGATATCGTATGCGGGAAAATCTAATAGCGGAAGTAGCAAATTTGATGAGAAATGTGCCACTCTTGACGAGGCTAAGAAAAAATATCATTCTTAAGAAAGTTGCTGCTGGAGGAATATTGAGAGAGAGTAGTAAGGGAAAAAGTCAACTAAAACTTGGAGGTCTCGATGGTTCAGATAGTAGATTTTGTTATGAAAAGTTTGGATAAACAGAACTATCTTCAACTTGAGCATGGTGACAAAAGATTGTCCAAAAAGCTTTACTCTGGTAAAGGCGATCGAGCTGAAGTCGATGGGAGTGGGAAGTCACACTCAGCAGCAAATGTTCAAATTGAATTAATCAGTAGAGAATAAATAAAAGAATAATATTGTTCTTAAAATATTCCATTAATAGTACAAAATCATATGTTTAACAGTATCACAAAAAAAGTAACATAACAAAACAGTATCACAACAAAACATTATTACAAAAAAAACAGTATCACAACAAAACAGTATCACAATTAGCGTTTTTTACAATTAAGGGTATGTTGGTCTTTTAATTCTAAAATGTGACTTTAATTGAATTAAATTTTGAGCATATGACCTTAGAGTCCATAAGTGTCTAAACAGTGACTAGTCTTGAATTTACCCATATAAAATTACATGATGTCAATATATAGTTACCTTTTAGAAAATGCTTGCAAAATGAATGGATATCGAGATCCGTATCCAACACATGGACCACTATTAATTAGGGTGGCCCCATACCATATTGATTAGGGAAAGTTTCACAAATAGTTTTAAGGGTAATTTGCAATTTTGGCTCCTAACCTTTCAAATCTTTAATAAATTTACTTCCAAACTTTTTTTTGGCATTGGTCGTCCCCAACCTTTGAATTTTGTTACAAATCACATCATGTTGACATATTTTGACGATTTTACCCTTCTCTTTAAATAAAAAAAATTGAAAACAACAAAAAAATAAAAAAAAAATTACAAATAAAGTCCTACAACTTTTAAAAATACAAAATAAGTCAATCTTATCCAAAAATCCACCCTATTGACTTAATTTGGGTGGGGTGGGGTGGGGTGGGGTGGGGAAGATTAACATATTTTATATTTTTAAAAGTTGTAAGACTTTATATGTAATTTTTTTATTTTTTTGTTGTTTTTTATTTTTATTTATTTAAAGAAGAGGACAAAATCGTTAAAATATGTCAAAAAGACGTGATTTGCAACAAAATTCAAAAGTTGGGGACGGTCAATGCCAAAAAAAAGTTTGGAGGTACATTTGTTACAAATTTAAAAAATTGGGGACCAAAATTACAAATTACCCTAGTTCTTAAAAACAAAATATTTCTTAAAATATTATAGATCTGTTTTACTAAAATATTATTTTTACTTGATAATTTTTTGTTAATTTTGTTGGACCATTATTTTACTCTTTTCTTTCTTTTTTTTTTTTTTTTGTAACACACGGTGTTACACATCTAACACGGTACGTTGCACTCGTGTTATATGAGTAATACACTGTGTTACAGACATTTTATTGATTATTTTTATCACCATCACTACGTGTTTCCACTGTTACAACCATCAACATAGATTTGCACCCCCCACTACATCATATTCAATCTTCATTCTCTGATTATCAGCCAAGATTAGCACGATTTTCAAAGTAGAAAAGAAGAAGAAGAGAAAACCACTGCCGATGTTATGTCAATTTTCATCTTTTTTTTTTTTTTTGGTGCACAAATTCTATTACTCACAATTACAAATTAACAAGAGTGGGCATGACTTTGCATGACTTTTATAACAAGAAAACTCTAAAAAATATAGGAAAAAAATGCTCGAGGTAGAGCAATGGTGAGATTTGGGTAACGGTGGTGGTTGGACTGTCATCAACGGTGGTGATAATGGTGGAAGGAAAGGAATGAAGGTTAGCATTTAGGATGAAATTTTAAAAATAAGTAATTAAAAATTAAGGACTGTAATTTTAAAATATAAAATATTGAACAGTAACATTATAATTTAAATTTAAAATACAGTTTAGCCTGTGTTGGGATATTTTCTCAAAACTTGCCAAAATCAGAAGATGCATCAATTGTTGAAAGTGGAGACATCTAAGTCGACTAAAATTACAAGTTTCCTAATCTTGGTCACTTTGGTAGTCGAAACTTGGAAGACATCCATGTCAACTGAAATTGAACAAGTTTCCAAATTTTGGACTCCTTGGTAGTTTAAACTTGTAAGAAAATTAAGTCATTTGTTAACTATAAATTAACGTGGTTTATTCTCTTTTGTAAGGGTGGCCTGAGGGTTTTTTGAGAAAAAAAATCGTAAGCCTAGCATCCTAGTTGTTTTTCTTGTTTTCTTTGTGGTTGTACAAAGAGTAGAAATTGGTGGGTGTGGTAAAGCTTAGGATATTATTTTTCTTGAGATACTTGGGGATTTGGGTGAGTGAAATCTATATGATTGTAACAATTTTTCATATAGTGAAAGCTTTGACAGTCCGTAAATTTTCTCTTTCTTTTATATTTTTCTGTTTCGTTATATTTCTCTGAACAAGGATCTTGTGAGCAATAAAGGAATTGATCTCAATTCCCAACAGTGGTATCAGAGAATCCAGTCGCTCAGAGTGTTGGCACACAGAGAAAATATGTCTATCAAATATGACGTGGAGAAATTTGATGGAAGAATCAATTCTGGCTTGTGGCAAGTACAAGTCAATGATATTTTGATTCAATCTGGACTGCACAAGGCTTTGAAAAGGAACTCAACCCCTATTTCTGACAAAGATATTAAAAGGAAATTATCTTGTTGGAATTAGAAAACCTGGTCACGTGAGGAAAAATTGTCCAAAAGGTACTAACTGCTGGACATCAAATACGGACAATATGTCTCTCTTCATGGGAGACGATGATGTCGCTTGAGTAAATATTTATATCCTTATGGCATGCGCTAGTTGCCATGATAGAGGATGTGTTACTCCTAGCGGGTCCACATGTTTGCACACGGGCATTGGCTTGATATTAATGCAAGGTGTGTGGTAGAATTGATGTCGATGGCTGATGAACTTCCAAGTAAGTCAAGCAAGGGAGTTGCACCATAATATTTCAGCAAATTTATTCGACATGAGCCGATGAAATTCTTAGAATTCGTTAATTCTAAGTGATTATACTTATATGATGGAGTATGTTAATTCTCTGTTTTGAGAATTGAGATTGTCAAAGTTTACCGAATTTTTTAAGTATCAAGATGAAGAGCTGTAGAAGAGATGATTGATTTTTAACTTTTTCGTCAAGGTGGAGATTGTTGGGATATTTTCTCAAAACTTGCCAAAATCAGAAGATGCATCAATTGTTGAAAGGGGAGACATCTAAGTCGATTAAAATTACAAGTTTCCTAATCTTGGACACTTTGGTAGTTGAAACTTGGAAGACATTCAGGTCAACTGAAATTGAATAAGTTTCCAAATTTTGGACTTCTTGGTAGTTTAAACTTGTAAGAAAATTAGGTCATTCGTTAACTATAAATTAACGTGGTTTATTCTCTTTTGTAGGGGTGGCCTGAGGATTTTTTGAGAGAAAAATTGTAAGCCTAGCATGTTAGTTGTTTTTCTTGTTTTCTTTGTGGGTTGTACAAAGAGTAGAAATTGGTGGGTGTGGTAAAGCTTAAGATATTATTTTTTTTGAGATACTTAGGGATTTGGGTGAGTGAAATCTATATGATTGTAACAATTTTTTATATAGTGAAAGCTTTGACAGTCCGTAAATTTTCTCTATCTTTTATATTTTTCTGAACAAAAATTTTGTAGGCAATAAAGGAATTGACCTCAATTCCCAACCGCCTGGACATGTAATGTAGTCAGCTACCATGCATGCCCACTTTTCAAATCTCACATGTTCATAGGATTCTTTGAATCAGGTCCAAGTTAAAGACTGTGTCTTGTCATAATTCTCCGCGCATATTATGTTGTCGAATAATTACTCAACCTCTTCAATCCATTCTAAGATATTGGTTGGTTGAACTACCATTTGGTTGTTCGACAACCTGCGATCTCATAATAAAAGATAAGACCTTATAATCAGTAAAAATATGTTCTTTTTCACATCGTCCGTCTCAAAATATATCTTTGCAGGTTTGATAAAAAATTTAATAAAAATTGCAAGTCTTATAGAATGTCTAGCTAAAATTAAAATTTAACTATTTGAAATTATCAATTTTTACTAAAAAAAAACTAATTTTTAACTTCTCTAAACAGGCACATTATGTGTTTATTATTATTTAAATTATAATTTAAGTCGGTGAAATTGGTTAAACGTATTTTTTATTCAAATTTCGTACAACTTATAATTTACTATTATTCACTTATTATCTACACATTTTATATGATTCACAACTTATAAATATTTGAAAAATACTTTCAACACCATCAAATATGCGATAAATAAAATATGACTGTATAATTAATAACATTTTTTTAAAAATACTCTTCAATCTCCAAAGTGTTCTGACAAAGTTATACAAATGAAATGGAATTTTTTACTGACATTGCAACAAAGTCATCTATTACAAAGTTTTTTTATTTTATTTTATTTTTTAAATACATTATAGATGAATTTAGAATATTTATTCAAATGGTATTAATTATTAACTAGGTTCTCATTTAAAGACTGATGAGGTTTTGACCTTTGACTATGGCTCCTCGTGACTCACTAGTGTCCTCTCATTATTTATTTTACCAGCCAATCATGAAGGTTGACATATTCAATGCTCAACAAACATTGCAATTTCTTGCAAGTTTAAATATTCATATTTTTGGAATAATATGTAAATTTAGAAAATATTTTTACTTTTTACTAAATTAGCGTATGTTTAGTTGTGTTGAAATTATTTTTTAAGTATTTATATTATAAGTTATGAGTGAATGCGTAAATAAAAAAGTGAATTGTAAGTTGTGGATCTTATAAAATATATGATAAAAAATATATTTAACTAGTTTAATCAATTGAATTTATAATTTAAGCACTCCAAGACAAGCATTAAGACTATACAAAAATAAAATAAACACGACTATTCATTTTGTATTCTTAGAAACTCGTTCTCTCGAACATGATTGAGAGCTTGTTCAGTTCCATTTTTTTTTCTTTCAAAAAATCAATTTTTTGCTTACTTTTTTTGACTTTTTAAATTTTTTACACAATAACAAAATTAAAAGTGGACAAAAAAACCAATTTAAAAAAAAAAAATCTCTACCGAACAAGCCCTGAATCTTTATGCACTATAAGAAAAAAAAATATAAAATTGAATCTTACTATATCGATTAATTTTATTTAATACCATGTATCAAATATAAACGTGAGGAAGGAAGGACAAAAATATATATAAAACAATTATCAATATTTACTTTTTAAATATTTAAACATTAAAACTTCATAATTAAATATTATTCAAGAAATTAACTCATGTGAGTGAGTCATTTATTAATGCATTTTAGATCCAATCCAAAAGTCTCATGATCTGATAGTTGGACGACGTCAAAAAGTTGACAGAAAAAGGCTTCCGTGACTCTGTTCGCATCTCCATTTTTTCTTTGAGCTCACGCATTACGTGCTTCTACTCATTATGATAGGGTTTTGTATTTACAATATTAGAAGATGAATTTCAATTCAATGATCGGCGGCGATAGGAATATTCCGCTCCAGCAACGCCGCCGACTTAGCCTCAATGGTGTCTCCAACTCCAAGGAATCTTCCGAAGACAACTTGGACCTCTTCTCCGATGAGTCCGATGGTGAGTAAAAAATTTTGTTTTTCTGTTTTTGCTTTGATTTTATAAATCTAGCCGACAGTAATAATAAACTGTAGCAGATGCGGCGACTAATGGTTTGTAGTGATATAAAGACAAATCGGTTGGAAAACGACGGTTTTTTCTGGCAATATCAGTTAGGAATAGTGTGTAAATTGTATAAAACGGCGTCGTGGACCTGATTTGCCTTGCAGGTTGCAGCTGTTTAAACTAGCAATGCTATCTAGCTGTATTATCCATTTCTTTATTAAGAAATTTACCTCGGTTCTTCTTTTGCTATTAATTAATTATTTATTTTTTCCGTGAATTTGATGATTCGCGAGTTTAGTATCCGTGAAATTGGGGAGAGTCTCAGTTGAATCAGCAAAACAGGGGAAAAGTGGACTGGATGATCTATTGTCATCAACCGATGGCGGAAAGCATGACTACGATTGGTAATTCCTGAAAATATTTTCTTGGTTTTTCAATATTTTCCTACCAGAAAAAATTTGTTTCACATTAATTGGTTTACTAATCTTAAGTTGGACAAACAATGTATGCAAGTTCTATTTTTTCATTTTTGTTTATTGCTGGACGAATAAAACCTGATTAGTCGCTAATCTGCAGTCAAATTTCCTGACTATTATTTAAACGGTAATTACATCCTTTTGCACTGAGAGGTTGGTGATCATCTTCATTGTGCTTTTACAGTCCAAATGTATCTACCTTATTGTAAGTTAGTTACTGCCCTAGGTGTGTTCCCAATTAAAGATATGGTATGGGTGATAAAGATCACTCGCATATACAAGTAAATCAATGAACTTTAATCAAGAATAGTAGCATAACCCAAGTTTGTGTTCGGTAAAATGCATATTTGCAATTAATGAGCACTCTGCTGGTGAACTCTAGGTTTACTTAGTCAAAGAGAAGCAGGGAAACATTATTCAGTTTGTTGTTTCGAAGTACTCCTACAAAGACAATTTTCGATGAATTAATATTGTTGTCCATACCTATTAGTTCCCCTCGGCATATTGTGAACCTACACAAGATTTCTTGTATAAGTCTAAAGATGAACTCTATCCTTATGGATGGTTGGGTAGTTGGGACAATTTCATCATATCAGTTTCAAAGTTGTTCCTTTAACGTTAATCTGAGTATCCAACTAAGGATGTAGTTTTGGACACAAGGTCAACTTAAAAATCCAGATCTTCTTTTCCTTTTGAAAGTGGGAAAGTAATAATTTTTCCTTCAGGGAAACCAGGCACTTAAATAGCTAATTGTCTCAGATTATTGTGTAGACTGTAGATTACAATCAAACAATCTATTAACTCTTGATTTGTAATAGAATATTCTAATTATCTATAATGAGGTCTTTTGGTTATTAGGTCACAAAAAGTAAACATGTTTAGTGTTATTGTTTTGAGATTGGAGATAATTGAAAGTAAAATGCACCTTTAATCTGCTCAGTAATGCATTCAGCATAAATTATGGCAGTTCAAAAATAACTATTTCTAGTAATCATTATCCAACAATATTCAGGTGCATTGAGAAAGCCTATATTGAAAGTGATTTATCTGAAGCGATAATGGAACATGTTATTTGTCTCTGCGTATGCTTACAACCCTTATATGTAACAGGCTTCTTACTCCTCCTGGAACTCCACTTGTTCCTTCATCGGATGGAAATGAATCTCAATCTGTTCCTGTGGCTCCAAGAGGCAGTCCATCAATCAGATCAATCTCTACAACTAAGGCCTCAAGAGTACGCCAAACCTGTTCCCTATAGTTGACTATACACTTTATTCACAGAGGAATTGCATGTTGTTGCCTGTATATAGCCCATATTTTAAAGCCAAATATTTGGCAAATAATTAATTCATTTGATCAAATAAGTTTTATTTTAAGTTATCTAGACTGGTTTTTCCTTGGTTCTTTATTTTGCCTTTTCATAAGTGAACAAGATTCGGCTTAATCAGTAAATATATAGTTGAAAATTGCAATATTTTAGTTTCTGATACCATATGTTATGGAATGATTTTCCTTATTTCAGCTTTCAGCGTCTCAATCAGAGAGTAGCCGTCCTGCAAGACCAACACGAAGCAGTTCAGCAACTCGCCCCTCTGTCTCTAGTTCCCAATATAGTATCAATTCGAATAAATCAAACTCCATCCTTAACACAAGCTCTGCATCAGTGTCATCTTATATTAGATCTTCCACTCCCACCAGTCGCTCTTCATCTATTACAAGACCTTCAACCCCTTCTGCCCGTCCAAAGGTGTCAAGATCTTCAACTCCTTGTAAAGTCCATCCTGCCCCCAACTTGCCTTCCATTGAGAAACAGAGACCATCCCAAAACTCAAGGCCTTCTACTCCGATTTCCAGGCCACAAATCTCAGCAAACCTGAACTCAATTGGTGGTCGGTCAACATCAAGGCCTTCAACACCTACTCGTCGAAACCCAGCACCGTCTTTATCTCCTGTAACTAGACCCTCAACCTCAGGAGGGCGTACTCTCTCAAGGCAGAATCTTGCTTCAGTTTCCCGCCCAAGCTCCCCCAGTCCACGAGTTCGGCCACAACCACAGCCGATTATCCCCCCAGATTTTCCACTTGAGACACCAGCAAACCTGCGAACAACTTTACCAGACAGGCCCCCATCTGCAGGTAGGTCAAGGCCTGGTGCGGCTCTTACTTTGAAAGGGAACACACAGACTACAAGTTCTACCACTTTGCCAAGGAGACAGTCATCACCCATGGTTGTCCGGGGAAGAATCACGGAACCCATTGGAAGGGATCGAATGCATGCAAATGGGCAGAGTGATACAATTGACTCTCGCAGAGAGTTATCAGCACGAAAACCTGTAAAGACATCAACAGAAAGTACAGGATTTGGCCGGACTATTTCTAAGAAATCTCTGGATGTGGCTATTAGACATATGGTAAATTTACTCTCAACTTAATTCTTCTCAGTTTCTTTTCTGTTTTTAGCATTGTGTGGATTAAATGTTGCATTATCGAATATATTTATTTTATTTCATTTCCCTAATCGACTATAAAAGAAAAATGGTTCGAGTATCCATAATTTTTGTTCTCAAAATATGGTTTTATTTAGTCTTTCCATTTAAGTGGGGCCATCAATGGTAAGAAGAAATTTAATTATCATTCATAACATGATACCGTTAGAAAATCTCTGTTGTAAGCAGCACATTGATATGACATAACATGACGACATATTGTATAGATATAACATGACGACATATTGTATAGCTTCAACTAGAATCAGTAACAAGTAGCAAGATGGGGAGGTCATTTTGGTTTCTTCACTTCTGGGTTGGGAGGAAAAATAGAGTTTAGGGAATATTTTTTCTGAAATTGAGAGTATCAGTATCTAGTGGAGCCTATCCACAACCATTGATGTGACTGGATTTTCATGTCAATAAAGCATTGTCCGGTGTCAATCGTTGTAGGATTCATGTAAGGTTTGATTAATGCACATATCACCCGATATTTTATAATAATTCTTAAAATACTTGTTTTCTTTGTGTCAAAGTGGTAGGGAGAAAACAAGCTAGATCTATAACACCTTGTGCTCACAAATTCCCATTTTGTGGCAGGATATAAAAAATGGTGCCCACAGTACTCGTCCCCTCGCAGGCTCAAACCTTTTCCCTCAAAGTATTCGATCCACTAACCAGAAAAGCCAACCTGGTCACTCGTCAAGTGCAGCAGCATCCGTCAATGGAAGCCTGCCGTTCGGCAAGCATGGTGCCATTGCAGAAAACAGGAATCTCATTAACAGATATTCCGAAAGTAGGAATGAAAATGCCAAATCTTCAGCTAAACTATCAAATGTCGATATTTATGAAAGCTCTCGTTACGACATGATTCTTCTCAAAGAGGATTTGAAGAACACCAATTGGCTTCACAGTGTAGGAGACAAGTCTGACCAAGAACCGATTTTTGATAATGGACTAGAACCACTACCAGAACCGTTTAGCCCTTTATAACCCATGTGAAGTGCTCTCACTCTATTGTTATCTTTCATTTCTTATAAATTTGTATTTTTTAATCTGAAAAGAGGGAAATAAAATTGTTACGTCAATTGAGCATATGATATTATGGAAAAATCTTGCTTAAATTCTTATTCTCCTCCATACAAAAATGAGTCGACTAAACTTTTTCTGCCACAATTTTGAATGGTGTAGTAGTATGAACGATTATAGGACGTGTCATCTCAATTTTCAGTCTCGTAGGTATGTAGAGTTTGGACATTGGCATAGCGGCCTATGAAGGCGATATTTGGGGAGGAAATCTCTTTGCTGTGTATTTAATTTGGTTAAAAACGAGGGTGATCACTGAACTTTAAATGAAACTTTATTGTTATCAGGTTACTAAATTATTCCATATTAATCATTTTAATATGCATTTTGTTTTAGTCAAGCAACTCTGCATTATGGTGCTTGCCTCTCCTTTTTTTTCGTTCTGTTTTGTTTTTTATTTCATTTTATCTTCTTCTCTTCAACAATAAATTACAACAAAGAGATATCAAATGAAGTAATTTATTATGAATTAGAGATCTAAATGATTTTAGCAAACATTTTAAACGCAACCTCATTTATAAATATCAAATGAAGTAATGTTTTAAGGTCTATAGCGTATAAAGGATATTTAACAGTTATTGCTTACAACAAAAAGGCAACTCACACTCCATATGAGCTCTTTTTCCTCAACCATGCATCAGGAACTCGGGTGGAGAATTCATTGATGACAATTCTAAGTACATTTTGTAAAGTTTTAATTGATGACAAGTCTAGAAATCTGACAATGCCAATCGATCGTGCAGAACAAGCATAAATCAATCAGCATGCATCCCCCAAAACCACTGGGAGCATGGCCCGTTAGATTGAATAGAATTAAAGGAAATAACACATGAAGATATCTTTTATCCAATCTTGTCCGATCCAACATATCAAATCAAACATACTATACTCACTGAATTACTTCGGTAAATCACAGCTAAAAGAACTTCAAACTACATCGTCTACAAAAATAGAAACCAGGGGCCATGGACCCAAGAGAGGTCAATAGTTTCAAGAATAATGGTTTCCCCTTTCAATTAAGATAAATTTCAAGCAAAAGGTATAAGCACATCTCAGATTTTCCAAGACTCTGAGCATCTTCTATCTGCCTGTTAAAAACAATGGCTTTATGTCTCGTATAAGTGGTGTGGTGTCAATATTTTCTGTGTGCACAATACGGTAAACATTATAATGCGAAGGTAGGATGTTAGCTAGCTGAGCTTCCGGAGTTCTTATTGACTAAATCAGCACCACTTACATATCTAGCAACAAAGGATATTAAACGGAATGGTGCACCAATCAAAGGAGCTTCTGAAAGTGGGATGTTAATTTTCTCATCATTTTGTCCCGTCTCTAAATCAGACGCATCCATAACTTCGTTCTCTTCCAATGGAATTTGCACAATTTCATCGGACTCCAAGTCTGAAGAGTTCGTGAGTGCATTACCATCTTTGGCATTCACGTGCTCGCCGTTCCTCACGTCTTTGATGACGACATCTTCCAAGGACTCTGTGCTCTCACCCGATACAAACGTCATCTTACCAGCTTCAGACTTGGAATCAGTTGCTTGTGCAGTTCCACGTCTATTGGCAGCTCCAACTGTTAGATCCAGCACATGAGCTGAGCTATCAACAACATTAGCTGATTGAGGAATCACATCCATTGGCTCAGAGCCAAAGGAGGAAGAGACATCCGTTTTTGCACCCTTTCGCTCAAGCTCAGAATACAACTCATTCACCTGAAACAACATAACAATAACCGTAATTCTTGTGCAAATTGGATAATAATAAAAATCTTTTCCCGGAAAAGGGAATTTTACTCTTACTCTAGTTGGTTGATTACAATTATTTTAGCAATAAGCACAACTGGAAGTTCTTTAATACGGCTATGAATGTAACTCTTCCAAACTCTAGTCAAGCAAACAGTTCGTAAGTTAGGAGGGGAAGAACTACTAGAGACAGGCCAAGTGATAAGTAGGTGCTAGTCAAAATATGACCACCAAATAAAACAACTTATGCATCAGCTACCACAGGTTCTTTGCCTACTGTTCCACAGTATGATACCTTACCTTTCCAACAAGCTCTGCATTTTCTCTAATCAAATTCTCAACTAGTGGACATGCAGCTTCTATCTGATAGTCTGCATCCCCATTTTCAGAGGTGAGCTACACCAAAAACAAAAATTATCATTATACCATTGACCAAATGACAAGAGATTAAAAAAAATGAAATTAATAGATTCAATCCCTTATTAAGCAAAAGAACATTTCCTTTCTTGAAAATTTGAATCTCAAAAAAGCTGCAATTATGATAAGTTGGAAGGAAGATACATGAAAACCAAAAACCAACCACTTTGTTGTCTACAGAGGAATGAGAAAAAGCAGCACTGCTCTCAAGTTCGTTGATCTGTGACTGCAGACTAGATATGTTTTGTGTCAAAAGATGGTTTTCTTGTAAGAGGTTCCTCCTCCTCGACTCTTCCAACTCCACCACCTGCCAGGATTCAGCTTTAATTTCCATTTTCAATAGCAAAATAAATAGAGAAGCCTGTCTTAAATAGGGCCCGCTGAGAGGTACCATGTGCACTATGCCAAGGCATTCTTCTCATCTCTAGGAATTACAAGGATGTATATGCCAAGAGGCAGAGCCTAAGACATAAGAGTTGGGAATGGGGGTCATGTCATGGGAAATATGGAGGCAACAGAAAAAAAAAAAAAAAAAAAAAAAAAAAAAAAAGGGAATAACGAGAATCCAATAAATACCCAACCTTTACTAAGTACATATCCAAAACCCTAAAGTACCTACTACAAGCACCTCCTACATGCAGAAAGGGTGCGGGGTCTTAGTGTCCATTTAGCTTGAGATACTTAAAACAAGAAACTTATGGGCCAAAATGGCAAAATGTTACTAAGCATTTTCTGCTCTGTCCAACAAGAAAATGAAAAGTGTTTTAAAACGAAATACCAATATGTAACAGCCTTATTAGCAAGTCATTTCTGACCATAACGAAATACTATATCAAGGGCATAATTTTTTCGCCATCAAACTATATTGCAAGGCTTCGTAACATGCAATGCAGTTTGATATGTATAACTTCATACTAGTAGGAGAAATAACCAATAAATCAAAATCCATAGAAGTTGAAAGATAAAGATATCCAGATAGATAAACAAACTAAGATCAACTACTAAATGATGATTATTTAGGTAGATGGACTCCATACCTCAGCTTGTAATTTTCTGTTATCAGTTTCAAGGCAGGCAACTGTTTCCTCAGTTGAATTCTGTCACAGAAAAACCATATAAAATAATTTGTGCCTTCATTATTTATCTCTATTTATAATCGAAGAATGCAAGATGGTCAATGGTGGCAAAATTAGTACAATGCATAATAGAATAGCTATCGGCTTTCAAGAATTCACATATATATGCTGAAGAATTAACGCCTTATTAAATTTATAATCGAAGAACACAAGATTGTCAATGGTGGCAAAAGTAGTACAATGCACAATAGAATAGCTATCGGCTTTCAAGAATTCACATATATATGCTGAACAATTAACGCCTTCTTAACCTATATAAAGTAGAAGTAACCAATGCAATTTCTTATTTCCTGTAAGGAAAATATAATTAAAAAGAAAAATGAAAAAAAATAAGTAACTACAAATGAACAGTTGGTTTCTAAATTTTGATGCCATTTGCAACTAACAAAAAGCAAACTTCGCATCAATCAGATCTTCACAAAATCAATCAAAACAAAAGAGTAAAGTAAAGAGAAAAGAAATATAAGAAGTAAGGAGATGATAGAACCGGCAAAATATTTGTCAAGAACTGCAATTCACCAAAGTCATGTCTGTTTTATTGTTCTCTTTTCTTTTTTGACATGTATAAAAATTTATCCATTAGTATGAATAAAGGAAACACAACCTGTAGCTCGTCAAAAAATACCCACCCATCTTTCATCCATAGGGAACCAAAATTATTAGAGAGAGCATTTATTTCCTTATGGAGTATATGTGTTAGTTTATGAACTAAGGCCTATATAGGACATTGACCCGATATATTTTGTACCTCCATTGCATTAATTGATGGGGAGGATGTTTTTCACTCGTTTTTTCATTTTGCTGCATTATATGAATAACTCCATATAATCATAACAAAACTCAGCATATTCTCAAGGATGTTAACAATATAAAGTCTGCATTCCATGGTACTAGATCCTTAAAAGTTTCAAGTTGTTGGATTGACAGTTCAGTAATGATGATCCGAAAAGACTAGTATATGAAATACCTCTGTTAATGGGATGATGAGTTCAATGCTATTGACATGAGATGTCAGATTAATAGTGTGGGAGCTTGTTTTGAGTACAAGTTTAGTGATTGACCCCAAGACAGGACAAGTCACGTGGAACTGCAAATGTTGTCAATGACTCAAAATTTTGGATGTTCTAAAAAGGTTTGGAACTCAAACCGGAAAAGAAAACAGAATAAAGCATTTCGAGAAACTTCTGCACACAATTCCTCTCATCCTCACAAGTTGGTATGACAAGGACATACTTGTCTATTCTCTACATCTTCCAATAGTCCACAGGATTAAGGCAAATGAAGAAAGAGGAACTTTCAGATTTCTAGAAGTTCTTGAGTAGATACCTTTAGAGGACTCTCATCTGCAGGGCTTGTTTTCACAAACAAAAGCAACTGTCTAGATTAACGTGATGATCATGAACAATAATTGGGCTGAGAGGTTTAAATTTCTATTTCTGCTGCATTTCTGGGTTTCAATTCTTCAATATTCAGGTCAGAAGAAGTAAATTATACTAGACACACTTCCTTACTCTTTTCTTCCTCTGGTCTTCTGATGATAAAACTAAACCGATCTCGAGACTACAGCATTTAAAACTGAAAACAAGCATACGTGTTGAGACAGAAGCACCCTTTTTACCTGCTTTTGGACCCAGGAATCTCTTTCTTTTTCCACATGTTTTATCCTTTCATCTAAGCTTACCTGTGTTTCAAGGTCTAAATTAATATACTGAGCCACTCAGATCTTCAGGAAATGACTGACAAGAGTACTGATTTGATCATGATGAAAAAGCATTGAGAATGTCAAATTTAGAAGAAGCAAAAATACAAATTCTAACTACAAAACGAATTACCCCTTTTAAATTTAGAACGGCCACTTCGTTCTCCAGCTGTTTAATTTTCTCCACGAAACCAACCTTCAAGAGACAAGATATTAGATGACAAGCCAGAAAAAAGTTTTGGGGGAACTTACAATGTACCAGATTTCAACTAGATAATTAAAAATTTATACAGCTATTCAAAGAATACTGCAAACACAAATATCTCCAACGAGGATGGAAGCATATAATTGCTGTTGAAAATATAGAGTTTTAAGATCCAAAATTTCAACAAGAAGTTGATAGTTCAATAAGAGTCACCTCTTTCTTGAGACACAAATCTTTCTCACTCTCTAGTTGTAGGATTTTCCTCTCCAGATCAGCCTGAAAATTTTGCATATCAATCAAATCACGAAGACTGAAATCATAAGAAACCCCAAAAATGTAACAACAGTGGCTCGCAAAAATTCCCTGAAGTGCGAATAAATAGAATAACATGTCCACAGGACTTCAGCAGCTGCATAACCTTTTACCTTCAGAAATAATGTAATTAAGTTAGAATTACCTCTTTTTGCAAATAAGCATCCTTGTCTTTTTGCAATTGTTTAATTTTCTCTTCTAGACTATCCTGTAGCAGACAAGCAGTCATTAGCTGGCTTCCAGAAAATATATATATATATATAAGAATAACATACAGAAAGATTAATAGAATTGCTTATGAAGACAAATTTTGGGCAATCAAAGATTTTATACTAAAACTCTATCTAAATATCTATCATACAAAATGTTTAAGATGGCCAATCGTGCATTATACTAAGTTTTAAATTACCTCTGTCTAGATCAGTGAATCTCTTTCATTTCCTAAGTATACAAGTTTCTCTTCTATGATAGCATGTACCAGCCAATATAGTCCCAAATTGCTTTTACAAGTATGAGAAAAGAAAAGCACGGTGTGAAATTAATCACATGCGCAAAATCATTGTACCGGTATTGAATTCCACTTTCTCTGAAAAGTTAAAGTGACATTACCTCTCTTTGCATGCATGCATCCTTTTCATTTCGTAATCGTGTGATTTTCTCTTCTTGGCTAGCCTGCAAAAGTCAAAGTCTATTTGATCTAATAAAAGAATTAAAAAATAGATAATATTGTGAAGAATAACTTAAGCCAATTACAAGATTTATGATGCAATAGCATTGGAGCACTTATTAAATTAAGCTTCAGTTACCTCTTTTTGTAAATTTTCGTCCCTTTCCTTCAGCAACTGTTTGATTTTCTCCTCGAGGATAGTCTGTAAGAGTAAAACCAGGACAAACAAAGACACACGTGCGCATAGAAAATGTGTTGTGTTATAACTAACAGAAAAAGAAAAGGCCAATAGTGGGAAAAATAAACAAAGTAGATTGATTGTTACAGGACTATAAAATAAAAGGCAAATCACATTTCTGTTACCTGTTTATGAATGCTTGCATCTTTTTCAGTCTGCAATTGTTTAAATTTCTCTTGCAAGCTGGCCTATTTAAACCTTAAAGTCAGTATGATTGCAAAACATATGTTAAAAACATGAATATCAGATCATAAAATGCTAGTTTACGACATTAGATATATCAAGCAAGTAAAGACTGTCATCACCTCTCTGTCAAGCCAATACTGTTCCTCAGCTTCAGCTAAAGTTGTCTGTAAACAACAATGTGGAAAATATTGAAAAAAGAGATAAGTAGAAATCCGAAAATTCAAGAAGAAAACAACTAGAACTTGTAAAAATCTGGAAGTGTGAAATCATCCAACTCTTTTTTTTTTTTTTTTATGTAAATCAAGATAGTCCATGTTTTGATCCATGAGCCCACCCAAAATAATGTAAGAAAGCAAAAAACAAAAGAAGTTTTACACTTTGAAATCATAGAACAACTATCACTGAGTTTCCATGAATAGAACTATAAAAGTAAATGGCTCGGGTGAAAACTCTTTTTATACATGAATCAGCAAATTTAACAACAAGATATCTAGAAAATTTCAGGTCATATTTTATTGCATTGATGAGACCTACTATACAAAATCAAAGTTATTGCATTCCAACTGCAAGGATAAATGAAAATTTTGTTTAAATGCAGTTGATATACAACTTACAATAAGAGCCACGAGTTTTCATGGACCTCAGTCAAGATTGTTCCCATGCATACTTCCGGAGAATATACACATGTCATACTTCCAGAGAATATACAATGTAAGAAAGTCATCAATGTGCAAAGGCCACTCTGCACTAGCTCAGGTTATGTGAGCTTTCGTCTATAGAACAGAAAGATAACAATTACACACATAGAAATGTAAGTCTACACAAGCCAGTTTCAACCCAAAAGCCTCTTTCAAGAATTTCATTATAAACAGACAGATTTATGAACTGGACTGTTTATCACATATTTTGGTCCATAGTTCCAGTAAGAGCTTGCTATGGAACAGAGCAGCAGCATCAGAGAGGATGTGTATAACATCTAGATCCATGAAACATTGACAATTCTCAATTTAATCCAGAAAATAACCATGAACTGGGGCAATAAGTTATTTTCTTTCAACAAAAAGTCAACTTTACTTACTATAATGATACAAGGTAACACGGATAAACACAGATCAACTTACACCTTCAGTACCATTAGCAAGACTTCTATTCATATCAACATCTATTTTCTGCCCAACATCATTTTGTAACACTGGAATCTCCAGAACTTGACCATTATTATCTGGCCCCATCTCAGAAACATAGCTCTGATTGTCAGAAGTTGATTCTGCGGCATCAACTGTGGCACATTCTGTCAGTTTAGTAGCTTGCTTATTCTTCTTCTTCTTATTTTTCTTTTTCTTCCTCTTATCTTCCTCCATTTGTTGAGAAGTTCAAATATGAAAACTCAAGAAACCTGCTTGCACCAAACACAAACTGTTGAATCATGAATGCACTATGAGTTTCAATCTAGGAGCTTTTGCATAGATAGATTCAGTTTTTCTTTGTAGTTACAGACTTTAAGCATTTTTCTTAAATCAATTAAAGAGGCGAAAAAGAATTTATCCGATAAGAGTTTGGAAATTTGATCAGGATATTTTGTTTAGGTTATAAAGTTCAAATGAATGGAGACTTCATCTTCAGATCTTATATCTAATCAACGTAAAAATATGCAAATCAAACCAATAATAAACTCTCCAATCATGATCCAAAACACACTCATCCTTTTAATAAAATTATATTCAATAATAAATTGAACAACTTAGGGCTAACTCACTGCCGTGTCTCTCAATTCAAATTCAGATCTTTCAGACTAGCATGTGACGAATTATTAATTTCACCACTGCACCTAAAGCTAAAAGAAAATCTGATCAACAACGAGCTTGTCATAACAAATCCACATTACCCAAACAAAATTCAGACCTGCGATTACGTGAGTCTCAGAGTTGAATATCGAAAATAAACATTCAAACAGAACCACCTAGGTATAAGCTCGTACATATGGATAAGTAAATTCTTCAGAAGTAGTTAATAAGGAGATGAGATATGTACGTACAGTAGGATCCAAATGCGTTTGAAGATTGAAAAGATATGCGAGGCCACAAGGAGTCTGTTAAATTTTCCGTTTTCGCTTGAAATTTGAAGGTTTTGTTATTCAGACGAAAAGGAAGGAAATTATAGTGGGGAAGAAGAATGTAACGGCATTTGTGTGGGGACATTTTGGGGTATTCACTTCCTGCGCGTTTTTCGTAGCATTGCCTCTATGAATGCTTAAATAACACGTTGAGTTCCGCTAAATATATTTTGTCAACGACAAATACATGTTAATTTTAATATATTTAAGTTGGTTATATATTAATTTTTTTTTTTATTTTCAACAACTTTAAAACATGTTTTCTTCAATTTTATGTTTTCAATTTATTTTAAGTTTTCTGTTTTGAAAGTCTATTTTAAAATTGCTTAAAAAACGTTTGATTTGTCATTCTAAAAAACTATTTTTAAAAACAAAAAATTAAAAAACACGTTTTGTTAAGAATTTTGAGATTTTTATACATTTTATTCAATAAATTTAATACTAATATAGTATCAACTAATATATAATATTTTTTTTTGTTACAAAAATAAAATACAAATAAATAATGAATTAACAAAATAAAAATAATGATGTGGAGTGAGAATTCTAATCTTTTTTTGTTTAATAACCAAGGACTTGAATTATTTTTTTAGTATTTTTATTTTTATAGCTTAGAATTTTTGTTATTTTATAATTTTATAATTTTATTTTTACAATTTTTATTTTTATTTTTATTTTTATTTTTAATTTTTTAGGATTTTTATTTATTAAGAATTTTTATTTTTTTAAATTTTTTATTTAAATAAATTTTTTCATTGTTTTGAGTGTTTTTAATTTTTTCACCCAAAATACTTAAAATGTCAAAAATGTGTTTTGAGTTTTGTATTATAAATTTAATTTTGTTTTCGAAATTGTATTTTCAAAAATAGCATAGTAAACAAATTTTGAGTATTAACAAAACTGAAAACAGTTTGAAAAATAGCAAAGAGAACGAACTTAATATATATATTTTTTTTCACTGGTATTGAAACTATCATTGTTTTCTTTTTACATTTTTCATTTTTTTTACTTTTTCTTCCATGGCTAATATTATCAAGAACATCTTGGCTTCTTGTTGTTAAAGAAAAATAAGTAAAAAGTGATATTGATTGATACATTGTTAAACTTTGACAAATGAAGGATATGTTTATCAGTACTTATAAATATTTATAAGTTGATCGAATATTATTTTATTCACATATTCGTAGAACTTATAATTTTTATCATCACTTTTTTATCCACACATCTTGTAAAACTTACAATTTATAATTTACAAAAAAACTTCACCAACAAGCGACCATGGGGAACTAGTTAATCGGCTTATTTGCACAAATGGTCCCTGACTTTTGTACTTACTGCAGGTTGAGGACCTATCTTTTCATTTTTGACAGTTTAGCCCCTATTTCAAATGTTTTTGGCAGCAATGGTCCTTTTCAACAATTTCCATCCAAATGGCCGTGAAATTCGACGGTGGAAGGTTTTTTATTTAAAAAATGCTTATTTGCACAAATGGTCCCTGACTTTTGTAAAGAAAAATTTGCAGCAAAAGTCCCTAATATTTTAGAAAGTGTTGAAAAGTCCCATAACCTTCTAATCCTAACACATATGACCCTAAACTTTTTTGACAATTTTATCCTTAACTTAAATAAATTAAAAATAACTCACAAACTTTTTCAAAAATACAAATAAGTCCTAAATCTTTTTATTTTTTTACAGATTTACACTTAAAATAATAAAAAGTGTGTCATCAAGTCCCAAAACTTTTAATTTTATTCACCAAAATAATATTTAAAATGTGTTTGATTAAAATCAAAATTGTGGGACCATAAAATGTGTGGTTAAAATTAATTGTTGACTTTGACTTTAGCTTTTTAACAAAATCAAAATTGAAAACAAACAGGCTCTTAGAGTCTCTACAGATTTTGTTCAATGGTCGATTAATTAACAAAAAAATTATACCCATGATCAAAATTTGACCAATTTAAAATTTTAATTTATTTTTCATATCAATTACTAGAGGTGGCAAAATGGGCCAGTCCAGATAGCCCGGTCTCTGGGCTGGGCTAGTCCAATAAAAAATTGATTAAATAAAAATTAGGTCAATTTAGTCCGATTCAACTAGTCAACCAGGCTGGTCCGATAATTTTTTTTTTGCCCAAGTCCCTACTCCACACTTCAAACACCCCACACACCCCCTCTCCATGAAATGTGACTGCCAGGGGTGGGGTGTTTGAAGTGTGGGGTAGGGACTTGGGCAAAAAAAAAATTATCGGGTCAGCCTGGTTGGCTAGTTGTACCGGACTAAATTGACCTAATTTTTATTGGATCAACTTTTTATTGGACTAGCCCAGCCTAGAGAACGGGCTATCTGAGCTGACCCATTTTGCAACCTCTAGTAATTGATATGAAAAATAAATTAAAATTTTAAATTGGTCAAATTTTGATCATGGGTATAATTTTTTTGTTAATTAATCGACCATTGAACAAAATCTGTAGAGACTCTAAGAGCCTGTTTGTTTTCAATTTTGATTTTGTTAAAAAGCTAAAGTCAAAGTCAACAATTAATTTTAACCACACATTTTATGGTCCCACAATTTTTCAATCACTTTTACTAAAAAATTTGATTATAATCAACCACATTTTAAATATTATTTTGGTGAATAAAATTATCGGGCCAGCCTGGTTGACTAGTTGTATCAGACTAAATTGACCTAATTTTTATTTAATCAATTTTTTATTGGACCAACCCAGCCCAGAGACCGGGCTATCTGGACTGACCCAGCTTGCCACCTCTAGTAATTGATATAAAAAATAAATTAAAATTTTAAATTGGTCAAATTTTGATCACGGGTATAATTTTTTTGTTAATTAATAGACCACTGGACAAAATCTGTAGAGACTCTAAGAGCCCGTTTGTTTTCAATTTTGATTTTGTTAAAAAGTTAAAGTCAAAGTCAACAATTAATTTTAACCACACATTTTATGGTCCCACAATTTTTCAATCACTTTTACTAAAAAATTTGATTTTAATCAAACACAGTTTAAATATTATTTTGGTGAATAAAATTAAAAGTTTTGGGACTTTATGACACACTTTTTATTATTTTAAGTGTAAATCTGTAAAAAAATAAAAAGATTTAGGACTTATTTGTATTTTTGAAAAGGTTTGTGAGTTATTTTTAATTTATTTAAGTTAGGGATAAAATTGTTAAAAAAGTTTAGGGTCATATGTGTTAGGATTAGAAGGTTATGGGACTTTTCAACACTTTTTAAAATATTAGGGACTTTTGCTGCAAATTTTTCTTTACAAAAGTCAGGGACCATTTGTGCAAATAAGCATTTTTTAAATAAAAAACCTTCCACCGTCAAATTTCACGGCCATTTGGATGGAAATTATTGAAAAGGACCATTGCTGCCAAAAATATTTGAAATAAGGGCTAAACTGTCAAAAATGAAAAGATAGGTTCTCAACCCGCAGTAAGTGCAAAAGTCAGGGACCATTTGTACAAATAAGCCCTAGTTAATCTATCAATCAGCTACCAACACACCATGGGCAGATGGGCTCTAAAGTTGACCAACTACGTCACTCTTCGGCCACAACGCAACTAAGTTGGCTATTCAATCATACAATAAGTTTGGTAAAAAAGAAATTGTAGATTGTAAGTAATAGATTGTACGAAATGTGTTGATAAAAAAAATTGTAGATTCTAATGAAATATGTAGATAAAAATAATATTGACCAGTTTATAAGTATTTATACATACCAACAAACATGCTCATATGAATTTGTTTGAGAAAAGCTTTTACAAAGTTCAAAAGTACTTTTTGAAAAACAAAAGCTGTTTTGATTAAAATAACGAATATTTGGTTAAAATCAATAAGTACTTGTTAATTAAGAAAACAATATTTTTAAGTTGTTTCGGAGAAACTCTAATTGACCTTTTCAAAAAATCTTTGTATTCAGTTTATACGAGAAATTAAAATATGTATTTGATAAAACTTTTAAATTAACAAAACTATTTTTATTAAAAAAATCTTTATTCTTTTGAAAACACGTTTTTATCGATGAAAATATTACATTGATTTGTATAATTTAAAAATTCTTTTGAAAACACGTTTTAATCTTAACTTTTATTATTATTTATTGGATAAATGACACTCGGGTCTCCATCTTTTTCAGTTTGTGACAATTTCGTTCTCATTCAATTTTATTCGCATATATTATTCTAATATTTAAATAATGGTCTATTCTAATAAATTTACATTCCAATTTAAATAAACTAAAACAGCAAAAATAAATAAATAAATAAAAGTTTGGATTCTTAATATTTTTAAAAGTGCAAATAGATGCTAAACTTTTTTTTTTTTTTTTTAAATAGTTTTCACTTAAAACACTTATAAATTCAGTTTTTATTATACTCAAACAAGCAAAAAAAATCGTGAAAAGATGAGGACAAAAGGGCTTATTTGCACAAATGGTCCCTGACTTTTGTACTTATTGCGAGTTGATGACCTATCGTTTTATTTTTTACAGTTTAGCCCCTATTTCAAATGTTTTTGGTGGCAATGGTCCTTTTTATCAATTTCCATTCAAATGTCCGGTGGAAATTTTTTTATTTAAAAATGGCTTATTTGCACAAATGGTCCCTGACTTTTGTAAAGAAAAATTTGCAGCAAAAGTCTCTAATCTTTCAGAAAGTGTTGAAAAGTCTCATATACCTTCTAATCCTAACACATATGACCCCAAACCTTTTTGACAATTTTACCCCCAACTTAAATAAATTAAAAATGACTCATAGACCTTTTCAAAAATACAATTAAGTCCTAAATCTTTTTATTTTTTACAGATTTACACTTAAAATAATAAAAAGTGTGTCATCAAGTCCCAAAACTTTTAATTTTGTTCACCAAAATGACATTTAAAATGTGTTTGATTAAAATCAGAATTTTTAGTAAAAATTGTTGAAATGTATGGTTGAAAAGTTGTTGGACCATAAAATGTGTAGTTAAAATTAATTGTTGACTTTGACTTTAGCTTTTTAGCAAAATCAAAATTGAAAACAAACGGGCTCTTAGAGTTTCTACAGATTTTTGTCCAGTGGTCCATTAATTTATTTTTCATACCAATTAAATTTGGTATGCAAATAAATTAAAATTTTAAATTGGTCAAATTTTGATCATGGATATAATTTTTTTGTTAATTAATGGACCACTGGACAAAATCTGTGGAGACTCTAAGAGCCCGTGTATTTTCAATTTTGATTTTGCTAAAAAGCTAAAGTCAAAGTCAACAATTAATTTTAACCACACATTTTATGGTCCCACAACTTTTCAACCACGCATTTCAACAATTTTTATTTAAAAATCTGATTTTAATCAAACACATTTTAAATGTCATTTTGGTGAACAAAATTAAAAGTTTTGGGAATTGATGACACACTTTTTATTATTTTAAGTGTAAATCTGTAAAAAATAAAAAGATTTAGGACTTATTTGTATTTTTGAAAAGGTTTATGAGTTATTTTTAATTTATTTAAGTTGTGGGTAAAATTGTCAAAAATGTTTGGAGTCATAGGTGTTAGGATTAGAAGGTTATGAGAATTTTTCAATATTTTCTGAAAGATTAGGGATTTTTGCTACAAATTTTCCTTTACAAAAGTCAGGGACCATTTGTACAAATAAGCCTTTTTTAAATAAAAAAATTTCCACCGTCAAATTTCACAGACATTTAGATGGAAATTGATGAAAAGGACCATTGCCGCTAAAAATATTTGAAATAGAGGTTAAACTGTCAAAAATAAAACGATAAATCATCAATCCACATCCACAGTAAGTACAAAAATCAAAGACCATTTGTGCAAATAAGCCCAGACAAAAGTATGAAATAAGTTTATGGTGGGCCCTTAATTAAGGAACATATCCGAGAGTAACCACATAGGAAAAAAGAAGTTTTTCTATCAACTCAATCTTCAACCCACCAATTATCATTCCAATCTGCTCGTCATTTCTGCCTATTAGTTTATTACAAACTAGCTTATCATCTAGAAGCTAATAGTCAATGAGTTATGAATAAGAGAAAAACAACATATTTAGTTCTTAACTTTTCAAAAATATAAAGAATACACTCTTTATATTTAAATAGTATTGAACATTCCAAACGCTTGAAGTAATAAACATGGTATATCCCTAATGATAATCTATCCATTTTAGTCGTTAAAGTCAGACAAAAAAAATATTCTCCCTTTTGAATAAACAAAAACATAAGGCAAGGAAATATAAGAAAAAGAGGAATAAAACATAAATGTACCCAACAAAATGAAGAATAACAAAAATCATTTTTTTCTTTCACACACCTACCCCACCAATCATTTTCTACATCAATCCCCCACCTTTTTTAAACTCATTGCCGTCGTTGTCACGTCACTAGCACCAATACCATCTACTCCACCACCATTTTTATGGCAGAAAAGGTGGTGAGGGTATTGGTGGCAACCTAGCATTAAAGAAGCATGATCTTGAAAAGTGTGGTGCATTTATCTTCAAAGTGCATATTAACTTCTAGGGAGGTGATCTATTGTCCATTTTGAAAGAACAATTAGTACAAAAGAGAGAGTGAGAGCTATATTTATTTAAACCTAGTCAGCATTATCAGAAAAATTGGACTAACTTGTTAATGGAGCACCATAAAATTAATTTCGAACAGGGGCGGAACCAAGAATTTAATCCAGTACGGATGGAAATTAATAAATATAATAATATAAAATAATGTAATAACACAACAATACAAAAAATGACATATATTACAATTGTTCCTTGCTAGTTTTTATACTTTGATATTGTTGTACAATGACTTCATTATCAATTTTTAAAAATATACCTTTCTCTACATAAACAATAATAATATCATTAATCTACTGATCACCTATTCGATTGTACAATCTATCCTTCATACTTTTCATTGCAGAAAATATGCTATTTATAGTAGCATTAGTAACTGGTAGAATTAACGCTAAAATCAAAAGTTTGTAAACCAATGGATATACTTTACTTTTTTTTTTTTGCTACGGCTAACTTCTCTGCAAGATCAATAAGGCCATTCAACCTTTCAAACACTTTGTTAGAGCGCATATCAAAAATATAAGTTTCAAGTTGATTATTAAGTATGCAGAGATACTTTAGAAAAATCTTTTGGATAAAATTCAGCAAGTTGAATCAAGCTTTTCTTACCAAAAAAAGAGAATGAATTTTATGGACATAAACAAGTTAAATGAGCAACTTCGTATTTACATCTGCGAAACGATCATTCAAGTCTTGAAGTTGTAAATCGATGACAGAGTAGAACAAATCTACACGGTAGTGATGTAAAATTGTCATTTTTGGAGGATTGTGCTGTAGGCGACCACGACGTGCACGACCTACAAACGTATCATACATGCTAGAAATATCAATGTAATGCTGCTGCCATAAAGAATATACTTCTTCCAACCCCCACCCATTATCTCTCATAATTTGAAGTCGATATTTGCACATTTTTATCAATTACATTTTATTTATAATGTCTTAATCTTTCATTTGTAATGTCTTTGACAATTCATTTGAAATCCTCAAGACATTTCTCATCGAGTGTAAATTAAATGCAAAATCAAATGACTGTATAGACTCCAATATATTGGTTGCATCACCACTTTGATCACAAGAACTATATTCATCTTCAAAAATTATTTCAAGTACATACAGTAGAGAACATGGCAAGCAAGCTGACCAAAGAATTGTAATATAACCCCAATGTGTATCACCAGAACGCTGAAGAGTAGTTTCTTAATTAAGTCTCCGTCCACTTAAAATCTCACATTTCTCTAGTGCTTCAATAATAAAGTCTGATTGTTTTTCTTGAAGAAGATCACAACGTTTAGAAGATGCTCTAATAGTATCTACCACACAAAAGAAATTAGTAATGTGAATATTCTTCTTTGCCACTACTACAAGAACTAATTGAAGTTGATGAGCAAAATAATGAATGTAAAAAACACATGAATTCTCCTATAAAATGAGTGCTTTCATATCATTAAATGTACCTTGCATATTACTTGCCCCATCATAACATTGTCCTCTCAATCTAGATATGCTCAAGTTTTATCTAGAAAATATCTTACTAATTACAACATTAAGCAAGAGAGCCGTGGTACTTG
This sequence comes from Forsythia viridissima, assembly GCA_030279155.1. Classification (NCBI taxonomy): domain Eukaryota; kingdom Viridiplantae; phylum Streptophyta; class Magnoliopsida; order Lamiales; family Oleaceae; genus Forsythia; species Forsythia viridissima. The sequence goes on along the minus strand of CM059034.1, from coordinate 25,638,930 downwards.
TAACATGTTTAATCCCTATGAAACGTTCATTTATATGTCAACTATTGTCCACATAACGTAAAATAATTGATATTTGCTCCTTTATTGACACATCACGAGATTCAACAACTAGAATAACAAATAATGAATCACCAATATCTTTAATAATATTGATTGTTTCAGTAGCACAAACACTTATTATATCCTTCTGAACATCTTGCGATGTCAATTTGTTATTTTTAGGAGCATTTTTCAATGTGACAACATTAATATCACCGTTATGAGCAGCCATAAATTGCAATTGGACTAAAAAATTACCTGGATTGAGAGAATTCTCAGATTCATCATGACCCCGAAAAGAATGCCCTTGTCGCAGTAAAACTGGAACATTATCAATTGATGCATTAAGACGGATACTATATCCATTTTGTACTTGTTTTGACTGCTTGAAGAAAACTAATTGAATGTGTTGCTCTTGATTCATTAAAGCTTCATACTTCATACAAGCTTGATTATGTGCACTATCATGCCCTACAACATGAGTATTAAGCATTTTTTTTTATCTTGTTAATACGTGAATCCTTCACCAACAAAAGAATCGCATCTTCCTTGTTTTCTACTACTTGTTAACAATACAAATAATATACAGAATCTTTGATGAATCTTTAAACTTTTTAAACTAAGAAGAAATGAAGCTTCTAGAGTCTTTTCCAAATGGACTTTTGGAAATTCATGATCTTGAGATTGACAAGGACCCTTTTACATAAATGCTCTTCGAACTTGATCTTAAAAGTTAGCATTGTAATCCAAAATTGGTATCCTTAGTCCGAGATCATTGAGAAGTTGTGCAACATCAAAATTCATTTTATTTAATATCTCCCCATCAATATTTTCTACAAGAAAAATCTTTTCACTGTCACATCACACTAAAATAAATAAATAAGTGATAATTAGTCGATTGAACAAGTAGGAAAGTCTCAAAATAAAATTCAGTGCAAATTTCAAAATTTGAAGAGAATGAAATTTTTAAATAATTAAACATAATGAATGCCCAATTTTTTATCATTCAATTTAATCAATTAAATAGACTAAAGAAAAAATTTTCCCTTTACAATAAACAACTGCAATTTGCAAATATGGATTGCAATTTCATATAGTCTAAACTAAAAAATGATAACATTCATTTCAAACAATAAAAACAAAGAATTCTTGTTGTCTTAGACGTTCCAGAATCGAAAAGCATAGATTTTGCATTAAATAGCGATTAAATCGCATAAACAAATAACAAAAACTACAAGAATCATGTAAATTCACAAGAGAAAAGAAAAAATAAATCCACAAATATAGTTAGTTAGATATGATTCGAGTTTCGAGATTATGCTATGTAGACACATAATTTAAAGTAAAAAATTAAGCTGAATCTTCATAACTTCTTGATATTCAGGAAATAGTCGATTTGCCTATATTTGTGAAAATTGGATTTTAGTCTTTAGATATATGTATAGTGTATATATAGATATCTGCATCACTGTGTGTATCTGTGCCCCCCAAAAGCGGAGAGTATCTGGTGTTTTATACCGTTTTGTGTCGACGGCCGATTCCGAAGCTCCAGGGATAAAGGTTTTTGCTCTTTGTTTTCATTTTAGTTTCAATACAAGCACACAGCACGCTTGGAAAGTGATGGACTATTGGTATATTAGACCTCATTAGTTTGTATATGTTTCTTTCCCTTTTGGGCTATTTTAATGGCCCATTTCAAGTGATACATTTTTTTTTCCAGTGTAGACAACCACTGTTTCTTTAATGGGCCTCCAAAAGTCCAGTGCATGCAAGAACTACACCAAGCTCTGCCTCTGCTCGAACTGGAAGTAAATAACATGCTCATGCTCAATGCATAAGATGAATTAATGAAATATAAATATGTAACTTTAGTACAAAATGTTTATACTGAAGAGAGAGAATGATGAGATTTGTTTTGCATAAATAGTCGTAGTTGCAATTTCATATCGTATAAAATCTCTTGACAAATATCAAAGTAGTTAAAGAACATGAAAATAAAGGGTAATTAGCATAAAATATCTTTACTTTTTGAAGTCATTGTGCAAATCATCCATACCTTCGAAATTTTGACATTTTCACCCTCACTTGTACAATTTCTTGCGCAAAATGTCATTTCCGTCCAAAAGCTGCTGTTACCTCACTTTTCCAACATGACTCGTAACACAACTGAAGGATAAATTAGTTCACCTATCTGTTTCAAGTGCCTCTTGTTCGTTGTTGTATTTTCAGGTTCGTTTGTTATGCAAATGTAGTCGAAATAGGTAGGTGGACTTATGAAAGAAGACAAAGAGGTCTTACACTTATTCTATATGTATCTCCTGATGATCATGATCAAACTTGAACCAAATATATCACCTTCAGCATAGTCATGTTGCTTTGAATTGAATCAAAACCCCAAATTGAGTACATTAGGCAGAAAAAATAAACCAAAAGTGTAAATACATAAACCTTAATTTAAAATTATTGTAGAAAAAGCATAAAGAACATAGATCCCACAATTTGTAAACCCATATTACACAAAACCCATAAATCACAAGCCTCATAATTGCAGAAAACAAAAGGGTTAATAAAAAATTAAATCAGCAAATAAAGAGGCAATTTTTGGAGGAATAGATCTAAAAATCCCTACAAGATTTCTTGCCCAAAATGCATTAAGAAAAAAAAGAAAAGAAGAAAGAACAATGAAAATCTCACAGTATAATTTTGTATATAGTTCGACCAAAGGTAAGCACAAATTCCATAATCTACTCTATTAGTTTGATGCATACTTTAATGTCTTATGGCCCTAAATTCTTCACTTACACACACACACACATAGAGAGAGAAACTTCCACTCACATCCATTACAGTGACATTGGACGTGAGTGGAGGTGGGGTGGAGGACTGCAGACTTTCTTTACAGTGGAAGCAAATACCTCTTGAGTGAAAAGTCCACCTTTCATTTGTATTACGAGTCATGTTGAAAAAAGTGAGGTAACGACAACTTTTGAACGGAAAGGACGTTTTGCGCAAGAAATGGTATAAAGAAGGATGGAAATGTTAAAATTTCGAAAATAGAAACAATTTGAACAATAACTTCAAAAGGTAAAAACGTTTTATGTTAATTATCCAAAAATAAACCCTCCCAAAATATTTTTTAACTTTCCGTCTTTCCTTTTATTTTTTAGGGAATCATTTACCCAGTCCCTTATCCATTTTTCCCTCGACATATGGCCTACTTTGTACCGGGTGTCGGGTGTGGGGGGGTGTTTAATATTCTAATTTCATTTTGATAAAAGCTTCTCTAATACATTCTATTTTGCACGAAAACTAGAAGATTCTTGATTGATTAATGAATACACATTGAAATTTAAAATTAGCTTCATTTATATAAGTTGATTTTGTTTTTGCAAATAGATTAAGAAATTTTAATTAATGTTATTAAAAAAAATACAAATTTATTTGTGTTGATAACAAATTATATTTAATAGAACTATAGGAGTATATTAAGAAATAAAAAAAAAAATCAAATACACCCTCAACAAATTAACTATAATTTGGGACAGACAAATAAAAAAAAAATCAACATATATAAATAGGACGGAGAAAGTATTTAAAAATTTGAATGTTACTGATCGACTTTTTAAATAGAACTTATGAATTTAAACGAAATTCTAGACATTTTTTTTTATATGTGATAGCCTATATTTAAATCTATTTTACTCATCATGAACACTCTCACCTCTATTCACAGTAAAAAAAGATTTACGAATATTCAGAAAACTTCAAAAAATTTAGGCAAGAATTACTTGCATCGTATTGAAATTATGATTCTAGAATCTCACTACTAGTTAAACTTATTAGTTATATATGGCACAAATTTGTAACAAATCCTCACCATCACATATGCTCTAATTATGCTTCAATACCCACACAAACTACATTCTATAAATTCTGGAAATCCCGCACAACCTCCCGCACGCTGGCATTCCTTTCAATTTCTTATAATTGGGGCCTTGATCCGCATCAGCATATTGTAGTTGAGAAGATCTCCCAAGTAAAACTTCAATTTAACAGGTCGAAGATGCGTTATTTCAATTCTTATATTATTTTTTAACGGTCTGTGGAGAAAATCACAACCTTTTTGATTTGTCAGTTTACTGCTCACGAAATATTTACAATAAAATGAGATGTTCTAGATAATTGAATTTTAAACGGGATTTAATTGTTAAAGCATGAAATTTAATTCATTTTCCCACAAAGCACGTGCTACCGGAGGTAACTCCGTCATCCGTGGAGGAGAATTCATGACCTTCTGTTTTACTTTCCGAATCTCGCATATAAAGAGGATTATAAAATATTGACAGTACCAGATGTATATTTGATTGAGTGAATCTATTATTCTCCTTTTCTTGTGTACAGATTTCCACTGGTGGTATAGTTGCACTGCCCTCAGGATACTGGTGCTGAGTTTGTAAATTGAGATTTTTTCTAAGCATAGAAATGGGACCATGTTTAGTCAAGGTATGTTATCGTGCTGATGGTCTAGAATTTGTGTTTAAGCATAATTTAATAATTTGTTGATTCAGTTTGTAATTTGTTTTAGGCCAGGGTTTGTAAATTTCCTCAATAATTGCTTCCGTCTATTGACGTGGTTTCTTTCTGCTTTTGAGGCTTCTCATTTATCAGTTGAATTTTTGTATGTATTTGTGAAGAATGGATTAACCTTTAGGGTAGGGGTCGATTGTTCAATGCACAGAGTGAGAATCATTGTTTGTTTACTGTCAGTTTTAGGGGAAATGGGTATGTGGCTTGGTTCTCTAGTTGTTATTGCGCCTTTTTATTGGCGCAATAACAAACGGCAACTGATTTATGCATTCCCAAAAATTGCCTGCACTCCGTTATTCACTCTAAGAAAGATGGAGTTTCTGGGTAAAATGTGATAAAGATGGAGTAGCAAAATTGGTTCTGTGATAAATTTGAAGACTGGTATGTGCTAAGTATTATCAGTCTCAAGCAATAATTGTAACTTTTACTTCCTTTTCTTCTGCCAATCGTTCCTTAATGTCGTATCTGTTTGCAAAGGGCCTCTTTAGGTCTATATCCAATTTTGCAGCCATCATTAACAAAAATATAGGGCTTGCTCATGTGGAAGCATAATCCAAAAGCTCTTACATGCGACTTTTGCATTTCTCCTACATCTTTTAGCAGTTCAAGGTCGAAAATATTAGCCCACTTTATGGGGCTCAAGTCATATTTTGCATGGTTTCATAGATATGTTTCTTCACTTTAACAGAAGATGCTTTGCTTCTAACTTTTTGCAGCCTAAGAGGGATGGGGATGATTCTGATAATAACTATGAATTTACGGGCGGAAATGTGCACCTCATCACAACTGAGCAAAGTTGGGAACAAAAGATGGCAGAAGCAAAGAGAGATGGCAGGATTGTGAGCATTCAACACATTGTTATCTTTTTCATCCAGTACTCTTTCTGGAAAAAAGTTGCATAGTTGTGCATTGTTCAATGAATTGTGAAGATGTCAACCATATTGCTGTTTTTTTCCATGCTTGTTTCTATTGCTAACACTACTACCAACCTCCCAACATCACTTAAATATTGAGTTATCTATAAATATATCTACAGAGACCCACACTCTTTATACTTCGTATTTAGAAACAAAATTATGCATGGATGTCTATGTACACACTTACAGAGGATGAGCAATTCTAACAAGCGTCAAGATTTGTGGTCGATCACCAAAAAAATGAGTGTTGAGATTGAGCCAATCCAACTTAAGGAGAAGTATCTCAATTTATTTTCAGAAAAAGTTCGCTCATATTTGTGTGTGATGTGTATGTTCACATAAGAAAAGGAAGAGAAACATAAGAGTATTTTTCATATTTGCTTTGTATTATATCACTTTATATGACTGTTGGGGTGAGTGTGTATAGAGGACCATAGAAGAGGAGATGAGGGTGACTTAATGCTGGCATTGGATTGTAGAAGGTGAGGTCTAGACTTGGGGTGATGATGGAGACGGTTTTTGCCTTTCTGGAAGGAGAGAAGGGACATAGGGTGAAGCAATGGTGGACAAGGGCGGAAGGATTGAGGCTTGGGCAAGTTTAGTGGTGGGTCTGGGGATCTTGGGGATTGAGGATACAACCGGTTGGTGGGTAAAATGTTAAATAGTGGTGGGGCTAGCAATAGCAAAGAAACGGGAAGATATACAGGGTGAAGGAGGGTTTTGGCAATTGTTGGGATGGTTGACATGTTGATGAAGAGTTTACTTCTTGTGCTTCATCTTCTTCTTGACTCGGTTAATAAAATGTATGTGGTGACTAACAGTGCAGTGGGGTTTATTGGTCAAATTATGTTATTTCAGGGCTCTTTGAAAATGTGGTATTAATAGTTATTGTGAATGGAGTGTGGATTGCATTAGACCTCAATTGGCGTGGAGTAGTGTATCTTGTAAGACTTAAAATATTAGCTAATCGGGTTTAAATTTGACCTTTTGGTAAGAATTGTCTATACAGTTTTCCTGCATACTTGTGTTTACTGCATTACCCATACTTCATTATGCTTTTCCTAACATGTGTTTATTATATGACAGGTGATTGCAAATTTTAGCGCTACATGGTGTGGTCCCTGTAGAGTGATTGCACCCTTTTACAGCGAGCTGTCTGAGAAACATCCTTCACTCATGTTTCTAGTAATCGATGTTGATGAGCTAACTGTAAGTAGTGTGACTACTAAACAACCTGAATTGATGAACTTTAGATTATCTACATTTCAAGATTCTTGTGATGGTTCATAACAATGAACCCACTCTGGAGAAATAGTGGCGGGTATTTAGAATGCATTAAACAGGATTATCTTGTGTACTCTTTAACTTAAGCGTTTACATAATGTTCCTAATTTTACCCCAACCTGCAAGCCAGATTTCTATATCGTGTTATTTGCTTCAGGATTTCAGTACAACATGGGACATCAAAGCAACTCCCACTTTCTTCTTCCTTAGAGATGGCCAGCAATTTGACAAAATAGTGGGAGCCAACAAGCCAGAACTGCAAAAGAGGATAACGGCCCTGTTAAATCCGGAGGTTTCTTCTTCTGAGGCATAGTTTTTATGATGGTGTGAGTTTGTCAAATTGTCATTACTAAATGACGTTTAAGTTGAGCTTGCTTATTAGCCTTTTGTGCCTGCGAGTGTGTAATTGTAAATTTGACTGCTATTATCGCGCATGTTGGCGCCCCACTGAGAACTGGACGATGGTGAACATGCTGTTTGGTAACTTTGGTTCTGTTGTGGAAAAATATATGATGGTGTCGAATGATATTTAAGTCTTTGTTTGGTTTTGCTTAAAACATTAATAAAATTGAGTCAAAGTCAACAATTTATTTTAACTACACATTTGATACGATCGACAACTTTATCAATATTTGAACTATACATTTTATCAATTTTTATCAAAATCTGTGAAAAAAAATTGAATTTTTCTTAAGACTTTCATTGGAAAGAATATTTCAATTAAACATGAATATACACAAAAGTATTAATATAAAAAAATTATGATACACCTTGGACGTTAACGAACAATTTGTCTATTCTGTAGGTATTGTTTTTCTTGGAACAGTTGTGTATTTTGGATGAAGAATTGTGTCTAAGAGACAACAAAACAATGGAAAATTAAGGTCCTCAAACCTACTACTTGAAATAGAACAACTAGGTTCTTAACCTATAATTTGTAGTGACTAGTTGTCAATTTTTCATATTTGTAGCAAGTAGGTCCTCAATGGATAGTTTCCGTCCAATTGGCCATTAAGAACCAGATTTTTGCTAAAGAGATGACATCATCCTATCCTTAATTAAAACAAATAAATAAATAAAGAAGAAAGAGAAAAAACGAAGGAAAAAAGAAAAGAAAATAGACCTACCAATAAGGCGAGGTCTTCACGTATTTCAAATTTAAGATATGAATGACCTATTTGCTACGAATTTGAAGTTTTACCAGCTGTAAATTTTCCAAAACAATTTATTGAACAATATAAAGACCCAATCATTGAGAAAGTATATACAACTATATATGTAAATACGACACTAATGCAAGAGTTCAAAAAATATTTTTTAGAGTTCGAACTCTGCATGAAATTGGCATAGCAGAAATGCACAGTGATATTGGCGCGTGCCTAACTCATTATACAATACGAATGCACCTTACAAGGTATTGTTTTAAGTAACTTGACCCATGATTCAACCCGAGACAACAATTTGCCTTGCAGTCAGGGGCGGATTTGGCATGGGGGCCATGGGGTCCATGGCCCCCACACCCATTTGACAAATTTTTGATTTTTGTCTTTTTTTAATTTTTTTTTTCTTTTTTTAGTAAATAGTCCACATTTGACTTTTACACTTTCCTTTTTTATTTTTCCAACTCCATTTCCTTTAGCTATTTGCGTCTCTCACTGTCAAAAAATGAAAGATTAAAAATAGTGGGAGAAATCACAAAATCATCAAATTGAAGTCTCACAAAAATCATCTTAACAAGTGTGAAAGACTACTCTTTTTTTTAATGAAATAGATATTTCTAATTTATCCGTAACTTTGCAATGTTTTTTGATATAATACATTAATATTACGTCGTAACTTTGCTATATTTTTTGTTTTTGAAATGGAGATGAATGATCAATGGATGAATGATTGTTTAGTTGCGTTGTATATTGATATTTGTGATGTGAATTTGCAAATTAAATTTGGTTATTATATTTTACTTGTAGATTGATTAGATTGTCCAAAAAAAAAAAAAATTCGGGGGCCCTGCCCCCGAACCCCCATCAAAGGCCTCCCTCCAAATTTTTTTTTTTTGCCCCCACGACTTAAAAATCTTAGATCCGCCACTGCTTGCAGTGGTGGCCTACGTGCCAACTTGACTTTCTTCTAACATATCTGCTACATATATATAAATACCAACTCTTTAGGAATTTATCTTTCATTTTCATAGATTTTAGTAGGGTTTAAGATCATAACTTGTTTTTCTTTTTCTTTTTTTCAATTTAAAATGAAGATAAGTAAATTTCTTTTTAATGACTACCATATGAGTTATTTGGGAGGATCGGACATTTGAATTTACTAGTTAGAAACACGTGCGTTACACATGATTTTGCAATAATTTTGTTAATTTTTAGTATTTTGAAAATTCTTATTTTTTAATAGTTAATAGTTAAAATGTTAATGTAGCAATTGCAGTAAAGGTAAAACAAATACGGTTGTTGATAACATTTGATAATATTACTACTTGTTTTTCAGATACTTTATCTGAAAGTATTTGCCCCTCATTGTTAGCCAAATCATCCCATAAAACAAAATTAAATGTGTAAGATCTGTTTAACAAATGATATGAAATGTTATACAATAATAACTCGTTGTTATAAATCATTTAAAAATCACACTTGTAAGATTTTATATATATATTTACCTCTCATCGATAAGTGTTATTTCTATTTTATTCGTGTTGCGTGTTGCATTTTTTTCGACTTTTAATGCTTAAAGGTTGCCTTACATTTATAACAATACCTGTAACATCTGAAAAAATTGAACGCATTATGAAGAGGAAAAATTTAGTCATAATGTACCAATGTATTACATAAAAAGAATTAGCACTCATCATCTTAATGACATTCTTTGAATCTTGATCATCTCTTCCAAAATAAAAACAAAAACTATATAGGCTCTTTTTCATCGAAATACAATCGTTGGATTCACTAACATCGGTTAATGACGACAATAATATTTCAATCTTAGCATGCATATTGAGGTAGCTACTATTAACTGGTTTAATTAAACCATTTTTTAATAAAGTATATTTTGTCTTTTTCTATAGTCTTCTCCAATCGGGGAATAGTTTTGTTATACAATAACGCTTGTACTTTAGTTCTCTACTAAAAAAAATATTATTATTGAAGTATTATGAAATAATTTATAATTTGAAATTAACACAGACTATTAATTTAAATTTATATGTCAAGACAATAGGCAAACGATAGCTATGCCAATAATAATACTAACCACTTCGTCCATCAAAATGAGTTTCATAATATTTAGTGATCCACTACAATTTTCATATGTTTAAATAGTTCTTTTCATCATCACTCGCACTTTTATTGTCTATTCTTTTTTTATATAACTCAAAATATTTTATAAAAATATGAAATTTTTCTTCTACCGACATGATACCTATAAATAAGAAAAATACAAACAAATAGAAGCTTTGTTCAGTTCAATCCCTTGCAAAAAAAAAAAAGAGATTTCATAAATTCAAGAACAGATGCAAGATATAATAGCAAGTTAAGGAATGACTCTATCTTGTTGCTAAATACTATAGAAGTGGGGACTATTCAAGAAGCATGCAGCTTATTTAGTGATGTTTGGAGGTTTGATTTTGTGTTTTTCATTTATTTTTCAAGTCTTTAAATTTCTGTCATCTCTTTTAGTTTCAGAGTATTATGCACTATTTCATCAAAAACCTATTATCTATTAATTACTTCATTGAACCTGATCTCAGAAAAGAATTTTCTATTTGCTCATATTCATATCCTTTATACGCACCAAAAAAAAAAAAAAAAGAACTCTAATAATTCAACAAATTTCAAAACTCTAACCACAAAAATAAATCATAAATAAATCATAAAATAAGCATTAGGGCATTAAGAAGCAAAAGAAAATTTAAAAACCAAGTGTATGAAGGTTGACGCGAAGTTTTTCTATAAATATAGATACGAGCTTCCACACATACATGGGGAAGAAAGAACCTAAATCAAGGTTATCGAAACGACGTTGGATCTTCGCTGGCGGTGGAGTTCTTGATGCTTCCAGATATGGGGGATGAGAAAGGTAAATAATTTAATAATGGTAGGAGGAGAAATATTTTTGGATTTTAGAATATGAGATGGTTTGTGTTGTACAGTTTAATAATAATTGACAAGCTTTTGATGTTAAAGGTTGACGGAGGCTTAGGGACAACAATGAGATGCATTGGTCCAAATTATGCATTGCACTGGTCCAAAGTATGCATTACACTGGTTTTTATATTTAAAAAAAAAAATTTGTGCCATAATTTTTAATCAGGGAGATGTAAGAAATGCCTAGTTTTCAATTTTGTTTAGAAAATTTTAATTAACTTGTTTAATCGGTGTGATATAATATAATATTTTACAAACTAAAATAAAATTAAGGGTGAATATGAAATTTTAAATTTTTTGTAAAAATATAATTATCCAAAAATGTTTCTCCCTTTAAGCCCCTTTTAGATGTAATATTTTGGATTTTTAAATATGAGATGGTTTGTATTATTATTATACATTTTAATAATGATGGATAAACTTGTAGTGTTAAAGGTTAATGGAGGCTTGGGAATAACAATAGGATGCACTGGTACAAACAATGCATTACACTGATTTTTATATTTTTAAAAAAATTGTCTGTCATAATTTTTCATAAGAGATATAAGAAATACATGTTATAGTTTCTAATTTTGTTTAGAAAATTTTAATAAACTTATTTAATCAGTGTGATATATTATAATATAATATAATATAATATTTTACAAACTAAAATAAAATTAAAGGAGAATATATAATTTTAAAATTTTTGTAAAGATACAATTGTTCAAAATTATTTCTCCCTTTCAATCTTTTTTAGATGTAGTATATACATAGATACGAAATTTTAAAATTCATTAAAATTTGAAAACCACCCTGTTAAAACTGAAGAGGATAAAGGTGAGGTGTAATTTGAGTTGACAACATTTTTGGATTTTGACTCACATCCGAACCATGCAATTTTCAAAATAGTTCAGAAATTCCACGTACGTACAAATAATCAAAATTTATGCAGAGGGAAGAGGACGGTAACCAATACTACAGCACTGAGAATGGATTACGTTAGACCATGTTAAACAAGACTACACAGTTCGATAAGAGTAGTAGTCAACATGGAAAAGTCCACCTTACTACCAAACTAACCATCACACTCTTTCACGACACTACTCCATGCATACGGGTTCAGTTTCCAAAAACTAATCGAAATTATCCAATAAAGTGAGCAAGATTCAAGAAAACACAATGATAATCTTGTGCATCAAATCCATCCTAGCACAAGGGAGACTCTCTTTGGAGGAAGGAGGAAACAGGCCTCACGTATGTGAAACCCTGGAAGAGATTTCCATCAACTTTAGGACTAGAAACTGGAGAATCTGAGACTGGCATTTCTGTGTACTGCTTATCAAAGTTAGCAATACAGTGTTGTCCTGCAACTTCGGGGCGAAAACTTGGTTGTATTGCCCTATCTTCCAATTTCTTCCAGTTGATCGACTTGAACCATGTATGCCCCTTTATTTCATCACTTCCCTTTGCTCCACTACCGAGCCGCTTACTCGGGTCCTTCTGCAGCAGCTGCGATGTAAGAAAACTTGCAGTCAGTTTTAAGTATAAGAGAAGTGATGGATGGTGAAATCCCTTGTCATGATCCCAAAATCAAATAGCATTTTTGGCATGTTTGGTACGTAATATTAGATACGACTGAAGAGTACTACATATAAGATTTTTACTTCTTTTTTCTTCTTTAATAGTGTCGAGCATTGTACTATTCACCATACCAAACAAGCCATTAGTATTGCAGACACCCATGAAGGGAATCACAAAAACGGACACCTATGAAGTTGGATATCGAGTAGAGAAGACACCTGATGAAATACATTGTTCGTGTATGCGAAAACAGGTTTATATTCAATGGAGAAAGGATAAATAGATTTTTTAATGAGATAAAATTGGGTAAAAAAAATTTAGACAAGGATTGAAAACATTACCCCTTTCAAAAGAGAATGTGCCTCACTTGACAAAAATCCTGGCAGCTTAATTTTATCCTTAATAACCTTTTGTTGAATTTTGTCCCTTCTGCCAACGAATGGAGGCTGCAGAAAAAAGAGCAAATCAGCAATGTGCAACATATAATCTACATTCCTCAACGATTCAAGAAAACAGTTTCCCAATGTATCATATACAATAACTTTTCTAATTACTATTCATTTCCAGCAGTAGCCACCTGGTATAGAACAAGCTCAATTCACGATATCGTGCCTAAACCTTGTTATAGAAAGCTAACCTTCCCAGTAAGCATCTCGAATAACAGAATTCCAACACTCCACCAATCAGCAGCCTTATCATGACCCTTGCCAAGAATAATTTCTGGTGACATGTATTCTACCGTTCCACACATAGAGTTTGATCTTCCATTCTCCTCTAATTGCTTTGCCAATCCAAAATCAGTGAGTATCGCCTACAATAACAATTAGAAAAGAAGATTAAGAGGATATGCAAATTCATCAAGGTAAGCACAAGATGAATCCTGCACACACGCACAGAACGTACATGGCCATCTGCATCCAGTATAATATTCTCAGGTTTGAGATCCCTGTGCATTATGCCCTTAGCATGAAGGTGAGACACCGCTGAAACGATTTCTGCTGTGTAGACACGTGCCAGATCTTCTCTGAAGTGTAAAAAATCAGTTTATAGAGCCAGATCCGGCTATAATTAAAAAACATCCAAAGAAGAATAAAATAAAATACCTGAAAAGGCCATGATGATAGAGTTGAAAGAAAAGGTGTCCACCATTAATGAAGTCTAGCACCAGGTAAAGTCTATATTTCGTCTGCAGATTAGAAAGGACCAAAAGTTGCATTCTTCAACTAAAGCTCCAAATGATGAACAGAGCTGACTAAATTTGTATCTCATACAGCAAAGATATTACATTGAATTTTCATTTATGTACTTAAGGATTTAACTCGAGAAAAAGAAATACCTGGAATGAGTATCTGAGTTGAACAATGAAGGGATGATCAATCTCCGTCAAGATATCCCTCTCTGCTTTCATATATTCAGAATGGTTTTTCTCCATGATCTTATCCTTCCTCATGACCTTCATCGCATAAATTTCTGACGTGCCCCTTTTTCTTACTTGATAAACTTTTCCAAATGCACCCTGTCCAACAACTTTGAAAACCTCAAAATCCTCAAGGCCCACAGTCTGGACCTTCGTCAAATCATCACGAACCTCCTCAGAAACAGAAACAGTCCCCGAGAGTTCTTGATCTTCTTCGATTGTCTCATTGATAACACAGTCATCAATTTCAATTGGATCCTCTTTCTCGTGTATGGTGAGTCCACTAAGTTTCAGAGATTGACCAACACAAGCAGAAGGACCAACCAAAGAATGTGATCGGTTGTAAATAACTTCAGGATCATCATACACAAGCTCATTCACATCTGTTGTTTCAGATTTTCCGTTACTGATATCGGAGGAGGCTTGAATTGGTAGCGGGCCAAATACATCAGAAAAGTCTAACTCAACCTGCTCAGAGGAAACAGCACCAGGAGGATTGGAAGGTAAGAGTATCTGGCACCGGACAGGCTTGCACGTACGAGCTTTTGTTAGAGAAGGTAGATGAGAAGAAACCATGCTGCCAAATGCTAATAGAGGGATGCAGATGGCCAATTATCAATCCCTCCTACAAGCAGTGCAAATTAACTAAGGAAGTCTAACGATAGCCTTAGTTAAAGAATCATTCACATTCAAGGTACGAGTTTTAAAGAACTTTGAGAGCAAGCAAACGAGAATCCAGAAAATGAAGTCGTCCTTGTTTCCCGCTTTACAGGAAACTACAGATGATGCCACAGTTGTTCTTGAATTCATGAAGATGCGGTATTCAAATCTGCCAACCAAATTAGAAAAGATACGAAAATTAGAAGTGTGGCTCCAACAGATAATATATAGTTATCTAACTAAAAGTATTTCCAAAATATTCTACAATGCTCCATAGCGACAATTTTTACAACAAATTCAGATTCTTAAGAATAAAAAGAGCATCGAGCGATAAAATAAAGCAGCCAATTTTAATTATACCAGATAGGCAGACGCTTTCCTGTTAATCCTCTAACTTTCTGACCGATTAGGAGGTGCCCAAGAGTATTATTTATTAAAATAACAAATAATATTTAACAAAAACTGAAAAGGGGGTGATGTCACTAAGAGTATTCAAACTGAACTGTGTCACACCGTGGAAGAAATATTTTAGTACATCCTATTTTAATTTTTGTTGTGTTTCTTGCCAGGGAGGTAGAACATACAGCAAATTAATCCCTCCCAAACAAGTAGAAAATAAACTCTGGTAAGATATATCACACCAGTTCTATAAAGTTCTGAAGCTACCAAAACGGAAATACTAGGAGGAAACCAGAGAAAAGGTCTATTCAAGCAACTACTGAGTTTACAAAATCTAGAAAGATTCTTAGGTAATGCAAGTTGCTTCTAAACTTAAATTCAATTCAACTAGTAGATAATATTCTACATTAAAATGAAATCTTGATACAAATAAAGAATTGCAATTGACTAAAAACTTTATTACTTGTCCAAGATTACATAAATCTTTTATTTGAATGCAAACTAAAACCATAATCAATTGATCAGTAATGCATCCGAATCTCTAGAAATTAACTCTTTAAGTACTTGTATCACTTTATATCAGAGTCCCTAAATTTCTTCTTGAATTTTTCTCAAAAAGTTCTCAAATTTTACAAATTAGGAGACTTCGCACGAGATAAGTATTTAACCATTAGCAGACACAATATACATCAGATCCAAAAGCAAAATTCCATTTTTCAGTATAACTAGATACCGTATGAGAAATCCCTCAAAAGATTGACATCAAAAGTTTGGAGTTTCTTACAAAGACATTAGCAGTCATCACAAAATTGGCCAATAAAAGTTAAAACGTGGGTTCCCAGCGAATCTTACAAACCCACCAAGAAACCATTTGTATTCTCCTATTTTATAATTCTAACAGTTCCATTTAAAGGGAAAAAAAAAACTAAAAAATAGATTGAGATCTGAGCAAGCAATTTATATTTAGACAAGTGTTCAAGAATTTTAAATTTTCCTCATCCTGTGGCGTTTCCAAAACTTCAAAAACACCAAATCAACGCAAAATATGATAAAGATTCAAACTTTGAAAGCAAAAAGAAAAACCCAAAAAACAGAGGCAAATCAGAATCAAGAGGGCAGTGAATGAATGAATGTACCTTGGGAGGGCTACAGGGAAGGCGAGAAAAGGGAACTTTATGGAACGTAATTTGAAGAAAAATGTCCGAGTTTTGCTGATTATATGAAGCTAGACCACGAGCCAAAATAATATTCTTGAAATTGATGCTCATCCAATTTTGACTCGTGACACGTGGTGTGCGACTATCGGTTAAGGTGGCCGATTTGAACGGCTGTGATTAGTTGGAGAAGTTATAACAAATACATGAAGATTTCGCCCATTTTGGTTTTTGGACCTACCATGGAATATGCTTTTTGTTTTTTAATTCATTATTATTATTATGAATTTAATAATATGATTTCCTTTGTTTTGATTGGGTATTTGTTTGGTAGAGATTAAAATAAATTTTTTACAAGATTTTGAAAAAAATTGGTGAAATATATAGTTGAAAAGTTGATAAAAATTGTAGGTATTATGAATAATGTGATAAAAAATAAATTTGAAAAATAAATAATTTAAAATAAATTTGGCCGAACAAATTGAAAATTGTGATTGGTGTTTAATTGCACAATTATTTAGTATACAATGGTGGGTTTAATTTACACAATAATTGATATTTTTTTTTTTAGCTCAAAATATGGCAGGATTAGAATTTCTACAAAATTTTCTTACATCCCTATCCACTTGTATATATCATGTATACGTGGCATCATTAATATGAAAGACAACTGTCCAAGGGGTGATCCGACGACTATTTACACTCCGACAGTTGAGTCAATGCTGAAAAAATAAGACAATTATGCAAGAGAAACAAATGGTCAATGATTTTAGCTAGGGTTTGAATTCATGTTTTTTTCTCCCCACGATGTATGGATTATTTATAGAAAAACGAAGATTAAAGGTATTTTAGACATTTTAACTTGTTTGTACACGTGTCATTTTCTTATTGACGAAGTTGTTATCAATGAGTTGATTATTGTTTGATTCTATGTGCGCTTATTTAACGGTTTCAGCCCACTTCGCAGTGGGCCTTTTGCAACGTCGCATAAAGAATATTATTTTGTTCTTTTATTTGAAACATACATGATATACATGATTTATGTTTTACCAGCCTTTGTCTAGCTTTGCATGAGACTTGAAAATTTTCTTTAAGAAAAATAGGTTCGCCAACCTTTTCACCTCTAGGGGGTGGTGAAGCTGAGGTTCATCTTCTCTTACTTTGCCAAAAAGGTTCATCATCATTGATAACTCAAACAATGGGAGGTTTTAGCTTAGTTTCTAAGAAGCAATGTTAGCGAGACCCATATGAGGCTTGCCAAAGTTCAAAGTTATCCTAATGACTCGACATGCATTTGACACATGTCCTTTTAATCTTATGTGGCTTTCACGTAGCACCCACATAGGACGAGGTAGTAACAATAGTCCTCTAGATCCGAGTCTAATATTCATGTTAGACTCTGAATTATAGTTATTTTTAAGCTTGCTTGATTTTTGGCGACATTTCTATTTATTATGAGCATGGCAATTATGCTGGGATTGTTATTCTCAACATCACTTGATTTTCTTGGTAATACTTCATATTACTAGCGAACATACCTCAAGGCTTAGAGTTTTCATGGGGGTGGAAGGAATGCTGAGTGGGACACATGGTAGTTTTCTATGGGTGCTACAGTTACACACGCAAGGAAGTATAGAGACGCTGCTACCATTGTCTCTGCAATTGTTGCATCCGTCGTCCCATCTCCCCATATTTACCATACCGAACTCCATGTCACCATACATCCCCTGCACTAAACACTTGTTTATAATCGATACGTTGCAAGGCAACGAAAATCGATGTTTTTAGGACTTCCGCATGTTTCTATTCATTTGTGTGCACATGGTCACATATGGTGTTGTGCAAGAGATTTTTGTCACTCCATCGATACTGACTCTCAACATTTTTACAGAGTTTTGAACAATGTGGTGCGACTCGCAGTCAATACCATTAAGCCTGGCCCATATTATAACAACTGAGTGCAATTTTTAAAGGCTTCAGACTTCGAAACATTACTGCTTTTGTGTAAAGAATAATATTTAACCAATCAGTCCATATGTTTAATTTTTTTTTTGTACTTCAATACGTCAGTATGTCGTTGATACTAACACCTTTCAGATTAACTTGTCAATTTAGGGTTGCATTTGAGTAATAGACGGGACCCACGTTGGGCTACAGTAAAAAAAAAAAATGAACAGATTCAATTCATCGATTGTAAAGAATATCCCACACATAATGTGCTTGTCGCACATGATTTTAACACGTGCTTTACGTTCATACTAGCTGGATATGAATGTGTGGCGCATGAAAGCTGCATGTTGACGGCAAGCCAACAATGAAGTTTTCGAATCCTGTCGATGGAAATACTACTTGGTCGATGTGGATTTCCCTCATAGGAGGGGTTTCATTGCTCCTTACAAAGTGGTAGAAATACGATATCATCTCCAGGATTATTGGTAGGGGCTTACAATAGAGTCTCACGAGCACTACGATCCCGTAGAGAACGGTTGAATTACCTGCATTTTTCGTGCAAAAATAGTGGGTGGAAACAACATTTCAAAATTTTAGAAAGAATGCCCCTGCTAAAGTTTAGAAACTCAAGTTGCCATTGTGATTGCAACGATGGTTGTCTACAACTTCTTACATAGAAGCCAAGTTCTTGACAAGGGCTTTGAATCTGATTCAGAAGATGAATTCTGTCAGTATGAAGAGATTAATAGTAACAATAGAGAATCACAATAGAGAGCAACAACAGTTAAAACCAATGAAATAAACTAGAATATTGTATAGGATGCTATTAAAACTAATGTTTGTACAAGACATTTTGAATAGTCGTGTTGAAGACATCATAAACTTTTATTTCCCGTCCCTGCACCTCGGGGACCTCACCCATCTTGTAACAATAAATTGACATTTAATATTACGTTTTCAACACCAATCACCATTCAATTTCTTATAACCCAAAAGTGATAATAGTTAAATCAAGCTCTTTAAAAATACGGCTCAATATTAATTTTGATAAACAAAACCGTTTAGGAAAAAATATCGCCAAAGTAAAGTGTCAATAATTGGTAGAATTTTGAACAGTGTTACTCAGGGGTAGTTATATCAAAAACAATAAAATTCTCAATGCATATTAATGTGGACCGCGCAACTATGCCAATTTGTCAACAATTGCTGCAGGTGGACCCTACCACTAATAACCATTAAAAGCACAACTAAAATGTTTTTATTTTTTTAATAATGAATTAATATGTAGCAGAGTATAGATATGTTTTATTGTATGAGTATTTCCTCATGGGTGTAGTATGTCTCCATCGTCATTCGTCCATGAGTGAGGGAGAAGGCACAAGTTGTTTATATGGACGAGGAGTTAAACATGAAAAGTTTAGTTAAATCTAGTCTAACAAGGATTGCAATGAATCTTTTCTTTTCACCCCTGCGTGCAAAACCCCTCACGTCTCCTTCTCTCTCTCTATAAAATCTGTAGCGCTCCCAACAACCCTCTTCAATAGAATACCCGAACGTTCTTTCGAACACTGAACTTTAATATGTTCGTCTGTATGTTTTTTTGGAATTTCTTCCAAATTTTCTGTCTTTTTCTTTTTAGTATTACTACTAGTCTAACAAGGATTACAATAAATCTTTTCATTTCACCCCGTGTGCAAAAACCCCCCATGTCTCTCTCTCTCTCTCAAATTTATTGCGCTCTCAACAACTATCCTCGATCTCTTCGTCTTCCCCACTTATGATTGGAATTTTGGGGATGGTGATAATTGTTTTCTTTTGTTTTAATTAATATTAAGGAAGCAATCTCTTTTTCAAAAATTGACTTCACGACGATCAATTGATTGACATGTATCAAACTCGAAATTTTCAATAGAACTAAATGTCAAGAACTATAGATTAGGGATTCAAATACTACGTTATCTATTTTGGGAACCTCAGCTGCAATTGTTAGAAAAATATAGCCATTTCGTTGTGGTAAATAAGCAAAATCTTTGGGCTCTTCCACTTCCAGCGACAATGAATACATGTTGATCAGTCAAATTGTAGCGATAATTATTTCCGATTTCCACCATGTGTGATTGCCTTACCTCTAAAATTTTATCTTCTCATTCTTCCTCCACAATTCACTACTTAGGGCTGAATAGCTGTTCCAGATTGTCAAATGTTTCGAGCATTTGCATTTCCCCATTGAACAGGAATTTTTTGAAAATAAAACCCATTCAAAATTCAATTCCCTTTCGTTCAGACGAATATGAATTTAAAGATCGAAAATTAGGGTTTACGGAGGACAAAAGAAGACGGGATTATCAATTCAAGAAAAGCCAAAATTCCAATGACGAAGAAGAAAAATCGGAGATTTCAGTTGCTAGAAATAGAACCAACAGAGAAGCAGAGGATTCGAGTATCAACGACTTTTTGAAATTTAGGAGCGACAAGAGTGATAATTCTTTAGTGAAAGATGAGGACTTGGTGAGTAGCAATAAAATTGATGCCAAATTGGAGGAATTAGAGAGGCAGCAAGAAGCCGAGGCTGTTTCGGTGGTGAGAAGCGGGAAGCAGATATTGAGAAGATCGAATGTCATAGCAAAGCAAGTGATCAGCATTAGTTCTGCTCTCAGCTTGGGCTTCGTCTCGCAGCTTTGGGTCGACCCCAACTCTGTGAGTTTTATTTATTTCTTCAATTTTCAAACCTTGTTCAATTCTCTGTCGAATAATACAATCTAAATAATCTATTGCATGTTATGCCTTATAATCAAGTAATCTGATGGCTGTAGGAATTGAGCACCTGATTCCTGATATAGAATTATACTTTTTCTCCCCGAAAGCAATTCAGCAATAGCTTTTCGGAACTGATGACAGCATATTCTAAGACAAAGTTATGTTGCGCTGGGCTGAGATAACTGCCACACAAACATGTAGGCAAATGATTCATAGAATGAGAAATCTGGAAAGTGAAGAAAGATAAGATTTATGCGTTGGATCAATAGATCTTTGTCCATGGGCTAGGGAGGAGCAAATCAAGTATCTAAGGGAAAATCGTGTAGAATTAAACCCTGCATCAGATGATATCTGTATCTGCTCAATTTTGCCATAGTATGGCCCTAATTACCAGTGCGTTGCAATGAACTCAAAATGATCTCCAACTTACTAATTTAACATCATTGTTGCTCCTTGAATTGTCTGCCTATTTTTCATGAGCAGTACACTATTCACAGTAGGAATGCCTGATCAGTGATCGCTCCAGACAGCATGGTTATACAATTTACAATTCTTTTATAGCAAGTAGGACACTCATTTTTATATAGTTTTTGTAAGGCCTCATGTGTTCTGGAACAATACGATATGCCTTCGAGGATGCTACTAGCCGGATTGACATTGTTGATTCTATTTCCCTGAAATAAAAAAAGTCTATTTAATTCTCTTGAATTTTATCTTATTAAAATTGTTATTTTTTCTTTTCAGTGGGTTGTATTGGTTGTGGAAGTGAGGCCTAACTTACTTTCTGGTGACTTTGAAAGATTTCTTTTGGTGGACATTACACAGGTAAATTTTGTCTCACTAACACAGGGCTTTCCATTCTCCTACCAACCAATATTACATAAATCTCATGTCAGCAAATAGTGTAGTTACAATTCATGTCTATCTTTTGTGATGCCAAGAGACAAACTAAATAGCAACGACTTCACATAGATACTCAATAGAAAAGGCATCTGTCATGTGTAAAATACATCCCCGTGGTCAATTAGTTATTTCTACTGCAATCTAAGTGTGAATAAGTATTTAATTAAAGTTTGTAGTTAGAAATTTTTGGTCTACTCCATCTCGGGCTTCTTGTTTCAACTTTTACGTAACTTTCCATCTCATGATAGTTTCTGAATGAACTGAACTAATATCGTTCATACGAGTGACTAAGATTACTTCAATCCAAGTGTTTATAATTATAATGTTACACTACATATAAATAATAGACTGGATGTTTTCGATTTCTATTGACAGTAAATAAAGATTTGATGATTTGTTTGGTGTGCCAAACAAATTTATTTAGTTTTGCTATTCTTGCTGCTCGTCTTTTGTGAGTAATTTGATAGTTTTCCTTTTCATAATCCAGTGCACTATAATTGGAATTGTGTTTTGTTTATTGTGACAGGTTGGAGATGTTATACTCGTTGAAGATGAGAATGTGATGGAAAATGAGTTCAAATTGGTCGGACTGGAGACATTGGTATGTTTTATTGCTTCCAAGTATGAAGGGGTTACTTGATCTCATTTTTACAGATCTGCCGAAGATTCACTGGCCCCAATCATAGTTACTGGCTTAATGCAACTGATAAAATCACTAATTTTTATTGTCTTCTGAGTGTTCTCCTTTTTTTCACAACAATCGTCAATATTTTGCACCTATAGGATGTCACTTGGACACTGATTGCACTTCAATCTTGCTATCCAATGTAAGGGCGGTGTATTATTTAAGGAGTCTTAGGGTTATGGTTATTAACTGTGTTGTTCTGCATTGCACTGAAAATGCACAATGCATGCTGATCTTTGAATGAGTTGGTTCTGCACTTATAATTGGAGAAATGAGAAGGAAAATGGTTTCCTTATGTCCCAAGCGTATGGTATGGTGATGGTACTTTTTGCCATGTAGGATAAATTTGAAATTTCAAGCATTAAGTAGCATAATCTATTCTCTTTTGTTAAGTTTACTTTCTTATTGTTGGTTTACTTTGGTAATGATTGCTCTATGCTAGGTAGGATACACTGTTGTGACTCCAAGTCGAAGAAGCATTGGCAAGGTGAGTTCCATTATCTTTTCTGTCATCCCTCTTTGAACCTTCATTTTGTCTTTTTAATATCACTCATCATTCATTTTTTAGGTGCGTGGATATACTTTTAATATCAACTCAGGCGCCGTGGAATCTCTTGAGCTTGATTCATTCGGAATTTCCATCATTCCGTCAAGTTTGGTAGGTGAATAGTCCTTGTACAATGCAAGCGTCAGAAATATTGTGAATGCAGAGGATTTGGAAATTTTATCTTTTTTCAACGGGTTTGGAGATTTTATCTTTTCTCAAACCATATGCAACTAAGCTTCTTACATTACTGGTGTTAGATAGCGTTCTTTTTATGTTTTTATTTCAGGTGAGCACCTATGCTCTGTTGGTTGACGATGTGCAGGAAGTGTTGCCTGACACAGTAGTGGTACATGAAGCTGCTGCCTCACGCATACAAAGGCTAACAAAGGTACTTTTTACATGGGAGTTCGTATCTTGAGATCTGCAGTTGGTTTGCATTTACAGTTTGGTGCTAGATGTTAAGAAACTTTAATTTCAAAGAGAATCTTCAAGGTGATATGAAATCTCAGATTGAAGTAGTTTTCTTCTTGATTAGCTAAATGGTACTACTTTTAATTGTCCCCTGCTAATTATTCTCTATCGCCAATGCTAGGGCTTTTGGGATGCCCAAAATGTTGGCAACCCTTTCGTCGAAGTTGAAGAATATTCAGACCAAAGCAGACGTGATCAAGGTGATTATAGACGGAGGGATAGGCATTCATCTAGTCGGAAGTACCGCTCAAAGATGAGAGAAACTACTGATGACTGGGAGCTTCCCATGGATTATTTATGATATGATTTCAGGCCCTGTATATGTAGGCATAGAAAGTTTCTTCTTCCATCACTGTCTGTTCCTCTGGAATTTTTTTTTTCTTTTTCCCTTTTTCTTTTCATTGTTGTCGGTTCTTGTATTTTCTTCACTGGGAGGGAATAAAGCGCTTTTGTGTTATTCTATCCACCAAATTAAACGACAAATTCAAATTTGACCAATTTTTATAACATAAAAAAGTAAAAAGTACAAGTTGTGTATGATATCATGAACATGAAGCAGAGACAGCAAATAAAGTTTACAGTTGCTTTAGAACATAGAAAAAGTAGCAAATCATGGAGAAGAAAGGCACAAAACCAAAAATGGCCCATGCAGGTTTCGAACCTGCGACCTTCGCGTTATTAGCACGACGCTCTAACCAACTGAGCTAATGGGCCATTGTTGATAAAGCTAAAAGAGATATATATTTAATGTTAATTAGAATTGATAGTCATTTGCATATCGGAACTTGATCTTCAAAATTAATATTTTATGTTTAAATCTGTTTAGCACAGAACTGAGTCAACAGACCCACTCTACCGACTACCAAACACATGCCACTCACTGACCGATTGCATATAGATTAATAGCCGTTAGTCTTCAGTCCCTATTCAAATTCAAATCCTCTCACTCCCAAGTCCCAAATTCTCAAAAACAAATATTCTCCTTCCCCAGCACCAGCAGTCCACATCCCACTAAACCACCAGAAAATCACGAAAGATGTTAGCAGCTCAATCTCCACTCTCCGCCCACCAGACGATTCCACCACCAAAAAACGGCCGGAAACCGCTCCAACCCAAGAATGCACTGCCCACTCCATTCACTTCCAATGCAAAACCAAAGCCAAAGCCAAATCCCGAGTGGATTGCAATCTCAGTGGATGACAACTCCAACAAGGAGAATATTGCTCCTTCTGTTTATTACACTCCAGTTAAGGCCGAGTCTTTTCCAATCGAATCTTTTGACGCTTCGCTAGCTGAGGAACTAAGTGCTATACGAGAAAAACTGGAGAGACTGAGGATAGATAAGGAAAAGACTGAGAAGATGCTGAAAGAAAGAGATTTGATACTAGATATGAAAATGAAGGAGCTCGTACAAAGAGGACAAGTGCAGAAGCACCTTGAAATTGAAGTTGATAGATTGTATCGATTAAATGAGATCAAATTATCTTCCACGGTAACATTCTTTATATATATATAATTTAATTAAAACCCATGAATATTAACTATTATAATTTGTTTTTTTTGGTAATGACTATATTATAGAGGATATCTACACTTCGATCCATAAGAGACAAGGAAAGAGAAAATAATACAAATGAAGATCAATCGAAGGCAAGTATTATTTTCATTATTTGTTCTTTTTTTTTTTTTGGTCAATGTTTTATAATGTAATGAATAATGAGATGCTTCCTGTAATTGTTTTCTTTATTTTAGGGAAAGAGAAGGGAAGATAGTGATGAACTAAAACTTCAAAGCCCATCACAGAGTTCGAATTCAGAACAAGAAACAGAGAATTGAAGTTGATTCCCCATTGAGTCTCTATCAATGAATGGATTTCTAGAATATTTTGTGCAAATGCGCTTTGCTATGAAGAAACCCTTTTTCTTTGTGTTTTTTTTTTTTTTCAATGTGAAGATAAGAGTTAGAAGATGGCTAGATCAGATGCGTTATAGTTGATAAAGATTTAATTTCTTTAAATATTTGAGTTTGATGAGTGGAATAGTAAAAGAAATATTCATTATACTCGTCCTAATTTACTACTAGCAAATATTAATTCAATGTTGTTACTATACTAAATTTTTCGAACAAAAAATCGAACTAAAATGACCAAATGGTCACGGATTTAGAATTTTTTTTACTTCCCACCAGATAAGTAACAAGCAATAAATTCTTTAAATAACTTATCCAATAAAATATATTAATATAAATTAGATTCACAATCAATTCACAACTAGAATCATTTATTACTAATATTGTATTTACGGTTTTTAACTCTTGTAGTACTTTTTATAAAGATTTTTTTTTTCCCAACAGCATTCTTAATCTCAATATTTTATTAATTAGCAAGTAACTCGATAAATTTGGATTTAATTATGATACAAAATGAAAAAAGATCGAATAATCATTATATGTCATCTATATAAAAGAATGAATGGGAAGCAAGCCAAGTATGTAGATTGATGGACAATAGATTAATTCCCCGCTGCTAATGTAGAGCACACAAATGTATCCACACAGTGGACAACATATCTCATGTCCATGGTGGGTAGGAGATCAATTCCTATATATTTCTAGACTTATGTTTACTTCAACTCAACAAGAACGGCGTCAGAAAGAAAGACTATGAGCAGCTGATTGAAAACCTTACTAAAATCTTCTCTACAATAAAATTTTTCAATAGCTTATTAATCCCACTTATCAGATTTATTGGTCGCACACTGCATAAATAGTTACTATGGGTAACAATAGTTACCATTCTTCGTGTGACTTTATCATTATAGGTGCACCTCAAATTGTCTTCCTAACTCTGTAAAAATTGCCATAATTTTCACCTCTCATTGTTAATAAACAAAAATTTTCACTTTCATCGTATCGCTTTGTAGATAATATTCAGAATCCAACATATTTCCAAAGATAAAGTCTCTTTAATATGGGAATATGCTTGACATAAAAGTTTTCGTACATATATTTTTAATTTTATATTTCTCATTATTTGTTATTGCAATCATACATACGAGCACTATTTATAGAGTTCAAGTCTCTCATCACACTTTCTTATTTTAATTTTTCAGAAAAGAAAACTTGATCGCGGCCGAAAAATACTTTTGAATTTCTTATTTTTAGTTTTGCTTAAAAGTACTTTAAAAAAATACCTTTCTTTTAAAAGAAATTGTCCTTCTCTAACTAATTTTAAGCAAAGCCAAACATTTTGCATAATGAGCTTCCCCATTTTTATTCCCCTACATTGAGCTCAAATTCCGTACACCAATTCAAGTTTCGATTACACCTGGCATACATGCAATGCAAAACATCCTAGGCATAATCCAAAATGAGCTCGTTGGACCCCACTTCACTCCCTCACTCTTCACCAGCAACCATCATCAGTTAAATCATGGCTAATTATCAGACATGAACGAAAATCTTTAATCCCTTTCTTAACCCGCAGAATAAAAGATCACGTTTTACGCATATTTTGATATGAGAAGGAATGGCCCCTTTTGCCGATTGACTAGATCAACTGGCGGTTTAGAGTCTTTTATGACACGTTTCACAAATTACTAATTAGCAACTCTTTTATTGTATTTTGTAGATTCTGTTTATATTTATTCAAATACTCAAGTCTCAACCCCATTTGTTTCTCTAATTTTCTTCAACTTTTTGTTTTTATTGTGAATTCAGCTCAAAATATAGACTGTACTATCTATAAAAGTGAGCTTGTTGCTGGATCACCGATTTCATTGTCTGGGTTCTCATAAATCAGACCAAAAATATTTGATTTTTCTAACATTTTGGTGAGATTTTGTGTCTTGACAAGTGGGCTTTGGGAGGAAAGGCTTTGAATTTGGATTTCTCATTTCCGATCTGGGTCGGGCCATTTTCTTTCGATCTTTTGATTGAAGAAAGTGATAGAAAGTGGGAAAATGAGGGAACATATTGTATTTTTGGTATGTGTTTGGTTTCTTCTATCAGGGTCTTGTTTTGGGAAATTCGTTGTGGAGAAGAACAGCTTGAAGGTGACGTCACCGGACTCACTCAAGGATGTTTATGAATGTGCAATTGGAAACTTTGGGGTGCCTCAGTATGGAGGGACCATGGTTGGTATTGTGGTCTACCCAGCAGCCAATCAAAAGGCATGCAAGAGTTTTAAAGATATGAATGTCTCTTTCAAGACTAAGCCTGGAGGCATGCCTGTCTTTCTTCTTGCTGACAGGGGAGGTAAAGTTTCTTAATTTTATGCTCCTTTTTTGGAAATTTATCTGCATTTTTGAAGTGTTAAATTTGTATGAAGAAGAAGTTCATTGTGTTATTCTGTCAGTTGAGATCACTAATTTAACTTGACTGCATGCATGTTAACTTAAAAAGAAAAGTATGATTTTTGTATTTGTTGATGAAAGGGAGTTGATGTACTTGTATGGATTACTTGCAAGTATTTTACTGTTTAATGTTAATTATACTTCCAGTTCACTTGGTTATAGTCATTTTGGAGATAATTTGAACCTCAAAATACAATAGAAATATATACAAGTACTGTTGCAGAATTTCCTTCAAACTTCAGAATATTGTTTTGGCGGTGAAACCCCTATTTAGAGTTAATATGGAATTCCCAAATGACGAAAACACTGACTAAATTGAGCATCTTTATCTGTATTGTAGAGAGAAATTTGGAGTTCACAGACCCTTGTTCCTTTTTATCTTTATTGTCTTAATTACTTCAGACACTCATTTTATTCTCATCCTGCATCACTCAATAAATGTTGCATTGGTTTATATTAGAGTGCAGAAAAGCAGTTCAGATACTTGGCACGCGTTTAATTAAATGTTGTCAAAAACTACACGAACACATACATTAGGCATTTACGTATTTATGACAGCAAAAATCTGAATGTACCTGTATGAGTGGCAGATTGCTATTTCACATTGAAGGCATGGAATGCACAGAATGCTGGAGCAGCAGCTATCCTCGTTGCAGATGACAGGATTGAGTCTCTGATTACCATGGATACCCCAGAAGAAGAGGATGCTCGGGCAGATTATCTACAAAACATAAATATCCCATCAGCACTTATCAGCAAGGATCTTGGGGATGAAATCAAGAAAGAATTATCGAAAGGAAATATGGTAAACATAAATCTTGATTGGAGGGAGGCTCTTCCACATCCAGATGAACGGGTCGAATACGAGTTCTGGACAAATAGTAATGATGAGTGTGGTCCCAAGTGTGAAAGCCAGATAGAGTTTGTCAAAAATTTCAAAGGAGCTGCCCAAATACTTGAGCAGAAAGGCTACACTCAGTTCACTCCACGTTATATAACTTGGTACTGTCCTGAGGCTTTTATTTTGAGCAAACAGTGCAAGTCACAGTGCATCAACCATGGGAGGTATTGTGCACCGGATCCTGAGCAGGATTTCAGTAGGGGATATGACGGGAAGGACGTCGTAGTGCAAAATCTACGCCAAGCTTGCTTCTTTAAAGTAGCAAATGAAAGTGGAAAGCCATGGTTGTGGTGGGACTATGTTACAGATTTTTCAATTCGCTGTCCAATGAAAGAGAACAAGTACACAAAAGAGTGTGCAGATCAAGTAATCCAGTCCCTTGGTAGGTTAAATGTTTTCTGCCTGTACTTATTGAGTATTAGTGGCTTATATCCGTACGATATATTATGCTCAAGCTGTCATGCATGAATCCGACATTCTGTTTTCGAGATGATATTGATGATTACGACGTCTGTGCAGAGAAGCTGAGAGTAACAATACCTCAGGTTTTATTATCATGGATTGTTTGTCAATATGGGTCCCATTTGAATACATAATGTTTCTTTGTGGTGCGTGTTGTGATTTCTTCACATCTTATCTGTATGTTAGCAATCTTACTTTCCATTTGGATCTATTACTTATGGATGCCTTAGTGTAAATTCTGCTTGTTTATTGTTGCAACAGCTTCTTTTCATACTACTTGAATAATTAACTCGATATCAGTGCTAGTAGTTCCTTGACAGAATATCTTGACTTGGACTTTCATTTGTGCATTTTGTTAATATTTGATAAAATTCTTGCTTGTGAAGCATCAATATTTCAATCTGTGTGAATCATCGATGACCTAAATCTGTGTGGAATTGATTGATGTTGTTTTTACTAATGCTTTGATCTATTTAATTCTATTATCACAGGGTTCTATCAAGGGTCAGCTTTAAATCCGTCTATGTTTTTTCTAATTATGGATGATTTAACTGACACACGTGAATGAACCCCTTGATGGGACTTTTACCCTTGTTACAGTAATCATTGCCATAATAGATTTGTGGAGAATATATTCAAACAAAAGGATCCAAAATGAGTTAGAGCAAGACTTGTACTTAAGAGTGTTGTTCTAGTCAATGTAGAAGTAGTTTCACAGAGGTAGCAGAAATAAGAGGTCATGAAATATAGAATGTGAAAATTTTCAATATATAGGGTCAAATTATTCATAGGAAGAGGGATATTAGAGAGGATCAGAGGATGTTACTTGAACAATACCTATAATACTAGAAGGATAAATCTAAAGAATTGTTACAACTCCAGTTATGTTTAATGTTAAGCAATCAAGTTTTGTTGAGAGGAGAACGTTAATATAGATTACTAAGAAAACAAGAAAATATCAGAATAAAAAATGGGAATATTTTTTATCTGGTTAAGTTCAAGCCGATTGAAGATATATCATGGGAGAGCCTATTGAGATGGTTTGATAATATTCAATGAAGACCGCTACATGCACTGATTAGGAGAAGTAACATATTAGTGTATCAAATAGTAGACAAAGAAGTCAGCCTAAAATCATATGAATTGAAGCAACGAAGCGATCTGAAACTTTGTGGTTTCACTTTGGAGATGACTCCTGACATAGTGGTGTATTGAGTCAGCTCACTTGTGAAGCATGCTATCTATGACTTAAAGCTCAATGAACAAAAGATTTTCTGGAGATGAAGGCTAATATAGTTCTCCAGCATAATCTCTCCCTCCATATAGCTTATAACTTGAATGATTCTAGCTTGGAACTTGGATTTGATAGCTTTTTTCCATCAAGAATATTATTTTCTTCGCCTGCTTATTCACTGTGTCATAAATAAATCCTCTCCCATAGGTTTTCTACTTACTCATTGACTAATGATTCTTTGCAGGAATTGATATTAAGCAGATAGACAAATGCATAGGAGATGTGGAGGCAGATGCAGACAACCCAATTCTGAAAGCCGAACAAGATGCTCAGGTTTTACCAACTGAAAGGCCTTTGTTACTTTTGTTATAGCAATTTGGTAACAGTTGCTGGGAGAGTTGATAACTTATGATGATGATAACAGATAGGTAAGGGCTCCCGCGGAGATGTGACTATATTGCCAACTCTGGTTATAAATAACCGACAATATAGAGGTACAAAGCTTTTCGAAGCTAAATAGCAATCTGCCTTTCTGGATCACATTTCATAGAGAAGTGGAATCTTTTTTTTAATATAAACGATCCTAATTTTCAGGCAAGCTGGACAAAGGAGCAGTTCTTAAGGCCATATGTTCAGGTTTTGAGGAGTCTACTGAGCCTTCCATTTGTTTGACTGGAGGTCCACTCTCTATCTTTTATCTTCTAATTTTACACTTCTCTATTATTATGTATCTGGGCTCTTCTCTTTGCTAAACAAAGACTGAAAGAAGGAACATCTTGAAATGTCTTACCTCTGAGCGATGAATCTTGATTATCTTGACGTGTCTTTACAGACATAGAAACAAATGAATGTTTGCAAAACAATGGTGGATGCTGGAAGCACAAGGCTGCTAACATTACTGCATGCAGGGTACTCAAATCTTTTGAAGTTTGATTTTATTTTTTGGCTGCTGATCCTCTTCTGATGTGCACAAAACCTTTTTACAGGATACTTTCCGAGGGAGAGTGTGTGAGTGCCCCATTGTGCAGGGAATTAAATTTGTTGGTGATGGTTATACTCATTGTGAAGGTAATTATTGCTGCTACCATGCCAGAAAGAATTCCCACAACTACTTAATCCTTTGTGCATTGTAAACAAAATTTCTTGAGTGAATTGAGTTTATGTGGTCATTCATCTAGAGTTGATTCTTTGAAACTTGGTTAATTAACATAAAGTATTACGCCAGGCCTGAGGGAAGAGAGGGGGGATTGGGGTTATAAAGCACTCCATGCTTAGTGTTTTTCATTCATGACGTTTTTTTTTTTCCCTTGGCATGACAGCTTCTGGAGTATTAAGATGTGAAATAAGTAATGGAGGCTGTTGGAAGGGAACCAAGGGTGGAAGGACTTATTCTGCATGCATTGTGAGTTTTCTGACTTCTTGTAGTGCATATGTTTCCTTTTCTCACTTTTTCCTCCTTGTCAAAGTTCTTTTCCCTCTTTGTTTTGTCACATGAGAAATTCTATTTGGCTGTTGATTAAAATATAGTCGGTTTGATCAATATTCTTCAGGATGACCATACAAAAGGTTGCAGATGCCCACCAGGATTCAGGGGAGATGGGATTAAAAGTTGTGAAGGTATAGCATTTTCTAGTTTTTGTACTTAGCACTTACCACATGAATATAATTAATACTAGCAATGCTTGGCATGGATTTTGAGACTGCCTATTTTAGCTGATGCAGACTAGCATCACTAGCCTCTGCTAGTTCTTATTTAATGATAGATTGACTTGGGTTCTTTAATTTGGATGGCTTTTAGATATTGATGAGTGCAAGGAAAAGCTGGCCTGCCAATGTCCAGAGTGCAAATGCAAGGATACTTGGGGCAGTTATGAATGCAGTTGCAATGGAAACTTATTATACATGCATGAACACGACGCATGTATTAGTAAGTGTAAAATGTATTTTAGTTAATATGCAGCAAATAATGTACATAATTGCTTCAGAAAACTCAATAGATTTGAGTAGTCTAATAGAAAAAGAAGACTCCCTCAAACTTGCTAAATTCTAGTGGAATGTGAAATTAGTATTCATTTCAGAGTTTCCACTTGGTTATGGTTGACATTTGAAGATCAGCTTCCACTGCGGGGTTAAATGAGCTCTCTCTTCTTGTGACTTCCATTAAAAAAATTATAATATAGAATGAAATCTGTGCATCTCTTGATTTTTTATGTACTTATGACAAGTTTGATCTCTGTGTAGCTATTCATTTTCTATGCAATACATAGATATCTACTTTGAATTGTCATCCATTATCAGTTTTAACTTTCTACCCCTAATTTGTCCTTTTTAACTGGACATGCAGATAAAGATGTTAATACAGAATTTAGCTGGGGCTTTTTGTGGGTGATCATTCTTGGTTTTTCTGTCGCTGGAGTTGGGGGATATGCTCTGTACAAGTACAGGATCCGGGTACGTCTCGTCTCAGTTGATTTACCTAAACCACTGTACATTTCCTGTCTCTCTTAGATCTTAGCTGTGTGAAAGTTCTAACAATAATATAAATAGAACTAGGAAGAGAAGAACAAGGAGGGAGAAAGAACAATCAATATTATTAAGCAAACGGCATAATGAAAAATATTGATATAACTGGTTTATATAATAAGGTAAACTCTAATCTATACTAAGTAAACCAATCAACTAATATATTCTAATATATTGGGACAATCTTCTAATATATATGAGAATCCTCTAATATATATTCTAACATCCCACCCCCCCCCCCCCTCCCTCCCCCTCAAACTCACGATGTTACAGCAATAAGCAGCGAGAGTTTGTTAAACAAAAAACGAAAACGGTGACCTGGCGTGACTTTGTAAAACAGTCAGCAAGTTGCAACGATGAAGAAACAAATGGTAATGAAATAGTATCATGCTGAAGATGGTAACGAATAAGATGACAGTCAATCTCAATATGCTTCATGCTCATGGATCGGCAACTTCATTACGAAGCCATAATACCAATCCGAACATATCAAAGCAATCAAATCAAAAAAATGCGAACTTCAAAGACTAAAATTCTAGATTAACTTGATACCAAATTGACAACAGACGATCGCACAAGAATCAAAATTATAGAAAGAAGGGAAAAAGGGAAAGAAGAATAAGATAAAGGAAATGAGAAGAGATGAAGGGGATAGGAAAGGGGAGACAGATCGTCCAGATTAACTGGAAACAAAACTAACCAAATTTCAAGTTAGTGGACTAGATTCCAAATTCAAATTAATGGATGCAAATACCAAAAAGAAGAAGAGATGAAGGGGATAGGAAGGGGGATACAGACTGTCCAGATTAACCGAAGATAAAACCAATCAAATTCTAGGTTACTAGATCAGATTTCAAATCCAAATTAATGGATACAAATACCAAATTACAAATTTTGATTACTAGGAATCAAATTCCAAATTCAAATCATTAAATGCAAATACTAAATACTGAATTCCAGATTATCACTTAAATGCAAAACTAACTAAATTCTAGAACAAAACAAATGGACAAATTTCAAATTGAGTTGGACATACTAGATGCAAAACCAATCAAATTCCAGAATAAAATAAATGGACAAATTCCAAACTGACTTGGATATAAATACCCCAAACAAGTCAAATGGTTCAAGTAATCTAATCACTCAAGACCAAAACAACCCGACAAACCTACAAGAAGACTCTAAAAAAACAAAACTTAGCCAAATGACAATGTATAAAAGAAACAAAAAAAGAGTTGGCCGGACAAGTGGCCTTGAACGGAAGCGATTTCAAATTTAAACCAAGTCGGTTTGATCCTATGTGAAAATTGTAACAATAATATAAATGGAACTAGGAAGAGATGAACAAAGAAGGAGAAAGAACAACAAATATTATTAAGCAAACGACATAATGATAAAACTGGTTTATATAATAAAGTAAACCAATCAACTAATATATTGGGACAATCTTCTAATATATATGAAAATCCTCTAATATATATTTTAACAAGCTGAACTTTGACTTTTGTAAGGTTTAAACAATTAATTTTGCTTCCTTCCTAATTATTGGTGGAAGAAATAAGTGTTGTTCCCGAAATGTTTGAGTTCAGGGGCAACGAAAGATTTGTCCTCTCACCAGTTTTTTTGGTTATGGACCTTATGGCTTGGTTGTGGGTGGTGGGGGGGGGGGGGGGGGGGGGGGGGGTGTAGTTGTTCTTAGATCTTATTTTCTTTCTTTTATTAATTTATTCTTAGGCGAAGGAAGGAATTGCTGTGAAGGCTTTGCCACCGTACTTTTTTAGTTTCAAGCATTGGTAAAAAGTGACATACTAACATGTGAACTCATTCAGCATGCAAAAGTGATTAGTTTAGATCTATTAACACGTAAACTCATCTGGAATGCAATAAATTATCGAAAAATGTATGATTATAATCAGAGTTGAAAGAAAGACTATTTTAGTGTATGATTCCGTTCGACTTACCTATCATATTGGGTAGTCGTACCAGGGAAACCCAGTTTTTTATTATGTTCCAGTTATGTCATATACTCAGTTATGTTATTCTCATGTCATTGATTCATGTGCAGCACTACATGGACTCTGAGATTCGGGCCATCATGGCACAGTATATGCCCTTGGATAATCAAGGGGAGGTACCTAATCACATTACCCATGGAAATGTCTGATAATGGGGTCAATAGAGCATGCTGGTTCAGAATGGCGCAAAGAACACATTTCTGTATTCTACAGCACCAGTTATTCATTTGTGTAATGTTTTACCGACCTGATGCCGCTTTTGTGTATCTTTATGGCCCACTCGTGTTTCAGGTTTATGTAAATTCTGGCTGCTTTTAATAAACTCCCAATCATTTGGGCAATTTTCCTTGGCTTTGGCTTTTATAGAGCATGTGTGCATTCATTTTATTACAACTAAAAGTACAAGACACAAACCACTGCTAACAATTTATTGAGGGAGCATGACCCAACTAAGACTAGCAACCACTGCAATGTCTGGCCTCTCGAGTTTTGACAACCAACATGTGCGCAACTGCTTTTGCTGGTTGCTGTGTTTGTCGTCGGACGAGATTATGATTTTTCACTAATTGAAAGAAACATGGATTTGAAGGTGGCCAATGACAGTTCATAAAAAATGGTAGGAAGGATACAAAGTAGATTCACAGAGGCAACTGAATGCTAACTGAAAAATAGCAGTATAGACAAGACGTGTAAACCACAGATGACCTTTTGTAAGGCACAAGCATAGGCAACAATTGATTTTTAGCACAAAGATTCGCTGTAGGACATCCAAATTTATTCTCTCAACATTCTATGCCCTTATGACATAATACACAAAACTTCACGTTGAAACAAGTCACTTGACGAAACTACTTCTAACATATTCCGCAATTCTAGTAGAGTATCAACTCTTGACAAATCCACTGCATGCTGACTCTTCACCTGGAACGCATCAAGGAAAGAAAGAAGACCATGATAAGAAAAGGTAGGACTAAAGATTGATCTAAACTTGCAGAACATAGTAGCCAAATCTCCCGTGAAACCTCAAATCACCATAAAATGCCTTCCTTCATACAGATACTGTACAAAATATGCTATGTAAAAGGTTGCACAGACCTTCGCATGAGGATTAATTTTCTGGCTCGGCTTTCAAACTGGATCCCTTTGTGTGTCCACCATCACTTATGATCCTATACACAAAGAACGCCGCCACCGCACCACTGTACATTGCAAGCAAGCTGTCAGAAGCCAGATAAAGCCAATATTTGCTTCTTTCGAGAGCAGGACATTTGCCATCTTCTTGCTATGATTGATAATTATGTCACTCTTACGATGTTAATATGAATCTCTCTTACACATGTAAAGTGTAAACTATTTTGGTAAAATATCAATTAGCTCACTGTGCAGCTTTTATTATTTTATATTTCTCCTAGTTCCATCTTTGAATACAAACTTCCACTAGCGATACTGGTCAACATTTCATTGCAAAATATCAACAAAATAAATTAGTCAAACAGAATGCTGAAAAAATAAAGTTTCTGACAGTAATTTAAGATTTCAGAGACATTCAGACCTTATGATAGTTGTAACAAAATTGGCAATAAATGGTCGCTGCAAAGAAAGGGAAAGTAGATAATGTTAAGGCACGCAAAGAAGAAAAATGTTTCCTTGAGCTTTATTTATTAGAAACTAGAAGAGACGATAAGGTATTCAAAATTGCAAAAAAGAGATGTTACCGTGGACCATGAGCGCAATTCCCTAAGAAACAATACGGTAGCAATTGCTGCAGAAATAATAGAAAATCCACAAAATACATTAATGGTGCAATACTACAGTAATATCCCAATGTTGAAACTAAAAGTAAACCAAAACTAGTCATGAGCTAATTGGTTTTCGGTTGTGTAGAATTACCACAAAATGCATGGAATGACTTATTAGTCATGGTAAGAATAAAGATGAAGCTAAAATCAAAATGGATAGATAAGTGCTATAATGATTCTAACAAGTAGAAAACTACATGTTAATGTTAAGTTGAAAGGTTATAGAATCCTCGTTAGATTAATTATACTGTATAGCACTAAATGTTTGGTCAATAAAGGAGAAAATGTCAGGATATTAAGATGGATGTGTGACTATATTATAATGCATAAGATAAGAAATGAGATTGTGTGCCAACACATGGTGGCGATTCCAATATAGAATACATTAAGGGAAAGACGTCTCAGTTAATTGAGACACGTAGACCTAAAGAAGTTCTCATTCATTGGATCAATGTAATTCCAGTTGAATGTATCGATGAGAGAGAAGTATAATGTGGTACATGAGAAAGGTATCATCAGAATTATCACTCTGTGTGTTGATTGCAAAAGAACTGGTTCAGTGAGGCCTTTCAAAAGAGGTACCTTTGCATTAATGGAATGATAAAAAGGACTCGTGTAACAGACCCCAAATTTATTAGGAACAAGAGTTACAAGACTTGGGTTGTTGCTATTGTTGTTGTGAAGAATGCCAATTACAATCCCAAGAAATTTGGCAACATCACTTTGTTCATCTTCTTTTTTGACTTGTGTAACATAGGCAAGTAAATACAAATTTGACATACAAATCTATTGCAGCATCTCTTAAATACAAGGGGCAATAAACTTAAGTCTATTATGACATGGGCTTTATGCACATTTTAGAAGCAACTCAAAATTCAATTACTTTCACGTGACTATCTTAAGTGTCACGTGGTAGATTCACAAGTCACTAAATACAGTGTGTTACATGTTTTGTTATTAAACTACAGAATACTTGTCAATCAATATGTCACCAATACTAGATAGCCATATAGAGAACATGGTATTAGTGTTGAGCATCCCATTAAAATAGATACCTGTCTGTCCTTTCAAGGCTAAAAGTGATAACTCTCCTCTCTTCCATGATCTTAAACTTGATATACTGACAGCTAAAAGAGTACCACCAAGTATAATACCAAATCTGATTGCGGAAATGCTTCCAGTTATCATGAAGGAAAGAAAGCCACCAACACAAAGAAGTGCACCTGCAAAGCATGAGCAATGGAATGACATCACAGATGGTTATTTTTCATCTCGACTAAAGTTCAATCAAGTAATATGTATGTATGTATATGTATATAGCCTTGAAATATAAGCATATTACGCACTTAATAGCTTTTGAACTTGTACACATACCATAAGGTATTCCAACATAAAAGTCCCGTACTTTAGAGACATCCCTCAGCTCATCCGTTGAGGAGGCAAAGGTTTCAACAATGTCCTTCACTTCTTCAGGGGAATTCTCTGCAGCTGTGGCTAAATATTCTTTACTCTCTTCAGCAACTTCATTTGCAATTACGGTCAGATCCTGTCTTGCTTTATCTGCTTGAATTTTTAATTTTTCTGAAGTTTCTTTTAAAATGACTATAGCCTTTTTAGAATACATTTCATATGCTTCCTTTGATATACTCTGCATCTTTAAGGCTTGTTCTTTAAAAGAATCTAATGTTTGTTTCCATGCTTCTTCTGATTCTTCAGCTCCCACTTTATGACCCTCATCCTTCTCTATATTAATATCTGAAGACTTCTGAAAAGTGGATTATCACGAAATCAGGCCATACAAGTTCAAAATGAAAGAAATTCCAGGCAAAACCAACATAAAGAAAGGCAGGCCAAGAAAAATATAAAAAAATATTCATTGAAAATCACGAATATATTGCATGCTTGTAAACTATGCATGAGCTTATTTTTTCAGAAATAACCCTTCATCTATAGTTTAAGAACCTGGTCACCCAAAAATTACAAATTAAACTGGAACTTATATCATGTTTGGCTAAGCTTATAAGATACTCTTTTGCATCTTATAAGCTAAGCAAAACATTCTCTTAGTGTTCCAATTTCAAAGCCACAT
This sequence comes from Forsythia viridissima, assembly GCA_030279155.1. NCBI lineage: Eukaryota > Viridiplantae > Streptophyta > Magnoliopsida > Lamiales > Oleaceae > Forsythia > Forsythia viridissima. The sequence goes on along the minus strand of CM059034.1, from coordinate 25,600,074 downwards.
TTCTATGAAATAAGGAAAACACCCAGCATTGACAATATATTGCCCTTTCCAAGTGGCATTGATTCTTGTAGTGGCAGTTATAATTCAAATGACATCTCCAAACTAGACGAACTACTGCAATCACAATTAATCTCAGAAGCATAGCCGCAGCAGCCTATTTTACAATCACATTTGCCCATAGAGTTACCATAGTTCTTAAAAGCTTACAGAAAACCCCTCCCTCTCTCAAAAAGAAATTAATAAAACCAAAACAAGTCTATAAAATTCAGACCTTTAGTTTACCAGATAACAAGTCTAACGATAACCACTTAAAATGTTAAAAAAGAAAAATCCAAGCAACTCTTGCAAACCTTCCAATCTTTCTGAAACCGCAGAAAGCTAATCCCAACACACAAAAAAGCGAAAACACTGCGAGAAATTAACACAATGGCGAAAAGACATCTAAAAGAAATTAAAAAATTAAAATCAAAGTAAGCTCACCGATTCCTCGTGAGAAGCGGCGAAGGACAAAACTGAACGTTCCCGAAAACTCCGTCGCCGTAATGGAACCAGATTAAGGCCAAGCCCTCTGGGCGGAACGACCCGGGCTACAATAGATACTTTATAGTGATTGTGCGGTCTGTGCAGAGCTTCAAACCCTAGCGACGAGGGCGGGGAGTAACACAGCGCCATTGTAGAAGGAGAAGAAGATCTCTTCAATCTAGGGTTTTGAATTGTAATTGACTCTATTCTGATGCTCATTGTAGATTTATTAGGGTATTTCAATATATATAGTATGTGTATGTATAGACGGGGTTAAAGAAGCACCTGAGGAACACACAGTGGGCGTGTTGCTCACTAATCACTAAGGTGCGCCGAGGAGTGCTATGCCCGATACCTTGGCAAAGAAAATGAAAAGAAAAAACGTCTTGTCTGGAAGTTTAGGGTACTGCTTTGACGACACGTGTCATGGAGGTCCCACTGAATTTGGTAAGTGTAGGCTTCAGATTCAACTGTGCCCGTTAAAAATTAGGGAAATTGACTTAAGTAACACTATAAAAGCATCCACAGCTTATCTATATTTAAAAAATATCTTTAATATTTTAAAAAGTATTTATAAATTTAAAGAGCAATTTTTTTTAAACATTTCAACGACCTCTTTATTCATACTCTTCATTTTACTTTTTTAAAGAAACATTTAATAACTTTTTCTCTTTTCTTTTTTTTTTTTATATATTTCCAATTTGTATGTATTATTTAATTAAAGTCAATATATCAAGTATTAAAAATTGAAATTATTTCAATGTATTTAGTAATAGAGAGTAGGTTTGGCTCTCAAAATTTGAAGAGCCAAACTCACTCTCTAAATTAAAATGTTAAATTGAAGAATTTATTGGAGCAGAATTTTAAGTGTTGACTTTTTAAATTAAAGAGCATCTTATATTTAAAAAACTTGTTGGAGATAAACATGCCACTATTGATTTACAGTTATTTTGTACACTAGTTACTTCAGCGCTATATTAATGGTTTCTCTAATAGGGTGTGCGTTTGATTTTGATTAAAATTATATTTTTTGTAAAAGTTGATGAAATGTGTGATTGAAAAGTTGTAAAAAATTGTAGGTCCATGAAATGTGTAGTTAAAATTAATTGTTGATTTTAACTTCAGCTTTTTAGCAAAATTTTAATTGTTTCCAAACATACTCGAAATGTGTAGTTGAAAAGTTGTAAGAATTTGTGGATTCATAAAATAAGTAGTTAAAATTAATTGTTAACTTTGACTTTATTTTTTTAATAAAATTTTAAATGAATACAAACAAGCTCAAAAAAGAGTAAATTCAACTAGGGTTATCCAGTCTTACAAAAGTGTGGCTCTCGCGTCCTGACTTACTATTTGTTCCAAATATATTCTCCATCTTTTAAAATTCTGTCACCCATATCTAGGAGTGGACTATAAATTTTTTTCGACTGAAGTAATATTAAAAAAGAGTTCTATATGATTTTTTTTTTTTTAATTTAAAAAATTAGTTGGGCTTGAGTTGCCCTGGTCTATTGACTCTTATCTACGTCCCTGCATAATGCACGGCTCCAATTAACAGAAAATGTTAAATAGCCACGTGACATTCATGTGATGTCGATGATGGATTGAAACAAGAGAATACGTTTCATGAACTCTAAGAGATTTTACCATATTAGGATTTTTAACTAAAAGTTGAAATCATCATTTGGATTATTTTGGAATTAAAAAAAAATATTTTTGGACAGTTTTATCCCTTCAATTTGATGTCTAACAGTCAAAGAAATATTTTTCATTAATTGAAGATATGGGTATCACATTTTAAAAGGTCAGGAATATAAGTGCAACAAACCGCGTGTGTACGCCGCACTTACTAAAAATTAGAAATCTTGAGTGGAATTTACTCATTTAAAAAAGGAAAATGTTATTCAAATAATGTGAAGTTAAAATCTACGAAATACTCTTAAACAAATCATATTTAACATTCAGATGTCATAATTAAGAGTGGGTTAAAGAAGGAGGAGGAAAAATAGGTTGACTTAGGCGTAATTAGGAATACAATAAGAAATGGGGAAAATTTAACAAATACTCACCAAACTTTGAACTTGTTAATACTTACTCACTGAACTTTAAAGTGTCACTCACAGCTCACTGAACTTTTAATTTTGTTTACCATCCATCATCATTTAATAATCCGTTAGAATAAGTTAACGGAAATTGCCAACGTAGATAATAGATAACACATGGCACCAATCAAATTGTGTTATTTGTCCAACTCAGCACTGAGGTAAAAAATGTGTGCCATGTCAACAAATGGAGGACCAATCTTCATCATCTTCAACTATGGAGGACCGGAGCTGCAATTTTCCAAAACTCTCCCTTACCTTCGCTGCCTTCGCCGGAGATGGAGAGTGACCGGACGGAACCATCCATTGACATGGCACGCACTTTTTTACCTCAGTTTTACCTCAGTTTTCTATAAACCCTAAAAGCAGCGCAAAATCGATCGTAAAATGCCCTCCTCCTCCTCAAGCTCCGCAACTTTAATCGCTGGCAGCGACCACTTATTGACGGAAATCCTCCTCCGTCTCCCCGTAAAATCCCTAATCAAATTCAAATCGGTAAGCAAGCACTGGCATGTTTTAATCTCCACCCCTTATTTCTCTCAACTCCACACTCTCCGCCTCCAACTCCACCGCCACCATCCCCCCCGGTATCTCCTCCTCCGCGCCACCCCTTCCCGGTTCCTTTACTTTAACCCGCGCGATAAACAATTCCTCCCGTATGATTTCCCGTTTACTAGCCTTAAACTCCTGCGATCCTGCAACGGGTTATTATTGCTCAAGAGTTGTAGTCCGGAGATGGAGAGTGACCGGAGAAGGTAAGGGAGAGTTTTGGAAAATTGCAGCTCCGGTCCTCCATAGTTGAAGATGATGAAGATTGGTCCTCCATTTGTTGACATGGCACGCATTTTTTACCTCAGTGCTGAGTTGGACAAATAACACAGTTTGATTGGTGCCACGTGTTATCTATTATCCACGTTGGCAATTTCCGTTAACTTATTCTAACGGATTATTAAAGGATGATGGATGGTAAACAAAATTAAAAGTTCAGTGAGCTGTGAGTGACACTTTAAAGTTCAGTGAGTAAGTATTAACAAGTTCAAAGTTTGGTGAGTATTTGTTAAATTTTCCCTAAGAAATGATACTTTTATCTCCAAAAGTCCTTATACTAATACTATTTTTCTGTACAAGGACAATCATTTTGAACAAATTATTGGACTTGAATTTGGAGCAGACACTTAGTATCAAGTCGAAAACAATTACAACTAAAACATCATCGTCACAATTGTTATATACAATATAAAATTTTCTTTGTTTGTATTAAATTCTAGCGGACTCAATCAACATTTTTAACAATACGTGATTTATAATATTATTGTGTAAAATTAAAAGTTACTGATACAAAACAACCTTAAAAGTAATTAAAATACACCTGAACCTTTGGCAGAAATTCTATGTACCACGAGAACGTTAACAACCTTAGCAAGCAAAGGACAAGATACGACCCCCCAAACGCACTCCTCGGACATGCATTACTAATTTGTTGTTCAAAGCAAAGCATCACACACATTAACCCTTTTTATAACGTGTTGTGGTGGAGCCACAGAATTTGAGTTAAAAGTTTTCAAATTAATGTGAAAAATAATAGTGATGGAATAATTTTTTACAAACGTTTCTTACGAGTTGTCATACTATATTTTATTTATACATTATACTATACACAAACAGATAAACAAACTCACTCGCACTATTGTTTGACCTGATTTCACATCAGTATGTTGGTATTTCTTCTAAACATATAACGTAGACTACTAATTTGCAATGTTTAAAATAAGTCCACAAAAGAAATAAATATCAAACTCTTATTATTCACGTTGCTTTCTACAAAATTATCTTCTAAACTAGGAAAACCCAATACACAAATAAAATTAAATATCACCCAAGCTCAAAAGAAAAAAAATCAATTGAACACGATATGCATTCACAAGCAAAGTGCCTTTATTAATTTTTATTTATAAAAAAATGACTTATTTTTAATATTCCATTTACCTTAAAGAATTTACCAATGGAGTGACGAGCGTGAAATTTATCCCATGCTTTAGCGTCTTGTATGCCGTCTTGATTTTTCCGGTGGTCTAGCAATTAAAGATTTTATGGTAAAATTTAGGTATTGGATTTAAAAATATGGAGGAGATTAAAATAGGGTGATTGTTGAGTGATTTGGGAGAAATTTGTAGATATTGAAATATCGTAATTTAACTTCTGTTTTACTCAATGTAGAAAATGGGAAGGAGAAATATAAGATTCAGATTTCAAATGGGTGACCGTGCACTAAAATTGATGAATGAGCCAATCATTTGTAATTTTGTATTATTAATTTTATTAGGTAAATAGATTCAATTACCTAATATTAAATTGATATTTGGCCAATAGGTCAAATTGTTATCTATTAAATTGATATTAAATCAAAGTTAAATTACATATTAAAATATTAAAAAAAAAAATCTCAAAAATTTGTTCCTTCAGTGATCACTTGTTAAATGTTGCAATGGCATGACAGCATGGTTATGCCTATGTGAAAATGATGAAAATCCATTAATTTTTTAAATCATGGTGATAATCATTTAAGAAATAGATAAAAATTATAATCTTTTTTTTTATTAAGAAATAATTTCATCAACAGACTTTTTGATAAATGATAAAGAAGGATTTTTTCTTTCACATACACAAATTATCAGTAAAACATACATGGGCAAGGGATAGGACTACGGAATGGGTCGAGTAGTCCGTAGACTCGTCAGTTCGGCCCAGAATAGACTCGTTTAAAAGTAAGTCCTGCCTACCCAAAAAAAAAAAAAAAAGGGAGCCGAGTACCTATGTGAAAAGGATGAAAATCTAAGGTCCTGTTTTCTTTGGTGTTTCCAACCCATTTTCTATTTTTTATTTTTGAAAATAGTCAAAACGTGTTCTCTTTAATTTCGAAAATGCATTTTTGAAAACACAAAAAAAAATTACAAAAAAAAACGCAAAACGCCTTTTTTATCGTTTTGGGCGTTTTGTGACCAAAATGAGTTGCTGGCCAAAACGCGCGTTTTGGCCGTTTTGGTCAGCGTTTCGAATCCTGCCTTGCCAAATTTTTATTTTTTGTGTTTTTCGCTGGTGAAAAACCTTTATAATTTAACCATGTCCCACGTTTCTTTTGACAAATGGTGGCTGCTTGTCCAACTGGTTAGATGCATGGTTTGGAAACAAAAGGTCAAAGGTTTAAATCCCACCACATGAATAGGTTTTTGAATTCTTTTTAAATATTTTGAATTGTTTTTAATTCCATAATTAAATATTTTAAATTCTTTTAAATGTTTTTATTCCATAATTAAATGTTTTTAATTATTTTTAATTGTTTTTAATTCTATAATTAAATATTTTTAATTCTTTTGAAATGTTTTTAATTGTTTTGAAATGTTTTTAATTCCAAGATTAAATATTTTTAATTCTTTTAAATGTTTTTATTCCATAATTAAATGTTTTTAATTATTTTTAATTGTTTTTAATTCCATAATTCCATATTTTTAATTATTTTTTATTGTTTTTAAATATTTTTAATTATTTTTAAATGTTTTTAATTTCATAATTAAATATTTTTAATTGTGTTTACATGTTTTTAATTCCAAGTTTAAATTAATTTTAATTGTTTTTAATTCTAAATCCAAATTTCTCAAAAAGTTCAAGTAAACGCGTTTTCAAGTTTTCTGTTTTCATAAACAATTTTCGAAAACACAAAAAAGAACGCATTTTCAAAAATCTCAAAACAAACACTCAAAACACAAAATACAAAATAAATTCAAAACTCAAAACACAAAACTCAAACGCAAAGAGAACACCACCTAATTTTTTCAATCATTGTGAAAATCATTTAAGAAATAGATAAAAATTATAATCTTTTTTTTTAAGTTTAAGAAATAATTTCATCGACAGTCAATTTTAGATTTTGATAAATGATAAAGAAAGATTTTTTCTTTCACATACACAAGTTATTCGTAGACAATTAAACATACATGGGCAAGTGGTAGGACTAAGAGTGTCAAATGTAGGACTGCACAAAAAAACCACGAAATCGCAAATAGAACCAAACCTGTTGGTTTGAAACCGTTGGTTCGGATCCACGTGGATCCGCGATTTTTTTCCTCTTAAACCGAACAAAACCGTTTCAAAATTGTTTGATTTAGATTTCAATTTTTAAAATACGCAAAAAACGGAACCAAACCGCTTTTAAATTAAAAATAATTTTATTAAATTATAAATGTTACAATTTTCAAAAAAAAAAAAAAAAAAAACCTAATTCACATTCTACAGCAATACAAATTACAAAATAATAATTTTAATGTTAAAAAGTCCAAATTCTTTAAAATTAATATGTCCAAACTTCAAAATTAAAAGGCCAAATTCATCAACTTCAGACTTCAGAGTTCAGACTCTAAAATATGATTTGTTGATGAAGGGATGTTGTGGTGCTGCTACTATTTTTGCTAATGAAGTCTTTTAAACTTATATGTTAACTTGTTTTAAATATATTACTATAATGTCGATAGGTAAACCGCAAATCAAAACTGAACTAAACTGCAAATAATGGTTTGGTTTGGTTTGGAAAAATTTCAAACTGCATGAAATGGTTTGAGTTAAAAATATGGTACAAACCGCCCAAACTCAACCGCGTTCACCCCTAGTCAAATGGGTCGAGCAATCCATAGGCTCATTAGCTCGGCCCATAATGTACTCGTTTAAAAGCGAGTCATGCCTACCAAAAAAAAAAAAAAAAAAAGGAGCCGAGACAAAGAGGGCCAACATTTCAATTCCCCAAAAAATTTATTTTTATTTTTAAAAAAACGGTCAGATTTTTATTCTTATATAAACCCACTTCACTTTAATTTTTGTCACAACTCTCAATTTCCTAAATCTCAAAGTATTAGAGCATCTTCAAAGAATTCTATGGATTGCTACCTAGGTGGCACGAAGGTTGGAAAAATTTCGATCTACGTGACATTAATGTCTAATGAATAGGTATTCAAGTTCAAATTTGGTCTCCAATTCATTCTACATATTGCTATCTAGGTGTATTTTATTTTATTAAAATAAAATCCAAACTACATTTAAATATGCATAAAACATTTAAATCTACATAGGAAATCTAAATTTTGTTGAGTCAACATGCTAATAGAGCTTCTGAATTTAGATGGAGCTTTCGATATTGTCTTTTTGTTTTCCACGTCAGCTTGACATAATCCTTGACAGCTTGTATTGGAGAAAATTCTTCTTAGACATTGTCTATTTTATTATTGCCTCAAAATTTACTTATTTGAGTTATTTTTGTCCAATTCTAGTATACAACATTGTCTTTATTCTATATTTTAACTACCCCTCTTTATTTCAAATAGATTATACTCCATAAACTAGTCATCAAATAGATGATGGTAGTCTCAATGATATTCTAATTCATGTTATTTTTTTGTGATGATTATTGAAGTACATATCCAATTGATTTTGAAGATATCAAAGAAGATTTTGAAACATGGTTCGAGCACTAAACGATGAGCAAAAAAAAAAGACTAGGTGTTGAGAATATTTCAATATAGTGCCGACTAGTACAATAGCAGACAGATAGCCATAGTACAAAGTAATGTGTAAAAACTACAACGAGAGGTTCTCGTGACAAAAGGGTGGGGAAACGATCCATTTGAACAAACACTACCAAAAGTGTTTTCTCAAATAAGACGCAACTCTATTTCAAATCTCATAGTGCAACTTCTAATTCTAGTCCGAATCTAAACAATTGGATATATTTACAGGAGAACATACGCGACAAAGGCATGGCAATGTTAGGTGGCAAGTGGTGAGTTTCGCTTAGATTAGTAGAAAGCGTTTACTTTACCAATTTCATACGAAAATATCTCCAATCAACGTAGACATCTTATTCTCGAAACACTATTCGTTCAGACACTATTAACTTATTCAATAAAAAGAGAGAATGCATAATACATGATTTAAATAAATATTCTGGTGTTTTATCATTTACGTCGGACTTATGGTCCGATAAAACCATAAATGATACATAGTTGTCATTGCACACTATATTGATAAACAATGGATCATGCATAAAAATGTAATTGCATTCAAAGTAATTTACTACTTTCACAATGGAATTAATATTTTTAATGTTTTAATGAGTACTATTTGAAAATTTAATTGCGAATCCACATTTTTACTTTTGACAATGATTTGTCCAGTAATATAGTAATAAAAAAATTAGTGCAGCAACTAAATTTCGATTTTTGGGACATATTATTTCATGTTTGTTGTGTATATCATATTTTTAATTTAATTGTCAAATATATATTAAAATTCATAGACCAGTAGTTAGAAAAAATTAAGTATACTATAAATTTTATTACGATCTCACCTCCCTCAAAAATAAGTATTCGATAGTCTATAGTCTGTGTATAGAAAATCCACCTGCAATAAAATCTTTATGTATAGATGTAGGCAATAGATATAAAATTTTAAATAATATAATTACTTAATAATAAAAATAATAATTTTATTTGACATGTTTTATTACTAAAGTGTTAATTAAAAAAAATTCATTAATTTTCTTTAATTTTTTTATAAAAAATAAAAGTATTGGACATATTTGCACATTTTGTAATGATTAAGAATCCACATACAATTTCTTATAATTAAAACTAAGAGTATATTTGTCATAAGGACCAATTTTGCACCAAAACACATAAGTTATAGATTTATTTGTTAAAAAATAAACGTTAGAAACCAATTCCACACGCAAGTTTAGGGACTATTTATGCCAAAATCCCTTATAAAAATATCGGGAACATTACACTTTGTCATTTTTATTATTCATGTTTAGCCTTACGCATGCTTAAGCATGGAAGGGGAGACGATGACATACCTTGATGCCTTTATTTCATGTATTGAGAAGCTCTATTCGAGATCTCGCTCATGCTTTTTCCAAGCTCCTACATCACTTGAGATTTTCGTAGTATCATAACCAATGGTGCTATTTTTTTATTTGTACTCGTGTCACTTGTCCAAGATATTTAGTGTAATATTGCACCCAAAGTCATGAACTGATATACCATATAATCACATATTTTAACATATTCACATTGTAATTAATTAATACTTGCATACAATATCAATAAATGACGTTTCACATAAAATCGTAGTAATTAACATCACAAAATATGATATAAATCGACATGTATTTCATTGCGATAACATCTATACTTACTTTATATGGTTGAATGTGCCTTAATTAGCTACTCGTAACTAGCTTACTTGTATTCTAACATGTCAAAATTATGTTATGTGTTTGACTTAGGGTTAATATATCATTATAATATTAAAATAGAGTTGCTGCAATAATTTTAAGGTACCATATCAATAAACTTGTTTACGACTTGTTTGGTCAGATAAACTGTACTATAAAAAAAATTAAAATCTTGTCAATTATACTGTCAATTTTCATCTAGATCTTTTAATTCCTCATTCGTCTAGCTTACTACTTTACATGCTGTCCAAATGTCTATTTATAATTGCACTAGGATAGATATTCTTCCATGTGAACATGTCTGCCTTAATGTAAAATTCTTAGTAGTAGAAATTAAGGTTGTGCATGGAGAATAAAGGTTGTGAGCTTTTGTGTTAAACAAATCTCTTTAAAGAAAGACTCAAACTGAAAGAACAAAACATAGTTTTAATCTAACAAGAAAGCATAAAGTGTTAGAAAATGATTCTGCTATGTAATCCGGCTTCTTCATGGCTTTCGCTTCCATATAATTAATTCACTGGAAATTATTTAAATTATTTAAAACCGAACGAATGACACGAATAGAAAATATAAATTTTATCTGCGTACTTCTTTCTTAATCTTATTCAATTTTGTACACTTTAAGGTACCAAAACTGCTGTAAAAATAACAAAAAATATATTACAAGGCCTAATTACTTGTAAGAATCGGAGTACAGTGCACATTATGAAAATAATGGATATAAAGAGTCAAAGACCAATGATTTAAAAATAAACCCATGCATCAATCCAGAAAAGTGAAAGGGTCAAGGCCAAATCGGGATTGACTCAGTGATTTTTTAAAAAGCAAAATAAGTATTTGAAAATCACAAAAATTGTTCAAAAGCAATTTTTTAAAATTTTTATTTTTTTAATCCATTTTGTGCAACGAGAGAAATGAATTTCAATGGTTAGTTGCAATTAATTGTAAAAAAAAATGATTTTTAAAACCGGAAACGGTTTAACGGGTTGCTCAAAATTGGACGGGTCGACAGATTTTTGGGAGAGTTTTTAAATAGAGGATTATCAATCCGGTTTTACCAGTTGGACTGGCTGGGCCAAGCCGGTTCTGATAACAATGATAAAGACACAAATTTGGGTGATAAGTAAAAGATTTTCTGAATGATAATTTATTTATTGAGTGCATTAATTACATGCAGTTTGAAAATTAAATTTATTTCAAATATCGAAAGAATTTATTTCGAATCTAATTTTGAAATCAAATTAATAATTCAACCACCAAGGAATTTTTTTTATCCTTCCCAAGAAATTACTGTTCTCTGTTAAAATTTCATTGCAATTTTGATTATTTGCAGCCTTTATATATTCTCAGTTACTTGTATCAGAATTCAGAATTTCCATGTCAGCTTGGCTTTCGAAACTTGGTACTTTTTTAAAGAAACCTCAAAACCAAGCCTTTTTTCTACTGATTTCACACACACAGAGAGATATATATTGATGCAGTTGGTGATGAAGAATTTGCTTTCAGAAATGGGAACAACGGAAGAAATGGCAGTGATTTTGAAAAGGTTTGGCGATGAACAAAGCACGTTATTCGACCGGTTTGAGAGGCTCTCCTTTGAGGTGCAACTGAACCAGGCCATACTGGGGCGGAGTATGTCGGAGCCAAGTGTTCCGCGGCGGCAAGATGCTCCACAGCTGGTGGCGAAACCAGTGCGACTGTGGAAGCAGCGGGGGTCTGGTTTTCAGAAGGTACTAAAGAAGCTGCTGAAACCAATTCTTGGAAGAAAGACTGCCAAAAATAATGGGCCAGATTCGAAGAACAAGATCTGGAAAACATTCAGCAGATCCTTACGGGTTTGAATTTTGAGATGCTAAATAATAAATTGTTATGCATTCTTGGGAAATGGTTCTATCTATATATATATCTGTTTTATTCAATTTAACATTCTAAACTCCGAACAAGTGTTACATTCTCCCTTTCAAAATATATTACGTACACGATAAAAGAAAATATCACTGCTCTTTTTTTCTTTTTTTATTTAAAGATTATACATTATCAATTTAAAGTTTTTTTTTTTTTTTTTTTTTGTTTAATGCACTAATAACGTATATGAGAAAGTTACATTCCGTCCCCTATCTCTATTTTTTTACAAAGTCTGACCCGCACATAAAACAAATTCTCCAAGAGTCGAGCCACAAAGTTTAAATTTATTAACAACTCGTTGGGTTGTGCATACATTAAAGTAACATGTATAGAATCATACAAATCAATATCTATCCACTACATATCCAAGATCACTTCATTCTTGACGCCAACACAAGTTTATCAGTGAAAATTACCTGAAAATTTTGGTAAAATTTCAATCTCAGAATTCCAATTGAAAAGAAAATAAAAAAATAAAAAAAATCTTTAGATATATATTTTATTTACCTGGGAAATAAGTTATAAACACACAGAGAGGCAGCATAATTCCAAGCCCTCCAAATATAATAATAGGCTCCATAGAAATGGTTACTCAGATGCAAAATTATCAAAAAGCCCAATATTGAACTCACACAAACTGATCCCTACAGTTGTAACTGTGCGTTAGCTAGGGTAGAAAATATAAAAATCACAATTGAAATTAGATTATACCTGATAGAAGCTTCTTCTAGTTGCAATGGCTTTGTTCTTGGAAAGTCGACTGCGGAGTTTTTTAAAAAAGGATTTTGTTTTGGAGGTTTTGGGTTCAGATTTTAATTTGAAAAGAAATGGTCGAAGCTTAAGCTCAATCGAGAATCGGAAAAATCTGCAAACGCGCAAGGTTTTTGATGCATTGAGATTGAAATGGAAATTGTTGGCTCTGGAACGAATTTTGATGGACCATTTTTGATGCAGTTCTCTTTGCATCATCAACAGTTCTTGAAAATGGAATTGTTTGCAAATGTGTCAGCTCAGCTGTAGTAGCCGTTACAAACTTTACTGTATCGGGTTCTGCCAAGAATTTGAACAGTCGGGTGCGGGTTGTGGGTGTGGGTCCATATTGTTTGGGCCGAATCATTCTACTTTCATTCAGGAGGATGGATGAGACATTCTGGGCCTCTTATTTGGGCCAAAATGACACAAATTAATTTGTCGGATGACCTAAAAAAGGTACCAGAGTAAATTGAAAGAATAGAAAAATCTAGGTATAATGAACTTTAGAGTGGTGTTCTCCTACACACCAGTGGGCAAGATGTAACCATTGGACAATTACATCTTGCCCACTGGTGTGTAGGAGAACACCACTCATGAACTTTAACAAAAGATTATATTTTTAATTTACTTGACATGAACAAGTAATATCAACCTAAATCGAGAGTTCTATTTAAGTGGAGAAAAATAGTTAAAATCGTTATTTCACTTAGGCGGTGAGAATTTGGACTGTGGTGTAGAGTATCACAATACGGAAAGTTGAAAAATTTAAAACTCAATTGATTCAAATATGAAGTTAAATCTCATTCTTATCTTTTTCCAATGGCATCTCTAAAATGATCTTTAGGATCGGCTTGCATCAAGTGATTTTATTATTTAAAAGATGAATAATTTTGACACTTATCTTATTTTTTTCTTAGAAAAATTAAAATATACTTTTAAAAAAAATACCTCCTTTTAATTAAACATTAATAATATATTATTTATCTCTTTTATATTTTTTTTAAGAATATATCATTTTTATTTAAAATTAGTTTTTCAATTGAAAATATTTTTACACGAGTGATATATTGTGTTACCATAAGTTATTTTTTATTAAAAAATCAACACGCTGTGTTACAAATTTTGATTTTCTATTAAAAAATCAATATTTTATACTAGTAACATATTGTGTTAGTATATGTTATTTTTTATTAAAAAATTTATATTGTGTTACCATATATTACTTAATCATCACTCAACCACTACAAAAATCCACCAACACCCAACCATCGATAAATCCACGACCACCATCACAAACACAACACCATCGTGGCCACCATTTTATTCTTGACTAATTCCAACTAAATAATATACCTGAAATTCTGAAAATCTAAAACACAGGAAATAAATAAAACATTGATAGGAACATCATCTTAACAATTTGCTTTCAAAATCTAACACGTGGACATCAATTAAGCAAGAAGGATACAAGGCACCTACTATTAGGCCGTTTTGGCTAAATAGTCCCGTCAAAGCACTCAAATCGTAAAAACATCTAATTTATATGAAGTAAATTTAAAAAATCTCTTTTATGTAAGAAAGACTTAAATATTCTTATTTAATAAGCACAGTTAATAGACCATATGTTAACATATGATTTGTTAACAGAGCATTAACATACCGCATACTTGTTAACAGACCATGAGTCTGTTAACATGAATTTACACATTTTAACTGATTTTTCAATTAACCCACTTCAATTCATATTTACAAAAATTTAAAGTACAAAATCACTATTCATACTTATATTTATACATATTTTCATGATTTATACTATAAAAATACAAAATTCACAATTTCTACCGTAAGTTAAAAGAAGAAGATAGAGACGGATGAATTTTTAATTTGAAATGAGATTCTTACACAAATGAAATGAGTTGGATTCTAATATTGAAATTGGTTAGATTCTAACCTTGAAATTTTCTTTTTTTCACGTAGAGATAAATTTGAAATCGTTCGAAATAGTTATAAGCGGGAAAGAGAAGGTAGAGTTATATTTGGTAATTTCTACCGTAAGTTAAAAGAAGAAGATATAGATGGTGAATTTTTACTTTGAAATGAGATTTCTTACACAAATAAAATAGGTTTGATTCTAACATTGAAATTTTCTCTTTTTCACATTCAGATAAATTTGAAACCGTTTGAAATAGTTATATGCTAGAAAGAGAATATAGAATTATATTTAATAATTTACAGCCAAAATGAATCTACAACTATTTTGAAAAATTGACCGAATCACCTAGCCATCGAGCACTTATCCCTAACCATTATCAGTGTGCAACAACATAACCCATATATGTAATCAGGTACAAAAGGACCCCACTTAGTAATAGGAACCTGAATTCCAATTTCAAAGACTTAACTAGAATAAACAAAAGCGAGTGAGAACACAAATCAATGCAAAGCTTTTATTTTAATTTTTATTATCACTTCGGAGTATTTGATTCGCATAGACTGCTATCGTTCCAGCCCCCACTGGTGAAGTGAATAGGCGGTAGATTGCAGATTCGGTGACAAAAGTGATGGCCGGATGTTGTACTTAGTGTTTAGAATGGTAAATAAGTAATATATATATATATATATTTTTTAAAGTTTATGTAATAGAAATAAAAGAATTTTTTTAAAATGTGTTATTTAGATGTAAGATAAAAATTGAAAAACTGAAAAAGAGTATTTTTTAAATTTTAGAAAAAATATAGGTATGTGGCATAATTATTCCTTAAGACAATCTGGTCATCCAACACCCTATAATATCCACTAGTTTATAATCAATGGTCACAGTTGCACAGTATTAGAGTTCAAAAAAAAACAATGTAGGGTATACACAACCGGTGTTATTAGAATAGGCCATGTCCGGCTGGCTTAACCAATAAAATCAAAATCGAACTAGTTATACAAAAAAACCTTCTATTTAAAAACCCATTCAAATACCCATCAACCCGTCCTGTCTTAAAGAACTCGTTAAACCATTTCTAATTTTACCAGTTTTAAAAATTATTTTTTCCACAATTAATTATTGAAATTCTCTCTCCCCCTGCACAAAGCCTCCAACAGTGCTTCCTGTTGCAACATCAAAGCAGTCATTTGTTGCGCACTTGCGCTAGCAGATCCTTTTGTTGGCGCATTTCTACCACCTCTTCTCAGCGTCCTCTTCAACATGGGCATCATGAACCACAGATCTATTCCTTGGAGGCATGTCCACAAGGAGCGTCGATCTAGCTCTGATACTAGATGATGTAGCGGAAACTCAAAGAAATGATGAACACGAGATCACAATCTCGTTGATTCTAGGAATACCCGAGTTTGGATTACAAAAATTAGAGAAGAACCCTCTCACAATTGTTTTATCAAATGCAATCAAAGCCAAAGAACAGTGTGTTGGAACCAATCAAGAATGAAAACAGAAGACAATGCTAGAAAACCAATAAATTTATATATGTATAAATCTGAAAATAATTAACAGATTACAGAAAATAAAACCTGAATTCAAACAGAAGATTGAGGCTAGCGTGGCGCTATGTCCTATAACAGAAATTCGCCCCTACTCTCGTGCTTGTAGATCAATGAGCGTCTGCTACCAGGATTCAACAATCTGTAACCAAGAATTTAGCACTAGATTCTTGGCTCTGGCGAATTTAATAAGTGTTTCTTCTCTCAGTTTTTGTAAGGATAGAATGCAGTATTTTTCATATATCAAACTGACAGCCTTGTTCTCAATTTATATAAACTGACAGTCGGTTTTTAGACCTTATCCCCAGAATTCGGTTATGCAAAATGAAAGGTTGTGTTGATCAGACACAACTGTTCTTAACCCGTGTTCTTGAATCCGAATTCTGTTCAAGTGTAAAAAGATATTAAATTGGATCTATGAGACCCCAAGATTCAAGTGTAAAAAGATATTAAATTGGATCTATGAGACCCCAAGAGCCCTAAGGCCCAAGGCCCATCTTTTGACAATTAATATATATGTGTATATATATATATATAACCATCAGGTAGCCTAAGCCCATCTATGAGGGCTTTTATCCAATTTAATAAGTGTGTTGTGTCCACACTTATAAACACTCATATCTTTCTTCTTCTATCCGATGTGGGATTCCTATCACCTTTAATTCTCTATTTCTATACAAACTATTCCAACAATACCCCACATTTGTATAGTAAATAGAGTTAGAGCGGTGATTAGAACAATCAAGAGAAACTAGATTTGATATGCATCAGGACATGTGTCTTTTGGACTTGAACCTTCTTTAGTGAGTACTTATCGGATTTACTGGTGAATCAGTGTGTATGGGAGACATTGAACTGTTCACCATGTTAAGTAAACCTAGACAACAAGTATCACACATATCGAATCTTAACACCTTTCGATTCATACGGTTGTGTTCATTTTGGTCCTGAACTATCCTGGATTCATAGGAGCTCAAGAGAATTTAGCCATGTCATTCTCATAAATGCGACCCCATATTACTCCCATATAGGTGACACTATGATTATGAATAACCAGCAATATTCTTTCTTTAGTGTCATTAAGAATGATTGATCATCCATCCTTATCATCACAGGTAGCATACTATTCTTATCATAGGAATGAGCAACATAGTATGCTCTATTCTTTAAGTTTCACTCAACTAGTTTTCCTTATTGAACCTATAATTGGATTACCAACTGGATAGGTTAGGTTTCCGCCAAGTTACTACTCATTATGTTGGCTTTAAGCCCATTCCCCTCGATAAGTATAACACTTGCTCCTTTGAGATTCCCTTTGTAAGTTGATCTGCAATATTCTCCTTTGATCTTACATAATCAATGGAGATAATGCCACTCGAGAGCATATGTTTTATAGTGTTATGTCGACGTCTTATGTGCCTTGACTTACCATTATAAATGTGGCTTTTTGCTCTTCCAATAGCTGCCATGCAGTCACAATGCACACATATGGCTGTTACAGGTTGTGGCCATAGTGGAATATCCTCCAAAAAATTCTTAAGCCATTCCGCTTCTTCAGCGGTCTTATCTAAGGCTATAAATTCTGATTCCATTGTAGAACGTGCTATACACGTTTGCTTTTGTGATTTCCAAGATACTGAAGCTCCTCCAAGTGTGAAAACATAACCACTTGTCGCTTTTTCTGTATCATTTGAAATCCAATTGGCATCACTATATCCTTCCAAAACTGGAGGATATTTTGTATAATGTAATCCATAGTTTATTGTATATTTTAAATATCTCAATACTCTAACCAAAGCTTCCCAATGAGCCTTTGATGGATTACTCGTATATCTTGCCAATCTATTTACCGAGTAAGCGATATCTGGTCTAGTACAATTCGTAATGTACTGTAGTGTTCCAATGATACGTGAGTATTCCAATTGAGATACACTATCCCTAACATTTTTCTTCAAATTGCACTTAGGATCAAACGGAGTATTAGATGGTTTGCTATCAAAGTGTCCAAATTTTCGAAGAATTGTTTCCACATAATGTGATTGGCTTAGGACAAAACCATCACTACTTCTTTGAATTCGAATTCCTAAGATAACATCAGCCTTTCCCATGTCTTTCATTTCAAAGGTTGAATTCAATATTTTCTTTGTGGAATTTATGACATCTAAATTCGGTCCTATGATGAGCATATCATCAACATACAAACATACAATGACATAAGAACCATTGTCAAATTTCTTGATATAAATACATTTATCACATTCATTGATCCGAAATCCATGTG
The DNA here is from genome assembly GCA_030279155.1 of Forsythia viridissima. Lineage (NCBI taxonomy): Eukaryota > Viridiplantae > Streptophyta > Magnoliopsida > Lamiales > Oleaceae > Forsythia > Forsythia viridissima. The sequence goes on along the minus strand of CM059034.1, from coordinate 25,581,746 downwards.
ATAACATCGTATGATCGAATTTTTCATGCCATTGTTTAGGTGCTTGTTTAAGTCCGTATAATGACTTTACAAGTTTACACACCTTTTTCTCTTGCCCTTTTGCCACGAACCCTTCAGGTTGTTCCATATAAATTTCTTCATCTAACTCGCCATTTAAGAATGTTGTTTTTACATCCATTTGGTGTATATCCAAATTGTAAACAGCCGCAATAGCAATTAACATTCTTATAGATGTAATTCTAGTTACCGGTGAGTATGTATCAAAGAAGTCTAGCCCTTGTTTTTGACGATATCCCTTTGCTACTAGTCGAGCTTTATATTTATCAATCGTACCATCATGCCTTAACTTCTTTTTGAAAATCCATTTGTAGTCAATCGGTTTGCAACCAGGTGGCAAATCTACTAACTCCCACGTATTGTTTTGGGAAATGGATTCAACTTCGTTATTTATTGCTTCTTTCCAATAAATAGATTCTGATGAAGTCATAGCTTCTTTATATGTTTGTGGCTCAGCTTCAGTGAGAAAAGTTAAGAAATCTGGTCCAAATTCTTTTGCAACCTTGACTCTTTTTCCTCTTCTAGGTTCTAACTCTTTCACTTGAACAAGTGGTGTAGTTTCATTTGGTTCCAAGTCCTTGTCTTGAACACCAGATGAAGAAGCACCATCACTTCCATTTATATGACTTAAATCATATATTTTTCTTTTATTATCATTGAGTCTATCCTTATATGGAAATATATGTTCGAACCATTCTGCATCATTTGACTCAATAATGGTGTTCACTTGGATATCCGAAATTCCAGATTTAATGACTAGGAATCGATATGCTGCACTATTATTAGCATATCCAATAAACACACAATCAATAGTTTTAGGTCCAAGTTTAATTCTTTTTGGTAGGGGAACTTGAACCTTTGCTAGGCAACCCCACACTTTCAGAATTTTATAACCTGGTGGTTTCTTATTCCATTTTTCATATGGAGATTGATCACTCTTCTTATGTGGAATTCTATTCAAGATGGTGTTAACAGTAAATAAAGCTTCACCCCACATATTAATTGGTAATCCAGAACTATTAATCATACAATTCATCATATTTTTCAACGTCCTATTTTTACGTTCAGCCACCCCATTTTGCTGAGGAGTGTAGGGTGCTGTCGTTTGATGAATTATTCCACAAGAAGCACAAAATTCTGCAAAGGAATTTGATTCATATTATCCTCCTCTATCTGATCGTAGTATTTTGATCTTCTTGTCTAACTGATTTTCGACTTCTGCTTTATATGTCTTGAACATATTCAAAGCTTCATCTTTGCTATGTATCAAATATACATAACAGTATTTACTACTGTCATCTATGAAAGTAATGTAATAATTCTTTCCTCCACGACTTGGTGTTGATTTAAAATCACCCAAATCTGTATGAATCAATCCCAACAATTCATTCGATCTATTAACTATAGATTTATGAGGTTTACTAGCAAACTTTGATTCTACACATGTTTCACATTTATGCATATTTTCCATAGTACATTTAGGCAGCAAACCAAGGTTAACCATTCTATGTAAAGATTTAAAGTTAACATGTCCTAATCTAGCATGCCATAATGTAGAAGATTCAAGCAAGTAAATAGAAGCCTTATTTATATTATTATTGATGATATCAAGATCCAATACATTGAGTTTAAAGAGCCCTTCATTCAAGTAGCCCTTTCCTACAAATGTTCCCCCTTTAGTGAGAACAAATTTGTCAGATTCAAATACAAGTTTAAATCCTTTACTACTTAGCACAGGACCAGATACAAGGTTCCTTGTAATGGTAGGAACATGGAGCACGTCCATAAGAGTAAGTTCTTTCCCGGATGTGAATTTCAGAACCACTTTTCCCTTTCCAGCCACACTAGCAGTGGATGCATTGCCCATAAACATTTTCTCGTCACCATTGTTAGGAGTGTAGGTGTTGAACATGTTTTTGTTTCCACAAATGTGCCTTGTTGCACCGGTATCCACCCACCAATCCTTGCAATCAGTCATCATATTAACTTCAGAGACAACACCAATAAAGTCTTCTGCAACATTTGCTTGGTTTTTGTTGTTGTTGTGTGCATCAGGATTTGCTTTCTTGTGGCGGCAGTTTTCTGCTTTGTGTCCAGGTTTTCCACACACCCAGCAATTGCCTTTAATTGCTTTGAAATTTTTCTCTTTTGGAGCAAGAACATTTGAACCTTTTCCTTTACCTTTGTTCCACTTGTGTTTATGATTTTTAGGCTTGGGCTTGGACGTTCCTCCTCCCTCAATGACATTGGCTTTGGCTTCAAACCCTGTAGCATTCAGCCCCTCACTTTTGCGATGATCTTCTTGGACCCTTAGTTTGAGAACCAGATCCTCCATTGACATATCATTCTTCTTATGCTTCAGATGTATCTTGAAATCATTCCAAGATGAAGGCAATTTCTCTATCACAGATCCGACAGAGAATGAAAGTGGTAATACCATTCCTTCTGCAGCAAGTTCATGGATAAGAATCTGTAATTCTTCAACTTGGTTGACAACAGTCTTTGAGTCTATCATTTGATATTTCAAGAATTTTCCAATGATAAACTTCTTTGAACCAGCCTCTTCGATCTTATATTTATTCTCTAGCGAATCCCAGAGTTCCTTTGCAGTCTTATAAGATATGTATACATCATATAGTGTATCATCAAGGCTATTAAGAATATAATTCCTACATAAAAACTCACTGTGCTTCCACGCATCAATAGCATTCAGTTTGTCTGCAGGAATTATTTCTCCTTCTGTCACAGGACATTCTTCCTTGACAACATGAGCAAGGTTCAGAGTTGTTAAATAGAATAACATCTTCTGTTGCCATCGTTTAAAATCCACTCCTTTGAACTTGTCTGGCTTCTCAACATGAGGTTTCACGCCATTCACAGATTGTTCCATAGCGAAAGATACAGATTTCTGTTATAGATTGTTGGAACCAATCAAGAATGAAAACAGAAGACAATGCTAGAAAACCAATAAATTTATATATGTATAAATCTGAAAATAATTAACAGATTACAGAAAATAAAACCTGAATTCAAACAGAAGATTGAGGCTAGCGTGGCGCTATGTCCTATAACAGAAATTCGCCCCTACTCTCGTGCTTGTAGATCAATGAGCGTCTGCTACCAGGATTCAACAATCTGTAACCAAGAATTTAGCACTAGATTCTTGGCTCTGGCGAATTTAATAAGTGTTTCTTCTCTCAGTTTTTGTAAGGATAGAATGCAGTATTTTTCATATATCAAACTGACAGCCTTGTTCTCAATTTATATAAACTGACAGTCGGTTTTTAGACCTTATCCCCAGAATTCGGTTATGCAAAATGAAAGGTTGTGTTGATCAGACACAACTGTTCTTAACCCGTGTTCTTGAATCCGAATTCTGTTCAAGTGTAAAAAGATATTAAATTGGATCTATGAGACCCCAAGAGCCCCAAGGACCAAGGCCCATCTTTTGACAATTAATATATATGTGTATATATATATATATAACCATCAGGTAGCCTAAGCCCATCTATGAGGGCTTTTATCCAATTTAATAAGTGTGTTGTGTCCACACTTATAAACACTCATATCTTTCTTCTTCTATCCGATGTGGGATTCCTATCACCTTTAATTCTCTATTTCTATACAAACTATTCCAACACAGTGTCTGGTGGCTTACTGTTAAAACCTAATCAAAGCTCTTAATTAAAATCACAAAGAAGTCCGAAACTCTCAAAAAGATATTAAAAGACACCTCAATATTAAATGATACCTAAATGCAAATAATGAATAAAAGATACAAGAGTAACCCAACCCATCTATATTCAATCTTCATCAAGATGTCTTCTTGAAAGAGTGGGAGGAAGTGTTGTTTGAAAAGATCTCCCATGACATGAGATAGTTTAGGCCAAATTTGGTACGGTACACACTACTACACAATACAATGTCAACATTATAGCTTCTTTTTCTTCCTTCACATTGTCAAGTACACCTTCCCAAACATGGCATTCCATGGTCCCCAACAGTTGAGAAAATCAGCTACTCATCCAGAAACGAGCTCTGATTATTTGGGATCCGCACTCCTTGGGAGATTTTTATTCTCCTGCCTATAATAGTTTCCCATGTTGTACAGTATCTTCAAAATGAATTCCCAATAGGAAGAAGTCCAAAGGATATTCTTCTTTTTCTTGGATGTTTTGGTACACAGAATTGGTGTTTCAATCGAAATTAAAATGATTCAATTCAAATTTTGATACACACCAAACATTGCATTCGAGCTTTATCAAATTTGTTCTTCTAAGTGTAATTATCAATGTTTTTAAACGACTATTAGCAGAAGCTTACAGGATGACCTAATTTGATAGTTCCAGCATTCACCAGATATCCATACAAATAAAACCCTAAACAAAATTCCAAAATGCTATTATATCTTGCAAGAAGGTATACAAAACTTCATGGTTCTACCATGAGGTCAACTGCTTTTTCTGCTCAAAATAAGTTTCCTAGCTAATCATTGTATCCATTCAATAATTTTCATCCCTCTTACCAAGAATAACGGGAAGGTACTTTACAAATACATCTACTGCGAGCCTTCTCCTCAAGTTGGCAACGGCAAAAAAACTTCTTATTACCTGTTATTGCGAGTTTCTAGCCTTCTTTGCAGCAAAAAGTTGGCGAAGAAAAGCAAATTTCCCTCTTGCTCGAGCAGAAAACTCACTGATAGCACCATTGCTTGTCATTGCATCCTCAGAGAAGTTAGGTTCCAGCAAAGATGGAGGCTGCGGAGGAAGTGTGGCGAGGAATACGTTGAGCATCCGAACAATCTGACTGAAGCTGGGTCGCATATTAGGATCCTCAACCCAGCATGACTGTACAACGAACGCTAGATCTGTTGGGATGTCTTCTGAAAGAATAGGCCGCTCTTGCTGCATTCCCAAGCGGTAAGTAAACAGAGTCAAATTTAGTATAAAATAGTAACTATAATTTACCCAACCACGTAATAACAATGAACTAAATAACAAGCCGTAGACAAAATATGGGAAAGGAGAAGATAACAAAACTGAGCTGTGAAGACTCAAAATAAGCTACAGTTTCCGATTTATACTTTTGAATCACCTCATGTTTCTTGGTAGGAAAGTATAAATTAACGGTTGCCAAACCTATGCTAGTGTTAGCACACAAAACTGACACATAATAAAAGAAGCTGCCTCTCTTGCCAAAACTAGTGGCTCCATCAAACGTAAAAAATGGAAGCTTCCAATGAAAACTCCACCTTCGACGCCTGCACTAGCCCTGTCATCACACAATCCAAAACAGGTCACAGAAACTTAAGCTTTTCTGATATGCCCAAATGATAGATATTGGACAGTTGAAAGTAATCTCACTATAGCAGTCTTTCTCAAAGTCTCTGCTCCATTATCAAATTAAGTCACTTAGGACCTCAAGAAATCAAAACTATGACAAAATCAGGTTTAAATGCTATCATTCAAACTTCCTTAGCAATCAAGTCTTTTCATATAGATCACAATCTTGACATAAGGAACAAATAATCAACAATTGAGTTATATCTGGAAAAGAAGTTGATGGTGCCTGATTTCCTCTTAACTTTATATTGGAAAGTTTTAAAGACAGACATGCGACTGGCATGAATCATCTATAGTTTGGTCCTAACTGGTTCAAAAAAAATATGCTCCTGCACTGCACTTGATGATAACAGGTAAATGAATCTACTAATACTACAAGGTAAGTTTCTAACCATGTACTCAAACCACATGGAGATAGATGCCTTTTTCTATTGAAACTAATCAAGCACAGATGAAAGATGGTTAAAATCAAGCATATATCATATCTAATTCTTTTTCCAAAAGCTGATACAAGCACAGATCATAGATGGTTTATGTACCTTGAAAGCGGCAGCATAAGCAGCTTGCAAATTTGACATTCCCTCAAATGGCATGCGATTTGTTAGTAATTCCCACAGGACAATACCAAAACTGTAAACATCAACTTTGTTATTGTAGTGTTTCTTCTCCCCTTGACGAAGTGTCACAGTACTATACAACTGCAAAGTTCAATTAAGTCACTGATAAACCAATCAAACAAAACAGTTCAAAATATTTAAAATATGATGATAAAAAACAATACAGCTTAATTAAATGCAATATTTTTGAGTTTCAAACCAGCGCACATAATAAAGGACCAGAAAAGATTCAGCAAAACAATATAAAAATGTTGAATATTTAATGGACTCCCCTCGAATATTTGATGTGGTACTATTACTACAAGTGCCGGAGGGATAAAACAATAGTTAAATAAAAAAGAAACAACAGACCTCCGGTGCCATCCAACGATATGTCCCAGTTTCTGCAGTCATCATCTCAGTTACAGTTTCTTCTCTGGCAAGGCCAAAATCTGCAAGCTTCACAGACTTGTGATTGGCAGTAAGCAACAAATTGTCTGCACCATAAATTTTCACACACGTTCTCAGTTAAGAGAAAAAGAAAATTTACATCAAACTACCAGAAATTCCAAAGCAAAAGAGTGTGCATTGGCACACACACTGCTCTGTCTGGTAGTGTAAACATCAATTCATCAGGCATCAATTGCCTATAGTAACAAATAGATAGATATGTCAAGTCAGCAAAGCATAGATAAGTTTCAACATTGATTCAAACTCGTCTATCTTTGTTTCACTCTTTTTCTCTCTTCTTATTCGTGTGGGGATGGATAACATGAAAACCCAGACAATAGGAATAAAGGGAAAGAATCACAACACAATGTGATAGATATGCACCTACTTGTTATAAAAATACTACCTTCAAACTAACTCTTGGAAGGAATACTAAATATCAAATCCTGATGAATTTAATCTACATTGAAGCATAAGATTCTTCTGGACTACACAATATAACAATAGTAGAAACGAATAAAATGTTATACAGCTCAGTGCCCATTAGATACCAGGTTTTAAATCTCTATGTATAATCCCATTTGCATGTAAACAGTCCATGGCCCGAGCAATGTCAAGAGCAAAATTTAACACCACATGCAGGTCCAACTGCTTTGGACGCACGCTCGCTAAATACTTTCGGAGTGACATTCCTGGTAAAAGTTCTGTAACTATCACCATCAAAGGATCTTTACATGCTCCGATAAACTGCAAAGGAAAATATTGTATTATGCTTAGTATCAGTAATAATAGAGAGGGTGCTTCTGACAAGCAGCTTGATATCATAAACAGTCAGAAAATTGCACATTTTAATGCACCGTTCTGAATTAACAAACAGAAAAATTTAAGCACCAATTTAAATTACTGACTTCAACAAATTAAATTGTAGCAGCGTGGTTCAAAAAAAAAAAAAAAAGCAATTTTTGTCCATCTCTCACCTTAACAAGGTTCTCATGCTTTACTCTGGACATCATCATCACTTCCCTAATAAAACGACTCTCAAGCACAGCTCTCTCTTCTGATGTGTTGCCCAAGTTGAGAACTTTGATGGCAACAATTCGATCCCCATACCTGTAAAGGATTGAACCAACATCTTGATAACAAAAAGAGATGCCAATAAGATTGCACAAAACAGTTGAACACTAAGCAATATGATGTGAAGAGGCTAGTTTTTCTTTTTGAAAACATTGTAAAAGTAAAGCAAAACTATAACTTTTCTTTGCTGCATTCACTAGTGACATATAACCTTAGTCCAACAATAGAACCAACAGAAGATTCTTATAGAAAATAAATCTATAATATGAGCACTTAAGTTGTCATCATCTAACAAAGATGAATCATAAGAAAAAGATATCAAATAATTGATACATCAAATTGCAAGGCACGTCAATTTCACGCAGCTTCAAGAAGAAACTACATATTATCATTTCAAATGCAAAATTCAATATCTTTATTTTGACATGATATAATAAACTGTAAGCTTTTCGCATTTTACACAACTCACTGAGTGATTTAGCTACAATCAATATGTAAGATATGAACATAAACCACACATACTTTCCTTGATATACTTTGCCATGAGCTCCCTCTCCAATTTTCGACCCAATAAATAGGGATTTTGGGTCAATGAGTACACTTTCATCGATGGTTAAAAGTGGGGAGGCCACGATCGATCCATTCTGAGAAGACACCCCTTCAACTGATTTCCTCGCAGGCTTCTCGCACTTATCATCCTCTTTGCATCTGCTTTTACTGCAACTCATCTTTGCAACCCCAAGCCTCCTCCCCACCACCCCAAGTATTAAAATATCCCAAGAGGCCTCATAATATCCACAAATTTCAAATTATTTCATGGAAAAATACATCCTCTGTCAAATATTTCAGGAAGTCCAGAGCTATTTCCTCAAGGTATGAATAGAAACTTCAATCCAGCATATACTTCAAAACCCATGTGAAAAATCACCATTCCACACTTCAAATATAGTCCTTTTCATCTATTCAATAACAATTGCTAAAATAGAGCCACAAAATTAAAACAAAAATTCAACTATTCTTTCCTTTTCTAAATAAATTCCAGAATAAAACACTACGATTTCCACAGATAGATCGCTGAAGATTTAAAATAATAATTTTCTCGAAAAGAAGGCCTTAAATCCCTCGAAAATTTTACTAGACTTAGATAATAGAAACTTGTAAGAAAATTCAACTTGAAATTCAAGTCTCCGTAGTAGTGAAAATATAAAGAAGAAAAACAAAGCCAAAACCCAAAGCAAGCAAAAAAAGGTAGAGAAGACTTACAGATAAAGCCACTGTTCTATATATACACACGCATGCATATGCATATGGAAATGAGATTAATATAAGAAAATTTTGAATCTTCAACAAACCCGAAATTAAAAATACAATCTTATTTTTAATTATGGCTTTTGTTTTTCCCCTTTTTATTGTTTCTAATGGCGTTGGAATGATGTTTCAGAGCATCTGTTCGGTGAGAGAGAGAGAGAGATAGAGAGGGTTTAAAGTGGAAAGGAAGTGGGAGTAAAATAGCAAATGCAATTGAAGTGCACTAAGTGATGTTACTTTAGCCAATGCTAAAAGAACGCGTGTCGATATAGAAAAATCAGGTGTTGTACGTCACTGCATTAGAGATTTGGACGTTCCTGGTTCAGGATGCTTAAGCGAGGGTAGGAAATACAGACAAACAACTGCCGTGGCTTATTCGGCTCGGATCCACTCCGCTCATCTCGACTATGAATTTTATGTTTGGATAAAAAAAAAAAATTAAAACTCTTCTTATTTCTAAATATATTTTTCAATCAAATATTTTATAAGATTCACAGTTTTTATTATTTTTTTAATCACAAATTTTGTCAATTTTTATAAAAAACTCAAAAAGACCTACTTTTAAACTACACCAAACAAACACTTAATTTTGTTGATTTTTATAATAGGAAAGTGTAGAATTGAAAAAAGATTTTGTCTATTAATAGAATATTGTAAATAAGTATAATTAGGATTTCTATGGCAATAGGATACGGTGTGGTATTACATAATTATAGGAAGATTGTTTTCTTGTAGACTACTTCATTGTACGTGTATATATACCTCTTCTTTGAGATGAATAAAATCATTGAATTGAAACCCTGAAATCATTGTATTGCTTTTCTTCTTGGTATCAGAGCCATAAAAAAAATCTGAATTCTTTAACGACTTTCAATGGTTGACGAGACGATGAACACGGCGAAAGATCTTGAATCATCCATCACCATTACGCCATCTTCACAAATCGTCCATCACCATTACACCACCCAAGATAGCTCAATGTTCTCGACGAGCATGGTCCTAAATGAATCCAATTATACCTTATGGGCTCCTCTCATGCGCATGCGGATTGGAGCACGAGGAAAGGTTGGATATTTGACTGGAGTAAAGGAGAAACCCGATATGCATTCTGTAGAATATGAAGCTTGGGCCACAGACAATGAAAAGGTGAAAAGTTGGCTGATCGACTCCATGGAACCTTCGCTTATGAACAGGTATATTCGTCTTCCTACTGCAAAGGATATTTGGGAAGCTGTTGAAAAAACTTTTTATGATGACTCCGATGAAACCCGAATTTTTGAATTGAACAAGAAATATTTTGAAGCAAAACAAAGTGGACGACCAATTCGTACCTATTACAATGAATTGGTGGCCATGTTCCAAGAAATTGATCAGAGGGTGGCCTCACAGAATGATAACGTTGCAGCCGTAGTTCAAGAAACTTCGGCAATGTCACGGATGCGTGTTCACATGTTCTTGAGTGGACTCAACTCCGAGTATGACCAGGTGCGTGGAGAAATACTACGAAAAGAACCTAAACTCTCCTTAGAACAAAGCTATGCTTACATTCGTAAAGTCCAATCGGAGAGACAGGCTATGGGACGCTCAGTATCAACCGAATCCTCAGTTATGGCTGTCCTACGACATCAGGATTCTTCTCCATGCTTCGCAGGAGCTGCATCTCATCGGTCCTCAAGAAAATCCAATCCATATGCAAACCAAAAGTGTAGCCACTGTGGAGAGTTGGGTCATAGCAAGGAGCGGTGCTATGAATTGATTGGTTATCCCGAGTGGTGGGATTTCACCAATAAACCACGGAAAAAGTTGGGTAAGACTGCAGCTGCTACTAAAGAGGAAAGGCGTTCAGCCTCCGCTAATGTAGCAGAGTCAGGTATGAAGAATGAAATTACTTTGAATAATACATGGATAATTGATACAGGTGCAAGTGACCATATGACCAATGATCCCAAGCTTGTGACAAAATTCAAACAATCCTCTCAAAATAGTGTCTCTACTGCTAATGGCACTCCAACTCCGATCACCAGAGAAGGTTCAGTTGCCTTATCTAAAGACCTCACACTTGAGTCTGTCTTAGTTGTTCCTTCATTAGCTTATAATCTCCTATCTGTTGGTCAAATTATTCTTGCTCTCGCATGTACTGTGACTTTTTATCCTTTATTTTGTGTATTTCAGGACATTCTGACACGACGGATTCTTGGTTATGGTGTTAGAAGGGGAAAATTATACTACCTGGATCTGACAAAACTTGGAGAGGAAAGGAAGATTTTTTTGGGACAAGTTAATCAGATTAATGGGGTAGATAGTGCAAAGGAAGCTGTTTGGTTATGGCATCGTCGTTTAGGTCATTTATCTTTTAGTTATCTTAAAAAATTTCAACCAAAACTGTTCTCAAATGTTAGTGACTCAGAATTTCATTGTGATGTATGTGAACTGGCCAAGAGCTATCGTATTTCCTATCCACCAAGTTTTAATAAAAGTCTGGTTCCATTTATGAAAATTCACTCTGATGTTTGGGGTCCTGCAAAAATTCCTTCTCTTTCTGGTGCTCGGTATTATGTAACTTTTATTGATGATTCACGCGTATGATCTGGGTATCACTGTTGAAGCATAAAAGTGAAGTCTTTGAACGGTTTACTGAATTTTATAAAATGGTGTCAAATCAATATCACCAGTCTATTAGAGTTTTTCAGTTCGACAACGGTGGCGAGTTTGTGAATGGTCCTATGTTGGAATTTTGCCGATCAAATGGAATTCGTCATCAGACCTCAAATTTGTATACTCCCCAACAAAACAGTTTAGCAGAGAGAAAAAATAGGCAGTTGATGGAAGTGGTTCGTGCTTCATTGTTTGGCATGAATATACCTCGAACATATTGGGGAGAAGCCGTGAAATCTGCAGCCTATCTCATCAACCGTACCCCTTCTAGGGTAATTGAGTTTCAGAATCCTTATCAGAAAATGCATGAACGTTTGTCCATCCCATCCATGCCGAATTTGGAACCTCGGGTATTTGGGTGTACAGCCTATGTACACATACCAAAGCAACAGCGGCACACACTTGACCCTAAGCTGGACCCTCGAGCGAGAAAGTGTATATTTGTAGGATATGCAGAATTTCAGAAGGGCTATAGATGTTATGATCCAATTACCGCCAAGTTACATATATCTCTTGATGTTTCTTTCCATGAATCTGAGCCTTATTACTCTGGGAGAGCTCCTCAACATTCTCCTCAGGGGGAGAGCGTTTTTGAAGAGAATCATACTCTACCATTGAGAGTGACATATTTGGAGAGTTGGAGAACTTGGAAGAAAAATTTGGAGAAACAAGAGGAGTGTCTGAAACTACTATTGAAGGTATTGGAACGCCACTTGAGACAGAAGAAGTCGATCCATCATCACGTGATGCAGAAGCTTGCAATGAACAAATGATCAATCATATGGACGCTAGTAAAGGAGTTGAAGGTCACACTTTTGATTTCCCCATTTCTACATCACCAACCGAAGACTCCGTTCAGAATGATCTACCTCAGGTACCTTTACACTTAAATGAGTCATCTGAGTTAGAAATTAGGAAGTCACAAAGGACTACCAAAGGTGTTCCTAAGAAACAATATGAACCAGACATTAAAGCCAAAGCCAATTATCCCATATCCAATTTTATGTCTAATCATAGGCTATCTAAGTCACATGCACTTGTGGTTGATCAATTATCTACTGTATCTATTCCTAGTAACGTGCAGGATGCATTGGCTGACCCTAAATGGGCGAAGGCGATGAATGAGGAGTTGGAAGCCCTTGAAAAGAATGCAACATGAGAGTTAGTGGATATACCTATTGGAAAGAAAACTATAGGATGTCGTTGGGTGTTCACTGTGAAGCTTAAGGCAGATGGAACTATTGACCGTTACAAAGCCAGGTTGGTTGCTAAAGGGTACACACAACGCTATGGGATCGATTATGCGGAGACATTTGCACCAGTGGCAAAGATCAATACTGTCCGAATTCTAATTTCACTTGCAGCAAGCAAAGATTGGCCTTTACGCCAATTTGATGTAAAGAATGCGTTTCTGAATGGGAATTTAGAGGAAGAAGTATACATGGACGTACCCCTGGGAGTTGGGACCAATCCTAGTGACGTTGGCAAGGTTTGCAAATTAAAAAAATCGTTGTATGGTTTGAAGCAGTCACCGAGAGCTTGGTTCGGGAGATTTTCGAAGTCCATGAAAGCCTTTGGGTACAAACAGAGCAATTCTGACCATACCCTATTTATCAAACGTGAGACTGGTAAGATTATGGCCTTGATTGTGTATGTTGATGATATGATTGTTACAGGAGATGACCAAAATGAGATGAATGAATTGCAAAAAAATTTGTCGAGAGAGTTTGAGATGAAAGATCTTGGATCACTGAAATATTTCCTAGGGATTGAAGTTGCAAGATCTAAAAGGGGAATCTCACTTTCGCAGAGAAAATATGTCCTTGACTTGCTAACTGAAACTGGGATGCTTGATTGTAAACCAGCTGAAACACCAATTGAGATGAATCATAGACTTTCCATCTATCCTGATCAAATACCGACTGATAAATGGAGGTATCAATGCTTAGTAGGAAGATTAATTTATCTTTCACATACTAGACCCGATATTGCTTATGCCGTGAGCGTGGTCAGTCAATTTATGCACTGTCCAAGTGAGGAACATTTGGATGCAGTGTTTCGTATCTTAAGATATTTGAAGATGACGCCAGGAAGAAGATTATTGTTTGAAAAAAAGGGAGAACTAGGTGTTGTTGGGTATACTGATGTGGATTTGGTCGGTGATAAGACAGACAGGCGTTCTACATCGGGATACTTCACTTTTGTTGGAGGAAACCTTGTCACATGGCGTAGTAAGAAACAAAAAGTTGTTGCCAGATCGAGTACATAAGCTGAGTTTCGAGGCATGGCACATGGAGTTTGTGAAATGCTATGGATTTGCAATGTCTTGAAAGAACTGGGTTACAAACTTGAGAAGCCCATGGACCTGTATTGTGATAATACAGCTGCTATTCAGATTGCACATAACCCAGTTCAACATGATTGGACAAAACATGTGGAGGTTGATCGTCATTTCATTAAAGAGAATCTCGACGGAAAAGTTATTAACTTCCAGTTTGTAACTTCAAAAGAGCAATTAGCGGATGTCCTTACTAAAGGAGTACCTAAACAAGTGTTCGACAGCTTAATTGACAAGTTGGGCATGATAGATATCTATGCACCAACTTGAGGGGGAGTGTAGAATTGGAAAAAGATTTTGTCCATTAATAGAATATTGTAAATAAGTATAATTAGGATTTCTATGGCAATAGGATATTGTGTGATATTACATAATTATAGGAAGATTGTTTTCTTGTAGACTACTTCATTGTACGTGTATATATACCCCTTCTTTGAGATGAATAAAATCATTGAATTGAAACCCTGAAATCATTGTATTGATTTTCTTCTGAAAGTTGATGTTTTAATGTTTTCAAAAGTGGTATCGAAACATTTTTTGTTAGTCAATCGAATTCCATCGTTCATAAGAGCTGTCAAAATTTACATCTTATCAATCAATAAGGTGATACAATCTTTCATCACTCTAAAAAACTTAAAGACTAGTAATGTATGAGGTGCATTAGGATCTTTTATCATCCCCAATTTATATTTGTTGATAGAATTAAAATTAAATTAATGAAAATTGGAATAAATGGTTCATAATCTGTCTTTAGTGTGAAAATGGTCCCTAACGTTTATTTTTTTGGCACATAAGTCCCTATCTTATGTATTTTGGTGCGTAATTAGTCCTTATTTGATAAAAAAGACAAATATGCCTTTAGTTTTAATTAGAGAAAATTGTAATTAAATTTTGGAATAATTGTATCAAAGGTCCCCAACGTTTCAAAATCGTTAGAGATATGTCTCTAATTTTAAAAAAATAGCATCACACATCTCCAACGTATGAAAAAATAGGCATCGTAGGTCTCTCTTCACACTTTTCGTCAATTTTCTCTGTTAAAAGTCAAAATTGGACCGCACGCGCTGTATTTCTCCAAAAAATGCATCTGAGACTCTCTCTCTCTCTCTCTCTCTCTCTCTCTCTCTCTCTCCACCTACATATGCCCTTTACGATGTACCATGTATATTGTATATGAAAATACAGAAACCACTATTCCGCCAAGAACTCTTCTTTTATAGTTACACCACTTTTGCGCTTTCTCACCGAATAAACTAATAAAATAAAGATTTACATTTTCAGCTCAAAAACCCACAAATGTGATGGGCAAGAAATAGAGAAAAATAGAGCAAGAAATAGAGAGAAATATGGAAGAAAATGGTGGCAAAGAAAAAGTTTGGATCAATATCCTGTGATGGGCTTTCTGTAGTATGTTGTCGCCCACCATTTCCAACTTGGAAGCACCATCTGGTGCAAGAAATAGAAAGCAACACGTCAAATCTCGGTTGGATCGGGATTTTGCCCATTTTAAAAGGATGGAGAACTTTTTTTTTCCTTCAATTTTCTAGCTCTGCATAACAAACTCACTCTGGTATTCTAGAAGATGAGTTGAAAAGGAGAGCCTTTGATAATACTTGATGATGATTGAAATTGGTGCTATTTTATCAGCAATTGGATTTTTTGAAGCACAATTAAGCAGCAGTGCATATCAACTTCTATACATGGTGGATTTTGCCTAAGTTTTTTGCCTAAGTTTTTTGCCTTTCGGTCTAAATGGTTCAATACTCAGTGGTGTTTCTTACATGGATTACACATATATCATATCTTCTGCAAATTTCTTGTATATTTTGGGTATGCTCTTGGAATTTACATCTTTTCTTTGGTTGAGGAGAAAATTCCCCACAATGAAAAAGCCTTACAGGGTGCCTTTGAAGCTGCAACACTGGTGCTTATGTGCTTAATTCCAGCTGGATTTTTGGTGGTTAACATGGCTATATTAATGAATGTTGCTGGGATATTATGGTATTTCTTGATGAGGTTTTACAAGTCAAAAGGATGGCTTAAACAAGGGAGGAAAAGTGTATAGTGGAGTTACATTTTAACCCTACAGTTCTCACTCGCATTTTTTGGAGAAAAATGGCGTGTGCAGTCCAATTTCTACTTTTAACGGAAAAACTGACGGAAAGTGTGAAGAAGGACATACGATGCCTAATTCTTCATACGTTGGGGACGTGTGGTACTATTTTTTTAGGTTAGGGGCATATCCTCAACAATTTTGAAAGATTGAGGACCTTTGATGCAATTATTCCTTAAATTTTCAACCTTTGAAAAAAGTACAAATGGGTCCGATACTTTTATTTTTTTATAAAAAATAAAAGAAAACGAATAAGTTTTTTTTTTTAATTAATACTTTATTGACTAAATTGATAATATACTAAATTGTTTTATATGTTTTACGAACTATGATAAAATAACTAAAATTTAAGCTCGTAGATATTTTTTATTATTAAATAATTATATTATTTAAAATTTAAACTTTTAATTTATCGTTACAACATAAAAATATAAATAATTTTGTCAAAAATTTGATGTTCAAATACTTTTATTTGATTGAACTATTCGTTTATTAACTACAAATATTAGAGTTCCAACTGTATTTTTTATATTTTAATTTATCGTTTTATTATCGTTCAAAATAAAGAACACAAAATGTGTAAATTAATTTTTATTAGTATTTTTATGTTAAAAATAATAATAAGATTGGTTCAATTTCATGAAATTATATACGTCATGTTTTTATTTATTTAACTTATTTTTTATTCAAGTTTCTCACATCCATATAAATCACATATACTTAAAACACAATAATTTTACATTTTTTTTCTTATAAAAAATTTAATTGACACGACTATAGTAATATATTTAATATGTTAAATTAAATATTATTTAATAAATGTACCAAACCTATTTGCATCTTTTGCAAATGTTAAGAATTCAATTACAATTTTTTATAATTAAAATTAATGGCATATTTGTCTTTTTTATCAAATAAGGACCAACTGCGTACCAAAATACATATGGACTATTTCTGCACTAAAGGCAAAAGTTATGGACCATTTGCACCAATTTCTATTTTAAAAACTCGCCCAAAAATCTATTGACCCTCTCGTTTTTGAATAGCCTGTTAAACCATTCTTGATTTCATCGATTTTAAAAATCATTTCTTTCCAAAATTAATTGTAACTAATCATTGAAATATATCTCTCTCCCTACACGAAATGAATAAAAAGAATGAAAAATCAAAAAAAATTTGATTTTGAGCAGTTTTTGTGATTTCCAAAAACTTATTTTTTATTTTTTTGTTAATTTTTTAAAAATCGTTGAATCAACCTCAATTCGACTATTTGACTCTTAATCTTTTTTTTTTTACTCTTGATCTTTTTTTTTATGGGTCAATGTCCGGTCAGTTTTTAAAATATTAATTTATTCACATAATTTGAAGTTTTGATTAATATATCGATTTTCCAATCTTGTGGACTTAGATGATTATGACAAACTACAATTAAGAGTGTATTTTTTTCTTTTAATTGTTTTTATTTTTTATTATTTATATTATTGAGAGGTGATGATTTTGTCAACAAATTTATCAGTCGTACTTTTAATTCGACTATTTAATTTATAAGACATACTTAGCATGCTAAAATAGACTAATTAACCATGAAAAAAAGGGTGTCGGGCAACTTTTTTTTTTGGTTTTAAATTGACTTTCTAAGTTTGTTATAATGGACTAAAATATTTGTACTCGTATCAATAAGTAAGTCTTATAGAATGTATGAATAATAAGTAGATAGTAAATTATAAATCCTATAAAATATATTGATAAAAAATATGTTTGATCAACTAAAATTATAAATTATACAATAGCAAACAAACACTTGATACAATATATCACATATGTCATAGAGAAATATTTTGTATGCAATACGTTACAGTCGTGGAGTCAGACATTTTAAGTTGGAGGGTCCTCATACAAGAGTAGGCCGGGATGGGGGCAACGGGAGATTGGCAGCTTCGACTTCGCCAAGAGTGTCGTAACATCGAACGCCAAAATTGATGTTATTATTTGTTTTTCATATTTTGGGGTGTAAGTTATGGGTTTTTAGAGATGGTTGAATTTATTTATTGTCGAAAAATTTGGAGGCAGCCAGTGAGTGTCGAGAAGTGGATAGAGTTTTAGAGAGAAACTTTGAGGAGAGATGAGAATGTCCAATTCAAATGTCGATTGTGACAACAAGACACCATTTTAGATATACAAACATGAAAGAATGAGAAGATCTTTAATGATGGATTATTATTTTTATGGGTGGATAATGCATTTGGAGATGATGGATACTGAAAAATAAGAAAATGTGAGAGGTTTGGTGAAAGAAGAAGACATTTTTTTATAATTTTTTATTTTTGAGAGATACATTTGATTATTTTTCTATTTTTCTTTTTTCTTTCTCTTTTTTATTTAAAGGGGAGAACAATTTCGTCATAATGGACATATCATACATATTTCTTCAAACGTTGGAAATGTTCAATACTATTTTAAAAATTAAAAATATATCTTTTATATTTTTAAAAGATTAAGGACGAAATATACTATTTTCGATATTTAAATTCATCAATAAAAATTGGCCCATGTAAAATGAGTAGATAAGATCAAAGACACGTGGATCCTTATTAGAATATATTATCCTGTGTATATGTATATCGTATGCACGTGCACAAAATCACACTTTTCTATATCACTTCTATTCCATGTTAGTCGATTTCTTATGCTTCCGTTTATTTCATAGATAGATATTGATGTGAAAATCACCCATTTCTGGTTCAAACCTTTTTTTTTTTTTGGGGTTGGGGGGGGGGGGGGGGGGTTTGGGGGTGTTTAATTTTTAATATTTATTGTAGAAATTGAAATTTTGTTTTAACTCAAAATTTATTATTCGTAGATTTATATGAACATGGGAAATATGAATTTTGTAAATTTTATTTTAGAAATTGAATATTGAAATTTAGAACGAGGTTACATTTAATTCATAAAGAAAAAAGGTACAAATATATTCTAAAATTATTTTTTATTTTCACATTGCCTCATTTGTTTATATTGAACTTAGTTATACGTATAAATCGAATGCTGTAATGTATCGAGAAATTATTATTTAATTTTGAAAAAAAACTTTTTTAGAAATATAAAAAGTTAAAACTCGTAATTTTCAAAAGTTTAAACATCGATTAGGACGTTTGAAAATTCACAATTCTGACAGTAATAATCATATGAGAAATGTCAAAATTGATGACAAAGTAAAATCAAAATTATTATTAAAATAAACAATTTCGCCACTTTAATTACTATCTAATCTAAAAAGTTCTAAATGTTGTAAAAATTTGAATTATTATACAAATTAATTAACTAAGACAAGTAGACACCTAACCTAATCTATAGAATTAATTGAAATAAGGTCCCCTTCTATTGTCTTTTTGAACTTGAATGACATATAGTCCCACCTGGTCAATTAATTACATTAAACGACAATCAAATGCTACATAATTTTCTTGAAACTTGATGTTATAACTTATAAGTCATGTTTGGAGTGTATGATAATATATTAAATAACATTTTAATTTTTGTGCGTAAACAATATTAATAATATTAAATAATTTACGTGACCAAATAAATTATAATAAAAATATTATTTCATATCAAACATGAGAGTTGACCAATTCGAATACAATTGTTTTTATTGAAATAAATTGAATCGAATTAATTATTTAATTATCAAATCAAATAATTTTTAATTCAACGTGTCAAATTGCAAGTAGTTGTATGTTTAGGTTAACATTCTTTTGTGTGATTACGTGTAGACCACTCCTACTACCTTTTAACGATCTATAATTAGGTACTAACTACTAATTTATTTATGCAAAAATGAAGCCCCAATATTTTTAATATTTTCAAAAATGGACTGCTGCAAATCGCTTTCCAAATTCAAATATTATCAGTTTTGGCAATGTTCCATTGAAATTGATGTGTTAACTACAAGAAAAATTGGTGCACAATACTACGAATAACGACAACGACAATAATAACTGATAATTTTTTATTATGAAATATTGAAAAAAATTATTATTTTTTATTTATTTATAAATATTGAGATATGATACATGTCATGTCGGTAGATAAATGTGGAGAAGAACAAATTTGAATTTTGATCTTGGTACACGTTTTTGATTTTAGAAGATAATGACTAGAATATTTTTATATTTAAATCCTTAAGCTGTCTTATTCTTTGTTACTAACAATATACACTGTGTTAGTCAGTTACATGTGGACAATTATAATTGTCAATATAAAAAGCATTAGACAATTAAAAATAAATAAAAAATGAACCCACTATTGAATGGGTGTGGAAATCCAATTTACATAGCTGCACTATATAAAAGAAAATGTGAATCACATTAAAAAATAAAATCTATAAAGTAAAATGATTTACGAAAAGAATTTCCAATAGGGTGATGCCACCTGTATGCTTAGCCCTCGTTCGGTAGTATTTGAATTATTTTTTAAATTTTTATATTATAAATTATAGAAGAACGTGTGGATAAAAATTGAGTTGTAAGTTATGAGTTCTATGAAATGTGTGGATAAAAAATATGTTTAACAAATTTGACCAACTAAAATTATAATTTAAGCATTTCCAAATAAGAACTTAGTCAACACCGCTTTTATTCTTAATTGTAGAGTTTTCTTCTTTTATTCCTTTTCAGTCGAACTTATATAAAACGTTAAGTGTCACGTGTACTTGATTTTGAAAACTCAACCACCTAGTTTTAAGAATGAGATTGAATTGCATGCCCACCTTTTTCACTACAATTATTTAAATTTGGTTTTGGCAAATATGACAAGGATTTAACACGCATTGACTATGAAATGTCATTTTCCTTCACTAGTTAGAAGTGAATTTGGCACAAATAGTCTTTAAATTTTTGTCTTTAGTGTGCAAATGGTCTATAACGTTAATTGAATTTGGCACAAATAGTCTTTAAACTTTTGTATTTGGTGTGCAAATAGTCTCTAACGTTAATTTATTGACATGTACTTTCTTAATTTATTTGTTTGGTGCACAATTGATCCATTTGGATGAATTATGTCCTCTTGTTCCGTCATAGGGCAATTTCATCCAACCACATATCCACACTAGTGATATGGAAATAACCTCCCGTCTTCTTCTTCGAGCTTTTGTTGCAAAAATTGCGGAGCCAAAGTCGTGTTCACTTGATCTCCTTGTAACTATCGTGAAAATTTTATCTCTCTCTCTCTCTATTATATTTACTATTTGGACTTTTCCGTCATTTGATTTTTTTTTTTTTTGATATGTATTTGGTATATATTGCATTTCTTTTCTGAATTATGCTTTTTTAATGGTGTATGACCGTTCATGTATTTTTCTGATTTCGAAATGAATTTTATTCCCTTTTCCAATTTTTTTTAGGGTGGTTATGCTTATAAATTTACTAGTTTAACCTCAATATAAATCATTTAGGGTCAAATACCAATTATTAGGACGTAGAATTTGCAAACAATAGAAAATTTGTTAATTAGAATTTTATTTGATACCATGTTGTAGGAATTACAATTGAAATGGTGAAAACAGTTAAAGTGAAATGGATATGGTTTATGCAATTTGTTGAACTTAGAAAAGAGGTAATATTTCTTAAATTCAACTATCAATGTGGAAGCGGTGATGGCAGGAAGTGGGCATGATGGTCACTCTTTGTCTCCGACAAATTGGACGGGATCATTTTGAGACGTGTACAATCATCTGCTTGTACAATACAGTCCTTTGATTATGGAATTTATGTGTAAGTCATTTCGCTTTTTATGATTTGACATTATTTCTTATTGGATATAAGTCAATAAGCAAATATCATTTTGTCCATACTGTCTTGTCAGTCGTGCAAATGTACTGTCTCTATATCTGTCGAAATATCTCATTCGAAGGGAAAGCGTAAGACCCGATGTTGAGGCCAAGGTTCAAACTGGAGATATGTGCTGCTTAATTTCGTATTTGTCATCTTGACCCGTCGAGACCATTTGTCGGTTTGAAGCTGCTAGCTTCGACCTTTAACACAAGTGCGCGACTGGATTTATCCGTGGGGTCAATCACCTTGGCCGTATGTCCTTTAGAATCTATGCGACGTCCATGCAGTATATACGTGGACTGTAATAATTTTAGGATGTAATGCAATTAACAATTTTAGATAAATCAAAATTAGTATTGTTATATGCCCTGCATCATTGATCATTTCAGCATTTGTATGATGTATTGCATCACTGAAAGAAAAAATTATTACTTTATATTCATTTAAATCTCAAAAAAATAATTGGAAGTTTGGTTTTAGGTGCTGGGATTTTGGGAATGGTCGAGAGTTTGGGTTCGTAGTTTTTGGAACAAAAGCTTGGAGAAGATGATGTGAGCTATACAAAATTTGACATGAAAACCCATATCGGGAGTGTGGATATGCGGTTAATGAAATTATCTCTATCAAAAATTTCAAGTGCAACTCGTGCTTTAATCTAATGGAATCAGTGGATAGAATTCGTCAAAAAAGACCAATTGTATATCAAACAGTTAAGTGATGAATGTTCATGCCAGAAAACAAATATTGAGGACTATTTGTACTCAAAAAGCAAAAATTAATGATAGTTTACACTAAATTTCTATGGTTTAGATAGTAAAAGTTTGATTGTTGTTAGAAGACTGAATACTAATTAATTTGTTTGACATTTGACGTTACTTAATTTAATAATTTTTTTGAGAAAGAATTTTGAGACACATTACATCAATCGTGGATTTACGAACCCAAAAATGACAAGTTTGAACCATTCCACATTCTATACAGACAATCATGTTACAATTGTATCAATTAAATTAAATATATATTTTTAAAATTCATCACCTAACATGCACGGTCCAAATAAATATTTAATTCGAATTACTTTTAAAAGAAAAAATATTTGATTTTATAATATGCTTGTTTTTTTTATTTTTGATAACTCAGATGTCCAAGTTTCGCCCGACTAATCCTAAGGAATGACGGCTTTCCCTCTGGTTTGCCACCCAGGTAAATCCGGATACAATCACAATTTATACACACTTAGACCGAACATTCGACGATTCTCTTCTCTATGGACATATGCCTTTTTTTTTTTTTTTTTTTTTTTGCGTTCCAGCTACCGCAAGGATTTGAATCTTCAATGCTTTGTAGAGAACATTCCTACTTTACCATTGCATCATACCTGTGGAGGCGCCTGCTTTCTTATTAGAACCTCCAAGAGATGCATATTAGACTTGAGTAGGTTGAAAATTAATTTTAAAATTCTCAATACCAATAAAAATGTATTTTTAAAGTTTTTAATAAATTTGTAGCCGCAATTCTCAAGTTATTAAAAATAAAGCACATGGATCTCTAATCTAATTTTTTTTTTTTTTAGCCATTAGATTCTTGAACTTTCATCTTCGTACGTTGGTCCCAGCTGAATACCAGGTAATTTTTTCACTAAACAGTTGCATGTTCGATGACTTACTTGTACATTATTTTGATAAACCCACTCTATTTTTATAAAAAAATGTTGACCTCGGAATCTGCGTTATCCACATGTCTATAGATCCCCAATCAATCTTCTGTCTGCATGTATCTAACCACCACACTAGGACAATCGTTAGGCAACAAGATCACTGGAGAAAAAAGTGCCGGCGATCGTTGGTACTCTGACGATCAAGTCAACTGCGTGTATACATAATAATATACGGGAGAGTGTTTTGGGTGTGGGAGAGACAAACATGTAGAAATTTGAGCAGAGTTTAAGGGTGGGAATAATACGTACCTTAGAATAACCGGAGATGTTGTATTTATAGTTTCATAGTTCTAATTGGTTTATGTAAGTAATCAATTAGACATCTGATGAGATTCTCTTTCTTTATGGGATAAGGGATAATTGTTGTGAACGCAATATCCAAGATTTCAGTCATAATCTGTGTTGATTTCCGATATCACGTTGCCTAATCATTGTGAGATTGAAATTTGGTTTTCTTATAGGAATTTGTGTGACAATTAAAAACAATCTTTCTTGAGATATCCCTTTAATTGTCCCAAAATATTAGATTGTCCGCAGATTATATGGGATCCAAAGATTGACGAAGCGCCATGGGTTGGTCATGAACATCGAGACCTTTTATGGGTTTCGCTGTACTTGGTTCAAGAATGCTAAAATGTTGCTGGGCTTCGAGGTCTTTGATGGGCCTCCGAGGCCTTAGCCGGGCCTATGAGGCCTTTGCTGACGTGTAATTGGGTGGCAACAAAAAATAATTAAAAAAGGGAGAAAACACCATACTTGAAGACCGAAAGGTCGTCCATCCACTATTGTTTTAATTTGTTTCCCTTTTAATTCGTTCTAATACCTTTGTAAGCTACTTTTCATATCTCAGTAAGAACTCTTAAAAATATTCACGTCTTCTATTAACTCTGTAATGTAAGCATTTGTAAGTATACTCGCTCTTTCACAAATAATGGTGAATAGCTCAACGTACTTCGATTTTCAAAAAATAAGATATGTTTGAAATTGTCCAAAAGAACAATCTAATAGAGTCATCTCTTATTGTGGGTCTTTCTTAATGTCAAGTGATCTTTTGTCGCTCCTTACGTTGTCACCTAGATTAAAAGAATGTTTGTTGGTGTTTATAAGTACTTATAAGTTTAAACATTATTTTTTATCTATATATTTCATATGAATTAAAATTTTTATATATTTTTTATCTACACATTCTGTATGACTTATTGTTTATGATCTATAAATTTTTTTTTTTTTATCAAAAATACTCTAATATGGGTGTAACAAGAATTATAGGCATGTTGCTTGATCTGTATGTCGTGCTCTGAATGGCTTTAATATTGACATTCGCTAATCCAATGATCTTTAAGAGGCCTGAATGAAAGATCCAAGCCTTCATGGACAGGCCCATCCTGCAAAGTGCTAATAATGTGTCTATAAACCAATATTTTAAAAATCGACGAGTCCCATGCTGCAAAATACTAATAATGTGTCTATAAACTAATGTTTTAAAAATCAATTTCGACATCGACACAAAAAAATGTCAAGTATCAAAGGGTCGAATCAGAGTTGATATGGTGATTTTTTAAAAATTACAAAAAAATTCAAAAAAGGAAAAACAAGTTATTGGAAATCACAAAAAATTGCTCAAACATAATTTTTTTTTTATTTTTCATTTTTTTTTATCAATTTCGTGCACAAACAAACACACACACACACACACAAAGAGAGAGAGAGATAAATTTCAATGGTCACATACAATTAATTGTGGAAAGAAATTATTTTTGTTTCTAGATTTCTCTTTCTAGAACTGGTAACGGTTCAACTAATTCCTCAAATTGGACGGATCAACGGATATTTGGGCAGGTTTTCAAAGCGCTGGTTTTTCTGTATAACCAACTTTGGGCCCGATTCTCGGTTTTACCAGTTAAGTGGCCGGACCAAGCCGGTTCTAATAACATTGCTATAAACTACTTTCTCTGCGGGAATTCCATAGATTCTTCGAGAACAATGTTCTAAAAATTGGACCGAGACAATTAAGTTCGACCAGAAACACTGAGAAGTATCCCTGAGACGGATTCGGTTATTGGCTGCAAAACAGTATCATTGAACACTGGGGCAAAAATCGGTCGACTGGGCGGCTGAACAAGGAACTGGCCACATTAAAAGGAAATTTTCAATGACCATTAAATTATTTATTTAGAAGTTTGAAGAAAATATCATTTGAACTTTTCTTGTAAGCTATTAGCATCAAATGTCATTCGGTATCAGCATATGATATAGAAATTTTTATCATCAAATTTTAATTAGAAATTCAGAAGAAAATAACACTCTTAGTAAGAAAAAGAATTCTACCCCCCTAATCATTCAAGTTAATTAAATAAATCAATGAACTCTACCACTCTTTTTACCAGTTACAAACAATAGACCTGATTTCTTGACAAAAAGGATTTACACTCATTATCTGTTATGTCAAATTGGTGTGTCAAAGATGGAGATCAAGCCACCAGGTTGACACCTTCATCCTTTTCCCCAGCAGCCAATGTCAGCTCTTCGGCCCTCTTCGCCTCATGTTTCCAATCAGTTTGCGCCAAAACGTACAGCATCATGATTAAACATGCAGCCTGTGAGGCTACTAATCCCAACCAGAGTCCCTGGAATCCTATTTTCAGTTTGAATGTGAATAGAACAGAACATGGCAATCCAACTAAGTAAAATGCAGCAATATTTATTCGTGCGCCGACTTTAGGCCGTGCAGAGCCTGTAAGGGCGCCACAGGCTGCTGTTTGAGAAGCATTTCCAATTTCAGCTAATCCCAGAATTGGAAGGGCTGCTGAGATTAAAGCAAGAACTTGTGGCTCATTTGTGAACAATTTTCCCCACAAAGACTTAAAGGCTATACTCAACCCGAAGGCTGAAATTCCATAAGCGAGTCCTACACATATCCCAATCATGACTGCCAATTGCGCGCGTGCAGGCTCGCCTGCACCCAATTCATTGCCAACACGTTGCGATATGCTCAGGCTGAGAGCAAATGGAAATACATATACTGTGCCTGTTGTCTGGATCAAGATTCCCATTGCTGCTACACACGACTCCGGATTGGATAATAAGCCACTCAGGAACATAATAATCTCGTACCACCACCATTCGAGGCACACTGAACATACACTTGGTAATGCCAGGCTCAACAATGGCCACCAGCCCTGGAATAGCGAGGTAAAACTAGCACCATTCCATGGCTTTATGGCTACTTTGGAGAATACTAAGTACAGTAAAAGGCCAATATTGACATTGATTGAATATATAACAGAGGCTAATGCTATCCCTTTTACCCTTAAATTCAAATATGTTACAAGGATGTAGGTGATAGGGAGGTGCAAGATTGACACACACGTGGCGACTATTGTGTTTGGGGAGTTTAGTCCCTGAGTCCTTAGAAATGTCCGTAAAGGTATGAGGTTTGCGTGGGTAAATAACTCAGGTAGTGAGAAAACGAGGTACCCTCCGGCAATTTTAGTTATGATACGGTCCTGACCTAGACGATGGAATACATGCTCTACGTTTAGCCAAAGAAATGCCACAGGTATGGATGCGAGTAACAGGAGGACGACAGTTTTTAAGTATGTTTGGCTGAGAACTGACCACCTCCTGGCTCCAAAGGCCTGGCAGCAAATGGGATCCATTCCAGTGCAAAGGCCTTTCATCACTGAAAATCCTGTTATATTTGCAAATCCTAATGCTAGAGAGCCTCCAGCAAGCTCAGCTTTCTCCATATGTCCCAAGAAAAGCATTGATATTATAGTCTTTGAGTAGAAAAGCAATGTTGTTAGTGCCACAGGACAGGCAATTTTCCCCAGTAAGAGTAGCTCTGCAGCTGCCTGCATTCATTTACACATAATTTTTTTATGTTTTCCAGATTGTCTGAGATAATTCTCTTAATAAAATAATAAAAATAGAAAATTTTGCCACTTGAATAAATTCTTGCACATTGCCAATAAATGGTGTGCACATGTGCACGTGAGTATTTCTAGATTCCTGCACCAGTACAAGATTAGAGAGCATGCTGAACTGTATTTCAACATGCTTGATGTCTCGAATTAACACGATCTGAAAAGATTACGTGAACAAAATTTGTTTATTATTATGTACTTACTGGCTCCGTACATAGTTTTCAAAGGCTTTGATTCAACTACTTCGGCATTACAATGAATCACGTTTGTTTATAGCCTGATTCCAGGTTTCACTTTACCTAACAACACCATAAGTATATGTATAGTACGATAGATCCATATCATTAAAATTCGGTCTAAATCTTAATTATTTGTCGCGGAATTTAAGGTTGTAATAGGACAGTAGCTAACTGCCTAAGTCAACGCTCATTAAGTCAACTTTATGCTTCAAAAGGGCAAAAGAAGTTTAATTAAAAGATGACCAAAAAAAGATAAAAAAAGAAGATAAAATCGTAAAAATATGTATCTTTTGTCTTCGATAACATTTGTCTAGTATTATCACCAAACATATCGTGTAAATCTTGAATATATTATAATTAACAACAAAGTCAAAGACAAATTACTGTTTAGAGGAAGAATCAAGTTTGCAAACGTAGTCGAAGCTCAAAAATCCCGTCTGGACGTAAATGGAATTATAATATATATATATTATGTATAGATAAATAAGTACAAGTAGAATCACTCATGCACCTGGGTTGCAAACAAGTGAGGGAAGAGTTTGGTGGTGGAATATGTATTTGTGGCCGTGCATGCGTGTATATGCATGAGAGAGGTATATCGGAGGAGGTACCTGATTTACCGGAACTCGTCGGAAAAAATCATGACGGGATTCATCTTGTGTTGATTTCTGTCTAACTTCATTAACAATATCGGATCCATCCTCCACTGTAATTATATCATCACCACTACTGCCACCAAAACTATGAAGTTCAAGCTCTCGAGATTCTCTCATTTTGCACATGGCTGCAGCAAACAGACAAAGGGAGAGAGACAACTAGTAAATAGACAATAATACAAGAAAATCCCATTATGTAAACTTTTACAAAGATTTCATTTATTATATAATATATATATATATATATGGTAAATAAAGATTTTCCAACCTTAATATCTTCGAATCTGTGTAGTTACTGAGGGAAATTAGTTTAATTCCTTCCTAAATGGCTCTGCCATTGGAAATATTGAGGGCACAAAAAGAATGAAATATAGCTAGGCTAGGGTAGATGCATATAGCCATAGGGGCCTTCATTTATATAGCAGCACTGTTTTTCTTTTTCTCTTGTCAGTGACCATTTTAATTGAAGTCCAGTTGGACATTGATTTCTTTAATCTGTACTCTTTCTTGCCTTTAATCTGATTTTGATACGAGAATCTACATTTCCCAACAAAAACTTTTGGTCTCGTAAGAACATACAGTGTAACATAAATGTTAGAGTTGGTTTCCCGAATTCTATTGACCCAAACTTGAAAAATTTGCAGTGCGACATGAAATTAAAATTATATAAAAAAAAAAGGAGTCTGTGGCAGTAGAGGAGGGATCAAACCGAGAGGCCGTTGGGGGTGTGGGGACGGAGCCTCACAGTATGGACCTGTTTTATTAGAATTAGGATTCTTCTCGTACGAGGACCTGTTTTATTAGGATTAGAATTTTTCTCACACGAGTATATATATATATATATATATATATATATATATAGTAGATTATCCTTTCCATTATCCGTGTGTTTTTTTTCTCTGTTATATGGTTTTCTACGTTAAATCTGTGTGTTCTTGTTATTTTTATTGCTTATTTTCATCCATATTTCCGTTTCTTTTTTCTTAGTTTGTCTGATCCATCTTAATAAGCATCCTATACAAGTGTGAAGTTGGATTAATTTTTACTTAATGCTCCACAAAAAAGGATAACAACTTCCTTCATAAAAATATATTTTTTCTGTATGAAAAATTGTTCCCGTACTACAAGATTACCGTGCAAACTTGTGATCGTCTCATATATTAGTGATAGAGTAATTATATTCAAACTACAATACACTACATTTTAATTTTAATGATTGTTTTCAATTTTCGATCGTTGTTGTACTGATATCCTTTTTTGATCACATTTTTATCATCAACCTTCTATTAATTAGCATAATATTGTCCATGTTACAATTTATGTCCAAAAATGAAGTTAGGTGGATATAAAAACACATATTTGCCCATCATATTTTTAAATAAGTTAAAAAAAAAACCATATACAAACGTTTGACAAAATATTTATCTCTCATTTCAAAGTACGTCAACAAAATACTTAGATAGAAATCATCATAAAAAATAAGATGTGCTAATTAACAAAGATTAAAAATAAGAATGCTACAAAAAAAGTAAGAAAAATAAATACAACAATAAGCAACTGCAAAACCTTCGTTACAATTAAAATATAATGCAACATTGTGTGAATACGATTACCTTTAGTGACAACATACTTTTTTCATAGGATATGACTATTTTGCCCTTAGTTACAACGTACTATTTGATAGGATATGACTATTTTGTCCCTCGTGACACTCGGTTAATCACTTAATCCTGACCATATATATCACAATTTTAATATGTTAATTAATTTGCTTTACATTAATATATAAAAAGAATGATCTCCTGCCCCTAAGTGGGTAGGAGATCTTGCCCACATGTTGATGTAGTGTGCATCATCATATCACGTGACTAAATATTTTGATTGACAATCACTTTATATATAAGATGAGAAATTTACAAAATATACTTTCTATTTACGATGTATTTACTGTATGCCTATATGTTTTGCAAATTTACATTTTACCTACTGCATTTTGCTTAACGTAACAAAAAACTCCTTTTTATGAAAAAACTAAGAAAATTTATAATTATATTATTATAAATAATTAAATAGACCAAAATATCCCTAATTTAAATTAACAAATAATACCTTATTTATAACATTAAGTAACGCTATATATATCATTTTATTATTCTATAAAAAATTTAATTACTATTAATTTCTTATCGCAAAAACATAATTTTCTCTCTTTCTTACATCTTATGTTTCCAACAATTAACTTTATATATTTCATTTTTTTATACAAATTTGAATATTTTTCTATCAACAATATTTATATTTGTCTTTTTTTTTCTTGAAGTTTTCTCGTAGAGAGAGAATGAACATAAAATACAGAAGTAAAAAAATTTACATATAAACCCCTGAATATTTTTAAATTGCAAAGTAGTATAAAGTTAACAACCTCAATTTAAAATAAATAATTTAAAGTCACAAAATTATAAATAATGTTATTTATTATTTTACTTGATTTTTTAATTTTGTTTAACACTACTTATTTATTAGACGATGGCAACTAAGAATCTCCATCTCCATTTCATAATTTTAGAGAAAAAATAAATTAAGTGTTTTTCTATATTTTTTTAAATACGTGATTAATTTATCAAAATTTATTTAATATTTATGTGAGTTCTAGCATAAAGAAGACGAATATAATAAATTTGTAAACTTTCACGCAAAATTAGATATATTTAATAAAACATCATAATCTTTTAGTAGTTAAAATTTTAAAATAATAATAAAATATTTAAAAAAAATCTTCTAGTAATACATAATTTCATATATAGGGTGTGATGTTTTATTTTTGATTCAGATATTTATAATGGTAATTTTGTAATTTTACTCAGTAAAAGTAGTTACTTAAATGTAGTAGGTAAAATATAAATTTGCAAAATACAGTACGTAAATTGTAAACACAATCTAAATGCAGGGTGCATTTTATAAATTTTCCTATTAATTTAAAATATTTATATTCACACCATATTTTTTAATTGGTGAACAAGATTTTAATTATACTAAAAATTCTTTAATCTTTACTCATTGTAACACTTATGCTTCAACTTTTTTATTTCGCATTCATATCCTCAACTTTCCATTGATTAACACACATTGTTTATGATAACAATTTTCATCTAAAAGGTCTGTTGGGAAGACTTAAAATAACTAATTTACTCAATATATTTAAAAAAAACAATAAATACAGAAGTACAATTAAATATTTTTTTCCTCATTTCAAAGTACAAACATAATATTTTGACAAAAATAATTTGATGAGATGTATTAATTAATGAAATATTGATGATATGACCCATAAAAAAAGGGACATAAGTGCTATAACGAACAAATATTGACGACTTTAAATACAATTAAAATATAGTGCAACAAATAAAAACTAGACCCATTACTTAATTTATTATGCGCACACTAATTGAGTACCGTTGCTAGAACTTGGTTGGTGATTATTCAATTAAGTACTTATTTAGAAAATAATTTTTTATTACCAACTTATAGCACTTGTAGTTCCCCTTTAAGTCTGCATCATGATAAGTTCGAGTTTGATTTAGTTTAAAATGTACACGTTCATGTACCATGTTGCAGTTGCACACGCCTCAATTGCTCGCATAATTGTAGTTTCAGTTGGTACAATAAAATTTTTTTGGGTAACGACTCTTATCTATGGTAGGTAAATTAATATAAAGTAAGAATTTCGATTTAAATTTAATTGTCCGACCTTGATAAATAATTAATTTGTCTCTAACGTGAATAGATATATTAAATACTAAAGTTAAATAAATAAATAAATATATACTTTATTTATAAATTATAATTTAAAATAACGAATAAAATTATATTCCACTAACACAATCTCTTACGATACGATAGTACAACATGTTGCCTATGAAGGTCGCAGGTGAGCCCAACCTCTTATTTCGCCTTTATTTCTATAGCTTAAAGTGTTCTTAATTAATTAACATATCATATTAAGTGGTCCCTTGACAAAATTATTGGGATTCAATAAATAATTATTTATATTGCAGGTTTGAGTTGGTGAATTCTTAAAAATCTAAGATTGCATGTGCATATTGATTAATGTTTTAAATGAATGCAATACATTTGATTCCTATCAGATTAGATTTAATAGAGGGAAATTGATGCAAATAGTCTTTAACATTTGTCTTCAGTATAGAAATGATTTCTATCATTTTTTTAGCACAGAAAATGTGTTTATTTCTAATCAATGTGTTTTAGTGTGTAATTGGTCCTTATTTGATGGAAAAGACAAATATGTCTTTAATTTTAATTAGAGAAAATTGTAATTGAATTCATAATCTTTGTAAAATGTGCAAATAGATCTTGTATATTTATTAAATAATATTTAATTAAGCATTTATAATATATTACTATCGTCGTGTCAATTAAATTTTTCATAAGAGAAAATTGTAAAATTATTGTACTTTAAGTATATTTAATTAATATGTGATTTGAAAAATTTGAATAAAAATTAAGTTAAATAAATAACAAAGTGGCGTATATAATTTTGTGATATTGAACTTATCTTATTATGTTTTTTTAACATAAAATACTAATAAAAATTAATTTACACATTATGTGTTGTTTAGTATTGAACGATAAATTAAGATATGAATAATACAATTGAAGCTCTAATATTTGAAGTTAATAAACGTATAATTCAATTAAATAAAAGTGTTTGAGCATCAAGTTTGTGACAACTTTTTTTATGTTGTACGATAAAATAAAAATAAAAATTTAAATAATATAATTACTTAATAATAATAAAATAATTTATTTAACATATTTATTAATAATTAAGAACTTAAATTTTAGTTATTTTATAATAGTTCGTAAAATATACAAAACAATTTAGTACATTATCAATTTAGTCAATAAAATGTTAATTAAAAAAAAAATTCGTTAGTTTGTTTTTTTTTTAAAAATAAAATTATCGAACCCATTTGTATCTTTTGCAAATATTAATAATCCAATTATAATTTTTTCTAATTAAAACTAAGGGTATATTTGTTTTTTTTTATCAAATAAGGACCAATTACGCATCAAAACATATATATTAGTATCTTATGTGTCAAAAACAAACATTAAGATCATTTCTGCACTGAGAACAAAGGTGAGAGACCATTTGCGCCAATTTCTCTTTAATAGATTAACATCATGTTTGACTAAGTGCTTGTTTGAATATGCTAAAACATTATGGTAAAAAAATCAACAATTAATTATAACTACAAATATGCAATTCACAACTTTTATTATATTTTTAATTACATATTTCTTAGCCTTTTATCAAAACTTGCTTACTTCAATTAC
The DNA here is from genome assembly GCA_030279155.1 of Forsythia viridissima. Taxonomy (NCBI): domain Eukaryota; kingdom Viridiplantae; phylum Streptophyta; class Magnoliopsida; order Lamiales; family Oleaceae; genus Forsythia; species Forsythia viridissima. Next base: position 25,548,086 of record CM059034.1, on the reverse strand, counting down.
TTGTATTAACATTTCACGTACCGTATGATAATAATGTTTCTCCCACAAAATCAATTTATTTTATTTTCTAGTTGGAGGCGAGTCCAAATTAACATTTATTTTTAATAAATTAGAAATATGTTATATAAATTCCTTTTATTACTATATTTAATTTCTTGGTATGTTTATAGACGAGTGATCAAAATCCTGTTTATGACTTTTCATGTTAACTCCAAGCTTGAATAAAGGAGAAAAGTTGTGATATGTTGACCGTCAATAACACATTTTATCAAATCTCATACTATAAACCTTATTACACATTTACTCGTGCGTCCATTACTCAAAATTTGTTGTATCGGAACAGATTTAGTAATGAACAAAATAGACTGACGAGGAACCGATCTCAACTCTATTAAGACCTCACAAGAATTTTTTCTAATTATCTCGAAAATTCTATATGTTACACGATTTCTCAAATATATATTATAATCCTTTTCCGTTACATATTTGTAATTCTAATCGTTTCATTCACTCCGTTGTTCTAGTAAACGAGTTGAAACGTAAACTATTTTTCTTATTTCATTCGATATTTAATACGTACCAAATTAGTGATAGTCACATCAAATTAGTAATAGTCGATGAGAGATACTTCCAAATAAAAAGTAAGTCGAAATCATTTGATAGTGTCCATCAATTCTAATAAAAAAACGCAATCGAAGTAATTACAAATCAACAATTAAAACACATATAAACAAACTATGTAAGGAGATCAAACATTATTTGTAATTACCTAAAGACCTAATTCAATGAATCTCCCTTGCCTTTGACATATATTATGCTTCAAAATCAAGCTGTATGGAAAATTAAAAAGACTAACAGGATAAGAATTAATAATATAGGGACATTTTGAAAATATCATTCATTTTACAACTAATATATAGATTAATAAAAACCCACATGTTGGTACTAATATTCACAACCTCATTAGAAAAGGGTTCCTACATGGTGGTCCTTGAGTACTACTACTAGCTAGGGTAGGGAATAATTGTAACATAGAAATTGATATGCACATTCAATGTATTAGATTTAACATAATCAAATAATCAGCACCGTTCTAATGTCCACATTAAGCAATATTATAATATCCACTTGGACACTTAATTAGTGGATATTAGATGAGTGTACTGGACAAATGCCCAAATGTGTATTATAACATTGCCCACTGTGAACATTAGAACATTTCCAATCAATTGATATATACGACAAAGTGTATTTGTTTTGTACAATCTAAAATATCAAACATGTCAATATATAATTAGAAATAAAATTGGTAAATAGTTTACACGTCCAATCAAGGATTAAAAAATTTCAAAAATAAAATATCGTTTTATCATAAGTGGGGGATCCAAACTTTGGACGTCTTCTTCTTTAGTCTTTTTTACTAATAAAAAGTGTGGTATTAGTCTCGGAGCCAACTCAAGCGAAGATCGACATGCGGGATGTTATAGAGTTCTCTAATGTGAAAATGCTACGGACAGTTCCAATAAAATTTCATTATTGAATAAAAATGCATGAACGGATATTAGCTTGAATTTACATAGAACAAATAGTGTCATGACTCATGATACCCCAATTTAGCAAATTATAGCTATTCCAGCAAATTATTGGTTCTTGACACCAACCCACCATGGCCCTCAACCTTTGAAGTTAGCCAGAAATTAGAGAGAGAGAGCGATAGAGAAAAGGGAAAAAAAAATTATTTAACACTAATCTAAATGATAATTCATGCGATATTAAATGATAAATTTATTTAAATGTAAAGATATATGGTCCATTTAATTGAACTTATCATTTAAGCTACTTAAAACTTGTACTAAACACTATTGGCATTAAATAACATTATTACCAAAAAAAAAAAAAAAAACTTAAGTACATAAAAAGGCGTAAAATCTCTTAGTTCAAGGCCAATATGTCAAAAGAATTCTAAATTTTCTCAATTATGTTTGATCTTTTAGGCTTCACTTTTGCAAGTGGCCTTGTAGGTTCAAATTACATGGCATAAAGTCCATGTTTACAATTGTGAATTTTATAAAATGTGTTAATAATAAATAAATAGTAAATTATAAATTATAAAATATTTAAATAAAAAGTATGTTTAATTAATTTAAATTATTATTTAAATATATCCAAACATGGGCAAAACTTGGTTGTGCTCAGGGGCGGGACCGGGGGGAAAAAATCGTCTTTTATAATGTAAAAAAAAATATTCTAGTCTTGAAATGTAATTTTTTTTCCAATAGCAGTCCAAATTCTAAAAATTCTTAGATTCGTTATTGATTGTGCTACGTATTACCGTGCTTTAATTAGTTGCATTCGGCCAATTTCTTGTCCCATTTTTCTACGTATGTATATTTACAGAAAAAGAGTTAGACTCAGACTTAGACTTAGACATTATGGTAGGATAAGTTATAGGGTTTCTTTAATTAGAAATGGATGAAATATTGCAATAATACACCTGAGAAATTGACTATACTTGATTATGATTAAGTGCCAACATTTTGTATAGTTTAGAACATGTGCTATATATAATATTTGAAAATATTGGTATTTTTTTCTTTTTCTTCTGTGTGAATAAATATAAACATATAAACAAAATCGATGATACGAGATTTAAATAATTTGATAATACGACTACATCAACCAAATGAACCCTATAACAAATCTCGATTATAAAGATAATATGATACATAGTTATACAATACTTTTTATTTCCTTCTTCTAATTTCTTTTCATTGGTAAGTTAAGAACGAGATTCAACAATTAGAAACTATGTACAATAAATAAGATTTCAACTAATTTTTAAATGATAATTTCACAATATATTACAAAATATAAAATAATTCAAAAAATATTATTTAACTTTTTTTATTCTAAAAATACTGTTTTTTTATTTTTGTAACACTTGTTGTTACATTTGTTATTTTAGTTATAAGAATAAAAAAAATATGACAGTATTTTAAAAAATATTTTATTTATTGTGGTTATTTCTGAAAAAAATCTCAATTTTTAATTAGTATTATCCGATACTATATAGCCCATCTTACTAAACATGCAATTATTATACCATTGAAAGGTTAAAAGTTCACTCAAGCGGTCCCGAGTCGATCAATGATGATTACCACTCCATAAAACTAGTTAATCATATTAATTAGGGGAAAATTGCAATTGGAGTCTAAAACTTATCAAAAAAGTACAGTAGAATCACAAACCTTTTAGTTTTGACGTTGACATCTTAAATATTTGCAAAAACATGCAACGTAAGGACTTTTTGATGGAATCCGTTCAAAAATCCATAAGTTGATCAAATATTTGGATCCTTACACAGGGGCGGAGCAAGCAATTTAAGCCAGTGCGGGCAAAAATTAATGAATTATGTTGTCTAACTCTAAGCATTTGCTTATACAAGTAATGAATTCAGTTACCACTATAATCTATTTTTGAATTGTGGACTGCCCATTAATTCTTGATTCTTCCATTTATTCATATTAAAAACACAAAAAGCTTCAAAATGAGCAGCTAACAAGCAAAAAATCTTAATTTCAGAAAAATCATCACATATAAACTAACCCCTCCCAGTAACACACATATATACACACGTAGTCACGCAGAGCGGTAGAGAAGAAGAAGAAATTCAGACTCAAACCTAAGAATTCAATGAAGTGATGAACCAAACCCAGAATAATTCAATGAAGTGATGAACCACTCAGTGATTAGCTTGGAGGTGAGATCTGAGAGTCGATGTTGACTTCAACTCTTCAAGGGCTTCTAGCCTTCCACGCTCTTTTCGGCAACGGCAACTCCAAGTTTGGACTCCAGCTTTGGTATTTCTTTCCTTTTTGGGCCATTTTAGTGGCCCATTTCATCAATTTTTTTTTTTTTTTTTTAAATTTAGGCCCAATTATTTTTCTTGGGCTCCAAAAGTTCAATGTAGGCAAATGCCTGCACTGGACTGTACGTGGCTCCACCACTGTCCTTATGCTGCATATTTTTGCAAATGGTTGGATGTGGGTTTCAAAAATAAAAGGTTTAGGAACTCTCTATATTTTTTGAAATGTTTGGAACCCCAGATGCAATTTTCCCTATTAATTAGTGCCATAATCAAACCATCGTGTGCAAATATGCTGAGGTAAACCAATAAGACTTTCACCACATGCAAAGATTCACAGCCGTACGATTGTCCATTTGATGAACTGATCATCAAAGTTTCACAAGAGCATAACTTTTTATGGTTCTAATAATTGGAACGTTTAAATTATTTTACCAATCCGATTAAAAAAAAAGACAAGTTGTAACACTGAAAATTGTTAATCTAATGCATGCTGGATGTGATTAGAAGTATGTCAAATTTATTTTTAAGTAACTTTTTAAAAAAGTAAGTTTTAAAATATTTTTAAAAAAGTAACTTTCAAACACGAACAAATATGTTCTACAAGTGATAAAATTAACGTTTCTTGAAAACATACGTTAATCTTTTCTTATAAAAATTACGGGTCTATATTTTTCTATTGGAATTGGAAGTTCTAGAACAAGCGGCTGGCATACCACTATAATGAAAATGTTTTTTTTTTTTTTTTTTTTTTTTTTTTTTTCAGATTTATGTTGTAAACGAAAGGACTTGACCCGCAGAGTGTGAGGGGGTTCTCGGTGGTTTAAAATATCAATTGTTATTATTTTCAAAAAGAGATAATGTGTTTTTGTAATAATCATTTGTCTCGTCTCTTATTTTTATTCTCTCCCCTTTCTTCAAAAAAGTTATGACTTTGAACTTTCATGCATAGGATAATATTAATATGTTATGTTGTTCAAACTTTTGTGAATAACAAAACCCATAATCCATCAGACAACAAAATGAGATTCCTGGGATCTAAGTGAGTTTGTAAGGAATCATGACTTAAATTTCTTAACTGTGATTAAGGATTCCATTAATCTAGTCCTGTTCCTGTCTATCTGATTGTTGTCTCCCCCTCACCCTACTAATACCCTTCTACCCTACAACTTGACTTTTCAAGAAATAATTAGCTTAATTAATTTTTTTCAATTTTTTTTTCTAGTGGGAATCAGCCAATGATCCACCATCTTACTTTTTAAATAATATCTACTTATTGGTCCTAAACTCCATTAATTAATTACAAAACACAGTTGGTTATCACTAATGACTTTGGATGTTGAAATAAAATGTCTGATGCTGTATATCTTTTGGAGTGCAATTATTTGATACATTCACTTCATTTGGAAAAGAATTTTCCAATTTGAGTCAACATTAAGTAATGTCCCAAGCTGAAGAATAAAGTCCATATAAAGAAAAAAAGAAAAAACCCTTTAAAGAAAGAGTGGAGTAGTTGAAGAAAAGAGGGCGAAAAAAGGATGCAATTTTTTAAGGAGAGCAAGTGCTCCATTATGAAAAGAATAATTAAAGTTGTGTACTTATTTATATATTGATATTTACAAGAACCAAATTGCTAATAAAAATAGTTACTTTTTGGAAACTCTACTTGAGCAAACAAGGTGTGGTCACAACTTGCATGTGATCAAATATAAAACAAACTACTAAATTATTAGAGCATATCAAAATAATAATAAATTGAATATTATTTTCAATAAATTTGAGTTAGTTATAAGATGATATGTATTAAAATATCTGATACGAGTAATTTCTTTATTACACACATCATGTAATGTTAAATTTTGTCTACGTCATTTTTTCTAATATATTTTATTGAGATCGAACTTTTTGAATACAAATTTCTTTAATGTTATCTAGTCTATGTCTCAACTTTCTAAGTTGAAGTTTTGGTGACAAAAATAAATAATATGTTGCTTCACCCTTTTGGTGTAGTAGGACTTGGCAAACCATAGTTTGGACGTCATGAGCACAAGTATTAGTGCATGTACTAAGAAATTGTTTAATTTCACTTAAAATTCTGCGATAAAATTAAAGTCAAAATCAACAATTCATTTTAACTACTCATTTCGTAGATCCACAATTTTTACAACTTTTTAACCATATATATCATTAACTTTTACAAAAAAATTGATTTTAATTATAATCAAACACACCTTAACACTTATATAAATTGTGATTCTTATAGAATGTATATATAATAAATAAATAATAAATTGTAAATTCTACAAAATGCGTTTCAAAAATAATTAGCCTTATCTTACCAAACAATACCATTTTAATATAATTGGTAAAACAGTAATTATATGCACACTACAATTTTTATAATCTACACCACATTTTAAGAGCAATAAATATCTTCCAACTGTTAACATTTTGACACGTCTTCAATTTTTTTTTTTTTCGTCACATTTTTATTATTAACTTTCAATTATTTTTTACGTCTTGTCTCTAATGACGATTTTTACTTACATATCCTACTAATATACATTGAAATATCGTGTAAATATTTTATCAAACTTTTATATTTTTTATATATTTTGTTTATTAAAAAATATAATAGGCAAAAAAAAAATTTTACACCCTTCAAATTAACTTATTAGACAAATCATTATCAAAGACAAAAATAAGATGTACAAATTAATAAATTAGTGATTAAAAATAGTTAGAGATCTACATTAATATAAAATGAATAATAATTGAAGCCTTTCATTGCAATTAAAATATAGTATGATTAACAAGAATTATAATGTGAATATAATTATACCAAATAGAACAACTGAAACTGATAAATACCAGTTAAGTACAATTGCAACTAAGCATATTTATTTGTTCTACTATTTAGTATTTTCCATCAAATCTAGCACCTTCAGCTAGTGATCGATGATCACCAAGAATGCAAGAAAATACTGATGCTACCTAGGAATACCTGAATACCAACATTATCTGAAAATGGGTTATAAAGGATTGAGATGCCCACAATAACTATTTCCGAAAGAAACCCAGATCAAAACAAAGTTCAAGTGCCATAAACAGGAAAAAACAAAAGAAAATTGTGTGAGATCCTCCTAGCAACTGGCGCATCCATTTCTACATAAATTCGTTATTCTACACAGTCCCGACTCCTGAGTTCCCCCGCCCTCCTGCCCAAACCACTTCCCCCTTTGGCTACTCATGAACTAAACAATTCATGTCAACTTGCAAAAATGTAGCAAACTAAGAATTTCATCAAGAAATTATATGATTGCAGAAGGATGTGATTAAAATTCAGCAAATATTCATCATTCAACTTTGGCTACGCCTGCACCAGGCATGCTGCTATCAGCTACAGTCTCTCTCACAAACCTAAGAATTGGCAAGAAAAAATTGGCATCCATCAGAAGTGGCTGCATATGGGTCATGAGCTCAAAATAATAGATTTCCATTAAGCTAATGATTTGGAAGAAAATAAAGCTACCGTGAAGGAGGAAAAGAATAGTACCGTGCTAATTTATCTCGAGATGATTGCAAAACATAAATTGACAGCATAAACGAAAGTACAAGACCTGATCGTGCAAAATTCAGCAGATAGTGATAAATGAGAACTAAAATGGCAATCATCAATTTTAGGTATTTTGTAAGCAAACCATTTCAAAAGCATGTTTACCTGATCCAAAGAGAACATAGAATCCAGAAGCCACGTCAATCTCTGACTGCTCTTCCCTATCATAAATCAGAACATCATGTTAGAAAACATCAAGTGTGATATGTGAAAGAAAAGAATTGGAAATTTTATAAGCTGAAACATAGGCACTAGATGCAGATCAATTATACTGGACCAAAAACAGTACACAACATGCTGAACTTGTACATGAGGCTGATACTCAACTCAAAAATACATGTCTTTAGCACCGGCATCTAATTGTTAATCCTCGTTAAGGAGGAGATTAAACAAATTTCAGCCAGAACTGCACAATGCTCCTTATGGGGCATTTGCAAACATACACACAAATTCTAAAAGCACAGGCAAGCAAGATTCAAGTTCACATCATCCAAGTTGGCATCTGTAAACTGCAACATAACAGCAAACTTTGAAAGAAATAACATTCTCTAGTCCAAAAGTGGGTTGCGTGCTTTTCCTGCATGAATTACTTTCCACTTGATATTTTTTTTAAATAAGTTCAAACAGATGCAATCAACAGCTAGTCAAATATGAAATGACAGCACAAACTATTAGAGTTAACTGTCAGAAAGTTATCTGGCAAGTGCAGAACATGCTAAACATATTGTTCACACAGAACCAAACATAATACACTCCTGTCCATGCATAGAAATTCAATATCCAAGTATTTGTAACAACAAATTGATTAAACAAGTGCCTACTTTTAAAATTATATCATTCAATTCCTAAACTATTAGGTTTGTAGTACAAGAAATAAGTCAAATAACAGGTAATATAGACTTTCATGTTGCGATAACTAAACATTCATTTCAGATCCTACACATGGCAGTAGATAAAGTCTGACAAAGATATTAAATGATCGCCACAAGAAACAGAGATTTACCAAGTGTATCTGACAAGAATATGTTTTGGCCATAGCTGCTGATCCCAAAACTGTTTATGAATGTCGGGATGAACTTCTAAATCTGTCCAACACAAGTATAGATTAGCCTATGGCTGTAAAACAAATCGCTTGGACGAAAGCCACATCCAAAATAAAGAGCAAATCATTGATTAAATCAACTTCAGCACAACAGACTAATCGTCTTAACTTCAAATGTTCCTCCCTCACAAAGACTACAAAATAAAGATAATAAAATTTTCAAGATGAGGAACTATTGAGGTACAATTACATGCCACGGCTACTCACGAGATTATTTTACCATAGCAAGAATAATTCATATAATTGTGGTGATCAAACAAGCCAGGAACAGATTATGTTTGTACTTTCACTCAATCATGTCATTATACTTTTTGCAATTGAATCCAAACATATGAAATTAGGAACGAATGCATGTAGCTGCAGTGTAGTGAGCACATTTATACGTAAACTATGTTTGCACAAGCAAGGAAAAACATTTTCCTCGTTCATCCTTGTAATAAAGTGCCTAAGTGCAATGGGGGCTTGGCATCAGAAATGAAATAAGCAGATCTCCCAGTTGCAGAGCTATCGAAGAACCACAAGCTTTATGCTTTATGGGCACAAGAATTAGGAAACAGATTAGCTGAATGCTTAATTCCCTCCGTCTTCTACGACATTACTTTCACTGTTTTTGTTTTATTAGAACTTCTTTTCCTTGGTGTGCAATACAATAGAACCATCATTTATCAGGGAAAAGGAACAATGGAAGAAGATAAAAATCAGATGCAGGACAGGAAAGTTTAAAGTAGAAATGTCAACCCAGTTCTCTCGGTGTAATAAACTTGTAAAATTGTATGGTGGAAGTAAAGTGGATGTGAAGGATGAGAGAAAAAGAGAGATTGAGAGAAATCTTTGGTAGGCTTAGCTGTTTGCTCACCTGCCCCTTCATGTGTTGTCAACATTGTTTGTTACTATTTCTTGAACATCATAGGGTGTCATCTTTCTAAAATTTCAGGTCATAGTTCACATATGAAAGAAATGAGGGAAGGGGGAGGCTATTGCCCCCCTTCGGCTCCAGTCCGCCTCTGCCTCGTAAAGGTATTTAAGCACAAAACGTTAGTCCATTTTCATGTCATTGACTGCATCACCTCCTACCGACCTGGCCGCCCTCCTCCCAACCCTTGCCACTCCCAACACCACAACACAGGTGATCAGCATTGCTACAGAGGCAACGAAAGAAGGGAAGGAAAGGAAAAGAAAGAAGAAAAGACCCACCCCATCACCACACCGCTGCTGCTTTGCCGCCCCCAGCCCAAAGAAGAAGAAGAAGAAGATGAAGGAAGGAGAGTTGAATTAACCCAAAAGCTGTACACATGAAAAGCTTTTAAAATACATGTACACACTTCACTAAATAGACCAACCAGAGAAGCCAAAATTTTCAAAATTCAATATGTTTGACATCAGAGGCCTTAGGGTACCTATCAGGTGCTCCCACATAAATTTAAAATAAAAATAAAAAAAATACAGTAATGATTCAAACCCACGAAATAAAATGAAAAAGGCAGCAGCATATTTGCGTCCTTTCAGTTTCTGGGAACATTATCTGCCAAGAAGGTGAAAAGAACATGGGATTTTGGAGGGGGTAAGCCGCGAACCAGTCCTTTGAGGGTCTTGAACTATGGGATTTCGGTGGAAGGAGCTGGGGGATAATTTAATTGCAAGGAGGAGAACTTGGAAAAATATGAGCATGGTGCCAGAAAGGAACTTGATAGGTTTGGAAAATTCTGATCTTCCATTCAATATTGCCCCATTTCAACACCCAGACAAAACCCATTTGCTGCATCTGTTTTTTTACCAAGGTGAAACCTTTTTGATATTCCTTACAACTTACAAGAGGGGTTTGAGAGTTGGACGTGGGCAGGTGTTTGGTGGTGGTGATGATGATGGCGGAGCCTTTGGTGTTGGTGATGATGATGGCGGAGCCTTTGGTGGTGGTGGAGATGGGGAGGGGAGGGGAGGGTTGGGTTGGGGGGTTGACTGGAAGGGATGGGAATTTGGAAAAGATGACTACATATTTTTTCTGCTTAGATTAGTCTTTTTCTATGTTATTTTCCTTCTTTTTGTTTATTTTTAAGTTTTAAGGACAATTTTAATTTTTATGCCTACTTAACACCCATTTTGGACAGAAACCGTCACTACGATACGGGAGCTTCCAAACTAAAGGAATATATTACAAAGTTAGGATCAGGGATGCCAAGAAATGAAGGCTGGGGGTAGGAGTGCAATAGAGGGTAAAGGTTAGGGATGGAGATAACAATTTAGCCTAAATTACACGTGAGCATTTATCTCCAAACTTTCAACAGAAATTTACATACTTCTAGAACTAAGAGATTAGGTAGTAAAAAAGAATAACTTACAGCTTTGAGGCATATCTATAACTTTTGCAGTGACACCCAGCAAATCAGCGCCGGAGTACCTCTGTAAGATATGTAAAATAATTTCTCATTCACAGCGAAAACTAGCCTAATAAACTGACACTAGTATAAAAGAAAAATATTGCATGAATATCAGGAACTTCCTAAGCTCATATCCCAAAGTAGATTAAGTCTAAAAAGTTCCGACATTTCAGTTGACATAGGACTGAGGTCTTGAAATTGGAATTCATATGAAGTCAATTCAAATTTGAATGAAACTGTTCTTATTCCAATTTGAGGCCCTCATTCCAGGCTGCAAAAAGCAGTTAGAAGATTATGAAACCATTCCAACATATGAACATTCTTCTTTGCAAACCAGGACTTACCAAATGCATTTCAATCATTGGGACCTCTGAGTTCTTTCGGTTAATCACAAAAAGCCACGGAATATAAAATTTTTCTCTTCCAATTTGAAATGATCTGCATCACAATAGTTTATTACTAATCAAAAGAAAAACTCGATGGCAGTTTCATTTGAACATTATACCATTAAAAAAGATATAGAAGAGAGTTCTTAAGTATATTTGACTAGCTATCTGTTCAGGATTTTCCACAGTATAAACTCATAATCCACATCCTTATATAGGATTACAGGATGAGTCAAAAGCACTTTCACTTTTACCACAATACGAAACAATAGAAGTTGAAGAGAGGGCCCAGACATTTCAAGATCCAGATGGTCTATGACAATATGATCTCTTTGGGGCCAACTCAGAGTATCTAAAGCAAAGAATGTAAATGCTTGAAGGAAAGGTGGGTCCAGATGCTACAAAAAATAAGCCAAAACTGATTGGTAGAGAAAAATCCTACTGTCCTATACTTTTAGCATGTCACACAAATGGCAAATCGTTCACAATAAGAAAATTGGATCTACTGGCATAAGATTACATCAATATCCCGTAGTGTAAAATGAATATATATGTACTATAGCATATAATTACTTTGTACATATGAGGTAAAAGGGTTCCACCACAATAACAAACAAACTAATTCTGCTCAATAAATTTGAGTTCAGCAGCACAAAAACATTTTTATCACTCCATTTAGTTCATTACTAGATCTACTTGAAGATCCAAAGCAACTACATTCTTAGCAACAACTATAGGCCCGTTAGTTTTGGTCTATGCCTCCCTCTTCTCTTCTAACATATTCTCGTGATATCACTTCATGTAAAAGGGTTCCACCTCATTCAAAATTTAAATCACGACCAACCTCATTATAGTAGAATCGAAAACCTTTTGCAAGAAACTCAAACCTGTTCTTATTAATAATACTTAATTGTACAAGTATATTGCAGATGCTACCAAAATCACCTGTAAAATTCCACTTCTAAAGATGTGTTAACAAGGAATATAGATATTGCAATTTGCATTCGAGTCACATCTCACCAAAAATTACTTCTAACTACATATCCATCCACGGATTAAATTGGCAGCATTACTTGCTCACAGATCGAAAACAGAAACTCCATTGCCAAAACTTCCCTTCATGATTCAATTTCCTTTCCTAGCCTTTTAAATGTTCCATACACTTTTTTATCATTTCTACCCCAATCGAAAAAATGAGAAAAAGAAGGAAATACAACGAAAATTTCATAATATTCAATATTCAATATATATATATATATATATATATATATATATATATATATATATATATATATATATATATAAAGCTTCGTTAGAGAGGGAATTTGAGGCTCACATTTTATATGGATCAGCTCCAGTATAACCAGTGGGTTTCGGTAGTGGAATCAACGTCTACAACTCCCCCAAGAAGTCGAAATAAACATTCAGAACAATTTTTTTTTTTTCAAAACCCTAGAGTAGAGTCAATTGAATAAAATCAAAGAATGAGAAGATTACCTCGCGATTAACAGCGAATATTGGGCAGTGCCTCCCGATCATATCGTGCCAAACCGTCCTCGACTGGAGATTTTTCCAAAACCAAATAAAACATATATCAAGCAACTAACACCATTCAATTTCACATTTCAATATGTATCTATGATGTATGGAGAGGGAGAGAATTACAGAGTGGTATTGACCCATGCGGCTCATGGGAACGATGTCTCCCGGTCTGTAAGCGAGTGAAGACAGTGCCATTGAAATCACTTGTAGTATAATCAACGCCGTCGCCGTAGTGGCGATTCTACAGTTTCTCGTCATGTTTCCTCGGTCGCCGATTAACAATCGAGGAGAATTGTAAGAACCAGGATGGAGTACTCCTAGCACACTTTGCAACTACACTCGCGTTTTTACGGATATGTCTATGAAACGCGATTTTAATTTCGTTGACACCAACAGTACTCAAACGAGTACTTTTCTCCTATTTCCTAATCCTAAATCCTAAATAAATAAAAAGAGGCTTAAATGGTTGACACTATTCAAGTGATCTTCTAAAACGATGCTGTTTTGATGACCATGTAATGATGTCAATTTTTTTTAAAGCTTTGGCGGTCAATAAGACGTCGTTTGGAACTCATTGAGGCAAACGATGTTGTTTCGTTGATAATGCGTACACATTACGCATTGGTCTGACACCTGCACAAGTCCATGCCTTCCACTTTTCTCTCACCAACTCTCTCAGCTTGTCTCTATTAACAAAGAAGAGAACTCATCACTTCTCTCTCCACCACTCCCACAATGCACCGCCACACACACACACACACACACACCCCAAGTTAATCTCCAGTCATCTTCCTTTTGTTGCCCAACCACTTGGAATCGTGCCTTCTATACTATAATTTCACATCACACGACGATTTTTTTATAAAGAAACTCTAATCTCTCCATTATCAAAGACATCTAGGCCCCATAATCCTAATTAAATAAAAAGAGGCTTAAATGGTTGACACTATTCAAGTGGTCTTCCTAAACGACGCTGTTTTGATGACCATGTAATGATGTCAATTTTTTTAAAAGCTTTGGCAGTTAATCAGACATCGTTTGGAACTCATTGTAGGCAAACGATGTCGTTTCGTTGATAATGCATACACATTGCGCATTGGTCTGACACACTGCACAAGCCCATGCCTTCCACTTTTCTCTCACCAACTCTCTCAGCTTGTCTCTATTCACAAAGAAGAGAACTCATCACTTCTCTCTCCACCACTCCCACTCCCACTCCCACAATGCACCGCCACATACACACACACCCACACCCCCCAGTTAATCTCCAGTCATCCTCCTTTCGTCGCCCAACCACTTGGAATCGTGCCTTCTATACTATAATTTCACATCACATGACGATTTTTTCATAAAGAAACTCTAATCTCTCCATTATCAAAGACATCTAGGCCCCATAACTTTGAAATTTGCTTTGATTTTCTATGCATTTTCAGTTTAATCTCATAACCCATATAAAGAGATAAAGGGTGATTTTTTGTCGGATTAGAATCTTGAAAAAATATTCCATTTATTTTTGGGTTGAGAGAGTTCCATATTTCCCGATCCCCAACCAAATCTTCAAAAAAATGTTGCCAGACGCCAGCTACTATTGGATTCTTCTTTTTCCGTTCTTGATTGAGGTTCAAAATCCACGATTCACTCTGATTTTTTTGGTGTTTTTGTTCGTCCCTTTTCTATTTTTTTCTTTGTAGTAAAAATCTTGTTGAAAACACTATATGTCAAGATCATTATCCTCTTGATGCAAATTGTGGAGTGTTGAAGTTGATGGGTGAGACGCGAGTTTTGTGTAAGTCTCTAACTATGAAGATCATCACCTTGTGGTCTGATTTTTGTTTTCTGTTGTCTTAATTTGCTTCTGTTTGTGCGCCATTTTTGTTTCTTGTTGAATTTGGGGATTTTCTTATGAAGAAATTTTAGATGCAATGAATAACAGTAACCATATTTTCCCCAAGATTGGAATATTAAATTGCTAGCAAGATTTTATGAAATTTGTTTATCTTTTGAAATTGTAACAGGTTTATATGCACAAGGATGGTCGATGGAGATGGTGGCAATCTTATTTTTGCAAGATTTCTTACTTCAATGTTAATTGTAAGTACGCCTGTACAGTGTTTACCTGTAGTTTTTAGTTGTTTAAGCTATTTAAATCGTGAAGTGCAATTTTTTCTTGTAATCTTGATAGTTTTCAGTCAATTTTCGCTAACAGTGCACCTATGAATTGACCTTTAGTTTGGAGGCTTATATGACTAGCAAGTGTTGTCTTGTTTATTAGAAAAATTGAATTTTTTCATTTTGATTGACAAAAAAAGGTAGATTTACCATCTCTTAAGGAAAATAGGCATATATAGAACTTAGAAAGGTAGCATACTTGTATTTTTCACGCCATCACCTTTAATCGTTCAGATCTCAATCACACCATCACCTAAGACTACTTTTTTTACACCAACTTGTTACCTACATTTCTGGCTTCACAGTTCATTGTATGAAATGAGTCTCTTTCCTTCATATGCCTCCCTACTTCCTCTCCCTCTCTAAATAGTCTACGCTATTTCTCACCATCATTCTCTCCAGTACCAACTCCTGTATTTTCTCTTCGTTCTCTCCCTCATGATCTGGGGTTTTGTGGTGCAATTTAGGTAGTGGTGATCCTAAATAGCGGCAGTGGATGTGTGTAGCTCTCAAGGTAATTATTTGATTACATTAATTAATTGTTACTGTTGCTTCTATTTCTTTCAGAAGTTTTAATCATTTTTCTTTTATTTTACTCAGTTCTTGAAAAATAAGTGATTTTTGTGAAGTTCCTTTTAAGTGGGTTGTTTAATTTTTGTACTTTTATGTTTTCTGCATTTGTCTAGAAATTAGAATCTCAGGTTTTTTCCCATTATGTTTGTCAACACTTATTACGTCTTTATCGATGTTCAATATTTGGTATTCAATTTACATAATTTATTGTATATCTATCTTCAGGTACCTCAACTTTTGGCTCAGAAGGCATTCAAAAAAATATTATTTTTCGTCAATGTGCAGTTATTTAACAGGTATGACGATTCAAACATGTACTAATGTGTATATCCTATTGACACTCGCAATTAGTATAAGAAATTAATGTTCTTTTCCTTGTTGCAGCCTTTTACTAGGACGAGAATGCTACTCGTTTAGCAATGCTGAATACATCAAGGTCGGTTTAACCGAATTACAAAATTGGTGTTACTAGGCGACTGATGAGGTATTTATTCTAGTGATTTTATGATATAACTTGCTTTTTTTTCCCCGCTAAATTTGGCAATGTATTCGTGTAAACAGATTCAGGTCCCTCTAAATTTAGATTTTTTAGTGAGATAAAAAAGAATACATTGTGAATATCTCTATGATTTGCGTGGAAATATTTATTGAAGAATCAATAATTAATTAATTATAGTCTACCGTAGCATATATGATTATCAAAAGGGAAAAAGTTCAAGTTGTGTGGTGTTTGCATGTCATAGAATGATCAGAATATTAAACATGCATTTATAAAAGTTTTTGAATATCTTCATATGAACACATACTACAAAGTCAGAGTATGGGCCAAGCTTGAGAAGTCATTAATTTCATTTTACTATTGATAGAAAATTATACATGTTAGTTAATTATTTATGTTAATGACAATTTATATTCAATTTTTTTTAATTATTATGGAAGATGAACAAGCATTAAACAACATATAGAGACATTTTTGTCTTTTACTCAAGGTATTTGTGCACACCATAGATGCATTAAATCATGAACTAACAAATGGACAACGAGAAAAGAGTACGAAACATGCAAATTTTATTATGATATATGAAAAAACTTTAAGAAGAACGAAGGAAGCAAATTCGTTAGTCTATCATGATTGCTTTGCAAAATCTTTGCCTTTAAGGAGTGGGATTATTTTGAAATATTGCAATTCTTTTTCCTCTAGGTTTAAACATACACACTTTTTGACATTTCTCAATTTATGTAATTGTAACTAAATGAATGAGTTAAACACCGATCAATAAAACTCTTACGAAGAAAGAAACAATAAATACTAAAGAATATAAACATTTATTGGTCCAAGCTTGTAAAGGTAAATAATTAGTTTGAACATTGCGGTTGTTGAAACTTGTCATACATCACAAGCCAAAGAAGACCCTGGATGAAATAAGTCGTGATTTATATCACGAAGCAGTTATACATATTCTTTTCTTCAATAATAATCTATCTAATTTGCAGTATTTTTATAAAATGTCAATAGTAAAGATATTATTTGGAAGTCTACCGTGTATAACTCATGAATCACACATATGTATTTATTTGTTCCGAATGCTATAATATTTTTCTTATATCAACACTTGTTTCCTAATTGCTATCTTTATTATTAGGATTAACATAGTTAAAGACCTTGATGCCATAGTATTCTTTTTTTCTTCATCATAAGTTTCTAACGGTTCTTGCATCACATAAAATATGTGTGAAAAGAACCCAATTTTGATTACCACAACTGTTGTCCCAATCTGCAACCAAACTTGATATTAAAATCAAGTCTTGTCTAAGCATTTATGCATTTGAGTTTTTGTAATGCCCTTTTAAATCGAAGAAACAATTTATATGCAGTTATTAAGATAATGATTATTTTTCCTTTATCTCTGTGTGCTCCCTTATATCTTAAATACTGTATTATCTTTGGTTCATTGTACTTTTTCAATTCTTTCTACCTCAATTTGGTCTAAATATTTTGCATGCAAAAGTATCAATATTGGAAATTGCATATCATTTGTTGGATGTCGTTCTTACAAATTTCCAGATTGAGCAGCTAATCATTGCAACGATGCCTAATTATATTCCTCATCTTAGATATGATGGTATACCTTTGAATCCTCATGTCTCCATAGCGCCTGGATATGGTGCAGCTGTCAGACTCCAATAGGTAATAACTGGGAGGATCTTGGTTGTTTATTTTTCTATTTTTGTTTCTTTTAGAAAGATTTCCATCTAATGGACTCCCACAATTTAGGAGCAAGCCTATCATTTATGAAGGGAACCAATGCCAGAAGGCATGAGATGGTGCCAATGGTTTTACCAGATGGTCGAATTCACCGTGCTTTGTAAATTGCTTCAATTTTGACATATTCATGTGTAAATATTAAGACTCGAATATCTTTAACTAACTTATGTTATGTACAATCAGTACGTCAAACTAAAAATTTAAGCGCACAAGTATTTTTATTTGAATTAGATTACAACATTCGAAAGAATTTGGTCTGTGTTTCCTTTTTTATTTGCTATCTCTTAATGTTTGGAATAATGTATTTTTAAGTCTTTAGTGGATTAAATTTGAAGTGGATAATTTCTATACGTATAGGTCTTTTTGTAAGAGTTTGCTTTTACTTGGTTTATTATTTTCACGTCTAACTACAATATGTTTAGGTCTATGTCAAAAAGATATATGATTTTTTATTTATTTTAATTTAGCACATCTCATTTTTTTGAGGATTTATATATAAAGCAGCTATAGCGGAGCCATTAAGTGTGTGTAATTGGAATGTTTTGTTTTCTTATTTGTTGTTTGAGTACATTTTGTCTTTTTTTAATAACTGCAAACATGTAATTTTTCCTTAGAGGTTTTAGCAATTTTCTTCGAATTCTAAACACACAAGTTTATTCTTTTAAAAAAATCTTTTTGATACTATTATGCACAAAATACAGTTACAATACGTGCAACGCACGTAGCTACACTAGTATATTGCTAAGAGCCTAAGAGAGTTACTATTCGTATTCATATTATTGTTGTCTCCACACATGTTTGGGATTATTCAAATTATAATTTCGAACTGATTGAACTGGTCAAACATATTTTTTATCTACATATTTCATAGGATTCACAACTTACAACTGACTTTTTATCTACACATTCACTAACAATTTATAATATAAGCACTTAAAAAATAATTTCAACACTATCAAGCATACGCTGATGGTGGCATATCTCTCATACGGATATTAAGAACAACTTCTCGAACGGAATCTTCACGAGAACATTAATAGAGTCCTCCCAAAAAAGTGTGCAAATTAAGAAAAATCGTGGTTCTATTTAGTTCGATTCTGAAAAAAATCAAATTGAAACTAATAATTAATGATTATTTTTTAATAAAAATATTGGTTACATATGAAATTACAGAACCGGACCAAATGATTATGGTTTGGTTTAGTTTGGTTCAATTATATAACTAAATTTTTTAAAATAAATGCAAATTACAATTCAAATTTATATTGTTAAAGATTAATTGATTTTGATTTGAAAGATAAAATAAGAGTTTGAAAAAGTAGTTGATTTAAAATTAATTGATTTTTGTGTAAATAAATTAAGAAAATTGGTAATTATTTAAGAGGGTGAGATAGTGAGCAACATCTAACAATAACACTATTAATTATTAATATTTTTAAAAAATAAATTAAAAAATTAGAACCGAATTTGTTTTTCAGTTCTATATTTAAAACTAAAATTGGTCATTTTTTGGTTCTAAGAACCAAAACTATTTGATATTTTCATGGAACTGAATCAAATCAATCGATTTTAGTTCAATTTGGTTGGTTTTGATTTTTTTCGCTCACCCCCAAGCACAGACTAAAGAAAATTTTGATATTATTTCAAACATGCTCCCTCTCTTATTTGAGATTTTCTCTATGCCTCTCTTGATTTTCGCCCCAATAATTATGATTTGATTTTCTTTGATAAGTACACATTTTCTGTTAATGTTCTTCTTTTTTTTATTATGTTGATGGCATAATTATTACCGATGACAATGTCACAAGACTGTAATGTTGATGTATAATTGTATGTTTGAGAGTTCTAAAATTATTTTTGAAGTGTTTATATATTTTAACTCCTACAGAATGCGTAGATAATAAATATATAGTAAATTGTGGTACTACAAAATATGTTAATAAAAATTATGTTTGACCAATTTAACTAACTTAAACTTAGCTCATTAATTTAAAACAAAGGATTTGGATCCTTTAGATTACTTCACAGGCAAAAGTTACTTTAACTCATAAGGGTTATTATTGTCTCTTAATCTAAGCACACAAAAATGTTATTGAGCGTGCTTATACTCTGATGCTTGACCGCTCTTTTTATATATATCACTCTCACTTTTCTGTATATTATATAGTTTATAGTTATTTTGTTGTTCTTCGTATTCTATATTATCTTTGTGGTATTCTTTTTTTAAAGTTTGTTATTTCCATTGACCTCGTTTTAGACTACGTCTTTATTTCGATGATGACGGGATTCACTCTCCCTACTAGTTTTTGTATATTTGTGAGAGATTATCTTCTTTCTTGGAAAAGCAGGAAGTTGTATAGCCTAACTTGTTTTGTGCTATAACATATGGTACAACGGAGATAATTTAACTACATTGTTATTACTCTGATTGATATGTATTGTAACAATAAAATCGCTTTACTCTACCTTTGATGAGAAGGCCAAGCTCATTAAGATTGATTATCATTTCAATCGTCTTCCACATGATATTATTATTTTGCCTTCTGATTTTTTTTATATATATTTTAACAAGTATTATATCATGTCTGTTGGCGGAATTCTGTGGAAGTGACCCAAAGCAATAACAAACAAGAACCGAAAATCTGGAAATGAAGAAGAAGAACCGAGGCAAGAGTTGCACTCTTTGTCCTTAAGTCAAATTGCCCCGCAAGGTGCTTTCGGTCTTTGGCAAATGACTCCCAAGATACAACGGTTTCGCTTGAGTTTAGTAGCACAACAAAGACTCAAGTACAGCGAACCAAAGATGGCTTTGTACTCCAACGGATGAAATGAAAATGGAAAACCAGATTTTGTGCAACTTAATGCAAGAACTTGGTTCAAAAGATGATGAAATGAATTCTTTATGTTTGCAATACGTTTTCTGTATCAATCTCTGTCAAAATGGACGTTCACTGGTCCTATTTAGCACTGAAGATCGGTTGAAACACGAAAAGGAATGAACCAAAACGTGCAACCCTTCAAAAGGACATGTCTGTTCACGCAAACCTATGCGATCGCATGGTTTAACCAAGCTGCGATCGCATAGCACAAAAAATAGAACAAGACTTCGCCCAGATTAACCATGCGATCGCAAGGCTTTGCCTCCTGCGATCGCATGGAAGGACCAAAATACGCTCTGCTAAAATTTTAGCCATATTGCGATCGCAGGTTTACATACCTGTGCGATCGCATGGTCAAACATTTGACCCGATTTTGTCCTTTTTCGTAATTTCTCATTCATTCGATATTGGTTTCGAGATGCCAAATATACCCTTTAAACATACAGATAAATCTGAATTTTTGTCCGGGGGCGTTGCCCCCGAGCCCCCACGAGGGGCGCTGCCCCCTCGACCCCCGCGACCTGACCGGGCAGGTCGATCCCCGTTCCGGGGGCGTTGCCCCCGAAGCGTGCGTCGAAGTGGCAAACAAATTTGCCTAAACGGATTGGGTCGGGACTTGTATATTTGGCTAAGATGACACGAAGTCACTTAGTTAAATTCTCGACATTTTAAACCAATTTCCAACAATCCTCCACATGAATGGAAATTCCTTGATACGCAAACACGATGCAAATGAAATGCAATGATATGCAGACTCTAACAATGGAGTACAAACGACAAGTTATAGCATCAAGATAGGTAGCTTGTGGCTTTGAACCTTCTTTAGTTGAATACAATCGAATTTACTAGGCTAGTTGGTGAACACGATGTTTTTGAACCATCCAACCGTTCGTGTAAACCCAAACAATTGTACCAACACCATAACTCATCTAACCAATTCGGTTCTCATGGTTGTGTCCATTTTGGCCCTGGACAACTCTTGGTTTCATAAGTGCTCTAAGAGAATTAAGCCTCGAATTCTCGTAGAAGCGGCCCCACTTCACACTTATATAGGTGATCTCTTACCTTTCCACTTCAAGGTTTTGAATCATTAAAAGTATGTATACTTATCCTTATACATATTTGACATAGCACTTTAAAAGTTAGGAATGGGAACACGTGCTTTATTCCGAATCTTTTATAACTTAGTTGTCCCATTGAACCAAGATTTTGGGATCTCCAATCTACAAGGTTGGGTTTCCGTTATAAATAATTCTATTCAATAGGCTTTAGGCCCATTCCCCTCGAAAGATGGTATACTTGATCTCTTGCAAGTCCTTTCGTCAAAGGATCAGCCAAGTTCTCTCTTGACTTCACATAGTTAATAGAGATTATACCATTCGATATTAACTGTTTAATGTTATTATGTCTCCGACGAATATGTCGAGACTTACCATTATACATACTATTTTGTGCCCTTGCTATTGCCGACTGATTATCGCAATGTATGTTAATTGCAGAAACTGGCTTTTCCCAACATGGAATTTCTTCAAGGAAATTACGAAGCCATTCTGCTTCTTCTCCGGCTTTATCTAAAGCAATGAACTCAGATTCCATTGTGGATCGAGCTATGCATGTTTGCTTAGACGATTTCCAGGACACGGCTCCACCTCCAATGGTAAATACATAACCACTTGTGGATTTTGAATCCTTAGTGTCAGATATCCAATTTGCATCGACATATCCTTCTAACACCGCGGGATATCTTGAGTAGTGTAATCCATATTCAACCGTGTGTCTTAAGTATCTAAGAACTCGGTTTAATGTCTTCCAATGTTCAACATTTGGATTACTAGTGAATCTACTCAACTTGTTGACTATGTATGCTATATTCGGTCTTGTGCAGTTGGTAATGTACATCAAACTGCCTATGACACGCGAATATTCCAATTGAGATACGGGCTCACCAGTATTCTTAGCTAAGTGTATACTTAGGTCAACTGGTGACTTAACTGGTTTATCGTCATACGCCTTAAATTTCTTAAGTATAGTCTCAACATAATGAGATTGAGATAATGACAAACCATCGGATGTTTTAGAGATTTTAATCCCTAATATCACATCCGCTACTCCCATGTCCTTCATGTCAAAATGTTTCGTTAACATTTTCTTAGTCGATGAAATAACTTTTGAGTTATTTCCCATAATTAGCATATCGTCAACGTATAGGCATACGATCACATATTCATCGGGTGTGTTTTTAATGTAGACACACTTGTCACATTCATTGATTTTGAAGCCAATTGACAACATAGTTTTATCAAACTTTTCATGTCATTGCTTCGGTGCTTGTTTTAATCCATACAAGGATTTTACAAGTTTACACACCTTCTTTTCATTTCCCGGTGCAACAAACCCTTCGGGTTGTTCCATATAGATTTCTTCTTCTAATTCACCGTTTAGAAACGCAGTTTTAACATCCATTTGATGTATTTCAAGATTATGCAATGCCGCGATTGCAATCAAGACATGTATAGACGTAATTCTAGTCACCGGTGAATAAGTATCAAAGAAATCAAGTCCTTCCTTTTGTCTATACCCTTTGGCTACTAATCTAGCCTTGTATTTATCAATTGATTCATCTGATTTCAATTTCTTTTTGAATATCCATTTACAGCCTAAAGCTTTGTTTCCCGGAGGGAGTTGAACCAATTCCCAAGTATGGTTACTCATGATGGATTCAATTTCATTACGTACTGCTTCTTTCCAAAAAGGAGCTTCGGGAGTGGACATTGCTTCATCAAATGTCCTCGGATCATTTTCAAGTAAATTTGTTACGAATTCTGGACCGAATGTCTTAAGAATTCGTTGCCTTTTACTACGTTTCGGTTCTTCATTTATTTGAAGATTATCGTCATTTCTATGTAAATTATCATAAGCTCGAGATTGGTTTCGAGATGCCAAATATACCCTTTAAACATACAGATAAATCTGAATTTTTGTCCGGGGGCGTTGCCCCCGAGCCCCCACGAGGGGCGCTGCCCCCTCGAACCCCGCGACCTGACCGGGCTGGTCGAACCCCGTTCCGGAGGCGTTGCCCCCGAAGCGTGCGTCGAAGTGGCAAATAAATTTGCCTAAACGGATTGGGTCGGGACTTGTATATTTGGCTAAAATGACACGAAGTCACTTAGTTAAATTCTCGACATTTTAAACCAATTTCCAACAATGTCACTATCTATTCGACGCTTTCAATTTTTAGTTGGCAAACTCTCGTTAGTTCTCGCCTTTACATCTTAAGTTTGAGGGATTATTAGTGAGTTTTTTATTACTTAGGGCTTGTTTAGTGTATATTTTTTCCTAAAAAATGGGTTTTTTTGTCCACATTTTTTGACTTTTTAAACTTTTTTATTGTGTAAAAAGTTTGAAAAGTAAAAAAAAATAGACAAAAAATAGGTTTTTTTGAAAAAAAGAAAACCAAACATGCCCTTAATAAAGTTTTGCATGAAGGGTCTAGAATATTCATTTGCAGGGTTTTGTAGGTTTTGATTCTCTTTAGCCTCTCTATTTTCTTTTAGTCTTTTATTTTGTAACATGGGAATTGTTCTACTTTCAATGGTGGAGAGTTTTTATAACTCCCACTGGACACGTGGGGAGTAGATCAATCCCCTCTGTAACATTCACATTGTGCATATCCTGGATTTTAGAACATTTAAACTATTTCTCTTAATTCATAGGGGTGCAAAAATTAGTTCTTTCAAATTTTCAAGAGTTGCCTTCTTGTTTTCTCGAGTTGTTATCCAATTCAAGTTTTAGAAAATGTAACTCATGTAATTGTACTTATTTAGAAGAAAAAAAGAGAATCAACAACTATAAATGAAAAATACTCATCCTCTTACATGACAATCAAGCCTGAAACTTCTTATGGATCTTTATGGTTATGAAACATTATTGATTTTCACCACCTACAAGTATTCATAAACAAGCATTCAAGAAACACATAATATGTCATGTGCATTAAATAAAGACTAACTTCTAGACTCATTTTTAGTTGGGATTGAAAAGTTTAATCCAACTTGGATAACAAGGTAAGCAAGAAAAGGGTTGATGCCATAGGGAGGAGGAGAGGGGGGGGGGGGGGGTAGCGTCTTTGTTTTCTCGATATAGTAATTAAAGATCTAATTAAGACTATAAAAAAAATCGTCAAATTGTAAATCGAATTGAATCTGTTGGTTTGAAACCGTTGATTGGAGTTCATGTGGAACCGTTAACGTTAACCAGACCGAACTGTTTGAAAATAGTTTGATTTAGGATCTAATGTTTAAAAACCGCTTAAACCGAATCGAATTATTTTTAATTTTTTATAATTAAAAAATAAATTAATTATACTTACACATTTATAAAATGAGCAAAGTACAATGCCACACTAAATTTATTGGGCTGCCTTATTTAATTTTCACCAAACTATTGGGTCACTGGTGCCTAATCCATAAGTTTATTATTGGGCTAAGTTGTCTACTAATTTGTGTCAATTTCCTCTGGCTTATTTGCACAAATGGTCCCTGACTTTTGCACTTACTGTGGGTTGAGGACCTATCTTTTTATTTTTGGCAGTTTAGCCCCTATTTCAAATGTTTTTGGCAGCAATGATCATTTTCAACAATTTCCATCCAAATGGCCGTCAAATTTCACGGTGGAAGTTTTTTTATTTAGAAAATACTTATTTGCACAAATGGTCCTTGACTTTTGTAAAGAAAAATTTGTAACAAAAGTCCCTAATATTTTAGAAAGTGTTGAAAAGTCCCATAACCTTCTAATCCTAACACATATGACCCTAAACTTTTTTGACAATTTTATCCCTAACTTAAATAAATTAAAAATAACTCACAAACCTTTTTAAAAATACAAATAAGTCCTAAATCTTTTTATTTTTTTACAGATTTATACTTAAAATAATAAAAAGTGTGTCATCAAGTCCCAAAACTTTTAATTTTATTCACCAAAATAATATTTAAAATGTGTTTGATTAAAATCAAATTTTTTAGTAAAAGTGATTGAAAAATTGTGGGACCATAAAATGTGTGGTTAAAATTAATTGTTGACTTTGACTTTAACTTTTTAATAAAATCAAAATTGAAAACAAACGGGCTCTTAGAGTCTCTACAGATTTTGTCCAGTGGTCTATTAATTAACAAAAAAATTATACCCATGATCAAAATTTAACCAATTTAAAATTTTAATTTATTTTTCATATTAATTACTAGAGGTGGCAAAATAGGACAGCCCAGTGGGCCAGTCCAGATAGCCTGGTCTCTAGGCTGGGCTGGTCCAATAAAAAATTGATTAAATAAAAATTAGGTCAATTTAGTCCAATACAACTAGTCAACCAGGCTGGTCCGATAATTTTTTTTTTTGCCCAAGTCCCTACTCCACACTTCAAACACCCCACCCATCCCCTCTCCGTGAAATGTGGCTGCCAGGGGTGGGGTGTTTGAAGTGTGGGGTAGGGACTTGGGCAAAAAAAAAATTTATCGGGCCAGCCTGATTGGCTAGTTGTACCGGACTAAATTGACCTAATTTTTATTGGATCAAATTTTTATTGGACTAGCCCAGCCTAGAGAACGGGCTATCTGAGCTTACCCATTTTGCCACCTCTAGTAATTGATATGAAAAATAAATTAAAATTTTAAATTGGTCAAATTTTGATCATGGGTATAATTTTTTTGTTAATTAATAGACCACTGGACAAAATATGTAGAGACTCTAAGAGCCTGTTTGTTTTCAATTTTAATTTTGTTAAAAAGCTAAAGTCAAAGTCAACAATTAATTTTAACTACATATTTTATGGTCCCACAATTTTTCAATCACTTTTACTAAAAAATTTGATTATAATCAACCAAATTTTAAATATTATTTTGGTGAATAAAATTATCGGGCCAGCCTGGTTGACTAGTTGTATCGGACTAAATTGACCTAATTTTTATTTAATCAATTTTTTATTGGACCAGCCCGGTCCCAGCCCAGAGACCGGGCTATCTGGAGTGGCCCACTAGGCTGTCCCATTTTGCCACCTCTAGTAATTGATATGAAAAATAAATTAAAATTTTAAATTGGTCAAATTTTGATCATAGGTATAATTATTTTGTTAATTAATAGACCACTGGGCAAAATCTGTAGAGACTCTAAGAGCCCGTTTGTTTTCAATTTTGATTTTGTTAAAAAGTTAAAGTCAAAGTCAATAATTAATTTTAACCACACATTTTATAGTCCCACAATTTTTCAATCACTTTTACTAAAAAATTTGATTTTAATCAAACACATTTTAAATATTATTTTGGTGAATAAAATTAAAAGTTTTGAGACTTGATGACACACTTTTTATTATTTTAAGTGTAAATCTGTAAAAAAATAAAAAGATTTAGGACTTATTTGTATTTTTGAAAAGGTTTGTGAGTTATTTTTAATTTATATAAGTTAGGGATAAAATTGTCAAAAAAGTTTAGGGTCATATGTGTTAGGATTATAAGGTTATGGGACTTTTCAACACTTTATAAAATATTAGGGACTTTTGCTGCAAATTTTTCTTTACAAAAGTCAGGGACCATTTGTGCAAATAAGTATTTTTTAAATAAAAAAACTTCCACCGTGAAATTTGACAGCCATTTGGATGGAAATTGTTGAAAAGGACCATTGTTGTCAAAAACATTTGAAATAGGGGCTAAACTGCCAAAAATGAAAAGATAGGTCCTCAACCCGCAGTAAGTGCAAAAGTCAGGGACCATTTGTGCAAATAAGCCATTTCCTCTCATTCTCATTTCTTTCTATGACAAATACTAATATAATGTAACAATTGAGACAAATACTAATATAATGTAACATTTATGTTAACCGTAAAACCACAAAATATAGTTTGGTTTAGAAAATAAAATGGTTTGGTTGGGTTTGCAATTTTTTCAAACCGTTTTAGATAGTTTTGTTTGCAAAATAAGACAAAAATCGTTCAAATCGAACCTTTTTCACCCCTAAATCTATCCTCTTTCTGGTAGGTGCAAGCAATATACAAAATATCATTTCAATAATTTTTTTAAAAAAAATAAAGCAAAAATAAAGGAATAATTATTATCTTAATGATCTATCGAAATATTTGTATTATCATTTCAAATTCTCAAATATCAATTCTTGAAAATTGTCGTGAAATAGCATTACTAGTTATTCGAATATTGCTATATGCAAATCATATTAAAAATGATCATAACATGCAAGATTAAAGACTTTACAAGTTTATTTAAATTTAACCGTTCATCTCTGTCACCTGCTATTTGTCATTAACCCTTTGTAGCACGCCTAGAAGTCAAAAAGTCAAAATTATTATAAAAACATTGTTCAAATTTTGCAAAATAAATTTTATATCTAATTGTATGTTTGGTCAATTTTAAATTATAATTTCAGTTTGTCATATTAGTTAAATATATATTTTATCTACATATTTCGTAGGTACTACAACTTAGTATATGTTTATTATTAACACATTATATAAGATCCACAACTTATAAATACTTAAAAAATAATTTCAATACTACTAAATATTAAATATATATTTGGTAAAGATTTTTGTACATCATAAACAATGAATCGTACAAAATATGTAAATAAAAATTATAAATTCTACAAAATATATAAATAAATTGAAAATCTATCAATTTTAAAAAAAATTTAATGCCACACAAACTGTAATATTAATTTTAGACAGAATCTAGTGGAGGTGAATTTATAATTTAACCGTTTATACAATAGACGTAGTGTTACATGGAATAAATGTTTGTCTATTTTATCTTCCACATATACTACAATATTCTTGTTTTTGGTCGAAGGATTAAGAATAAAGCCTACCACCTGGTCCACCCACGACTTGCTCCGTTTAATGGACACATTCAAACACACACAGTAACAGATTCTTTTTTGACAAAGTATGAATAGAACGGAATTTCTTACAGCGCCACGCAATAGACCAAATTAACAAAATTGACCATCATGCCATTATAATATATTAAATTCTTTGGGAGAGAAAAAGAATATTCATTCACCACTATAAATAAAAGCCCCCCAAAATAGAAAATGAATAATAATGAAGATAACAAAAGCGATTGTGTCAGGTTAAAAGAAGCACCCCATTTTTCATTTTAATCACATTTATAGTCTATTTAAATTAGGTTCACCAATAAACAATCTAATTTTTTTTGAATAACGAATAATTTCATTCAAATTCATAAACTATTTCTACTAAATAAAACATGAGCAATAATCCGCCCATAATCTATTCCCACTATATAAAGTAACAAAAGAAGTTAAAGTGTGGGCCAATACATTCCCATAGTATGAGCAAGGTTCTAAAAAGCGTAAAACATGACTATACGTAGAGGTCAAACTTCAAATTTTTTGGACTTAGACGAGAGCGAGGCGTGAAAAAACGTTTTCTTATTTTTAATATTATTTTAATATTAAAAAAATAGATAAAAAAATATTTTTAACTAAAAAGCGCCTAGGCGCAAATTTTTTAGTTAAAAATATAGTTGATTTAAAAAGCGCGCCCCTAGAATCTAAGCGAGGCGTGGAAGTCATGCTTCGCGTCTAGGCGCCGTTTATACACGCTTTTTAAAACACTGAGTATGAGATATAACGATAAAACCATAACCTATTGATTCTACTAAAACACAAATATCATAATTAAGCGGAGCCAAGTCAAAAAAAAAAAAAATTAGACTAAGTAATATGAGAAATAGCTAACAATGAATCACATTCAATCTCTGAAATTTCCAGTCTCCAAAGGCTAGCAATTGAACGATTCTTACGAAACATTATTAGCTCGCTGCTAATAACCAAAAGTTACCCATGTCGACAACTATTTATTTTAAATAAATTTAGTGTTTACTGTACATATTATTGAATTATCCATTAATAAAACTGGTGAAAGTGAAGGTGGCAGGCAAAGAAAACATCCTTTTGACTATGTTAGCAATTATTAACAACCATCAATGCTAAATTATAATGGTTATGTATTTACAAATAATTTTAGAGATGATTACATATATTTTCTTTCAGGAGTGGTGTTCTCTTTTTACAATATTCTAAAAAGCGTAAAGTGTAGCTAGACGTGGAGGTCGAGCTTCAAACTTTTCGGGCCTAGGCGGGTCCTAGACGAGAGCGAAATAAGGGTAAGACGTGATGCATGACTAAGCATAGAGGCCGAACTTCAAACCTAAGCGAGGCTTAGATGAACTTTTTAGAACAGTGCTTTTTACATCAACTGTCCACTTACTGACACCTCAGCAAGTGGGATTTACATCCTGCCCACAAGGGGGCAGGAGATCATTCTCTTTTCTTTCAGTAGTAAAAAATTTATTGTCCACACATATAATACAATACACAATTTTTATCTATTTTTTATTCACATATTTTGTAACATCTATTACTTATTACAACTGTAAAGAGTTTTCTCTACTACGAAAA
The DNA here is from genome assembly GCA_030279155.1 of Forsythia viridissima. Classification (NCBI taxonomy): domain Eukaryota; kingdom Viridiplantae; phylum Streptophyta; class Magnoliopsida; order Lamiales; family Oleaceae; genus Forsythia; species Forsythia viridissima. The sequence continues at coordinate 25,517,830 of CM059034.1, read as the reverse complement.
AAGAAGTAATTAAACGTTTGTGTGTCACTACGTCTTCAATTTTTCTCTACACGAAATCACATTTTTCAAAATTTGCTGATCGCTTCAATCTCTCTCTTTGATTTGATCATTTTTATCAACCGATCATTTCTAAAATCTATTGATCTCTTCTATCATCTTTTTTAATCGATCATCTCCCTTTATCGACTATCTCTAAAATTTGTTCACCGTCTCACTCCATCATTATAGAGCATAAGGTCGCATTCCACCATAAGAAAGCGGTATACTAGTAATCACGACTATACGAAGTTTTCTTCGCTACGAAAAAAAAAGTACTTAAAAATCCGTGTGTCACTATGTCTTCAATTTATTTCCTCACAAAATCATCTCTTCCAAAATTTGCTAATAACTTCAATCTTTCTCTCTAATTCGATCATCTCCAAAATCTGCTCACATCTCAATCTATATCTATCTGTTTTAATCTATCATCACCCTCATTTCAATCTATCATTATAACAGAACTTACGTTCGTATTCTAAGCAGTATAGTAGTATATATAAAAATCTGTACAAAAAATACACATACTATATATATACATAATCCAACAGAAATTACAGATAGTGTATGTATTATTTCTATACAAAAGGATTTCCTTTTTCTTTTGGGTTATACGTAACAATACAAAATTGATTGCCTGCAGACTCAACTCGTCGTCTTTAAACTCTCCAAACCACTCTGTATTAACTTCTTGCATTTTTTCCTTTTCCCCCCAAACCTTCTGTCCTCCTTCCCCATTTCACGCACACAGACAGAAGATAAGAGGTTATTTCTTAAATTCCACCAAACCCATTGAAATTTAATTTTAATTTCTGATCCAAGGCATCTGGATGATTTTTGGTATATTATTGTGTTAAAAATATATTCTTGAGTTTTTCTTTGATTGATGGGTGATCTTCTGGGCGGCGAAGCATCAGTGGAGGAGATGCCGGTACCATCACCTACGACATCGTCCACGAACTCCAGCCAATTTGACATTGGGCTAGAGCGTTGGGCCAGAGCGGAGAAGGAGGCCCATAAAATTATCTGCAAGGTCCAGCCGACTGCGGTTTCTGAAGAGAGAAGAAGAGAGGTCATTGATTATGTTCAGAGATTAATGAGACTTAGTCTTGGTGCTGAGGTAAAAGAATTACGATATAGATGTATGCATATTTTGCTCTGTGTTATTAATAAATTTAGTGTCTGGTGAAGTTTATAAATTGGTTTATTTGACCAAAATAGACTATTTGACAAAAATTAGTTTATTTGACTAAGAAATTTGCGGTTAAATAAACTATTTTTGGTTGAAAAACTGGTTTACAATCTATATCGAACAAATTGGTTTAGCATATATGAACAGTGGGCTCTGTTTAGTTTTTATAGTTTGCTGTGTTCTATGTATCATACATTAAGAAGTTTTTATTAGTTTTGTGTATTGTTATTAGTCATGTGCAGGACTATTCATTTTTTTTTCGTTTTTTGTATTTTTTTTTTTTTTTTTTTTTGCGATTTTAGCTCAATGGGAACTTTGAGAAAATATTTTTTATGCGATGTACGAATGGCATTTGATTCACATATATGGATAGATTTTATTTTTGGTTGGTTTATTAAATGTTGATTAAGAGTCGACAATATTTGGACAGAGAAATGTTCTATCCTACAAGGCGTAATTGTATTGACAAGTGGCAAAGATGTTAAGTAACAATATTTAGTGCTTGGTACCTAGGATGTGATTCATATGCGGAGTCGAATATTTTGAAATGATTCCATCTATTCGTGCTCTTGTCTTTGTTACAGTAATGGAAACTGTTATCTAATAAATCAGGTTAAAACTGTTATACGGATTACACAATGGGATCTTTGTCTTTTATGTCCGGGATTATAGGGTTCTCTTTTTATGTGAGTCTAACTTTTTCTGTTGAAGAGTTGGTTGGTGATTTGCATTTTTTTGAATTCAAAATTAATGATGTAGGTGGTTGAGATACTGAAATCTGTGAATGTACTCTGATGTGGAAATAGTATTTTTTTTTTCTTTTTGTCAATGAAGGTTGTGTTGGTGTCTGCCATAGGGAATCGTATATCTGTTGGTAACGTAATTTAGTATGAGCAGTTGTATGAATAATACTGACTTTCAGCTAATTTTAGTGGTAACAAGGTTGATGTTGTTATGAAAAATGGCTTTGTCTGAAAGAACCTTCAGGACATTGGCCTGCAAAAATGGGTTGGGGTACTCTCTCCCCTGGTCCCAAAAGTGTATCGAATATGAAAAAGCTGGATTCCGATGATAGTAATGGTTCGAATCTTTTATGGAGAGTCAGAGGAAGGTATTTGTAGTGATTAACCTTGAAGACGTGTCTCCTTTTCTGTGAACATCTATCATCGTGACAGGGGTCCACCTAATTCCTATATATAGGAAACTGTTCGTACTATATTGTATCAGTCGCCAGGTGTCCTCATTGACACGTGCACCTTCATATGCACCAGTCATAGTGCTCCATAGCAAGGAGATCAACCTACATGGTTCTTTGATGTCTGTGAGTGCTCAATAGAAAGGAGATCAACCGCCTGGATAGTTGCCTTTCCATGTACCCACGGGTCAACCACTATAAGGGGCTGTGACCATTTCTCCCGTGTTGGCCTGTTTCCTCTACTAAAGTTATTACTTCTCCAATGAGCATCAATAATTGGGAAGGGACGTAACTAAATACCCAAAAACCTATCGCTATCAACGGCTGACATATTTTATGAGAACTTGGCTAACAAAACTACCTTGCAAATCTTTGGCTGGATCACACCTAAGTGGCTTTTCAGCATCAACAGTAGATATGGTTTATGAACTCAGTAGTGATTTCGGTAAGCATGATGCTAGTTTGCTTCATTTCATGATGGATATACAAACACGTATATATACACGGTTCATGCACTGTTGAAAAATGGGTGTGATACAAATGATACTCTTCGTAGCTGAACACGTTTTCTGTTTTCTTTGGCTGTGGGTTTATGTTGACTGTTGTACGCTGGAACATTACACTTGCCAAAATTACCTTTTCTCACAAATAATAGTGGCAAGTTATGATCACAGTCAGAAATTTATGATGGACGATCTTTTCAACATCTAAAGAATTTGCAACCTTTTATTCCTTGATACATTACATGTGTTTGGATAGCTGATAAATATAGAATATGCTATGGGAAACATAACAGTTGATCCCTTATTCTTTAATGATTATTTAGAGGAATAGAAATAATACGTCGATTACCATAATATTAGATCTATACATTACATGTGGTTAGATAACTGATAAATTTAGAATTTTCTATGGGAAACATAACAGTTGATCCCTAATTCTTTAATGATTTTTAGAGGAATTGAAATAATACGTCGATTCCCATATTATTATGAGATCTAATTTTCATTAGAATGATGTAGTAATAGTAGAGTTAATCGTTTCTTAGCTTTGTAATATCATAAGAGATCTATTTCTTCTTAAAAGATCGAGTACCAGTAAGTTATAAATATGCGGAAACAGGAACAATTCTATGCACAATGTGGCCTGTGGTTACACTTTGTACAGTGGTAGTTGTCATTCCAAAGACACTTTTAGTTACTGGATAAGTAAGGAATGCCAAGGGATACAGACATTATTATGGATATTGACCCCAGTACTGTGATGAATCCAACCTTTTGTCAGTTTGTCATATTCAGATGGAAACCCCCCCCACAACCACCACCACCACGGCGTCCTGGAGAGTTAGAATAGTTTCAATCATATAGAATGTTATCCCTGTGCTGGAATATTCTTTCTTAGATCCAATAGTATGGAAATTGCTGCATGTCTGTTTCCTTTTAGTTGTTTTAGCATTTTGTTTTGTATTCTTAAACTCACCTGTTCTATTATTTCTGTGCCGAATTAAACTATTTATGTCGTCTCCATGAGTGTGTGTCAGCTAGTAGCAAGTCACTGTATGTTTACTAGTTTTTGGGTCACAATAGCAAATTCTATCCAACCTATGTCATTTTTCAGCAGTAAACTCTTTATTTTGTTGAAGTGGAGGTTGAAAATTTTTGCAGTTATTCTCATATGGATCTGTACCATTAAAGACTTATCTCCCCGATGGAGATATCGATTTGACTGCCTTTGGTGGTGCAAATGTCGAGGACAAGTTGGCCAATGATATTAAATCTGTACTTGAAGAAGAGGAGAAAAATAGGGCAGCAGAATTTGTAGTGAAGGATGTTCAGCTAATTCGCGCCGAGGTCCGTATTTCTCTAGCCTCCACCCCCCAACCCCCGGGCACATTTCTTGAACTCTACATTGCAGTTAGTTTATAGAGATGGACATCTTTTAACTTACAATGACAAGCTAAGGACAACTGATAGAGATAATAGATGGACAGAAACAGGAACTAAATGTTAGGTACACACCCTTCCTCTTTCCAAGATGGTAGCGATCTTTATCCTATTTTCAAATTTCTTTCAGTGTCTCATAACTGGACCTCACTGTTGACAGAGACATCTACAGAAGCTCATGAAATTATGAGTTGTGGGATATGTGATGCTGCATTTTTATGTGTTCTTTCTCCCAACTCGTTACTCCTATGATGAACACGTGCTGCAAATATATTTGGAAGATTAATATCCCATGCAAGTAAATTATATACTTCACAAGTATGAAGAAAAAAATTCTACTTAGACTCTACGCTGCCCCCATAGGTTTCTGAGCACAAGGTAGTAATTTGGAGTAGTCGGGCTACCAAAGAATTATATAATGACTGTTTCTTGGTTTAGAAAACGAATGAATCACTGAAGTTTCTTCGAACAGCAACCAATTTGATACAATACCAGAATAATTGTTATTATACTTCTTCTAAGGGGATAGGCGGGATTTTTCAAATGTATGGTTTCTTTTCTTGCTTCCAACATATAAAGTACTATTAGAATTAGCATTTTATTTTGTCTGATGCGTATACATCTTTTCATATTCAGTTTGATGCTCTTCTTGGTCATAACAGACTAACAGTTCTAATTATAAGTGATTATGAAGTCGACATGAATATATTTTCAATTCTTTCGGTCCTTTCTGGGCTATTTATCTCTTTTACATGTTATAGTTCTTATACGTGGAGGTTTTTTTTCAGCACTTGCCTCTAGGTTACATTATATCCTCTCTTTTCTTTTTGCAGCGATTTTAATTTGTAAGACCATCTCATATTAACATCATAATACTGTGAAGTAAGGGAATTAAATTTTTTAGTAGACAGTAAAGTCCTTAATTTCTAATATTAGCACTACCAACTGTCTATGCCTCGTTTTGTTTTTCGGTTGGGAACTAGATTTGGAGAACATTATCTGTGAACTGTTTCAAAAGTTCCATCTATATTTTATTAATTATTTAAGTGCAAGCAACTGATGAATCTATCTTTCCTGTCTCTGTCTCTCTATCTTCTTGATCTGTGGCAGGTTAAGCTTGTGAAATGCATCGTGCAGAATATTGTTGTTGATATATCCGTCAATCAAATTGGGGGCCTTTGCACCTTATGCTTTCTTGAGCAGGTAGTTTGCAATTGATAACTTTATTGGGATGCTTCATCGAGATTGATACTTTCATGAATCTCATGTGTTGATAAGTTTAATTTTGATACTCTAATTACTTATATATCAAAACATGATATATCCTGACTCATGAGGTGAAAATGATGCATGTAGTCGTCCCCGATTTTATTTGGAACAAGGCTTTGTTAGTTGTTGTCGTTGTTGGTAAATATATCTCTTGGATTTATTTTGATAAATGTACTTCTGCGTTATTTCCAGCTCTTGTATTTCTCCTCTACAAACACTAATGTTTAGATAAATTTCTAAGCTTTTATTTGGCAAAATATAAGCATATTTTCCATGAAGGATCAAGAGCCATATAATAGATTACATGAAACTGTTAGATTGATTACACGTCTGGCTGATTTTGAATATGAACGTGGAACCAGAATTTTAGATTTCACATTTTCAGTGCTACTTGTATTTCAGGTTGATTGCGTCATTGGCGAAGATCATCTCTTTAAGCGCAGTATTATACTGATCAAAGCATGGTGCTATTACGAAAGCCGTATTCTTGGTGCTCATCATGGCTTGATTTCTACATATGCTTTGGAGACGTTGGTTTTATATATCTTCCATCACTTTCACTCAACATTAAACGGTCCTTTAGCTGTGAGTGCTTCCAACTTCCAAGTATAGTGACTATAGTCTTCTTCTTTCTTCTTCTTCTTCTTTTAAATGTCTAGATGAATTTACTAATTGAAATTTCTGATTATAGGTTCTATACAAGTTTTTGGACTACTTTAGCAATTTCGATTGGGAGACCTACTGCATTAGTTTAAACGGACCTGTTCGCCTGTCCTCATTGCCAGCTATTGTGGGTGAGCAACATATTCAAGAACGGGATCTACATCCTATAAGTGATGAGTCATTTCTTTACTTATTAAGATGCAATATTGTTAAATTGTCACTTATTTTCTTCTTGTCGTTTTGCAGCTGAGACACCTGAAGAATGTGGCAGTGATTTACTGCTGAGGGATGACTTTTTAAGATCTTGTGTTGAGATGTTCTCAGTTCCTTCAAGACGCATTGACAAAAATTCTTGTGGATTTCAACAAAAATATCTCAACGTAGTTGATCCACTAAAAGAGGCCAACAATCTTGGCCGCAGTGTCAGCAAAGGTAGAAGCCCATTGAGTTTACTCAACTTGATTGGATCACATAAGTTTTTAATTTCCAAAGCAAGATACAGGCTCATTTTTTGTCTTATGGGATTCATAACTTCAGCTGCATTGAACTGTTAGAGAAATTATGTCTTCCTTGTGAAGATTTTACCTGATTATGTAGTTTTTTGGTCATCAAGTTTTCAGGAAGATAATCTTCGCTGTCAAACATGTTACTGTATTTCATAAATCTTTATTACATTCCTTATGTTTCATCAATTGTCTGCACTGCAAAGTTAGGTGGAGTGTGGGATCTTCCTTGAAGATCTTAACTAACGTCCCTCTCTTAACTACATATTTTGGGTGAGAAGTTAGCTCAATGGGTATTGTTTGTTCTGTACAGGAAATTTCTATCGGATACGCAGTGCTCTCTCTTATGGGGCTAGAAAACTTGGGCGAATACTCTCGCAACCAGAACATAATATTGCTAATGAGCTCCATAAATTCTTTGCGAACACTGTGGAGAGGCATGGATGTGGGCAGAGGCCTGATGTTCAAGGTTCTGAACCTCCATCAATTTGCAATGGTTTCGTTCCTGCATTATCTGATTCAGAGACTGAATCATTCAGAGTGGATAACTTGATCTCTAAAAGCTGCAGCAACTGTATCGTTTCAACTGGAGATTCCAGGTACAAGTTGGGCGAGTCATCTCAAGATGTCATCAATGGCATGAAAGCATCAGGAATGGAAAGAAACCGTATCATAGAAAATGGAGCACAAGAAGGCACCTTGATAGTAACTGACTTAACAGTGTCAACAAATAGCAACCAGCCTTCCAAACCTAGCCCTGTGGATCATCGTTTCCTTGGAGATGCAAATGATCTTGCTACATCTTATATTGAGGACCTCAAAATTTCTAGTGATTCATCAAAAAATCACACTCAAGTTCTTAACGAAAGGGTCAGCGCACGTGGTACCCCCACTGAATCGAAGGATGTCCCTTTGGCTCCAAAATCGTCATCTTTCTTAGAAGATTCAAATCATACAAAATGGGATCAGAACTCAAAAAGCACGAATGGAAGCCCTGATTCTTTGAACTCCTTGTCAGATCTCACAGGGGATTATGACAGTCACTTTAATTTTTTGCAGTATGGTCGTTGGTGTTATGAATATGCCTCATCTGTGCCACCTTTGCCCATGCCTCCTCTGCCTTTTCCTCTATATCAGAGCCAGAATCCATGGGATGGTGTTCAAAATCTATCACAGTTCAAGCAAAATGGGTTTTCACATGGGCATCCCAATGGCTTCATTCCTAGTCCAGCGGTGTATACCACACACCCGGTACTAATACCCAATGTGGCCTTTGGCTGGGAAGAAATGCCAAAACCACGAGGAACGGGAACATATTTTCCCAAGACAGTATACCACTAACATTTATACCATACAAGTGGTCTTTTGATATATATGCTGATTGTGACATTGTTGAGGCGGTGAGTGTCAATATTTGATAAATAGTTGTTTGCTTTGGTTTTTGCAGAATCAACCCCTACACAGCTATACACCTTCGGCTGTGAAAGGAAGGAATCAGATGGCATCAAAATCCCCCCGTAACAAGATATTTACGGGGCAAGATATGTTCGATAGAAACAGTCATGAGCCATCACAATCTGTAGTTCTTGTTGATGAAAGTGTAAAGCTTAGGCCATCAGATGGCCACCGGTCATTTTCTCCTGGTGGAAATGGGCATGCTACTGTCAATGGTTTGGTCATCCAACCTGAGGGAGGAGTTGGATTTGGACCTGTTGGGCATGTACCATTTGGAACACCCTTCTTAAAAAGCAGCAGACAACAAAGACCCGTCTCCTCTTTCCCTCAGACTCCAAGTCCGGTTTCCCCAGGGATTCAAGGGCCAAAACCTGCATTTAGCATGGATCAGGACCGGTAAAAGAATCTCTAGATATATATTACCTGACTGTTATTTGTATTGTTGATCCTGTTTGAGCTTTTTTTCCTGCTCTGAACCCGCAGGGTTACTTTGAAGTCAACCTACCATCTCAAAGATGAAGATGATTTCCCACCGCTCTCTGTCTGAAGACGGTAAGAAGATGCTTGATTATATAGTCACAGTAAGCAGGAAACCAATACAAGAGCTTTTCTTATAAAACAGCACAAGCCCGATCTTTCTGCTTGTGGCTCCACCGCTGCCTGATGGAAGATGCATAAAACTTATGTTTTTTTTTTTTGGCAGTGATGTAGTTTATAGGTTTATCTATAACTTTTTCCAATTTGATAATAGAGGTTCAAGTTGAGCTGTCTTTGTATAGATTATGAAATTAGCTTCTTGGTCCAGGTTTTGTTGTTGCCATCATAAAATATAGTTTAGTCATAAAATATGGAGAATTAATGTTTTCTTATACAGTTAAGATTGAAAAAATTTTGTTCTAATTTTGCTTTTAATGGCAAATGAGCTGGGTTGGGCCGGTTGGCCCGTCAAAGCAAGGCCACACTTGAAATTGGACTGGCGGGCTAGAAATATGTTGGTTTAGCCCAGTTCATTGGGTAATCTGGTCTTAATTTTATTTTATTTTATTTTTTTTAAATAAATTTTTTATACAATTTAATACATTGCATCAAATACAATTTTAGATAAACTTAGATAATATATATTTTGAGATTTTTAAAGAGATTAATTTATAAAATTGCAATTCTTATGGATTAGTCAATAGATAAATATTAATTTTCTTTCAAAATAATAATATTTTAAAAATATAAATAGTAAAAGTATGTTAGTCTTATTGTTTTGAGATATAATCATGTTTGGCTTAAATTAAAAAATTTACTTATAAGTAAATTTAAAATAATTTATTTGTCACACCAAACATAAATTGAATTGAAACTTGAATTAAACAAAATTTTAATTAAATATAAATAATTTTATATTGGAGCTTGAGATTGTTGGACTAGCGTTTCAAAAAAAGACAATTTAAGTTGGAGACGGACTTAGGCTATTTTAGATTGATATTATTTGGATTATGTATTTTGACTATTTACAAAATGGGTAATTAGCGTTAAAGAGTGAAAAAAAAAAAAAAAAAAAAAAATACGGGCCAGTTACACGGGCTGGACTGGACCATATAGGTCCGATTTTGTTTTGGTCAAGGCTAGTACAATCCAAAATTTGGGTTATATGGACAGGGCCATATGCTGAGCCGATTTTGCCACCTCTACTTAAGTTTATTGAACGATTATCAATTCTATAAATGGTGCACTACGTTTCTTTACTTTGCTGTAATGAATCAATTTGTTTATTTTTTCTGTTTTATTTTCAAAAATTGAAGATTAACTTACTATTCAATAATACAATTTTTTTTTTCAAATGTAAAAGATTATCAATAATAAGCTTTACAATTTGAAATTTGCTCAATTGGTACCATTATTCCACTTAAATTTTCTTTAATGAGAGATCAAGGATTCGAATCGTTGGAGACGCGAAAGAAATCCAGTTTGGGATAAAACCCCCAGTGGACAGCACATAAGTTAACGGTGTACGGAATAGCCCCTAGATGAAAGGCCTGTAGGAGAAAGTCCGTGGTCGTTACAAATATCTCAATAGTTCAAAGATAAAAATAAAATTAAAATACCAATAGATGTAGAGTGCGAATAGAGTGAGAGTTTTAACACGTATTAATCGAGGATAGTCCGTAGTCAACAAGAGTGTCAAAAATATAATACGCAAGTAAACATGTTTAACATATTGTAATGTAATATGAAAATAAAAAATTTTACACACATTTTGCTCATGGGACATAGCTCAACTGGTGGAACAATCAATATAAGGCTTGTTTCCAGCGGAAGGGTGGGAGTTTGAATCCTGGTGGGAACATGCGGTTGAATTTTATTCGGTATGAAGTAATCACTTTGGGGGTGGCTCCTTGTGCGCAGAAATATACAGTCGGATGAAGAGAACCTGGGAGCCAGTTGAGGCATAACCCGCGATTTATCTCCTCCAAGGTTCTAGGGGCAAAGGTCTTAGGGATCCAAGATTTAGTCAGGCGAAGTTAATATACCTGGATACCAAAAAATAAAAAATAAATAAATAAATAAAAGAAAATAAAACTTAGTGCCTGTTCGGTTGCCATTTTCTCCAAAAAAAAAAATTCATTTTTTTGCTTACAATTTTTGACTTTTCAACCCTTTTTACACTACCAAAAAATTTAAAAAGTAAAAAAATAACCAAAAAACTCTTTTTTTTCCCCCAAAAAACACTTTACCGAACAAACCCTTAATAAATAAGTAAACAGGTTTAACGCGTGATTTAATAAAAATTAATAATAAAATAAAAGGTTGGCTGCCTGTAGTTTCCCTCCATTATACTCCTTGAATTCCTCCTCACCCAAACCTGACTCGATTCATAGTGAATTCTATCACTATAGAGCAAATTGGAGAGGGGAGACATATTACAACGGTCTTTGGATCAAGTTATGTCGGACATTATCCATGAACAAGTTAATTTACTGCCACCCGCAGCCGCCGCTGGTGGCAGCAGAGGCGGGGAGGAGGCCAAAGTCATGCTCTTCAACAAGTACGAGCTAGGGCGGCTCCTGGGACGCGGGGCCTTCGCGAAGGTCTACTGTGCGCGGGACGTGCGAACGGACCAGAGCGTGGCGATCAAGGTGGTGAACAAGCAGTGGATCCTCAAGGGAAACCTGAAGGCGAACATCACGAGGGAGATCTCTATCATGCGCTGGCTGCGCCACCCCCACATCGTACGACTCCACGAGGTCTTGGCAACCAAGACACATATCTACTACCAGTCTAGTACGTGATGGAGTTTGCCAAGGGCGGCGAATTATTAGCAAAAATCGTGAAAGTCGATTCAGCGAGGACGTCAGCCGCAAATACTTCCAGCAATTGATCTCTGCAGTACGTTATTGTCACTCTCGCGGCGTATTCCACCGCGATCTGAAACCAGAAAACCTGTTTTTGGACCGGGACGAGAATTGGGAACTCAAGGTTACGGATTTCGGGCTCAGTGCCTTGACGAATCAGGTCCGACCCGATGGTCTCCTACACACCTTTTGCGGAACCCCCGCCAACCTGGCGCCGGAAATCCTGGCAAAACGGGGATACGATGGGGCCAAAGTCGATGTATGGTCATGCGGGGTCATACTGTATGTGTTAAGACTTAAGAGCGGGTTATTTGCCATTCAGGGACCCGAATTTGGCGGTAATGTACATGAAAATCTACAAAGGGGAATCCCGGTGTCCCAAATGGATCTCAGCTGATTTAAACCGGTTATTGAGCCGAATGCTGGACCCGAACCCACATAAAAGGATTACAGTTAACGAGATCCTCAATGACCCGTGGTTTAGAAAAGGCTACAGGGAAATCGAATACCCGGTTGATAATGAGTTTGGCTTCAAGAATTCTGGTGGTGACATGGACGAAAGTTCATTTTTGAATGCTTTTGATATAATATCGTATTCCTCCGGCTTTGATCTGTCCAATCTATTCAGTAACAATGGTATTCGTGTCACTTGTGAAATGTTCATATCAGCTGAGTCTCCGGAAAGAATAATTGAGAAAATTGAGGAGGTGGCTAAAGACGAAGGCATGAGGGTGACGAAGAATGAAAAGGGGATAAGACTGCAGGGGAGCTTTGTCATGATGGTGGAGATTAACCGGTTAACGGAGGAGCTAGTGGTGGTGGAGGTGAAAAGACGTGGGCTTGGACGTGATATATGGAAGGAAAAATTCAAGCCACAACTGAATGCTCTGATTTACCAGTCGGAGAGACAGGTTCGCCGGTAACTAAAATTGATTGGCCCTTCTGACCTGAATGGTTATTTATGTAATATGAATGGTTTTCCATTTTTTTTTTTTTTTTAAATCGTTATTGTTTTTGAATATTCACAGGAAAAAGATGAATCATTGTAAATGTTGTTGCCTACACGATAATGTTGTCTATCTGTAAAACGGGATACTTGCATATTGTATGGTTCAAGAAACTGTAAGAAAAGATTGAGGGCACAATTTTGTCCCAGAGAGGAGAAAGATGAACAGCCAAATTACACGGTTTCTGTAATACATATGTTTTCCCGGTATGTTATTTATTCTGTATTTTCTGTCACTCTGTAATATAATTGATTTGTCCTTTATTTTTATGTTTTTAGCTGAATTTCCTTTTCTATGAAATATTTTGGGTTCAAATTAGTTGAAATTTTAATGGCTAGGCACAGTTTTGCCAACCCTTGTAGAAGGGATGGAATGATAAATGAGAGGAATGGTTTGTTTCTGAGAATAGAAACTTTATTTTCTTTGTTTTTTGTTAAAAGGGCAGAAAAGATTCAGGGTACTTTTGGCATGTTGAACTCGATGAGACTAAATATGATTAAGAACGAGACACGTGATGAAATTTATCAGATTGTTTGATTAAGTTTTGATTTTTGGCACATTGGTGTCAATAGGGCTAGATATAATCTAGAAAGTGAGAGGTAGTAAAATTTGTTAATTGAAAGATCAAGTTTTAATTTTTGGCACATTGAACTTGTTCTGGCTGGACATGATTAAGAATGAGAAATGCAAAAAAATTGTTAATTGTCAAGTTTTCATGTTTGGCACATTGAACTGCAGGGGGGAACCCAGAAAATTACATAGAAGTGAACTGGGGGAGGGATAACCCTTACGGGGGTTCGGGGGCGCTAATTTTTTTTTTTTTTTCTTTCTAAAATTACAATTACTTAACTCATTTTTATAAGGAATCTAATTTTTTTTTATAAATTATAATCTTTAAAAAGCTTACAAAAAGTCATTACACAAAAATATTTAAGATCTAAAACTAGCTACAGAAAGTTGTGTCCAACAATTTTTTACAGCTGCGAATTCTTCTATAATAGAATCTATATCTATTTTATTAACAATGTATCTCTCAACAAAATTGTTATGTAAAAAACATATAAAATTTTAAGCACCTTTTTTCCCCCTTTTTCTACTTATTGAAATTTGAAATAATTTCTCAAAATTAACTAAACATCATTATTCATTACTCAACAACAAATCAAAATCTATATAAAATTATAATTTATAGATTAAAAAATAAACAAAATAAATGGACAAAATAAAAATAAATGTAATTGGGTTTGATTCTTTTAGAATTGGCCATTTAAGAAGTGGACTATTTTTTTGTTTGGGATCTGATGGATCTTAATGTGTAAATAATTTAAGGATAAATTTAAGGCCAGTCACTGTTTTGGTACTTATGGGCTCTAAAGTCGTATGCTCAAAACATAATTCAATTAAAGTCACATTTTAGAGCTAAAATACTACCATATCCTTAATTGTAAAAAAAGGCGAATTGTGATACTATTTTGTCTATGACACTATTTTATATAGATAATGTGCTATGGTACACTTACACCATACTTTTATCTTTAATATTGATTTATTATGATAATTTTTCAACATATGATTGCAAAATGCTTGATACTCTTTCAATCTATGATACTGTTTCTATTTGTCGAATTTTTTCCTTGTCTCTAATGATACTAAAATATTATGACAAAGTTTCAACCTATGATACTGTTTTAATCTCTTAGATTTATCTTTGATACTGTTTAATTATGACAATGTTGTCTAAGAATAGAATATAAAATGCTTGATACTCTTTCGATCTATGATATTATTTTTATTTGCAGAATTGTTTTCCTTGTTTTTAATGACAATGAAATATTATAACAAAGTTTAAACCTTTAATACTGTTTCAATCTCTTAGTTTTATCTTTGATACTGTTTAATTATGACAATATTTCGATCTCTTAGTTTTGTCTATGATATTGTTTTAATCCATGATACTGTTTTATTTAAGTAATGTGTATTAGTATATTTTGATACTGTTTAATCCACGATACTGTTTAATCTATGATACTGTTTTTATTTAGATAATGTACATTGGTGAACTTTAATCCATCAACATATGATATTGTTTTATTCATATAATGTTTCAACTATGATACTAATATATCAAACTTTATATATGGCTGAATTCATTTTTATTGGGTCTTTGTAAATTTTTGCACTTCAATATGCTGTAAGTGACATTTATAATTTCTGCATTTTGTTTCATTTCAATTAATTTATGAGTATGTTTGGTTAAGCTTAAAAGCAGCTTATTTTTGTATATTTGATCTGATTTAACCATTAGGATTGTGTTAATTCATTTATGATTCAATTCATTTCTTCGAGCAACAAATATAATGTACCAACTCCGCCTGTTATCTGTGATACTGTTTTAGAGGATGTGTGATACTATTTTGACAAAAAAAAAAATTAAAGATTGCCATTTTAAACTAAAGAGACGACTTCAAATGGGTAAAATTCATCGTACGGAGTGGCAAAGCGACTGGTCTTGACCATCTCGTCAAGACCATTCCGAAAACATATTATAATAAAAATTCTGAGCACGTATACGAATTCTATGCCCATTTATATTATGATACTGTTTTGTATAATACAGTATCAAACAAACACATGACTAATTAACAACACAAAGAAATAATCTAA
The DNA here is from genome assembly GCA_030279155.1 of Forsythia viridissima. NCBI lineage: Eukaryota > Viridiplantae > Streptophyta > Magnoliopsida > Lamiales > Oleaceae > Forsythia > Forsythia viridissima. Next base: position 25,502,559 of record CM059034.1, on the reverse strand, counting down.
TGGCCAACTTAATACAGTATCAAGTTGCTATTCTATAATACAGTATCAAACGTTTCTATAATATAATATCAAATTGCAAATCATGGCCATAACTAATATAATCATACTATATTCTATGATACTGTTTATTATAATACAGTATCATCCCCTATAGAAATTCATCAAACAAATCATCCATATAGACACTTCAGCACTGAGACAACTCCAGTTTAATATTTGATCTACAAATTATTGTACTTAACAATAAATGATGGATTCAGTCCATCACCAAGATATGATGGATTCAAATCATTCAACACAAAGACGATGAATTTGAGCTTGGTACTAAGCCTGGTGCAGAACCAGTTAATCTACTGGGCCAGCATGCAATTATGATATTGTATAGATCTCTCAGCAGTACAATCCCATTATTTTATTCTTTAGCCATCTCTTTTCTTGTTTTTCACGTGACCAGAGAGACAATTTGGCCCACAGATATTTTGAAGTGGGCTATTGAAGGAAAGCTTTCATATTTTGCCGCTTCTGTTGAAATTAAGAAACAATTTGGATCTCACTCTAAGGCATGTCCTATCAGTGTCAGTCGTATGTTCAAACCCATCCATGTTGTTTCATCACAGAAATTAGAATCAATGGCAGCTGATATTGCCCACAAAATTCAATTGGAATTGCCTCCAGTGAACTTTTATGCTATAGCTTCTCGTTATTACTGGCAATTAGCTCTTCCTATCAGCAGAGTACTTTCTATTGACTCGGCGGCAACAGCGACGGCGTCGGCACCGGACGGTGGTGGTGGTGGTGGTGGTGGTGGTGGTAGTGAGAGTGGGAATGGTGGTGGCTGTAGCGATGTTTGAAAAATATGGATCACAGGGATAATTTTGGAATGAATATGAAAATTTGATGAAGAGTATGACTTATTGACAATTTTGAAATTTGTTTTAATCTAATTTGAAATAAGTTACTTGTAGGTGACTTTTAGATAATTTTTCCATAATTTAAATTTTAATTTAGTTCACTTAAAAAGTGTGCTATTTTTTATTTTGACCTAGCTATTTTTTTAAAAAAAAATATTTTTTACTCAACTTTTCACTATTGGGCCAGGAAGCCCCGTGTAGCCCCCCGCCCAATCGCCCTTATTGAACTCGATATGGCTGCACATGATTAAGAATGAGAAAGATTTGATAAATATTTGTACTATTGTATAGCTTTGGTTTTTGCAGAATCAACCTTTATAACTTTATAGGGTTTTTTTACATATATATATATATATATATATATATATATATATATATATATATATATACTAGTTTTAAAGTCGTGCGTTGCACGTAAGTGACAAATATAGGAAAAAATTTTAGGTTTTAAATGTAATTGAAATGACCAAAAAAAAATATGAAATTAAAATTTTTAAACAAATTTGAAAAATGTAACAAATTTAGAGCGAATTGTGTACAATTTGCTTATACACACCAAAAAAATAAATAATTAACAAATAATAAAGAAAGGTCAAAATTTCTTCAAATGTTTTGTCTAATTTTCGGCCATTTCTTTAAAATATATTGATATTTTTTTCTTGAGTACACTTGATATAAAAATTGTAGAATAATGGCATATTTCTTGATTTTTTGATTCCTTTTCATATATGAAATAGAGGATTATGAAAATGTTAATAATTCTTTGAATTGTTACCTTGGGTTTACTCGAAGACTTACACATTAATCACATACCCCACACGTAAATCACTAAAAGAAAAATTAATTACACCATTAACAACAAAACCTGGGTCAAATGCAAGGAAAATATCTGTAAAATGAGGGAGGACCCCAACAGTGAAAAAGACAAACGAATTCAAATTTGAGTGTACTAAAGCTCAAAACTCCAGAAGTATCCTCATCGAACGGAACGTTTAATAAATTAAAAAATTGGAACGGATTTACCGAAAATTTCACGATCAAACAAACAACTATAAACAAAATTACAATTTACAATTCCTAATGGACTGATAACAAACAAAGCACGTGTGTGTAAGAGATTTGAACCTGACAAACTTCATTTTATGGGTCTTCATAGTCCCATAAAATATCTTTTGGGTCATTAACCAGGGCACTGTTTATTTCGCAGCAAATCAACAATTTTGGTTTACTCGTATGATTTGTAAATTGTAAGGAGAAGAGTATGGTCTTTGTTTTGGTGGAAGAAAAATTAACACAGAAATGGCGGCGGCGACAAAAGTGGATGACATGTCTAATTCAGAACGGCGGTTCCTATTTTTTTCCTTAAAAAAAAAAAAATTTGACGATCTGATTGTGGATGAGAATACATGTCCACATAATTTTCTCAATATCTAATTCAGAACGGAGGTTTTTTTTTGTGAGACTCCAACGAATTTGTCGAGTTGCTCGACAAACTGGGACAAACCCCAGTTTGTCGAGTAACTCGACAAGGAAGGGGATAAATGAAAAAATATATATTAATTCCATAGAATGGAGTTTGTCGAGTTGTTCGACAAAATGGCGTCAGGAAAAAAAAAAAACAAATTCCAATAGTCAAAATCAAAGCTAGAGAAAGCTACCATTATTTCATTCAAAATTCAAAATGACTAATCTCAAATAATCTATAAATAACATTTATAATAAAAGTGAAAAACAAATCTAAAAATCTGCAAAGAAGTTACATTTTTTTGTAAACAGTAAAATAATTAAAAAATATAAAAAATAATAAAAATTATAATAAAGTAAACAATAAGCCAAATGGGGAAAAAAAATATTGTCGAGTAACTCGACAAATTGTCCAGTTTGTCGAGTAACTGGAGTCTGTCGAGTTCTCGACAAAGGGTGAGACATGGGCTTTTGTCTTTTTTTTTTTTTCTTTTTTTTTCAAGTTACTCGATAACATTGCTTTTGAATATTTTTTTTAATTGTTGTCGAGCAACTCGACAACATTAGTTTTGAATTTTATTTTTGACTTTGTGGTATGTGTCATTTTATTCATATAAATAATTGAGCAACTCGGCAATCTCAAATTTCAGTTTGTCGAGTTCTTTGATAATTTAAGCACATACATAGTTTTTTTACCCTATCATTTATTATAACATTGTATAATAAATTATATATGATATAAAATTATTATAATATACTTTATTTTAACAATTATAATAACACAGTGGAATGCAAATTTATTATAATAATTATGTCAATTTATTATACTAATTATATAAATTTTATTAAAATAATCAATTTTTAGTATAATTAATAATTATAATAAAACTTAATATGAATTTATTGTAAATAAAACATTTGTTTTTTAAAGTTGCAGTTGGTGGCTTATAACTGATCGATATATTAAATTATTATAATATATTATATTTTATTTTATTTTAACAATTATGATAACACAATGGAATGCAAATTTATTATAATAATTATGTCAATTTATTACAATAATCAATTTATTATACACTGGAATAAAACGTTTACACAACAAATCTATAGAACAAATTTAACATAAAATGTTATCAAATTATTTAGAAAAAAAAAATAAAAATCAAATGTTATCGACTTAAAAAATTTATTTTTCAAATTGCATGTGTACAATTTGTTTATAACATAAAACAAAAAGTTTAAGCATTATCATTAATTGTTGATTTTTTTCCATTTTTTTCCTCCTTATTCCAGTAGGATGTTTCGGTAAGCATTTTAGTAAGCCGAAACATGTCGTCGGAGTATCAAATTTTGATATGTGCTAGCTACATGAATATTCTATGTTCCTTGAAAATTTCATATTTTTCGGTGATCGTTTTCTATGTCAAATGAATTTTTTTTAATCCATGACTAAGTGAAATTTTGAATATTTTTTTTTTACCTTTTTCCCCACTTTGTCTTAAAACTCGACGAAATTAGTATTTTTTTTAAAAAAAAAAATTTCCCAAATGACTTTTCGAGTTACTTGAGAAACCAAAAAAAAAAAAAAAATTTAAATAAGGCTTTGTCGAGTTACTCGAGAAAGCCACAAACAAAAAAAAAATAAAATAAAATAAAATTTGGTGGCTTTCTCGAGTAACTCGAAAAAGCCACAAAAAAAATTATTTTTTTGGTGGCTTTCTCGAGTTGCTCGAGAAAGCCACCAAATTTTTTTTTTTTTGTTTTTTTTTTTTTTTTTTTTTTTTTGGTGGCTTTCTCTGGAAGCCACCAAAATTTTTATTTTTTTTTATTTTATTCTTTTTTTACTTTCTGGAGAAAGTCAAAAATTATTTAGAAAAAATTTTTGTTTTTTTTTTTTTTTACTAATTTGCCGAGTTATGAGGCAAAGTGGGGAAAAAGGGAAAAAAAAAATTTCAAAACTTCGCTTATTCATGGATTAACAAAAATTCATCTATGTTCAATTTGCTTATAAGAAAAAAAAAATGAAATAGTACAAAATTAAATGAAAATCTATTTGCTACTAAATTATAGAAAAGAAAAACACACCAAAAAAATAATAAATAAAGATCCAAATACGCTCGACAAATACATACCCAAATTAAAAATTTATAAAAATTAAAAAAAATAGTTTAAAATGGGCTAAAAAACCCAATTTTTATTGTTTGGGGGGGGTGTGTTTGTTAAAATACACATCTCCAATATTTAAAAAAAAAATTAAAAGAAGTTGAAAATGGACTTTTAGCCCATTTTGATTTTTAGTGGAGGAGTGGGTGTTTGTCGTGTAACTCGACAAACACCCAAATACATTTTAAAAAAAATAAAAAAATAAATAAAAAAGCAAATTTAGGTGTGTGTAATATCAATGAAAATGGGCTTAACCTTTTAAGTCCATTTTGACTTTACAAATTTTTTTTTTATATAATTTTTTTATTTTAATCCAGCAAACCTTTGAATTGTAAAGTAAATTTTTTATATTTTTTTTATAGATTATTCTAAATAAATGCTGCATATGTTTAAGAATCAAAATTATAAAAAAAAAAATAGTGAATTAGAAATTAACCGTTCACGCCATCGACAAAATTATTTTTGAAATATTTTTGACTTTGTGGTATGTGGCATTTTATTCATATAAATAATTGAGCAACTCGGCAATCTCAAATTTCAGTTTGTCGAGTTCTTTGATAATTTAAGCACATGCATAGTTTTTTTACCCTATCATTTATTATAACATTGTATAATAAATTATATATGATATAAAATTATTATAATATACTTTATTTTAACAATTATAATAACACAGTGGAATGCAAATTTATTATAATAATTATGTCAATTTATTATACTAATTATATAAATTTTATTAAAGTAATCAATTTTTAGTATAATTAATAATTATAATAGAACTTAATATGAATTTATTGTAAATAAAACTTTTGTTTTTAAAAGTTGGAGTTGGTGGCTTATAACTGATCGATATATTAAATTATTATAATATATTTTATTTTATTTTATTTTAACAATTATGATAACACAGTGTCAAAAATTGATGTTGAGTAACTCGACCAATTTATTTTTTAATAAATTATTGTTGAATAACTTGACAAACCAAAGACATTAATTTTATTATAAAAAAAAAATATTTGTCGAGTAACTTGAAAAAAATCCAAAAAAATGGTCAAATTGGACTTTCAACAAAATAGAATATATATCATATAAATTTAATATATATCATAATCAATTAATACAATATATTTTATTTTATTTTATTTTAGCAATTAGTATAACATATTATAACTAAAAATTGTTATAATAAATTTATAGCATAATAAAAGCAATTTTGTAGTAATATATTATTAATCAATTATTACATTATTATAATAATCTAGTGATTATAATAAATTTGTTATGACAAATGCATACAAAATAGATTTCATCATAAATTATGAAAATAAATTGTAGTAAATTTTTTTTATAATAATGAATTTTTTTGTTAGAATAATTATGTCAAATTATATTACGAAAATAAATGTGTTTTTTTTAATTAATAATTGTAATAAGTATTTTAACATAATTTATAATAGTATTTATTACAGAAATTATAAGTATATTACATAATTTAAATAGAAAAAGAAAACAAAAAAAATGAAAAATATACAACTTTTAAAAATTAGCCCAATTTTATTTTGACATTTTTTCAATTTTTTAATTTGCGCTTTTTGTCCGAACCTTTCAAATTTGTAACTAATCTACTCCAAATATTTTTTTTTGGCTATTGGCCATCCAACTATCACTATTTTGTCCTACAAATTTGCATTAAATTTTTATAAAATCAGCTTTTGTTAACTTTGCTATTTTTTTTTTAAGATTTGACTTTGGTTTTGTTGAATAACTCTAAAAAAAATACAATAAAGAAAAAAATACAAAAATTTGTCAAATAACTCGACTTTTTATTAACTGGAGTTCGACCAAAAAAATAAAAAAAAATAGAACATGAACAAATGAGAAATTATATTTATGTATTTTTTTTTTAAATGTCGAGCATTTAATTTTTTTTATTGATTTTTTTTATTTCAGTGTGTGTGTGTTTGTCGAGCCAACAATCAAAATGGGACCATTTTGATCTTTCTTAATTATTTTTTTATATATATTTGGGTGCAAAATTGTCCAATTTGACTTTTTATATATATATATATATTTTAAATATTTGGGTTTGAGTTTGTCGTGAAACTCGACTAAACCAAAGCCAAATATATATATATATATATATATATATATATAGTAAAAAATGACGACTGGACTTTCTAAGATTAAAAAAAAAATCTTGGCTTTGATTTTGTCGAATTACTCGATAAAACAAAAGCCAAATTATAAAAAAAAAAAAATAGGTCAATTCAAAAATTGCGGCTACAATGTCAAAACGATGTCGCATTGGTCGAAAAAACTAAAGTGAAAAAATTTAAGACTATAATATTATATATACTAAAAGAAAAAAAGACAAAAGCCCACGTCTAACCACTCGATGACGTGAACAGTTATTTCCTAATTCACTCTTAATTTTTTTGTTAAAAAAAAATTGATTCTTAAACATATGCAGCATTTATTTAGAATAATATGTAAAAAAAAAATTTTGAAAAATATAAAAAATTTACCTTATAATTCAAAAGGTAAACTGAATTAAAATCGAAATTAAAAAAAACAAAAAAATCAAATATTGTCAAGTTGTTTGACAACATTAAATAAAAAAAATTCAAAATCAAAATATTGTCGAGTTACTCAACTACAGTATAAAAAAAATTCAAATGTTAACATAAAAAAAAAAAATCAAAATCAAAATCAAAATCAAATTTTGTCAAGCGACTCGACAAGCAAAAAAAAAAAAAAAAAAAAAAAAAAAAAAAAAAAATAGAAAATTTGTTTTGCTTGGCTCGACAAGCAAACCAAAAGGGGGGAAAATTTTTTTGTTGTGTGCTCAACAAGCACAAAGCCCTTTTTCAACACCACCCTTTTGTCTTCTTCCCCACTGTAGCCCTAATCTCCATTGCCAACTCTGAAGTGTATCCTTCTGACCTCTGAATATACAAACAAACTGAAAAAGAAGCCACCATTATTTTGCATCTTCCCTTCCATTATTTCACCTTTTACTGAATCTCCACAATTTAAATAATAATAATAATAATTGTTTTGCTTGTCGAGCAACTCGACAAGCAAACAAAAAAAAAAAAAAAAAATTTGTTTTGCTTGTCGAGCAACTCGACATGCAAACAAAAAGGGGGGAAAAACATTGTTACGTGCTCGACAAGCACAAAGACCTGTTTCAACCCCACTCTTTCGTCTTCTTCCCACTGCAGTCTTAATCCTCATTGCCAACTTTGAAGTGTACCCTTCTGACTATACTAACAAACTCAAAAAGAAGCCACCATTATTTTGCATCTTCTCTTCTATTATTTCACCTTTCACAGAATCTCCCTTCAGCTTAAAGATTTAAAAAAATAATAATAATAAACTAAGAATTAAGAAATAGTTAGCTAGCAGCATATCCTACATGGATCTCTTCTCTATTTCTTCTTCATTCCATATTCTGACTCTCTATATTTCCTTTATCCTTTTATGTGGAGGTTTGTCTTTCATTTTGCTCTTAAAGATGCTATTTTTTATGGTAATTTTGGGAAGAAAATTGTGATTTTTGAAATGGATTTTTCATTTTTTTTTTTTTTGCCAGGTGCATTGGGGGCTACATTTACATTTGTGAACAAATTTGAGTACACAGCGTGGCAGGTTCCCACTTTGTCGAGTAACTCGACAAAGTGGGAAACATAAATTTTTTTTTTTTTTTTTGGTGGGCTTTTAGCATTTTGTATTTTTTTTTTTGTAATTTGCACTTTTAGTTCACAATCTTTTTATTTTATAACAAATTTACCCATAACCTTTTTTTTAGTTTTGGCCATCCCCGGACCTTTAAATTTTGTTACAAATTTTATTTTGTCCACCTCTTTAAATAAAAAAAAAAAAAACAAATAACAACAAAATAAAATAAAAATGTAAATGAAGTTCTACAACTTTTAAAAAGTAGCCCAATTTTATTTTGACATTTCATATTTTTCGGTGATCGTTTTCTATGTCAAATGAATTTTTGTTAATTCATGACTAAATGAAGTTTTGAAAATTTTTTTTCCCCACGTACGTGCAATGGAAAAGTTACTGTTTAAGAAATTTTTTTTTTTAATTTATCCCACTTTGTCGAGTTGTTTTTAATTTTCCCACTTTGTCGAGTAACTCGACAAAGTGGGAAACATTAAATTTTTTTTTTTTTTTTTATAATTTGTACTTTTTAGTCCACAATATTTTCATTTTATAACAAATTTACCCATAATTTTTTTTTTTTGCTTTGGCCATCCCGACCTTTAAATTTTGTTACAAATTTTATTTTGTCCACCTCTTTAAATAAAAAAAAAAACAAATAACAACAAAATAAAATAAAAATGTAAATGAAGTCCTACAACTTTTAAAAAGTAGCCCAATTTTATTTTGACATTTTTTCATTTTTTTTAATTTGCGCTTTTTGTCCGCACCTTTCAAATTTGTAACTAATCTACCACAAATTTTTTTTTTGGCCATTGGCCATCCAACTATCACTATTTTGTCCTGCAAATTTGCATTAAATTTTTATAAAATCAGCTTTTGTTAACTTTTCTTTATTTTTTTTTAAGATTTGACTTTGGTTTTGTTCAGTAACTCTAAAAAAAATACAATAAAGAAAAAAATACAAAAATTTGTCAAATAACTCGACTTTTTATTAATTGGAGTTCGACCATAAAATTAAAATAAATAGAACATGAACAAATGATAAATTATATTTATGTATTTTTTTAAAAATATCGAGCATTTAATTTTTTTATTAATTTTTTTTTATTTCAGTGTGTGTTTGTCGAGCCAACAACCGACGGCATGTTTCGGCTTATAACTCGGCAAAGTTAGTATTAAAAAAAAATTAAAATTTTTTTTTCCCCAAATGAGTTTCTCGACTTACTCGAGAAACCGCAAAAAAAAAAAAAAAAAAAAAAAAAAAAAAAAAAAAAAAAAAAAAAAAACTTTCTCGAGTTACTCGAGAAAAAAAGAAAAATATTTTTGCAAACTTTCTGGAGTTACTCGAGAATAAAATATATGTATTTAGCATGTAGGTTGTAGAGTAACTCGACAAAATTTATTTTCAATTTGTCGAGTTGCTTAAGTAATAAATTGTAAAAGATTGTTTTGTTTTATGATTTAGATTTTATTTTATTTTATAATAGCTATTTTTTTTTAACATATTATATTAAGTTATAGAATATGAAATATTATTGATATAAAAGAACTGATTATTCATTGTAGAACATAACTCGACAAAGTTAAAATCGAGTTTCCCGAGTTACTCAAGCCAATAATAAAATGCATAATTTTCATTTTTGTAATCTTTTTTTATTGAAATTATTTAATACATTGACTATTTTGTTTAATTTGAATGTTGTAATATTATTATTCGAGGAACGTGTTGACATGAAATTTGGATTTGTTAACTTATTTTATAAATGAAGGACATACATATTTGTATTTAATTGATTATTTATTAGGAGATATCAAAATAAAATATATATCATATAAATTTAATATATATCATAATCAATTAATACAATATATTATATATTCTTTTATTATGACTAATTTATCTAGTAACTTGACAAATCCAAATTTGAAATTCATGAGTTGGTTTAAAAATAACATGAAAAAACTAAAAAATAAAAAAAATTAAGTGTAGTACATAATTTAAATAAAAAAACTAAACTAAAAAATGAACAATATGCATTGTTGAAGTTACTCGAGTAACTCGATAAACCCAAAATAAATTTTGTCGAGTTACTCGATTAAAAATGTGATACGAAATCAATCTATTCAATAGCTCAAGTAGCTCGACAAACTGAAAATCGAGTTGCCGGAGTTACTCGATGAACGAACGAAATTTAAAATTTTCATTATTTTGTTTCCCTTTTTTATTTAAATGATGTCATACATTTAAATAATTTTTTATTCTTATTTAGTGCTGTTATTTTTCAAGAAACTCGTGAGTCTTAAATTTGGATTTGTCAAGTAACTTGATAAATAAAGCATATACAAAATTTTATTTAATGTTGCATTTATTAGAATATAGTAAAATAGAATATATATCATAATCAATTAATACAATATATTTTATTTTATTTTATTTTAGCAATTAGTATAAAAAAATATTAGTAACATTATTGGTAAGAATGTTATAATTAATAGTTATAAAAAATAAAATATGTTGTTGATTTTTTTCATTGAAAAAAAAAATTAGAAATGTAAAAGCTCACCATTAAAAAAAAAAAAAAAATTTCATGAACAGTAACTTTTTCGAGTTACTATTCACCTCGTAAAAGTTTGTCGAGTTGAATAGTAACTTGACAAACTTTTTCAAATTTTAAAAAGAAAATTTTTTTTTTTCATGAACAGTAACTTTTTCGAGTTACTATTCACCTCGAAAAAGTTTGTCGAGTTGAATAGTAACTCGACAAACTTTTTCGAATTTTTTAAAAAAAAAAAAAAAAAATTTTTTTTTTCATGAACAATAACTTTTTCGAGTTACTATTCACCCCGAAAAAGTTTGTCGAGTTGAATAGTAACTCGACAAACTTTTTCGAATTTTAAAAAAAAAAAAAAAAATTTTTTTTTCCATGAACAGTAACTTTTTTGAGTTACTATTCATCTCGAAAAAGTTTATCGAGTTGAATAGTAACTCGACAAACTTTTTCGAATTTTTTAAAAAAAAAAAAAAAAAAATTTTTTTTAAAATTTTTGTCGAGTTACTCGACAATATTTTTTTTTTTTTTTTTTTTTTTAAGTCGAGTAACTCGACAAAAGTAAAAAAAAAAAAATTTTTTTTTTTTTAATAAATTCGAGTTACTCGACAAAAGTAAAATTTTTTTTTTTTTTTTTTTTTTAAATTCGAGTTACTCGACAAAAGTAAAAAAAAAATATATATATATATTTTTTTAAAATTCGAGTTACTCGACAAAAGTAAAAAATTTTTTTTATTTTTTTATTTTTTAAATTTGAGTAATTCGACAAAAGTTAAAATTTTCTTTTTTTTTTTATTTTTTTTTTTAAATTCGAGTAACTCGACAAAATTTAAATTTTTTTTTTTTTTAAATTCGAGTTACTCGACAAAAGTAAAAAAAATATATATATATATTTTTTAAATTTGATTAATTCGACAAAAGTTAAAATTTTCTTTTTTTTTTTAAATTCGATTAACTCGACACAAGTTAAGAAAAAAATATTTTTTTTTATTTTTTTAAAAAATCGAGTAACTCGACAAAAGTTAAAAAAAAAATATATATTTTTATTTTTTTAAAAAATCGAGTAACTCGACAAAAGTGAAAAAAAAAATAATTTTTTTTTTAAATTCGAATAACTCGACAACATTTTTAAAAAAAAAAATTTTTTTTTTTAAAAATTCGAGTAACTCAATAAAAATTTTTTAAATTTTTTTTTTTAAATTCGAGTAACTCGACATAATTTTAAAAAAATTTTTTTTTTTATTTTTTTTAAATTCGAGTAACTTGACAAGATTTAAATATATATATATATATATATATATATATATATATATATATATATATATTTAAAAAATTCGAGTGACTCTACAAAATTTTAAAAAAAAATGTTTTTATTTTTTTTGGCTAGTAACTCGACAAATTTAAAAAAAAAAAATTATTTCTTTTTTATTTTTTTGTCGAGTAACTCTACAACTTTAAATATATATATATATATATATATATATATATATATATATATATATATATATATATATATATATATTTTTTTTTTTTTTTAATTTCGAGGAACTCGACAAAATGTAAAAAAAAGAAATGTCGAATAACTCGAGAAATTTAAAAAAATATTTTTTTTAAAAAAATGTCAAAATAAAATTGGGCTACTTTTTAAAAGTTGTAGGACTTCATATACATTTTTATTTTATTTTGTTGTTATTTGTTTTTTTTATTATTTAAAGAAGTGGACAAAATAAAATTTGAAACGAAATTTAAAAGTCGGGGATGGCCAAAGTCAAAAAAAAAGATTATGAGTAAATTTGTTATAAAATGAAAAGAATGTGGACTAAAAGTACAAATTACAAAAAAAAAAAAAAAAATTAATGTTTCCCACTTTGTCGAGTTACTCGGCAAAGTGGGAAAATTAAAATGTTTTTAATTTTCCCACTTTGCCGAGTAACTCGACAAAGTGGGATAAATTAAAAAAAAAAATTTCCCCAGGCAAAGTGGGGATTTTTTTTTTTTTTTTTTTTTTTTTAATTATATTTTTCATGAAAAAGTCCACCTACAAAAAAAAAAAAAAAAAAAAAAATTCTTAAACAGTCACTTTTCCATTGCACGTACGTGGGAAAAAAAAACTTCAAAACTTCATTTAGTCATGGATTAACAAAAATTCATTTCACATAGAAAACGATCACCGAAAAATATGAAATTTTCAGGGAACATAGAATACTCATGTTGCTACCACATATCAAAATTTGACAGTCCAACGGCATATTTCGGCTTACTAAAATGCTAATCGAAACATCCTAGTTAGTTTTTTAGATTTATGCTGTCACAATTTACAAAATTGTCTATAAATTGAGTTATATAACATGAAATTATGTAAAACCAATGCCAATGGTTAGATAACTCATAGGGCTATCGTTTCCAACTGGAATTATGTAAAAATATTTAATATATAAGATGCAGTAAATGTTTGAGTTGGACAACAGAAACTGTATCTTAGAAAAACATGAAGTTTAGCAAAACCTTTCAAGTTCACATCATTAACGTGTAACCAAAACATAGGAATCTACTAAAACTACCACAAAACCAAGGTCCACAAATTTTTAAGAAGATATTTACACTACTTAAAGTTTTTTGATTGGTTTATAATAGCGAATCCGGCACGCCGACGGCATAAATCCGAAAAACAGCCTAGGAGGTTTCGCGGTAAGTATTTTAGTATGCCTAAACATGCCGTCGGACTACTAATTTTTGGTATGTGGTAGCTACCTGAGTATTCTATGTCCCTTGAAAATTTCGTATTGTTCGGTGATCGTTTTCTTTGTCAAAAAATTTTTTGTTACTCCATGACCAGGTGAATAAAAATTTCAAAATAAGGGCACTGTTACAAAAATTTCTTCACCCGGTCATGGAGTAACAAAAATTTGTTTGACATAGAAAACGATAACCGAAAAATATGAAATTTTCAGAGAACATAGAATACTCATTTAGCTACCACATATCAAAATTTGATAGTCCGACGGCATGTTTCGGCTTACTAAAATGCTCACCGAAACACCCTAGGCAGTTTCTCGGATTTATACGGTCGTAGTTTACAAAATTGTCCATAACTTGAGTTATATACCATGAAATTATGTGAAATCAAAGCCAATGGTTAGGTAACCCATAGAGCTATCGTCTCCAACTGGAATTATGTAAAAATACTTAATATATAAGGTGCAGGATATTTTTGAGTTGGTCAACAGAAAGTGCAGTTTCTAGAAACAATTCACCCAGTCATGGAGCAAAAAATATTTATTTGACATAGAAAACGGTTACCGAACAATATAAAATTTTCACGGAATGTAGAATACCCATGTAGCTAACACATATAAAAATTTGATAATCCGACGGCATGTTTTGACACACTCAAATGCTCACCGAAACATCACAGGCAGTTTCTCGGATTCATGCTATCGCAATTTAAGAAATTGTCCATAACTTGAGTTATATAACATGAAATCATGTGAAACCAAAGCCAATGGTTAGGTAACCCATAGAGCTATCGTCTCCAACTGGAATTATGTAAAAATACTTAATATATAAGGTACAACATATTTTTGAGTTGGTGAACAGAAAGACAATTTAGAGAAACAATTCACCAAGTCATGGAGTAAAAAAAATTTATTTGACATAGAAAACGATTACCGAACAATATGAAATTTTCAAGGAACGTAGAATACCCATGTAGCTACCACATATAAAAATTTTATAGTCCGACGGCATGTTTCAGCATACTAAAATGATCACCAAAACATCTAAGTCAGTTTCTCGGATTCATACTGTCGCAGTTTACAAAAATATCCATACGTTGAGTTATACAACATGAAATTATGTGAAACTAAATCCAATGGTTAGGTAACCCATAGGGATATCGTCTCCAACTGGAATTATGTAAAAATACTTAATGTATAAAGTGCAGCAAATATTTATGTTGGACAAAAAAAACTGCAGTTTAGAGAAAATGAAATTTAGCAAAACCTTTAAGAATCGATTGTATTTCGTCATTTGTTCTCCATAGCAACTGGGGATAAAAAAAGCACCAAATTTGATGACTTATTAAGGAAAAAATGAATATATATTGACTATAATATATAAGAAGTCAATAATTGCGGCTAAAAGACACTAATATATGTATATTAAAACAAATAAAAGAAAAGAAAAGATGAAGAAGTCAAAAAATGAGGCCATATATATTAATTTAATATACAAAAAGTGTCAAAAGATTAGGACAAAATAGTGAGATTTGGACAAAATTAAGACTAATACTACATGAAACGACGTCGCATTGGTTGAAGGGTGAATAGTAAACATGCCATAGACACTTATATTATAGTATAGATATATATATATATATATATATATATATATATATATATATATATATATATATATATACAGTGGCGGATTTGGCTTGGGGGCCATGGGGTCCATGGCCCCCACGCCCATTTGACAAATTTTTTTTTTTTTTTTTACTTCTTTTTATTTTATTTTATTAAATGGTCCACAACTTTTACATTTTTTTTTTTTTTTCCCAACTCCATTTTCTTCAGCCCTTTGTGTCTCTCATGTCAAAAAATGGAAGATTAAAAATGGTGAGAGAAATCACAAAATTGTCAAATTGAAGTCTCACAAAAATCATCTTAGCAAGTGTGAAAGACTACTCTTTTTTTTAATAAAATAGATATTTCTAATTTATTAGTAACTTTGCAATGTTTTTTAATATAATATATTAATGTTACACCGTAACTTTGCTATATCTTTTTGTTTTTGAAATGGAGATGGGTGGTCAATAGATGAATGATTGTTTGGTTGCTTTGTATATTGATATTTGTGATGTGAATTTGTAAATTAAATTTGGTTATTATATTTTACTTGTAGATTGATTAGATTGTCCAAAAAAAAAATTTTTCGGGGGCAGCCCCCATCAAAGATCCCCCCAAATTTTTTTTTGGCCCCCATGACTTATGAATCCTAGATCCGCCACTGTATATATATATATATATATATATATATATATATATATATATATATAACTAATGTAAACCACTAAATTATAAAATTATTGGACAAAACAAAAACAGGATATATATACCAATTTCATTTTTGAAACTGTTAATTATAATGGATAATAAATGGAGATGTCAATCACTATATTTATCCATCGGCCGTTTCATCAGTTAGAAAAAGATTTCATTAGATCCCCAAAATTAGCTTCTAAATTGAATTTGAAAGCACACATCATCATTTCTGATCATCATCAAGGAGTATCAAATGGCATATTCCAAATTCATCCATTTTTTTCGAAACGCAAAAATTTTATTTCTGCCTTTTGTCTACCAATAGAAGAAATTGTTGAAACTGGAACATGAAAAGTATCATAAATCATACACCCATTTCATCCAAAAATACTGAATTTTATGATTCTACCATCTTTCATCTTCAAGAGGAATATGAATCAAAATTTGGAATATCAAGGAGTATCATAAATCGAATACTGAAGAAACCCAATAATTTGAAAAATTAAAAATTTTAGCTTTCTTCTATATTGAAGAATAAGAACTATCAGAATCTCGAATATGAGCTAGAGATTATTTTCAATTTCTGAAGACGTCATTGGGTAAGTTATCTCTATTTACATTTAGATTTACATTGAATCAGTCTGAAAGAAGATATTCAATTTAAAATTTTTATTGGTTGAATTAGTTTTGAGGATGTGTGATAACCATTGATTTTCTTTGAAAAAACGTTAAGTTTATCAACGTGAATTTGCATTTCAATTCTAATTTTAGACTCGGTCAAATTATCTAGTATAATTATTACATCAATTTTTTGCACCATATTGAATTTATTTGATTACTATTTTTTTGTCCTGTGAGAATACATTGATAATTGGTTTTTTGAGTTTGTTTGATTAACTATTATCAACAATCTTATAGTCCAAGCATTTTATGTTTACATGGAAATATGGATTATGTATGATTACATTGATAATTACTACTATTGATTTGTTGATTGATGGTTATCACGTTTCTTATTATTTATAAATAGTAATTACTTTAGATTTTTGCTACTTATGAATACGTTGTAAAATAAATTACATAATATTGGTATACACGATCCTACAATAAACTTATCATTTAAGATTTAATTCTAAAGAGATGTTACCTTCGAGCGATAGCTTGTATCAAGTGAACGACGAAACATCAATGTATATGGTAAGGATTGACGAGAGGTCTTGCACGTGCATACATTTTCAAATTGATAAATTACCATGTCCACATGCAATAGCAGAGTAAAACAGCTTGTCCATCTACGACTATTGCTCACCTTATTTTAGCAAGGTGAGTCATATCTTGGAGCCTATTGTGGTACAATTTATCCTCTTGGGAACAAATCTGACTGGAATGTACCAGATGTTAATTGAGAAAATGGTGGTGTTGGCACCTGTTTCAAAGAGAAGATCTGAAAGACCACAAGAAAAAAGATTTCGTTCAGTAACTTATGTGAATTTGTCATCAAAATGTAGTCGTTGTTTAGAATATGGTCATAATAGAACAAGATGCAAAAATACGACACCATTGAAAGTTATCAAGAAAAGGAAAAGGATATAAACTACTTGAAATATTTTGGAGGTAAACAAGTCCACATATTCATATATATTAGTTAATTAAAATATAATTATCTATGTATACAGATGTATTTATCGATAGAAACAGACGTAGTTATCAGTACACGATAACTAAGTAATACTCAGTAAGTATGAGTATGACTGAATGATTAAAAATACTTGGAAAAGGAGAGAGAAAATCGGTTAATAATTGATACTAAATACAACTTATGATGTGTAAAACTATATCTCTCTATCTTTATCAATGAGTATCACAAATATGTATCAATATATTGGAACTAAACCATCACAAATATGATAAAATGAATGAGTTATATACTAAACCATCACAAATATGAACACTGTCATTGAATGAACGATTTGAACTAATGTTCAAGATCTTGAATCATTATGACATCGTTAAAAACAACATTTATAATATCTCTCGAGAAAATCATCGTAATATTATGATAACGAATAAGATACATAATGTGTTTTTAAATATTCTACAATATGTAACATCGAATTAATATAATTAACGATTATAGACTAACATACAGAATGTAACCTTTATCATGCTAATTATCAAAAGCCAATGTAAACTTCAAAATATTGAAGATTAACAGATTGTAACACAAATTACACGAAATATTTTCTTCAGTATACAAGATGATTTCAATATTCTAGAAGTATAATAAATCACACTAGATATTAAATAGTAACATGTCCAGTAGACTAGTCAAAGTGTCACGAACCGACTCTTCCAGTCGCGTAGCACGACTATTTTTCGTCCCGTGCAGTAGTAGTCTCACTCTATTCAACTACCTTCCGCATTCTCCATCACGAGTCTAAACATAATCCATTGCTCATTTCACCCACAAAGCTTACTAGAGTGTAAACACTCGAACGCATCCCTGCGCTGCACTTAGTGCCAAGGCGCTCGCCTATTCGCAGTGCACATCATCATCGATATTCTCCAACTCTGTTGGACCCGACTTAGCTAGCTTGCTTGCTCGCATGTTCATACACAACTTGCAGTCTTCTCAAAGTATACTTGTTCCAACAACAACGGCATCTTGCCATATTTGCCCAACTATACAACCGCATTTCAACCCAACGGACCCCACGGCAAGGCTAGAACCCATAGCCAAAGCACACGAGTTAGCATACGAGGCCTTTAGAGTACTTTCCTCGATAGCTCATTCGGCCTAGAGGTGTTACCATATCCTTAGCATAGCCCTCGGGTATAGCAGTACTCTGTCGGTAACCTTATGCCTCTTCCGAGTGCAACGAAGGCCCCGAAAGCCAATGCCGCCCGAAGAATTCTCGAACTCTAACGAGTACTTTACCCATCTCTTGAGGTGCCTAAAGCAGGCCCTTAGTTGTCCCCGCGGCCCCTAAGGATTGCTCATTTAGTGCATAAGGTTAGCCTACCGACTACTTCTCCGTTATGATAGAAGCACAGGGGAGGTTGGCTGACTGCTCACCAAGCATGCCTCCCTTATAATAGATACGGAGAAATATCCCAAGTGATACTAATAGACGTCTTTTGGCCGAGGGATCATAATTTTCATAACCGGTGTTTTCGACCTCCAAATGACGCTCCGTTTGATCCATAGTGAAGCTAACATCTTCAATATGAAGTCCAATAAGTTTCAGCCCCAACGAATACTCGACCGCTGAGTTATTGCCCTTGCAATATTCTGAAATTAGCGCCACTGCACAACTCTGTCGCCTTCGGCCCTTACGTTTCATAACCAAACAGACTCCGCTTGTCGTCTGGCTTGGTGGGAAGCTTCCTAACTCTTTAGGAAAGCTTTCAGTAAAACGGCTTCTCCAAACTCTATTGTTAAAGTTCTCTGCTCATCACACGAAGTTGATGCCATTACGGCCACCTATAATCTTATGTTAAGCCAACTTCACCTGTCATCCCCGATAGTCACGGATATTAGAGTTAAGCTAAGATGCGATCCGTGACACAAAAACTTGAAAAAATGTGTACAAAAAATATATGATCCAGTTGACATTTTTGGAATAACCACATAATTTTTTTAACAATTAAAAGGTATGAAATAATTGAAAATATAAAAAAAAACATTACCTTATTTCCTTGTTTCACATGAAGGTTCAACTTTTTCTTCGGCGCCTTTTTCCGTGCTTCACACACCTGTTTGTTTTTTCTGGGATGAAATATTACGTTGTTATCTGTTTTTGTGCTTGGTTTTGTTGCTGCTGTTACAAGAGAGAGCCATTTTCATAGTTATGTAAAATCAGCAAAAACAGTTGTTCCTCACTTTACAAAAAAAATCGAATTTTAGGATGTTCATACATTAAAATGAATGATATAAAGTTACTCGCTTGAGCAAAACTCCAGCGATCTTGAATGTTCAATAATTGAAAAATCGTATGAGTGAGTTTTTGGGAATTTTGATTTAGGAGGAACTCTATGTTCTTCCACATCTTTTTGGTTTTTACCGATGATAATGGAAAAGAAGGTTTAGGAAGAAATGTTGGAAGATGTTAGAGTGGGAGGGTAATTTTGGAAATATACCTTAATTGCTAATCTAATTAATTGTTGACAATAATTAGGAATTTAGTTACTGATTGAACTTGAATTTGAATTCATTTGAATTTTATATAACCAGTAATATTAAATAAAAAATGTTAATATTAAAAAAAATTATAGTATCCAGTAAATGTCTAATTTTTAGAAAAAGGTAGGTATGGTTCTTAATTTTCTAAGTTATTATAGACTTGTTGCGAAAGGAAGGAATCAGATGGTTACTGATTGAACTTGAATTTGAATTCATTTGAATTTTATATAACCAGTAATATTAAATAAAAAATGTTAATATTAAAAAAAATTATAGTATCCAGTAAATGTCTAATTTTTAGAAAAAGGTAGGTATGGTTCTTAATTTTCTAAGTTATTATAGACTTGTTGCGAAAGGAAGGAATCAGATGGCATCAAGGTCCCCCGTAACAAAAAATATGCAATGAGCTAAATATGCTTCATAGAAACAGCAATGAGCCATCACAATCTTGTTGGTGGATTACTGTGAAAATGACTCCAAAGCAATCAAACCGAATATGGAAGAAAATAATAGTCGAGGCAAGTGTTGAACACTTTGTCTTTAAGTCGAATTTGTCCCGCAACGGTGCTTACGGTTATGGCAATCAACTCCCAAAATATAACGACTTCTTACTTGTGGTTGAAGCACTTCAAACCACAAGCACAACGAACCAGAAACAGTTTTGTACTCCAAACAATAAAATGAAATGAAAACCAGAAATTTTATGCAACAAATGCAATAAATTTTGGTTCAAAATGATGAAATATATGAGTGCTTAGTGTTTGCATATAGTTTCTGTATCAATCCTCTGAAAAATGGACGTCCAGTGATCCTTTTTAACGTTGAAAGTCGGTTGAAAACGAAAAGGTATGGAACCAAATCGTGCAACACTTCAAAAGGACATGTCTGTTCACGCAAACCTATGCGATCGTATGGTTTTACCAAGTTGCGATCGCAAGGTACAAAATTCAGAACGGAACTTGATCCAATTTAACTATGCGATCGCAAGGCTTTGCTTCCTGCGATCGCATGGAATGACCAAAAAACGCTATGCTTAAAATTTAGGCAGATTGCGATCGCAGGTGGAAATACCTGTGCGATCGCATGGTCAAAACTTTGATCCAAAATTGTCATTTTCCGTAATTTTTCATTCATTCGATATTGGTTTCGAGATACCAAATATACCCCTTAAACATGCAAGTCGAACCCCGTTTTCCCGATGCGGCGAAGTGGCAAACAATTTTGCCTAAACAGATTGGGTCGGGTTTGTATATTTTGGTCAAGTTGACACGAAATCACTTAGTTAATTTCTCGACATTTCAAACCAATTTCCAACAAATCTGAAGTTCTTGCCGATGAAAGCATGAAGCTTAGGCCACGAGACAGCCACCAGTCATTTGCTTCTGGTGGAAATGGGCATCCTTCTGTAAATGGTTTAATCATCCAACCCCAAGGGCTTACAAAGATGCAGACAACAACGACCCATCTCCGCTTTCCCTCTGACTCCAGGTCTGGTTTCCCCAGGAATGCAGGGCCAGAAACCTGTATTTAGCATGGATCAGGACCGGTAAAAAAAATATATTTACCCAGCTGTTACTCATTGGTCTTCTGTTGGAGCTTTTGTTTCCTGCTATGAACTTGTAGGGTTATTTTGAAGTCATAATGCCATATCAAAAAGATGCTTGAAGTCATCATACCATATCTGCAGTCTGAATGTGGTAAAAAAAGATACTTGATTACATAGTCACTGTAAGAATGAACGAATGTAAAAGCTATTGTTATAAACAACTGAAAGCTCGAGCTTTCTGCCTCCTTGGCTCCACCGCTTCCTAATGTAGGATACATAGAAATTAAAGTTATTTTTTCAAGATTGATGTGGTTTATAGGTTTATCTGTAACTTGTTCCAATTTGATAGTAGAAGTTCAAGTTGGGCCGTCTTTGTATAGATTGTTAATTAGCTTCCTGATCCAGGTTTTGTTTTCGCCATCATAAATTATAGTTTAATTACAAAAATGTAAGTGTTGAAGATGTTAAATGTAGTTTATATAGAGAATGAAATGTTCTCTTACTGCTAGAGCAGAATCCTTTTACATTCGTGGTTTGTTTACTTTAATAGTAAAGATTTCGTCAACTTTTATTTTTTATTTTTTGCTTTGGCTGATGGTAGTTATTAGCAAAAATGAAAAAGATGAGTCCCCAGGGGCATAGACGAGTTGGTAAGGTCTGAGGTGACGTGGAAAAAAATCCTCCGGCAACGCACGTTCGATTTCCGTGTGGAGCATATTTTCACTGAAATATTGTGGGGGGTCTGTCATGGGGGTTGGCTTGTTGGCTCTCTTCCTCAGGTCCCTGCCACTCGTGCACATCCCTCGATTTACAATCCGTCTGGTCAAGAGACTTCTGACACAGATGGAGAGTTTCGCTTTCGGGACTTTCCCCTTGACAAAAAAAAAATGAAAAAGAGGGAATTTACAAATTCACATGGTACAAAATAGAAAATTTTGGAAACAATATAAAGGATTCTAGCTACAAGAGGATCTTTGAGTAGAGCTAAATATATGGTAGGTGGTGACTTGTAAGGACTATGCTATATGTACATTCTCAATTACACCATCACTTACACCATGTGATGTGTCAAAAACTAGTTGAGTGAAATCATTATTTATTTGTCCAAATAAATAAAGTGATCCAATCATTATTTGACACATCCCCTGGTGTAAGTGATGGTGTACATTTTGGATGTACAACTAGCTTTTTCCGACTTGTAATCAAGTTGGTCAGATGTTGTGAGCTGTATCATGTTAATTGTCTTAGGAAAGGTGATTGCTGGAATCAAATTGATGAGATTTTGTTACATGTTTTTTTTATTACTTTCCAGAGGAGTCCTGATCTCCTGCTTCTAGTGGGCAGGAAATCCTTGCCCACATGCTGATTTGTCAGCATGTGGACTGTTGATGCAAAAAATTATTTTTTGCATCAACAGTCCACATGCTGACAAATCAGCATGTGGGCAAGGATTTCCTGCCCACTAGGGGCAGGAGATCACTGTCCCTTTCCAGAGTGCCGTGCAAGAATTAAGAATGTCTATCTTTTTATGCTATCGTTTAACAATTATTATACTCCTCGTCTTTTGAGTAGACGTGATACTTTCAAAAGTTTTTTTAAAGCTTGATCTTTGGTAAAGAGGAAGTCCACAACTACATGTTTCATGGGAGAGTGAAACATCGGATTGACACAATTATATGTACTCCACGCTATTTAATTGTCCACTATTTGATGCTAAGATATACTACTCCAATGTTATAGAAAATTGCTGGTGTTTGAAAATGGTAGACTAATTTCTGAAATGAGGTTTGCAACTAGGTAACTTCGACAACAGTAGCCATAGTTATTAAACTCGGACCGATCCGGCCGGTCCAATCGGAAAACTGGTGACTCGATGTCCAAATCGGTCCGGTTCTCTTAATTGGACCGTTCAACAATTGAACCGTTTATAACTCGAAAAAATCATCGATTTTTTTAGTGACCCGGTGACCCGGCTGGGTCATTGCATAATAAAAATTTTCAATTTTTTCTATTACTATATTCTATCCAAATGATGCATCATGTACTTCTTCACTCTATTAATAACATGTTATGCAATAAATTACAATAATTTATGTTATTTTTTTTACAAGAATTAATTGATGATACTAGTAGTTTTGTATTTATTTGCTAAATAATTTTTTATGGTGATGATTTAACAAAAATAAACTTATCGAATCAACATGAATTGACCTACCGGATCACCGGTTGAACCAAAAACCCAATGACCCGCCTCCTTATCCGAGTCGATGTTCGGGTCAGGTCTGATAACTATGACAATAGCAATAAATAGTACTTATTAAGTACTTATCATTTTTTTCACACATCCAATAGAACTCACAACTTTTATTCATTTTTATTTACATATTTAAGAAGACTCACAATTTATATTTGTTGACGTCGGAACCTGTGCAGGTTCGACGTCAACAATATTCTACAAAAAAAAAAAAAAAAAAAAATCAATACAAATGACCCAAAAAAAAAAAAAAAAACCCAAATAGAGACGTGTCGGCTACGCCTTGGACGTGCACCCAAAATGGGCCATGCACTTCAACACTAAAAAGTTAATGGTATGCTCGTGCCCCACAAACACTCGTAACATTTCTCTTTTGCCAACTCTCTTCATCACCAATTCAAGAAAAAATTAAGAGGCATTCATACTATCATCATGCCTGCCAGAAATCGCTTAATTTCATCGTCAGTGGCAGCGCTGCCACCTCCACCGATTCCCACCGGCAAAGGGTCACGTTCTGCCGCCGATCCAATATTGTCCGAATATATAGAAAAATCAATACAAATCCCAGAATTGTCTCTCCCTGAACATGTTTATATTTTAAAGCTACCTGATATTGACTATCAACTACTTATATCAATGAATCACGATGACTCAGTGAGTCAGTTGTTGAGATCGGCTAGGGAATTCGGAACTTTTCGGATTATTGGGCATGGAATTTCTAGTGAGGAGTTAAGATCAATATTGGTCGATAATGAACAGATATTTGGACTGCCAATTAAATGTTGCACAAATTATGGAGATCATGAGAGATTTGTGTGGTGTGATGATGACAAGGAGTTCTTGGAGAAGGGTAAAAATGTTCTTGGAGAGCAAAATTTTCATATTTTCTGGTAACTTATAAAGTTCAAATTTCATTTATTTTTCATTTCAAAATCCCCCACCCCACCCTAAAGAAGAAAAAAAAGTCCTAGTTGCTTATGTTTGTGTGTACTTATAAGCTGATCAAATATTATTTTCATCCACATATTTTGTAGGATCCACAAATTTTATCCACTTTTTATTCACACATTTTGTACAACTCACTGCTTATAATTATCATCTATTATTTTGGATACATTGAGGGCCTAGGACTTCCTTAAAAGTTTCACCAGTTGAGATTATTGAGTCTTAAATTATATAACACCATTTGCAGGCAAAACATGGAGAATGTTGCAAGTAAACTCAAAGCAATCTCAGAAGAATTGGCTAAGGTAATTGCTCAAAGTACTATAAACCAATCTCGAGAGCAAATTCAATTAGGAGAATCCACAACGAGCATTTATAGGTACCATCGAGCTAATATCATTGATCGAATTCCCTCTCTAGTCGAGGAAACATGCCAAGAATCATGTCAATATGCTTTGAAGCTCCATCTTCTACTTGAGTCGGGTGAGTTCTGTTTGCAATCGGACTCAAATAGTTCATCATTTGGTGCAAGCAACGACACCATTGTTGTCACTATGGGGAAGGAGTTGGAGGTAACTTAATTTATATTAATCCTATACAAAATTGGGTCGCGAGTCTTGATAATTTGAAGGTGATTTTTCATAATAGAATGTTGTGGAAATTTTTTGCCATGTATCAAAAATTTCAAAATATGATGGTATGTTTAGTACGTTAAACTAAATAAAATTAGACATACTTATAGAAGAAAAAAAAAATTAAATATTCGTCTATAATGTTGTCGGTACAATTCAGCTCAACTTATTGAAAATGTTTACTACCAATTTCACATATTTGAGACTCTAGTCAATAATTGCACCACTTAAATTTTGCATTTTAATTTTTATGATTCGAATCTAGAATTTTGACCTTTTGAAGTCAATGCTCTACTTCACGACTTGAGATTTGTTGTTTCGTACATCAAGTCTCGTTAGCAAATAATGTAACGCCACACAATATAGTATAAGTATGACATTTGAGGGAACAATCAAATACTAATATCATATCTCAACTCCTACTTCACTACACATACTCATTATGGTGGATTGAGATATTGAAATTTGGAGCAACCCAACTCGGCCCGACTTTAACATAATTTCATTTTGCATTGTTGAATATAGGAATGGAGCCTTGGGGAATTGAAGTCAGCTAATGGGGAATTACTATTCAGGCCTTACCTACGTACAAACCTACCGTCTTTCTCCATTGAACAAAAGTGGTCATCTTGTAATTTGAATAAAACTTCAGGTGATTCTAATAAGCGAATATCAGTAGTTGACCAGATATTCATTCTATTGCTAATAGTATTGTTATACAAGACTTTTACTTTTGCGTATTCCTAAATTGAACCGAACTCAGTCGACCCAATATCAATTGGTTTGGTTCCCACATTGTGTGTTGTGCTATGTTATAGTTAGAGAAGGCGTTTGACAAAATTGTTGTAAGGAGATTTGGTGTGAGGACCAATGTGCAATGAAAATTAAAGTTTGTGGACTTAAATGTTAGAAAAAATAAAATGGAGACCGTTTACCTTATTTGTAAAAGTTTGTAGGTCGTAACATTAAATTTCTCTTTGTTGTAAACGATCTACTGTGGTGTGAAAATAATTAAAAATGACTATGTAATAATAATTTATTTCCTTTTCATCTTTATAGACTCTTTTAACTTATTAATTTTACCTTTTTATATTTACGAATTTACTAATAAGAGATTACGTAGCAACCGATCAGTCTATTTGATTAAATACCAATATATTCCTTTCAAATGTTCTATTATTTATCAAAATTATAATTATTTGAACATTGTGACGAAATTACTATGCATTTTTGGTAAAGCTTTTAGTATATTATAATTGGTATTACGAAATATGTAGATAAAAAATTAATAAAAATTGTGAATCATACGGGATATGTAAATTGTTACCACACGATTATGATATGTCTTCCACGTCAGCAAGGATCCCATCCAAGTTCAGTAAGGGCCCCGTTCAAGATCCATCAAGAACCCCAACTGGGCCCTGCTGGGGCCTCGGAAGTTCTGATAAAACGCCAGAAGGCCCATCGTACGCCTTTGCCTTCGGCAGCCAGAAATCCGCGGGGCTCGTGGAAGGCCTCGACATTCACGTGCGATCCATAGGGTATCGTCAGGCTTCGTATCATTCGTAACCAATAAGCAGTTCAATATGCCGGAATGACCAGAGAAGTAATTAAGAAAAGATTGCGTTGATTTGGCGCACGAATCCTCTCAAGGAAACCGAATTGTAATCTCCTAAAATCATGCAATGTGATAAACTCAAAGAAAGAAGATAATCTCGGAGATTGCATAGGTAAGGAATGATCGTGATCACATAAGGAAGGAGGATCCGACTGAGTATCAAATTGATTTGTCTCCTAAATCAATTGGAACTCTTGCGCTATAAATACAACGTCTCCAGTTGTTTCAAGGTACGCACTCTTTTATGCTTAAGAATCCCACCCTAAACTCTGCTCAAATCTCTGCCTGCTTGTCTCTCCCACACCCCATTATTTCCACTCCCCGTGTATCACCCATATACCGGCAGTTGACTTGATCGTCGGAGTGCCAACGATCGCCGGACCCTTTTTCTCTAGAGATCTTGGTGTCTAACGATTGTCCTAGTGTGCAGGTAACATACGAGTTGGCAGGGGAGTGACTGGAGATCTGTTGACACGTGGACGTTGTAGGTTCCGACGTCAACATAAATAAAAATGACGTTTGAACAATATATAAATACTTATAAACACTCTTAAACATGCATTAAGAGGGGTGTATTTAAATTAGACTTTAAAAGATTTTGATTGAATTTTTTAAGTGGCTGAATTTTATGAATTTCATTAACTTTTATAGATTTCCCTAGAATTATATAAACTTTTATAGATTTTTGTCGAATTTTAAGATGTTGGCATGTAAAAAATATAATGTCTGATAGTTTAAAAAAAAAAATTACCACAAGAGAAAAGTCTATTAATAATTTATTTAACTGTATTAATATTATTAAATTTATGAAAAAAAACTTTGAATTTATAATGTTTTATTTATTTACTGCAAGTAATCATGTTAAAAGTTAATAACATAAATTATTGGCACACTACTTTGTTTTTCTTTTGGGTAAATTATGAACTTCAAAATAACTTGTGGATAAATTCAAAAACATATGGCATGCAACTCTTTTTAAAACTATTTTAAAACAATTTTTTTTTATCCATTTCATAATTTCAATTCTTCCATTTAATAATATATAGGTAACATATAGAGATGGCAAATGAGCGGCCAACACGATATAGGACGGGCCACACACAAAACTTGGTTAGGTTGGCATCGGCCCGATTTTTACATGGGTTAGTAATTTGCTAGGACAACCCAACTCAGTTTTGGGCCACTAGGCCAACTCGACATTAATTTTTTAATTTTTTTATATAATTTCTAAACAATTCAAAAAAAGTTTTCACCTTCTTCCTTTGTTTCACGACCAACCGGGTGGGATTTCTCCCTCATCCCGATCGATCGCAGATTCCAACAGAGTGGAAGTGTGGGGACTTGGGCCATTACCGGGCAGCCAGACGTTAGCTCAATTGACCAGGGGGACAATTGTGCCGTAACAAATAGGCCCAATTTTTTATTGAGCTAGATTTTGATTGGCCTGGAATTCGAGTTATCTAGGGTTTTTAGAATTTTTTAGGACTATTTGTTTAGAAAGTAGTACCTCATTATTTATTGTTTTATTATTTATTCATTTATTTGTTTACTTTAGCTTTTATAATTAGATGTCATGTTTTATACCTCCCTCCTATGTAATTTTTATGAGTTATTTATATATATGGTTGGAGTATTCGAACTCCTCAATCCTTTCTTGGTGGAGGCCTGAAAACCACATTTGGAATGTAATGGTGTGTTGAATAAAAAAATAAATCGAGTTATCTAGACTAGCCCACTGCGTCGGTCCATTTTGCCAGGTAACATATCATTATAAATCACCTCAACTATATAAATAAATAATAAAAGTACTAATTTTTTTAAAACAATTCAGACTTTAACTGTGGAAAAAAGAAATTACTAATGATCAATATTATCAACGTGCCCAAGATGACTCCACATATCAGTAGTTATACTAGCTCTTCACTCATCATCATTCTCTCTTTGTTGTTCTTGACACTCGTAAAATTGTCCAAAGTGGTCCCCTCTATCATCTAACACAAATGTGATAAAACTCCATTATTTGGTTCAACTAAAAACTCATTAAAGTATTGCAATATATAGACTCAAAGTAAATAAAATAATTGAAGTCATATCAAAACAATTTTACGAAGAAAAAAAAAAGACTTTCATGCTTAGGGGTGGACAAAAGTACCAAATCATATCTAGTTTAAATCAGATAATTGTATCAGAACCGAGAACCGGCCCTTTTTTTTATTTTTTTCTGAAAATTTAACACATAAAAATGAAATATTTAATTTCTGTGTTTGTTATTTTGTATTGAAATGGAACTATATGTTCAAAATTTGATATATTGTTGTTTTATGAATATATTAAGATTTAGAAATTATGATTTTTTTAGGATTATTGTATTATTTCAAACAAGGAGATAGAAATATGAAAACTTTAATTATGGAACTGAATCAAATGGTTCGGTTTCAATTTG
The DNA here is from genome assembly GCA_030279155.1 of Forsythia viridissima. Lineage (NCBI taxonomy): Eukaryota > Viridiplantae > Streptophyta > Magnoliopsida > Lamiales > Oleaceae > Forsythia > Forsythia viridissima. Next base: position 25,473,128 of record CM059034.1, on the reverse strand, counting down.
ATTCCATAATTCAAGTTGGAACCGATTATTCCATTTACAAAATACTCAAAGAATCTTGGTTCGATTTGGTTTGATTCTATTCGGAACCGAACCGCGCCCACTGAATAAACTACAATATACTATTATATAAGAATTTAATGATAATTTATCTTGTTTTTAATTAAAAATAGAAAAAAGGATAAAAAGAAGAAAGTAAAAAAAACATAGTTATGAGAATATTGAAGAAAAAAAGCACACTGAATAGAGAGAAAAATTATTAATCTTTTTTTCATAAAAAAAAGTTGGTAATTAATCACGTGCATAGGGTTTGTAGAAGGGGGGAAAATGAAAATAATAGTTAGAGGAATATTGAAAAGTGAAAAAAAAAATCACATTGAATAGAGATAGAAATATTAATATTTTTTTACATAGAAAATATTGGTAATTAATCACGATTGTAAAGTTAGTAGAAAGAAAAAGAAGAACGGGAAAAATTTGATTTGGAGAATATTGAAGAGAAAAAAAAATTACATTGAAGAAAGATAAAAATATTACTTTTTTTTTTCAGAAAAATATTGGTAATTAATCTTGACTTTAGAATTTATAGAAAGACAAAAAAAAAAAAAAAGAAATGTTGCATAAAGAAAAAATTTAATAGAATAGAAGACTTTTCTTTTTTTCAAAAGTATTTCAAAATCTTGAAGGTGAATGAGAGAGATTGTTTCAAAAATTTTATTTTTTAATTTATAATAGTTAAAATGTTAAAGTAGTCATTGCAATATTGATAACATGATGTATTATATCGTTCGACGTTTTAATGAATAGTGTTGATATTTTATTTACATTCATAGAAGTACTTGAACCCAATTAATACATTTTGGTGTTTTGAGCTTTGATGGTTGACGAACCCTTAATATTTATGAAATTGATGACGTCTTCATGACTTTATTTTACGAAAAATAAAATTAATAATTACTAATTTTAGTATGATAGAATGATTAGACATACATGTATCTTATACTTTCTTTTTAATTTTACCCTTCTTTAGATAAATTTTATTTCTACTAAATCAAAAAAATTTGCAACATATATATTAAATACTGAGGAAGAAGTATATTTTTGGATTTGCCTACATCTCGGCCTATGGAACCTGTAGTCCATTTCACTATTCTTGAAAAAAATTCAAATGTGAGACATTAATCCAAATTTCTCTAATCAATTTTGATCTTAAATCCTCAACTCATCAATAAAAAAGTTACATTAGTATTCGAAAGTAAATGAATTAATTCTTTGAATATATTAAGAAAAATTATTTAACATGGGTAGACACTATAGACTCATTATTAAAGAGTAAAATGGAGAAATTAAATATGAGATTATGTTAAACTTAAATTAAATGGGTGGTCATGTTATTTTTGGCCTACTGTGATTCAACTTAAATTGGAAATAAAATTGTTTGGATTAATAGCGTTTTAAATTTTTTGCTACTTCTAGGCTTGGATTGCATTGTTTTTTGAATTGAGCTTTGATAAATGTAATATGATATCCTCTACGTCGTTTCGTGGCCTGAGCTTGGAATAAGGCTTAAAGGTATTAGTATTCTTGGTTTAAATACATAAACTATTCTGATTTATTTAGTGATATTATGAAATTTTAGTTATTTATAGTTAGAAGAAATAGTTATGTGAAGGTGCGTCCTTATTTGTTGTAGTTTTAGGTGATATTGCTTTAAACACAAATGGTGAAAACAACATATGACCTTCCTGTAGTCACTCATGTGCATAAGACAATTCAGATAATTGTTCTATCTTGTTATAAGAGATGCTTCTCCAGTTATGTACATGTTCTATTTAAATATATGATAGATTATCTAATAATCTCCAATATACATAAAAAACTTCTACACATGGCAAAGTAGAGAATAATCTATGCATCCTCCGTTTTTAAAAAAAATAGGTATTTGATAATTCGATTCAATATTTGCTAAAGTATGATTTTTATTATTGTTATGAATCCCAATGGATTAAAATTGAGATAAAAGAGAAAATTTACATTGGATTTTTCCTTCAAACAACAGATTAAAGTAAAGTTAAGAGATACCATGGTGTATAGTTTGTGCAAGATAGTACATCTTTTATTAATATGACTGAGTATACCAAATTGTTGAGCACTTGCAGATTGCATATCGGATAAGTATGCCATAGACATACCTAAAAATTAGTTCGTAAATCATTTCTCATTGACTTTTTGGTATGCATGATATCATCTTTTAATGCTCATTATCAAGATAATTATGAATTAATGTTGTTCAACCCGTAAAACTTTTGCCTTTTCAAATGCATTTAGTAGTTAAATGTGATTTATTGTAAGAATCTAATATAAAAAATTTATTTCATTTTACTTTTTTGAGAATTAACTCTGTATAACAGGAATTAAATATCAAATCTTGAGAATTTTTTGTATGATAATTACATTTTTTTTATGGTCTTATTGCTATATAATATTTGGATTATTGGAGTTTGAGATAATTACTGTATTTATTTTTATTCCTTTTGGGCACGATAATCTATATTTAGTTGATTGTTAGTACTTCTTCGTCGAGTTATTAATTCAAGAAAAATAGAAAAAAATTATATACTGATAACAAATGTATAATCTTTTAAGTACATGTAAATTTTGAGGACAAAACTTCTATAAAGATGAGCAGTAATGTAATATTGTGATATTTCATATACGTCTACCAGTAGTGATGTTGTTGAATAAATACGATACATGGCTAACATTCCAAAAGCTCTTTGATTCATACAGAATACCGATAATTTAGACAAATTATAAAGAAAAAATCTCATAATATTTTATTATCAATAGAGAGAAAAAATAAACACCAAGAACTTTTGGTTGCTATTCACGGTTTTTAAAAATACCTAATAGTCGAACATTATAAATATTTCAATTATAGTCCAAAATCTCTCCTAAAAATAATTATTACGTTCTCATTTAGCAAAAAAACAAAAAAAACAAAAAATTAACAATAAAAAGGAATAAACCATAAGTTTAAATGTTTTAAAAAATTTAATTATACATTTAATATAGGATCATTGAAGGTGGTTTTGGGAGGGCATAAGACGTTTCATGAATGAATACAATTTTAATTTAATTACGTAAACTTAAAATGTAATATAACAAATAAAATATTATAAGATAATTGTACATTGTTGAACACTAAGAGTGAAAATGAAATTTTAAAATTATAGTAAGAATAGAATAATTAAAAAATATTTCTTCATTTTATGGCCTTTTAGATGTAGTATAAATAAAATACTGAATTGTCAAATATTATAAATATTTCAAGAGAAAATTGCCTAAAAGTCACCTGCAAGTAATTTGTTTCAAATTAGGTCAAAACAATTTTTAAAATTGTTAATAAGTTATACTTTTTAGCAATTTTTCATATTAATATCAAAATTATCCATGTGATTCATATTTGTCACAAACAATGCCTTGGCACTGCTCCAGCCGTCGCCGCCACTGCCGCTACAAAACAAAGCTTTAATTTGAAGTTCTCATTTGTCAACAGCCTTGCAATTGCAAAAGAATGTGAGTTGACGATTGACACCATTGATGACATTCAAAAGCTTCATATTCGCTCTATCGCAATTGCGATTGACACTTGGTGTGTATGCACGCCATATATGCCATCCGGAGCAAACTCAGACATTCACAATTTGTAATTTAAAGTATAATCCATCATATTTTCCAGTTGTAATTAAGAATAGGCAAAATTTTGTTATAAACTATTTTGCTGTGAAATTTCGAGAGCAGAATTATGTGGGTCTCTTTAATTTTTGTTGGAGTTATGTTATGTATTTTTGCTTTGGCAATTGTGAACTTTTCTTTATGTTGAAACAATTGCATGGCATGATACTGATTTTTACAGTAGAAGATGAAAAACTTCAACTAATTGCAGATAAAGAAACTAAGGGATCTGTTTATTCTCTTAATGTGTTCAATGTAAAACTTCTTGATGCTATTAATCAGAAGATTCAGTTGTATAAATGGATGCTTCGTGATGATGGCTCACGTGAATTGCAATATGAATGTGGACATCATGGACATATTCTTGCACTTTATGTGCAAACTAGACGAGATTTTATAATTGTGGGAGATCTGATAAAATCAATTTCTCTGTTAATTTACAAGGTAAACATGTCAAATCTCCAGAAGTGGGCTTCTTGATTAGCTTTTGATGCATTTATGCTATTCTTTAGAAGGGTTTGACCTTTGTAGTATGAAAAACAGTATCATAAATATATTTGTATCATGATACTGCATTATAGAAAATATTAAGGAAGATTTATTTGATGAATTTCTGTAGAGTTGCCATGATTTGTTGTTTTAATAGTAGCTTGAATTTCTGTATGAATGAAAAAGTTCGATGTGGGCATTGCTATAACAAAAGTTGGCCATTAGATTATTCTCTGTGTCGTTAATTAGTCATGTGTGTTGTTTGATACTGTATTATAGAAAAACTGTATAACAAAAACTTAGTATCATAACAGAATGAGCATAAAATTCGCATACGTACTCAGAATTTTTATTATAATATGTCGGAATAGTCTCGACGAGCCAGTCAAGACCGGTGACTCTGCCACTTTGTACGATAGATTTTAGCTGTTTGAAGTCATCTTTTTAGCTTATAATGACAATCTTTAATTTTTCTTGTCAAAACAATATCATACATGCTAAAACAGTATCATAGATAAATGTATCTTAATAAAACAATATCACATACACAAATTACAACCTAATAAAATAACAGTATCATAGATTTAATAACAATATCATAGGTTGAAACATTATCATAATAAAACAGTATCAAAGATAAAAATATGGTATAAGTATACCATATCACTTTATCTAAATAAAACAGTATCATATATTTGTTTTACTGGTTGAAGTAATTATATTATTTTTAAAATGCTCCATTAGTAGTACAAGACCATTGATACTGTTTGCATTCAATAACATTATCATAGATTAAAACAGTATCATAGATGTTTTACTAGTCAAAGTAATTATATTGTTCTTAAAATGCTCTATTAGTAGTATAAGACCATTGATATTATTTGCATTTAATAACATTATCATAGATTAAAACAGTATCAAAGATAAAAGCATGATGTAAGTGTACCATAACACATTATCTATATAAAACAGTATCATAGACAAAAAAATATCATATATTAAACTAAGTACAATATATTTTAATGGTTGAAGTAATGATACTGCTCTTAAAATGCTCCATTAGTAATCTAAGATCATAGATTTAAACATTGTCATAATAAAACAATATCAAAGATAAAAATATGGTATAAATATATCAATGTATATTATCTAAATAAAACAATATCATAGATAAAATAATATCATACAAAACAGTAACACAATAAAACAGTATCATACAAAATAGTATCACAATAAAACAATATCATTAAAGTACCATTTTTTTGGCAATTGTAAGGGCATGTTAGTCTTTTAGCTCTAAAATGTGACTTTAATTGAATCAAGTTTTGACCATATGACTTTAGAGTCCATAAGTGCCAAAACAGTGTCCAGCCTTGAATTTACCCATATTTCAACCATAGTCCCAAATCTCTCATAGAAATAACTATTACGTTCTCATTTAGTAAAAAAAAAAAAAAAACCTCCATAAAATTAACAATGAAAAGGAATAAACCATAATTTTAAATGTTAAAAAATTTTAATTGTATATTTAATAAATTATTAAAAATTTAATGTTGAATCAATGAATGTGGTTTTAGGAGGGCAGTAGACATTTCATGAATAAATACAATATTAATTTAATTAGATAAACTTAAAATGTAATATAATAAATAAAATATTATAAGATAATTGTAATAAGGGTGAATATGAAATTTTAAAATTTTTGTAATAGTAATTATACCCACACAACATTTTTTATTAACCACACCACAATTTAATTGTAATAAAAATTCCAAATTATTGCTATTATGTTCTCAATAGTTTTTTTTATCACATTTTTATCATCCGCCTATTAATTTTCACTTATTATTTGATGATTTTTTCTGTCCAAAAAATTAATCATGAGAGTGTAAAAAGAATTTTTTTACCTCTCGTGTTTTTTAAATAAACAAAATAAATAACAAATACAAAAGTTTGACAAAATATTTGCCTCTCGTTTCAATGCCTATTAGTATAATATTTGGACAAAAATCGTTATGTGAAAATTATTGAAAGTTCATGATAAAAATGCAACAAAAAAAGTTAAAGAAATAAGTAACAAAATGTCAAAGGTTATGTTGACGTCGGAACCCGCTCCGTCCATATGTCAACAGATCTCCAGTCACTCATCTGCCAACATGTATGTTACCTGCACACTCGAACAATCGTTAGGTACCAAGATCTCCGGGGAAAAAGGGTCCGACGATCATTGGTACTCCGACGATCAAGTCAACTGCTGGTATCGGAATAATACACAGGAGGCGAAGATAAATGAGTGTGGAAGAGACAAGCAGACAGAGATTTAAGCAGAGTTTAATGGTGAAATTATAGTGCAAAAAGAGCATCATAAAAGTATGCGTAACTTAGAATAACTGGATCTGATATTTATAGAGGCAGAATCCTAATTGATTTAGGGAAGCAATCAATTAGAATTATATTGAGATTCTCTTTCCTTATCAGATATGGTAGGTTCTAATCTCGCCGCGATCTTCCAAGATTGCATCCTAATCTCTCTCAATCTCTAAGATTGTGTTGCTGATTTTATTGGATTGGGATATGGTTTCCTTGTGACAATCAAACACAATCTTCTCTGAGATATCCTTTTAGCTGTCCTAAAATATCAGATTATATGTGGACTATAATAAATACGAAGTCCGGCGAGTCTCTCTGGGTCGGCCATGAGTGTCGAGGCCCTTCATGGGCTTCGCAATACTCTGCTTTAGGAATATTAAGATGTTCAATAGGCCCCCGAGACCTTCTGAAAATTTACGAGGCCCTTGTTGGGCCCTTGAGACCTTCGCCGAGTCTATGAGACCTTTATGAATCTAGAAGGTCCTCGCTGAGCCTATAAGGCTTTAGCGAAGCCTAAATTAGGCATAGATGAGACTTTTATTGGGCATTTGCTGACGTAGAAGTCTTACCAAAATCGGGTCGTAACAGATTAGAAGATTTTTATTGCAATTAAAATGTAGTGTACATAATAAAAATTGTAATTTGAATATAATTACCCTTTTTGTAATGATAGAATAGCCTAAAAATATTTTTCCTTTTAAGACCTCTTAGATGTAGTATAATATAATAATAACAATAACTATTACGTTAAAATATTTATCTCTTTTAAGACATTTTAGATGTAGTATAACTATTACGTTCTCATTTAGTAGAAAAAAAAAACTCCATAAAATTAGCAATAAAAAGGAATAAACCACATTTTTAAATCTTTAAAAATTTTAATTGTATATTTAATAAATTGTTAAAATGATAATTGAAGGTGGTTTTGAGAGGGCAATAAACGTTTTATGAATAAATACAATATTAATTTAATTAAGTAAATTTAAAATGTAATATAATAAATAAAATATTATAAGATATTGTACATTAATGAATAATAAGGGTAAATATGGAATTTTATATTTTTTGTAAGGATAGAGTAGTCTAAAAATATTTCTCCTTTTTAAGGGCTTTTAGAAATAGGAGTAAGAATATATTCACACTACACCTTTTTTATCCACACCAAGTTTTAATTGTAATAAAGGTTCCCTAACTTTTGATATTTAGACACTTGTGTCTCTAATTTTTTTCATCGTATTTTTATCATTAGCTTTCATTTAGTTTTAATATCGTCTCCTATAAAGATTTTTTTTCTAAATATTCTTCTAATATGCATTGAAATGAGGAGAAAATATTTTGTCAAACTTTCTTATTTGTAATTTATTTTTATTATGTAAAAATATTAGTGGCAAATTTTTTTTTTACGCCCTCTTAGTTAATTTTTTGGACAAAATTTATCATCAAAGACAAATATAAGACGTACAAATTAATAGCTTGATGATAAAAATTTGCTGAAAAAAAAGTTAGACATAAATGCAAAAATGATTAATAGTTAAAAACTTTTATTACAATTAAAATGTAGTGTGCTTAACAAATAATGTTGTGGTAATATAATTACCCTAGGAGTAATAATGATCTCTTATCCACGGTGGGTAGGAGATCATTTACCAATGTGTCCACACACAATTGTGTATTGTGTGGGTTGATATAACACTTCCACATCAACTCACACACAATGGGTAAATGATCTCATACTCATCGTGGGTAGGAGATCATTACTCTTGAATGTAGTATAGATTTATACATTGTACTTTAAAATTAGTATATTAATATTCTATTAAAAATCATTAAAAGCATTTTTAATACTTCTAAAATTTGCATAATTTTAAAAAGTTTGAATTGAATATCACATTATTTTTAAAGATTTTTTAAATGTCTTTAAAAGTCTATATTTAATACTCAAAACTTTTATAAAATTTAAAAAATCTATATTAAATATACTTAAACCTTTTAAACTGCATAAAAATCTTTAATTTTTTTAATTAAATAATAAATTATACATTTTGAGCTAATCCTACTAAACTCTTCTAGAAGTGGAGGAATTCGCGGAACCGACCAGCAGCCCTCCCAAAATGAGCATTTAATTGCCAATCACGCGGTGAGTTCATTCTTCTAGTAATGTCCCAATGATATTGTGTATACCTTAAACAGAATTATAAATAAATAAATAAATAAATAAATAACTTTTAATTAAAAAAATATTACAAATTAATAATTATTATTATGTCCCTAATCAAAACAAAAAATGATTTATTTTCCAGTTCCGAAATTAAAGGAATATATTATAAAATTGAAAGATATATAGTTCCGTCTAGTAATGCGGATGCTTGAAAAAAATGAAAGCAGTTGCGTTTGTGTGTTTGATTTTACTTTATAAGTTGGACTTTAATGGCATCTACATATTGGTCTGCTAAATAACTCTATCCATTACTCCATTAGTACACTTGGACCATTCTTTGAAATATATATTCCTTGTCTCCCATTTCTTATCCAAACAACAGGAATAGGGGGGGAGACAGAGGACACGACACTCATAATATCTTATCCTCTTAAAGAACAGGTGTTGTTGGTACTAATGAAGAAACAAAATTTTTTTTTTTCATTTCATTGTTTAAATATGTTGGATTTTTCATTTTTACAATAAATCAATTGACGAGTTGATGTCAAAGTAACATCAATCTATTCTAAATTCATTAAGAAAATAATTATACGATCATTCTTAGATGTAGGTAGGAGTGGTCGTAATTCCATTTATTTTTATTTTAAAGAGAATTGAACCAAAATCGAGAATCAATTATTATTTTATATTAAAACTATTAGTTCTATATGAAATTTGGTTTGCTTAGGTTCCATAAACTAATTTTTTATAATAATGATGCAAATAAGGTTTTGAAGAAGGGGATTTTGATTTGTGATGAAGTTGAAATTTGTTTAAACCTAATTGTCTGATACTCTAATTTAAAATTAATTGATTTTTGTATAGAAAAATTTAATAAAATTGGTAAATTATTTGATTTAGTCAGGCGTACGACAACTTGACCACAATTAATTATTAAAATTAAAAAAAAATTAATTAGCACTTTAGAACTAATTCTGATTCTCAGTTCTGGTCTAGAACCAGAACTAGAATCGATCGATTCTCGATTTTAGGAACCAAAACTATTTGAAACTTACGCAGAACCGAATCAAATCGAACTCGTCGATTTTGATTCAGTTCGGTTGGTTCCGATTCTTTTGTCCATCACTGAATATAGGAGACATATTTAGAAGGTGTATTGGAAGTCAAAAATTCAACTTCACATGATCTTATAACTATATTATCAGAAGAGGACATACTCCAACAACGAATCAATTTCTTCTCAAGCAACAATCAATTATCTTGTAAATAATAGTGTGAACTTCACATACACATGCATAATTCTAGCATGCATTCATCTTCCTTATTTACTTCTTTTAGAGAAAATTCAATTATTAAATTCTAGATGACATGAACAAATATGGGAGACAAAGCTTGTGAGGATTAGTTTTGTTGACCTAAAAAATCTAAACAACTTTGTTGTCAACAGATCATCCTGCTAATATATATGTTACCTCCATGCTATGATTTTGTTAGAACGTCAAGATCACCGCTCCAAAAAAAAAAGGACCAGCGATCGTTGACACTTCAACAGTTAAGTCAACTATCGAAAAATATGATAACATTGAAATATGAGATGTGAGAAAGACAAACAGACATAGTTTTTAACTTTTTGCTAAGGTCTAGAGAATTGCATACTTTTGCTTTGAACTATTTGTCCATATTTATAGATGAATTTATAGACTAAATTAGATTAAAGATGTTTCAAACCTAAGCTAACACATGTCACGTGCCCATTGATTGAGAGTTGTTGTTAGTTGTTACGTTATTGTTTCCTTTCCTAACAAAATCACCCTATTGGCTATTATTCTCTTAGATCTTCTTTGATCACAAGATTATGTACAACTTTTTTTTTTTTTTTTTTTTTAAGGGAAAAGTCCCGAAGGCGAAATAAGCCCCCCCCCCCCCCCTCCCCCTCCTGTGTCTAGGGATAGTAAAAAAACTCACGACCCGCGACCCGCTCCGCGCCCCTCCCCACCCCGCCCCGCGACCCGTCCCTAGAATTTTTTTTTTTTTTTTGAAAAATCATTAAATATAAATATATAATAGAAATTATAATTTTCACTACAAATAGACTAAAGAAGAATCGAACTCGGGTTGAAACTTGTAAACTACAAATCTTAACAATTACACCATAACCTCAATTTTATAATTTTTTTGTTTTGTTTAGTAAAAATATATATAAAAAAAATTATTATTTTTTTATTATTTTTTTAGTTTTCAAAAAAAAAAAAAAGATTTTTTTCGCGTGGCGGTTGGCGGGTCGAAGGGCCGCCCCGCCCCGCGACTCGCCTCGCCCCGCGAATTCACGGGTCGCTGGGTGGAGCGGGGCGGGGCGGGGCAGACCCGGCCGGGACCCGCCCCATTGCCATCCCTACCTGTGTCAGAGGCTCCTTGACCAGGTGGGTTGTAAATCGACAAGATTTTTTTCTTATCAAATATGTCTGTTGACATACACTCCAACCGTCTAAACTTGTTGCAACATAGGGACTAAATATGCAAGGCAAGGGGCTTTCTCTGCAAGCCTTGCCCGCCGACCCCACTGGAGTTGCCACCATTTGAACTTAGGTATGAGATATGTCAAATGGCAAGGTTTGATCAAAGTGACTTTGATGCAAAGACGGTAGGAGTTGCAGTGTGATACTTCACACTGCTATATGTGCGAACCTGGAGAATTATATAGCCTCGTTGCTGTAAGGCGAAGCGCTTGGGAAGCAGGGGAGACGTCCACGTGGTAGGCTGACATGAGCCTACGTGGCCTCCACATGCAAATTAAAGTTGTAACAAGTTTTTGAAGGTGGAATGTATCGAGGGGTTGTTTGGCAAAGTTTTAATAAAAAATTTAGTAGATTTTGATAAAAATTAATGAAATGTAGAATTAAAAAATTGATAAAAATTGTGAACTCAAACGAATATATAATTAAAATAAATTTTGATTTTGATTTTTAATAATTTTTTAAATTGTCTAAAAAAGCAGCCTTATGACGATGGAGTTGGGACAGGTGTCCCAAGTCCTTTTCTCGTGACTAGGCGCCTACCACACCAAACCTTTTCAATTAACATTTTTATATTATATGATGTTTGTTTAATTTGGTAAACCTTGTAATTAACTAATTATTATTACAATTTGGATGATAAATTTTGTTATAATATAAAAAGTAAAAACCTCTCCCAAACACTTGTGACCACATAAACTAAACTCATAAAATGGACAAAAAATAGAATAATACAAAAAAGCTCTTTTTCTATTTTCTGTAATTAATTTTTTGTAAACAAAACAAAAGCTTTTTCCACATGTTTAACTAACTTAAAAGTTCATATTTTATCCCCCAAAAAAAAAATTAGAAAAAAATTAAGTTAACAAGTAACATTTTGAAATTAAAAGAAACTTAAAACTAACTTTTAATTGGATAAAATTTTCCAATTACTGAGAAATAATTTATATTTTTAAAAGACCGTCGTATAAATTCAACAAAAAAAAGTCAAAAGATGATGACCTAAATCAAAATTAACAAATTTTAATATAATTTAATTATTATAGATCAATTGGAAATTTGGAATTAAAAAAGTAACCGACTTTAATGGTAGAGAGTCGACATAAAAATTTTAAATTGTTAAATTAAACTTCAAAAGCGTATCATATACTAAAGAAATAAGTAAACATGTTTAATACATAATTCAATAAAAAAATAATACTAAAATAATATATTGCTTTTCCTTTAAATAACTGCCCAAAATTTCCCCCCTGTACACTAGTACAACTCTTCAACCCAAAACCGATTCTCTGATTTCCCCAAATTGGCCATTCAATTTCACCTCAGACGACCAATCTCTCTCTCTCTCTCCCTCTCCCTCCTTTTCTTTTTACTTTTCTTCAAAATTGAATTCACAGGTTAGATTTCCTTAATTGTCAATAGTCAATAGTCATCTGATTTCTGTATTGTTTTTGGAAACAGCAATTGTAGAAGGAAAAAGAAATTGAGTTTTGATAGGATTATTTGTTGTTCTCTTCCGTTTTCGATTTTCGTCGATAAAACCACCTCTGTTTGATTCATTGGGTTCAATATCTGATAGATATTTTTCATTATCCTTTCTGGTTTTCTTCTAAATTCCAGCTTTGGTAGTGAATTCTATCATTATCGAGCAAATTTTGGATTTGCTCGATTGATTAATGCAGGACAGAGAGAAATTAGAGAGGGGACACATATTACCGGTCTCTGGGTCAAGTTATGCCAGAGATCATCGATGAAGAAGGTAATTTAATGCCACCCGCAGCCGCTAGGGCAGCCGCTGCTGGTGGCAGCGGAGGTGGGGAGGAGGCCAGCATCAACCTATTTAAGAAGTACGAGCTTGGGCGGCTCCTGGGATACGGGGCCTTCGCGAAGGTCTACCACGCGCGGGACTTGCGCACGGGCCAGAGCGTGGCGATCAAGGTCGTGAACAAGCATCGGATCCTGAAGGGGAATCTCACGGCGAATATCAAGAGGGAGATCTCTATCATGCGCTGGATGCGTCACCCCCACATCGTACGCCTGCACGAGGTTTTGGCGACCAAGACACGGATCTATTTCGTGATGGAATTTGCCAAGGGCGGTGAATTATTCGCAAAAATCGTGAAAGGTCGATTCAGCGAGGATCTCAGCCGCAAATATTTCCAACAATTGATCTCTGCAATAGGTTATTGCCACTCACGTGGCGTTTTCCACCGCGACCTGAAACCAGAAAACCTGTTGTTGGACGAGAATTGGGAACTCAAGGTCACGGATTTCGGGCTCAGTGCCTTGACGGATCAGATCCGACCCGATGGCCTCCTACACACCCTCTGTGGAACCCCCGCCTACGTGGCGCCGGAAATCCTAGCAAAAAAAGGATACGATGGGGCCAAAATTGACGTATGGTCATGCGGGGTTATACTTTATGTTCTAAGTGCGGGTTATCTGCCGTTCAACGACCCGAATTTGATGGGGATGTACCGGAAAATCTACAAAGGGGAATACCGGTGTCCCAAATGGATCTCACCCGATTTAAAACGGTTCTTGAGCAGAATCCTGGACCCGAACCCGTTTACCCGGATTACAGTAAATGAGATCCTAAACGACCCCTGGTTCAAAAAAGGGTACAAGGAAATCAAATACCCGGTTGATAATGAGTTCGAGTTCAAGGATTCTGGTGGTGACATGGAGGATGGTATGTTCTTGAATGCATTCGATATAATATCGTATTCCTCCGGCTTTGATCTGTCCGGTTTGATCAATAACAATGATAATCGGGCTACTACTGAAATGTTTATATCAGCCGAGTCACCGGAGAAAATAATTGAGATAATTGAAGAGGTGGCTAAAGAAGAAGGCATGAGGGTGACGAAGAAGGGAAAGGGGATAAGACTGCAGGGGAGCTTCGTGGTGATGGTGGAGATTAGCCGGTTAACGGAGGAGCTGGTAGTGGTGGAGGTGAAAAGAGGTGGACTTGGACGTGATATATGGAAGGAGAAATTCAAGCCAAAGCTGAATGCTTTGATTTACCAGTCAGAGGGGCAGGTTGCCCGCAACTAAAATTGATTGGTCCTTGTTGGAACAATTTGTGTATGGTGTAATTGGAGAGTTATTGTTTTCTTTTTCTTTTGAAATATTCAAAGGAAAAAGAGAAATAATTTGTAAATTGGCCGATGTTACCTGTAATATTAAGCTAATGTTTTGTGTCTGTATAACAGAGATTTGCATATTGTAGGGTTCAAAGAAAGAGTCAAAATTACATGTTTTCTGTGATATATTTTGGCCTGGTATGTTATTTATATATTCTGCATTTTCTATCACACTTGAAACATTTTGTCTCTGAGTTTTGGTTTTTGGGTGTTTTTAGCTGAATTTCCTTTTCCATGAATAATTTTGGGTTCAAATTAGTTGAAATATCTGATAGCTAGGCACAGTTAAAATTTGATGATGGCTCTTTTGATACTTTATTTTGTTTGCTGATTGGTAAAAGGGTTGAAAACTTTGATAACGAAACTGGATAGGGTTGGACACTATTAAGTAATAAAAAACTTAACCGTGTGGATTCATTTTCAAAAAACTAACAGTATTAAGTAATAAAAAAAAGGGATAATTGCATCAAAAGTTTCCAATGTTTTAAAATCATTGGGGATATGCCCCTAACCTAAAATAATAGCACCAAACGTCCTCAATGTTTGAAGAAATAGGCATGGAGGTCCCCTCTTCATACTTTCCGTCAAATTTCTCTGTTAAAACCAAATTGTAGACTGCACGCGAGTGGGCTTACAAAAAAATTCTTGAGCTCCAATATGTTAACTCGTTCAGTTCCATCTAGTTTTGGGAACTTGTTTGGGCTTACTCATTTAGACTTGAGCTATAATGCAATGACTGGTGGGCTTCTTGCATCACTTTCAAGTATGGTAAATCTCATGGGACTTTATGTTCAGCAGAACAAGTTATCGGGTCATTTAGATGAGCTTTTCAAGAAATCCATAGTGGAGAGTTGAAATTGTCAACTTGAGTTGCAATGTCTTTAGTGGGTTCTTGCCAAAATCTTTTGGCAATATATCATATTTGACACTCTTAGATCTTCACAGAAATGGTTTTATTGGGGAAGTTCCACCGGAGTTTGGAAATCTTGCGCAACTTGAGTATTTAGATATCTCAGAGAATAAACTCTGTGGACAGATTCCTGATGAAATTTGTGGCGTTTAGAATTTGTTTTTTTTGGGGTTTTCTGACAACCGATTGGAGGGACGTATTCCAAGCAATGGGATTTGCAATAACTTGACAAAAGCTTCACTAGCTGGGAACAAGAATCTCTGTGGCGGAATTGTAGGTCTAAGGTCATCAACCTTATTACTCTCCTCCTTAAAGGAATATGATTCAGCTACATTCTCATCTTCAACAGTCGTTGCCTCTTTCTCACCTTCTACCACCGATTTCCCAACATTCTCCACCTCAGGTTCTGGCTACGGCGGCCCTTCCTTCTCTACAACTGCAGTTGTGGGTGTCTCCGCTACCACAAAAAAACAATTCCAACACAAAAAAATGAAAGAGAAAGCAAGGAATGGGGGAAATTCCACTCGCTTTTTTTGAAAAGGGAAAGCGCGTGCAGTCCATAATTTGGTTTTAACGGAGAAATTTGATGGAAAGTGTGAAGAGGGACTTCCCATGCCTATTTCTTCAAACGTTGGAGACGTTTGGTGTTATTATTTTAGGTTAAGGACATATTTTTAACGATTTTGAAATGTTGGAGACCTTTAATGCAATTATCCCTAAAAAAAAGTATTCAAAAAGGGACGTGTGGATTCATTTTCTATTCTCTCTTTCCCTCTCCTTTTCCACTGGTGTTGAGAGAATTGCAAAAGGGAACATTGAAAATCTATATATCTTATTCTACAAATGTCCAAAAAAGTACCAAATACAAAATATAAGGGAAATTGTCGTAAATAGTCTTATCCATTGTGGGCAAATAGTTCTTATCCGTTACTTTTGTACGCAATTTACATTCTACTTTAATAGCAAAGACAAATTTATCGATTTTAAAATAAATAATAAAAAACAAAAACAAAAAGATCATCATCTACAAGACTACAACCCACCACACCATTATCTCTATCATTAATGACCCCCACCCTAAATCAAAATATGCCATTAATGGCATGCCCCCACCCCCGCCGATTTCTTCTGTCATTAGCAGAAATATTGGTTGGGGGAATATTTTGTTTTAGGATAATTACATTCACACCACATTTTTTATTATTCACACTATATTTACCCGGTGAAATTGAATTCTCCATGAAGATGTGGATTCTTGAGAGATATTTTTTCGGTTTTATGGTTGTAATAAAAGTTCTCAAATATTTGATATTTAGACATTTATGTCTCTAATTTTTTTCATCGTATTTTTATCATTAACTTTCATTTAGTTTTCACATTTTGTCTCCGATAAATATTTTTATCTAAATATTCTGCTAATGTGTATTGAAGTTATCATTCTCTTCCTCAGATGGTGGAGGCGCACGCGGTTGGTAACCTGAAAAAGAAGTGGCGGGGCTCTTTTCCCCCGTTTTCACTCCGACTGGTAACCTGAAAAAATATTTTGTCAAACTTACGTATTTTTTATTTATTTTAATATGTAAAATATTAGAGGAAAAAAAAATTTACGCCCTCCCAATTGAATTTTTGGACAAAAATCATCATCAAAGATAAATATAAATATGCAAATTAATAGGTTGATGATTGAAGTTATCAGTCTCTTCCTCAGATGGTGGAGGCGCACGCGGCTGGTAACCTGAAAAAGAAGTGGCGGGGCTCTTCTCCCTCGTTTTCACTCCGGTGTAAGAATCAATATGAGAAATACATGATGGAGAATTGCGCAGAATATATTTAATCAAAGAATTTGCAGAGAGAGTACCTGGAATGGTATATGCTGCTATTTATAGGTAATTTCTCCATGTCTACGAGGCAGACGTCCCATCTTATCAGGGGGACACGTGCCCTCATCTTGAAAGAGGTTGAGTGAGTGGGTGAGTGTATCTTTCTGTTGTAACTGCTGGATATTACGCACGTGGACAGTCTTCAGGTATCATAACTAGTTTTCAAATTGAACAACTGGACTCCAGTAGGAAGGTTCCAACTTCCTGGTTCTTCAGCTTGGGCTCTCTACATTAGAGTCCAGGCTGGACTCTCTCTCTCTCTTGGACTCTTGGGTGGGCTTTCTACACTGGGCTCAAGGTTGTGCTCTACGTTAGAGCCCATTATCATGAATGATAAAAATGTGCTAATTAAAGTTAGTCATAAATATAAAAGTGCCTAATAGTTGGAAAATTTCATTGCAATTAGAATGTAGTGTACTTAACAAATAATATTGTGGTAATATAATTACCCTTTGTTTTATTTTGAATGTGACAAATTTATCCTTTCTTTAAACACAAAGTAGAATCTACGTCTAAACTAACGAACATTTTGAAGATATTCTGTCTAAAAAGACAATTGGTGTACCTAAAAGCATAGATTCATGACGTTTCTGTCAAAAATGAAATGTTATGACTATTTGCACATGACCGACATACGTAAGAGACCATTTGAACCAATTTCCCGAAATATAATTGGTGATGCAAATTCAGTTAACTCGAAGGATATTAGGTCAAATTAACTAGTTTCTTTAATATAATAATTTGTGGAGAATTAAAGAAAATAATTTATGAGCACTAATCTCGTTAGTCGTTCTTATTAGGTGTCCCACTGATAATTGTTAATCAAGTGGGTTAGTGGTCATCTTCAGTAATTAGCAATGAATTGATTATAAATAAATCACTAATCATCAAGAATCAGGCAGAAAAACAAGCGGATAATTCTAGAATAATTATTGTGTTATGTTATGACTGTTTGTTAGGTACATCTCATAATCTGATAACAAAATAAATTTAGTGCTCTTTCTTGTTATATAATTATCACTTTTGTTTTAGAATAATACTATTAGTAGTCGCTCACTACCAACAGTGACTCTATATGTCATTACTCAATTAGAGTAATTATTTATTTCAGTAATGTATTTATAGTAAAAAACTATGAATAATTACTACAATTGAATAATGTTATATAGACTCGCTATCGATAGTGAGCGACTACGAATAGCATTACTTTTTGTTTTAAAAATGTGTTTTTGATTTATCTATATTAATGATTCATTTGCCTAGTTCTTTCAAATTGAACTACAAATGTTATTTTCATTTTTTTTCCTTCAAAGTTTTAATAATTGTTTATTGATATTTTTTATTAACATTATTATTGATACGTGTTTATTATGCAATATTAGACATAAAAATATATATTTATAGCAAGGAATCTATCACCCTCTATCGAGGGACGATCATTTTGCTAAGCATTTTCTAATATTTGAATTAATCTAAACTTGATTAAATTTTTTGTTTTTTAAAATAGAGAATATGTTTAGCTCTCCAGCCAAACTCACTCTCTATAATTAAATGCATTCAAAGAATTTCAATACTTCATATGTTGATTGAATTAAATAATATATAAAATAAAATAGAGAAAAATGTAAGAAAATCGTATAATAATTAGGAAGAAAGTATGTCAAAATAAAATATAGTAAAAAATAATAAGTATTTATTAGAAAAAGTAAAATGAAGTGTTAAATATAAAAAAGGGGAAATTGGCCAAAAACGTCCCTAATGTATAGACCCAGTGCCCAAATCATCATTACCTTTCAAATTTTGGCAATTACATCCCCCGCCTATCCATTTAGTGCGCAAATCATCCTTTTGAACGGAATCCATCCAATATTCCGTTAAACCTTTGGAATTTTGGCGGAAATAGTCCTTTAACTTTTGTCCTTAGTGTAGAATTGGTCCCTAACGTTTATGTTTTGGCAAACAAATCCCTAACATATGTGTTTTGGTGCGAAATTGGTCCTTATGAATGAAAAAAACAAATATACCATTAGTTTAACTAGAAGAAATTATATGTGGATTCCTAATCATTACAAAATGTGCAAATAAGTCCAATTCTTTAATTTTTTATAAAAAAAAATTAAAGAAAACTAACAAAATTTTTTTTTCAATTAACACTTTAGTAATAAACATGTCAAATAAAATTATTATTTTTATTATTAAGTAATAAATATATTATTTAAAATTAAAACTTTTATTTTATTGTTGTATAAAAAAATAACTGTCACAAAATTGATGTTCAAATACTTTTATTTAATTGAGTTATATGTTTATTAACTACAAATATTAGAAATCCAACTATATTCTTTATATTTTAATTTATCGTTTTATTTTCGTTCAAAAATAAAACACATAATGTGTAAGTTAATTTTTATTAATATTTTTATATTAAATAAAAATGTAATAAGATTAGTTCAATATCATAACATTATATACGTCATTTTGTTATTTATTTAACTTAATTTTTAAAGTAAAGAGGGAGAAAAAAATTTATAAGTAAAGAAGGAGAAAAATGATTTCTCACAATGATTTCTCTTTCTTTAAATATATTTATTACTTAATAATAAAAATAATAAATTTATTTGACATGTTTATTACTAAAGTGTTAATTCTCAAAAAAATAAAAAAAAATAAAAAAAAACTCATTAGTTTTTTTAATTTTTTTATAAAAAATAAAAGTATTGGACTTATTTGCATATTTTGTAATGATCAGGAATCCACATACAATTTCTTCTAATTAAATTAAGGGTATACTTGTCTTTTTCATTCCATAAGGACCCATTTCGCACCAAAACACATAGGTAGGGATTTGTTTGCCAAAATATAAACGTTAGGGACCAATTCTACACTAAGGACAAAAGTTAGGGACCATTTGCGCCAAAATCTCAAAGGTTTAACGGAATATTGGAAGAATTCCGTTCAAAAGGATGATTTGCGCGCGCACTAAATGAATATGTGAGGGATGTAATTGCCAAAATTTGAAAGGTATGATGATTTGGGCACCGGGTCTATACGTTAGGGACGTTTTGGACCAATTTCCCATAAAAAAGTTATTAGAGTATTTCAAAAATTTATAGATACTCTCTAAAATAAAATAAAAATGCTCTTTATAAATAGAAAATCTCTTGAATATATTTTTACATATGCTCGAGTCGACTCAATAGTCCTCCATTCTCTCCCCACTAAACATGTCCAAAATTGGTTGTGAACGTGTTCCAATAGGCGGTGATTTTCTTTGCACCCATATTTGCATTATTTTCAGTCTTAAATAATTCGTTACTCTTATCCAACTCTAGTCCTTCTGAATAAGGTGATTTTCAACTTTACATTTCATTAATTTTATTCAAAACTTTGTCAAATAGCCTCTAAATTTTGCAGTTTATCTTCTTAACTCAACACGTCCCTCACAGTAGGCAGACCCCCCAATTACCTTAGAACATCTACAGCCTACAGCCATTAATCTTGATAGGAATCTGCCTTCCTTCCATATCTATGGCTAAAGAATTTTTTTTGAATTTGTACAGATCTCCCATGCTCCTTTCTCTTAGGCTCAATTTTCTCTACGAATTTATTGTCAGAAATTAAAATAATCATTCGTTACCTTCTCCTCCAGTACGTACATCTATCTCTATATCAAAGATGGGTGGACCATTGTTCTCCTAGTCGAACAAACGCCCATCCACATCTCATGATTGAAGAGAGTGAAAATATTATCGCCACATAAAATTGCTTCTGCCGTTGGTGCATCACATGCATCAACCAGTCCCTAGATGTCATGATCGGGAACATGACTGCATTGACTGACTCTGATACTAATTGATTTAAGCATAAGCACAAAATGACAGAACGAAGACTTGATCAAAGCATCGTTGATTCTAAATGAATACCTAGACATGATCAACCTTCTAATTTATGTTGATTCCTCATAATGCCGGAAAATTAGGTATCAAAAACTCATATGTTTGCTCACAAATATTAAGAATGAAGAAAATGGAAAACTCTAAAATTATAATTTTTTATTCAATAAACAACGAACTCCTAAAATCTGCGTAAAGATTTAAGTGCCATTAATTTAGAATGCAAGAAATAAAATTAGAAAATAATAACAAAAAAAAAAAAATGAAAATCGTCTAGTATATTTTGGAGTCCATCAAAGTGGTAATCAGAACAAAGACTATTGGCTTGAAATTGGTATGATCGTTTTTAGTAAACCTAAGATTCTGATTTTCTATTATCAATTAGTTGACAATTAATTATTAGTTTTAAAATTGCTGATTATTGTGACTTGATGATGGGCTCATTATCAGATACTTGAGCTGGGACTTGATGATGGGCTCAATTGGATCCAAGGTCACTGACTGGGCTTTACTCAAGTTGGCAGAGTTGCTACTTTGTGATAATGGGAGAGTGTCGCCTTATGTGTGATTGTTCCACTTGGAACAATCTGAGTCCATTGGATGCAATTCAAAATCGTAACTTCTCTCTCAAACACACACTGCAATTTCACTTCGTGTTCTTCCTTAATTCTTTTTTATTTCCTTTGTGATTCTCAGAGATTGGTGTAAGAAAGGTTTCGATATTGGTGGTAAACAATAAATCTCTGTTGCTGGTTATTTTGTGTAAGATTTGTAAGTGTTGACATACAAAAGAATAAGAGCCCAAAAAGGAAACTTAAGTAGAATTATACGTATGGGCCCACAGAAAGTACCCAAGCATATAGGCCCAGAAGTATATGTCGCTCAGGCCTAATGGACGCCCAGATGAATTTATATATAGGCCCATAGAAAATAACCAATCCAAATAGGCTCAGAATGGATGTCGCCCAGGCCAAGAACGCCCAGGACATTGGGTGACTAGAACGATTAGTCACCTTATGGAGTAACCGTTCTTGAACAGTTTTCCTTCTCTCTTATCATTTCCCCACGTTTCAGGAGTTACAAGCAGTTGAGTCATCATAGAAGAAGTGGGTAGTTATTGCCATTTAAGGAAGAAAGTGGGTAGTTATTGGGCGACGCACAGTTTTTGATGCAAGATTGAAGAAAACCGTTTAATGAAGTATAAAAGAAAGAAGATTGAACAGAAGAGACAACAAGACAACTCTTAAAAAACAGAGAAATGTAATTTCATTCCCTTTTAGTTTTAATTATCTCTTTGCAGCGAATTCCAGTGTGCTTGTACTCCTTGGAGACACTTCGTTTTGTTCTTTCATCCTTTGTTAATATTGTAATCTTCATAAATCAAACACCCCTTGTTGGGACTTTGTCTCAAAAGGTTTGGCGTCCCTTATACATCGTCTGAATCTTTTAATTGTTAGCAAAAAACACATTTATGCGCGAAACAATTTGGCACGCCCGGTGGGACCCTTTTTGGTGTTAGAAGATACAAAGAAGTAAAACAATATGCCTCACAAGAATTCAGATAAGGAGCCAGCAAACCAGCGAATCCAATCCGTGATCGAGCGATATGAAGAGCAGCAAAATACACCGGCAACAGAGGGACAAAATCAAAGTCGTTATGAACCAATGACAGAATTGAGTCCACGCACCATGCGCGCGTTGCTTGGCGAACTCACACAAGATGTCGTGGGACAGGTAAGCCTGCAAAATGTTCATGATATAGAAAAGTTTGTTCAAAATGAAAATGTGCATTATGATAATATGGCCAAGCAATTAAGCACTTTAAATGAACTTATGAATAAGTTAGTGGGTCAAATATGTCAACCAAATTTGCCAAGTGTAGGGAATCATTTCCAAGCCAGGACGATCGTAGGTCACAATTCCCCAACGATGAATCCTAGTCAGGGAATAGAAACGTCTTTTATACCATCAACGTCAAATGTAGGGGGAGGCGGCATAACTAATTTGAGTGGTCATAATGTTGGATCGTCCAACTTGGGGGGTAGCCCGAACGCAAGAGAAAACATTCCAAATATAGGACAAAACGCAACACGCTTTAGCGAGGGGGCAAATGTCCAAGTAAATGGCAATAATACCTTGAATAATGGTAATTTTGCCACAAACCCGGGGCTAAATAATAGACCTCAAATGATGCCGCCTGTGAACCAACCTATAGGAGTCCCATATGATCCCAACACGGCTTTAAGAAACCAAATCGCAGAGATAATGCAAGATCAGATGGCTTTTGGAATGCGTCATTTCATTAGGCCGACCTATAAGAAGCCATATCCCGATTGGATAGACCAAGCATATCCATGGCCTAGAGGATATAAAGTGCCAGAATTTTCATTGTTCATAGGTTTAGGAGATGTCTCAACGTTGGAACATGTAGGGCGATTTATATTATAATGTGGTGAAGTAAATGATTATCATAAAATGAGGTTGTTTCCTAGTTCGCTAACAGGAATAGTCTTTTCATGGTTCATTAATTTACCAGCAAATTCTGTTTAGACGTGGCAACAATTAGAGTAGTTGTTCCATGCTCAATTCTATAAAACCGAGTCCGAAGTTACCTTGGTCGATTTGGCGAATTTACGTCAAATGCCAACTGAATGGGCGGAAGTTTTTCTTCAAAGATTTAAAACTGCTAGGAGTAAATGCTTCGTGCCCTTACCTGAAAAGTAGTTTGTTAAGATCGCTCAAAGTTGTTTAAGTTTCGATTTAAAAAAGAAATTTCCTGATCTTTTCCAATTAACGGCCAACGTGATTAGGTATGAGCGTTTAATAAGAGAAGAAGAACAAATGAAAAACTCTAGCAAAGGGACTTACTATAGAGACCCAAACTTTGACGTTCATATTGTAGACGAATATTATGATCAAACCGAAATATGTCTGGCCGAATTGGTTAAATGAGATGCGTATGCTTGCCCCTTAGTGATTAACTCAGAGACGACGGCAAAAAATGAACCTCTAAGAGATACAAGCAAAAATGCTAGAGCGTTTTCGTTTGATATAACCAAAGCTGATACTATATTTGACAGATTGTATAAAGACAAACAAATAAAACTGAGCGACAAACACAAATTGCCAAATCCTGAGCAAATTAAGAATAAGAAATATTGTAAGTGGCATAATGCATAGTCTCATACAACTAATAATTGTTTGGTTTTTCGTCATGTATTACAGGATGCCATTGAATCAGGACGAATCACTTTTGAAGCTAAAAAGAAGATGGCAGTGGATGAGAATCCTTTTCCGCGGCCACTTGGAGTAAATATGATAGCAGGTTTCAAAAGTGGTTTACCTAAATTCAAATTGGTAGTTGATAATGGAGACGAAGATCTTGAACAACATCCTAGTGTGTTCGAACATCTTGAAGGCAAAGAAGTTGAAAGGAACGAAAGAATGTTGTGTGCTAGATGTAGTAGAGAAATAAATGAAAATGAAGAGAAAATGGGAGTATGGGGGCATCACAATCATCCTAACATGACCCCAAATTTCCAGCCTATTCAAGGGCGAAATGTACCAAGGCCTCCTTTTGAAAGACAAATCAGGCCGATGCATGATGGCAGGCTAATGCACAACGGTAGACCGATGCACAACGGTAGACCAATGCTCAACAATAGAACGTTCAGGCCACAGCCCCACCGATCAAATATATGGCACTCATTCCAATATAGTGCAGGAAGGGTGATACCCATTGATCAAATGACCAGGACGCAACAAAGACGTCTGTTCGCTAAAAAAGTACCGCAAGTGCACGGGTCGCGTTCAAGTAATAAAGTGATGAGAAAGTGTCGAACCCACGAGGATAGATAATTTTGTTAACTTCCAAATCAATCTAGCCCTATTTTAAACACACAATAAAACATTTTGTTTTTATGATTAAACCTAGAATTCAAAGATGGTGAAAAATAAACTAATAAGAAAAATATTAAAAGAGAAATTTGTAGGAAATAAAATCAATTAGAAGAAAATACTAGGAATTCGACTTCACCAACTATTCCACTTTAAAGTTTCATTTTCCATTATCAATTCCAAAATGAGGTTACTATGGCAATCCATGCTCCTAAAATGTCTAGCAATCTCTCCCAAGTAGAGCCAAACCTAATTTTACACAAGACCCCCAAGCATTCCTACCGAGAGAACGTATATGTAAAATTGCATTAAAACTCAAGATCATTCAAAATTGATTGCACAAAGTATGAAAAAGTATTCCTACATTCCATAAACCTTGTGTTGTTAATTAAATGTGCTAAACCTAATTTCAACCTCCCGGTAGCAATTAAGTCACAAAAGCATTTCAATGGTGATCAATCATCTCAATACACAATAAAGCCCAATAATCAACAACCATAAAAACCAAGCATAAGGAATCAATAACAAGAACAATACACTTTAAAGCTTCATAAATGGATTCATCTCATTCCTAGTAAATAAAATTAGCCCATAGTATTTACAAAGACAAAATGGAAAATAGATACAAAATACATCACCGGGTTTGATAAAGTCAAGAGAAATGCAAGATTTAGCTTGAGCCCATGGTTGTCTTCATTTGCCCACTATAAACCTCCATCCATCTTCCTCTATTTACAAAATACACACAATGATGTACAAAAAGTCAAGAAAAACCCATTTCCATGGAGTTTTTCAAGAACCTAACCCTTTTCTTCTTGGAGAGCTTTCTATGTGAGAGTATGAGAGAACAAAAATGGAGGATCCCTTCAAAATGCAGAAAACGGCTACTTAAACCCTAAAATTCGTGAAAAGTTAAATTCCCAAAATGTCCCTGAAAAACTGAACAAAAATTCGCGGAGGATCAAAAAAATGAACCATGCGATCGCATGGTTATAATCCATGCGATCGCATGGTAGAGGCGAAATGCATTCTGCTGGAATTAATGCAATCTTGCGATCGTACCGAAATTGGCCTATGCTATCGCATGGGCCAAATTCCCAAATGCCAGGTTTTAAATTTTGATTAATTGCACTTCCAGTCCCTGAACTATCTGAGATGTTGACTTTAGTCCTTGAAGTTTAGGTTGTCTTTCATATAGGTCCTCCATAAATTGCAGCTTTGGTCCTCCATCTTTAGACATATTTATCTTTTGGTCCCCAAGATTCTCGATTTGCACAAATTTAGTCCTTTTTGCTCATTTTTCGCGTGGATCTCTTCCAATCAACATCCAAGCTCGGGTTTTTACCTAAATGAACAAAAGAACAAAAATAAGCGGTAAACAGCTCTAAAGAACTCACAATTATTCATTTTTAAAGGCTAAAATAAGTGCAAAAACCGCACTTATCACACCCCCAAACTTGCATTTTTGTTTGTCCTCAAGCAAAATGATCTAAAACGTCATGCAAGCACACAAGCACAATCAAAATATAAAAGGACAATAAACACGCGAAATATTAGTGAGCTTGCCACCTTACCATGATCTTTTGAAACTTGCTTATAATTCATGAAAACTCTACACAAATGCTAAAAATAAAAGAAACTTTTCAACTTAATCCATGTTAGATGTATGTGTGTGCGAAGTCACTTTGAATCATCGCAAAACAAAAATTGGTGAATACCCAACCCTCAATGGTCAAAATTTCCTTTCCTTCTCGTTGGATGCACTCCCCCAAACTTGATATTTTCACTCTAACCCGGGGTGTCTACTCAATGGTTTCTCTCAAGTCACTCAATCATTCCCGCTCAAGTTTGGTGAGATTTAGCCAATGATTGTAACCACTTAGGCTTGTGAAGATTCTCCAAAAATTGAGTAGTTCAACAAATAAACTTCCACCAAGTAATTCAAACCCACAAGTCATCTAAATCCCGAAAAGTAGTCACAGTGGCTCAAACTTGCAAGATTTGCTATGAAAATTTCATGATGAAATATTTTTTTTTTTTTTTTTTTTTTGCAACCTTACTCCCTTAAACTTTCTATTTGACCCATGTAACGAGCTTTAGGTCGGTAACTCCCCAGTTTAAAAGAAACCAAAGGGTACCGGGCTTTGAGATGCCCCAACGGACTTAATCACTCAAGTCAAAAAGGCTACAAAGTAAGGTAAAAGAATTAAAATTAGAGCAAAAGTATAGCCATCTTGAGCACAACTAACAAACTTTTATATAGGGATTAGATTAGCACAACTAACAAACTTTTATATAGGGATTAGATTCCAAGGATATGGTCATTACCAAGTTTCTGCTAGTTAGTCAGAACTACTCCACACACAAGTTCAACAAGCATGGAATCAACACACTCCCAAGGAGATAAATCACGGCTCAACCATTCCCAAAATATCCTTCCATTTGGCCAAATTAAAGAGATGAAATGTAGGTAATGGATAGCACCGTTTGAATTCTAAAAATCGCTTATGAAGAACAAGTGCACTCAACATTTGTATGCAATGAACATCATGACAAGAGTGCTAGAGAGGGTATCTAACATGGAAAAAGTATAATTATCGAAAACCACAAGTAGCATTTATGTCTACAATCCATGAATCACAACAATTTCAACAAAATCACAACATTAGCCGGCAAGGCTCTCTAACAAGCAAAAACAAGCAAAATACCTAAATTAGCCGGCAAGGCTTTCTAACTAGTAAAAACTCAAGCAAATACCCCCAAACTTAAAATGTACATTGTCCTCAATGTAAAACTAAAAATCAAAAGAGAGGAGAAATAGGAACTCCCCTGGGGTGAATTGGTTGGTGATGGCAACTTCAAGTTGGAGAAATCTTTGTTAGGACTAATGGAGATTGCTGGAGACTAAATTTCTTCTTGTTGTGGATTCGTTGCTATGAGGCCTGCCAAACAAGAACACAAAATCAAAATTCATCTAATGTCCAAGGAATTAATTCATGCCAAAAAATGGACTATTAGCAAAATAAAAAGTAAGGGAAAGAAAATGGGTTGCCTCCCATTCAGCGCTTCTTTATAGTCATTAGCTAGACTTTTAGCACAAGATTAAGCGGGATTGGTGAGATGGACAATTGATTTTCCTTTGGAAAAGTCATCACCCCAATAATGCTTCAACCTTTGACCGTTCACTGTAAATGCCCTCTTGCTTTCATCCTCAACTTCCACAGCCCCAGATGGATACACTCGCTTAATTGTGAATGGTCCCGACCACCTAGAGCGTAACTTTCCTGGAAAAAGCTTGAGCCGGGAATTAAATAGCAGAACTTGTTGCCCAACCTCAAACTGTCTTCTTTGGATGTGGTTGTCATGCCATCTTTTAGTGCGCTCCTTGTAGATTTTGGAATTCTCATACGCCTCAAGTCGAAATTCATCCATTTCGTTTAATTGGAGGAGTCTTTTCTCACCGGCTTCTTTCCAATCAAAATTTAGCTTTTTCACTGCCCAATAAGCACGATGCTCCAACTCCACGGGTAGGTGACATGCTTTTCCAAACACTAGACGATATGGAGACATACCAATAGGAGTTTTGAATGCAGTGCGGTACGCCCAAAGTGCATCGTCCAATTTCTTGGACCAATCTTTCCTCGAAGCATTCACCGTTACCTCCAAAATTCTTTTCAACTTCCGATTGGATATTTCGACTTGCCCACTTGTTTGAGGATGATAAGGAGTGGACACTCGATGGCGTACACCATACTTAGCCAACACCGACTCAAATTGGCGATTGCAAAAGTGCTTACCCCCATCACTGATTATTGCTCGTGGAGTGCCAAAACGGGTAAAAATTTGCTTTCTCAAGAAGTTGATCACGACCCGGCCATCATTGGTGGGAAATGCTACAGCCTCCACCCATTTCGAGACATAGTCAACCGCCACCAATATGTATTGATTAGAGAATGATGGTGGAAATGGTCCCATAAAGTCAATACCCCAAACATCAAAAATTTCAACTTCTAGAATACTGTTAAGAGGCATTTCATTCTTTCTTGAAACATTCCCTGTCCTTTGGCACCGATCACATGTTTTCACAATTCTGTAGGCATCTTTGAATAGGGTAGGCCAGTAGAAACCGGACTGTAACACCTTTGCAGCAGTTTTAGAGGCCCCAAAATGCCCGGCATATTCTGATGAATGACAATGCTGTAGGATATCCATCATCTCTCCTTCAGGCACACATCTCCTGATTATCTGATCTGGTCTCCTTCTATAAAGAATCGGATCATCCCAAAAGTAGTGCTTGATGTCTGCAAAGAATCTTTTCTTTTGATGGCTAGAGAGATCTGGTGGAGTGATGCTGCTGGCAAGGAAGTTGACAATATCTGCATACCACGGTGCTTCCTCAACTGCAAAGATTTGCTCATCAGGAAATTCCTCATTTATCTCTCCAATTCGTGACTCTTCCCCATTCTCAAGCCTAGATAGATGATCGGCGACCACATTTTCACTCCCCTTTTTATCTCTGATCTCTAAGTCAAACTCCTGCAATAGAAGTATCCATCTGATGAGTCGAGGCTTAGCATCCTTCTTTGCAAATAGATGCCTCAGAGCAGCATGATCTGTATGAACTATCACCTTCGATCCCACAAGATAGGACCGAAATTTATCGAAGGCATAAACCACTGCAAGAAGCTCCTTTTCTGTGGTGGCATAGTTTAGCTGAGCATCATTCAAAGTCCGACTGGCATAGTGAATCACATGAAAATTTTTATCCTTGCGTTGCCCCAACACTACCCCAACTGCAAAATCACTTGCATCACACATTAGCTCAAAGGGTAGACTCCAATCAGGTGTGACCAAAACTGGTGCTGTCACAAGCTTTTCTTTAAGAGTGTTGAAAGCATGCAGACACTCTTCAGAAAAGTGAAAAGGAGTATCTTTCTCCAAAAGGTTGCAAAGTGGCTTCGTGATTTTTGAGAAATCTTTTATAAAACGCCGATAGAAGCCTGCATGCCCAAGAAAACTCCGAATTCCCTTTACTGATGTTGGAGGCGGCAACTTCTCAATTACTTGAATCTTTGCTTTGTCAACCTCAATGCCCTTTGCTGAAATTAAGTGCCCCAATACAATTCCCTCCTGGACCATGAAATGGCACTTCTCCCAATTTAGAACAAGATTGGTTTCTTCACAACGCTGCAAAACCAAAGATAGATGATGAAGACACTCATCAAAAGATGCTCCAAAGACTGAGAAATCATCCATGAAGACCTCAATATATTTCTCCACCATATCTGAAAATATGGATATCATACAGCGCTGGAAAGTAGCTGGAGCATTGCATAGGCCGAACGACATCCTTCTATAAGCGAATGTGCCTTAGGGACATGTGAATGTGTTCTTCTCCTGATCTTCTGGAGCTATCGGAATCTGATTATATCCAGAATACCCATCCAAAAAGCAATAATGTGAATGCCCGGCTAACCTTTCCAACATTTGATCGATGAATGGCAAAGGAAAATGATCCTTTCGAGTTGCAGTGTTGAGTTTGCGATAATCAATGCAAACTCGACATCCCGTAACTGTTCTGGTTGGAATGAGCTCATTGTTGTCATTGGGCACCACTGTGATCCCTCCTTTCTTCGGTACTACTTGGATTGGACTGACCCAAGCGCTGTCTGATATAGGATAGATGATCCCAGCATCTAAAAGTTTTATCACCTCAGCCTTGACTACCTCTTGCAGTGTTGGATTCAATCTTCTTTGACGCTGGACTGATGGCTTAAAATCATCTTCCATGAGAATCTTGTGCAAACAGACTATAGGACTAATGCCTTTGATATCTGAGATAGACCATCCTATTGCAGTTTTGTGCTCTCGAAGGACTCGTAGCAATTTTTCCTCTTCCAAATTACTGATGGAGTTTGCAATGATAACCGGAAGTGTAGAATCATCGCCCAAATAAGCATAACGCAAGTGAGATGGCAATTGCTTGAGTTCTAACTGCGGAGGCTTTTCAATAGATGGTGGTAACTTTGCCGACTTTTCCCCAAGCTCCTGGAAAGGTGGTTGCCATTTATAAGTTGGATTTGCCTCTAGTTGCTTCACCATGGGCTTGGTTTCTTCGGGATTGAAAGCCTCGGTAAAAGAATGAACCAAACACATCTCAAGCGGATCTTGAGGATGATTTAGTGCAAACGATTCTCCCACCATTTCATCTTCCACATCAACCCTGAAACAACTGTCAGAATCCATTGGGTATTTGACTGCCTTGAAAACATTGAACACCACCTCTTCATCATTTAACCTCAATATCATCTGACCTTTGTGCACATCAATCAAAGCTCTTCCAGTAGCCAAAAATGGTCTGCCCAATATCAGAGGAATATCCTTGTCTTCTTCCATGTCCAGAATGATGAAGTCGACAGGGAAAATAAATTTGTCAACTTTCACCAAGATATCCTCAATGATTCCCCTAGGATATTTGATTGAGCGATCAGCTAACTGCAAAGAAACTGTTGTTGCTTTTGCCTCTCCCAATCCTAATCTCCTGTAGACAGAAAATGGCATCAAGTTAATACTTGCACCTAAATCACAAAGAGCTTTATTAAAATCAATATCACCAATGGTACAAGGAATAGTAAAACTCCCTGGATCTTTAAGCTTAGGTGGCAATTTGTTCTGCAAGATAGCACTACACTCTTCGGTCAACATCACTGTCTCGTGCTCCTCTAGCTTCCTCTTGTTAGATAAGATCTCTTTCATGAATTTTGCGTAGCTAGGCATCTGAGCTAAGGCATCGGCAAAAGGGATGTTGATTTGCAATTTCTTGAAGACTTCCAAGAATTTCTCAAATTGCTTATCCAACTTGTGCTTTTTCAATCTTTGCGGAAATGGGATTGGAGGCACATATGCTTTCACTTGAGGAGTTGCCTTAGTAGGCGGAGTACCCAAATCTTTTTCTTGACTAGCATCATGTTGTGCATTAGCTTGATCCCCTTGTTCATCATCAATAGAGGTTGTCTTGTTATGAGTGGCAACATTTCTTTTGACTTCTATCTCAGGCAACTGAACCCCACTTCTTGTAGTAATTGCTTTGAGCTGCTCTCTCGGGTTAGTTTCAGTGTTGCTCGGTAATTGCCCTTGTTGTCTTTCAGAGAGAAGTTTTGCCATTTGGCCCATTTGATTCTCCAAGCCCTTCACGGATGCTCTGATACTCTGAATAGATTCCTCAGTTCGTTCTTGAAATTTTAACTGTTGGTGTGCCAACTGAGCCAAAGCTTCTTCCCAACCCCCTTTGTGTTGAAAATTCGATTGTTGTCTCGGAGCACCTTGTTGGTGTTGGTTGTTGCTCCATGAAAAATTTGGATGATTTTTCCAAGCTGGATTATACGTGTTGGAGTAGATATTACCTTGCTGACTGGGATGATTCTGAGCATAACATGCTTGCTCAGTGGATGTTGAAGAACTAGTCAACAGTGGGCAATTTCCGGTTGAATGATTTGCTCCACAACTATCGCATTCAAGAGTAGGCGTCTGAATAGCATGAGCTGTCTGATTGCGAGCTATAGTATCCATCATCTTTTTCTCCATGGCAGCCATTTGTGCAGAAAGAGCAGATATAACATCAACCTCATGCATCCCTGCTACCCTCTTAGTTACGCCCCTATCAGCCGGCCAATTTGAACTTGTCTCAGCCATTCTTTCAAATAATACCCATGCCTCTTTGATTGTCTTTGTGTTGATTGACCCATTTGAGGATGAGTCAACAATAGAGCGGCAATGTGGAAGTAATCCGGCATAGAAATATTGAACTTGCAAAGCCTTTTTGATACCATGATTAGGACACTTCCGAAGCATCTCTTTGAACCTCTCCCAAGCTTCATGAAAGTTTTCTGTGTCTAGCTGCCTGAATATGGAGATGTCATGCTTCAACTTTGCAACTTTGGCAGGAGGAAAGTATTTGTTCGTGAATTTTTGAACAAGATCATTCCAAGTAGTAATACTCCCCGCAGAATGTGAATCCAACCACTCTCTTGCTCCATCTCTCAAAGTATGTGGAAATAATCTGAGTTTGATAGCTTCCATGTTGACATCTTGATATTCAAAATTGCTCACTGTCTCCAAGAAGCGTGATAGATGCATATGAGGGTTTTCATTTGAACGCCCATAGAATTGAAGAGTATTCTGGAAAAGGTTGATGACATCCGGTCTCAATTGAAAATTTTCCTTCCCATAAGCCGGATATGCAATACTAGATTGGCTTTGAACCACAGCTGGAGTAATAATGTCCCCAACTAATAAATCATCCTCATCAATCTCAACCATTTGATCTTCTTCGTCTGCCATGGTGTTCACTCTATGTCGTGCTTCTCTTTGTTCTCTTCTTCGGTGTCTGAAAGTTCTTTCAATCTCGGGGTCAAACACCAAATTCTCAAGATTCTCAAAATCTTGCATCCACCAAAGAAGATATGCCTGAAAAGAACAAAGGGAGCACTTGAACTTTAAATGGAAAAATAAAATAAAATTAACTAAGTAAAGCTAGAAATAACAAGGATCTAACTAATTAAATCTATCCCCGGCAACGGCGCCAAAAACTTGTTCGCTAAAAAAGTACCGCAAGTGCACGGGTCGCGTTCAAGTAATAAAGTGATGAGAAAGTGTCGAACCCACGAGGATAGATAATTTTGTTAACTTCCAAATCAATCTAGCCCTATTTTAAACACACAATAAAACATTTTGTTTTTATGATTAAACCTAGAATTCAAAGATGGTGAAAAATAAACTAATAAGAAAAATATTAAAAGAGAAATTTGTAGGAAATAAAATCAATTAGAAGAAAATACTAGGAATTCGACTTCACCAACTATTCCACTTTAAAGTTTCATTTTCCATTATCAATTCCAAAATGAGGTTACTATGGCAATCCATGCTCCTAAAATGTCTAGCAATCTCTCCCAAGTAGAGCCAAACCTAATTTTACACAAGACCCCCAAGCATTCCTACCGAGAGAACGTATATGTAAAATTGCATTAAAACTCAAGATCATTCAAAATTGATTGCACAAAGTATGAAAAAGTATTTCTACATTCCATAAACCTTGTGTTGTTAATTAAATGTGCTAAACCTAATTTCAACCTCTCGGTAGCAATTAAGTCACAAAAGCATTTCAATGGTGATCAATCATCTCAATACACAATAAAGCCCAATAATCAACAACCATAAAAACCAAACATAAAGAATCAATAACAAGAACAATACACTTTAAAGCTTCATAAATGGATTCATCTCATTCCTAGTAAATAAAATTAGCCCATAGTATTTACAAAGACAAAATGGAAAATAGATACAAAATACATCACCGGGTTTGATAAAGTCAAGAGAAATGCAAGATTTAGCTTGAGCCCATGGTTGTCTTCATTTGCCCACTATAAACCTCCATCCATCTTCCTCTATTTACAAAATACACACAATGATGTACAAAAAGTCAAGAAAAACCCATTTCCATGGAGTTTTTCAAGAACCTAACCCTTTTCTTCTTGGAGAGCTTTCTATGTGAGAGTATGAGAGAACAAAAATGGAGGATCCCTTCAAAATGCAGAAAACAGCTACTTAAACCCTAAAATTCGTGAAAAGTTAAATTCCCAAAATGTCCCTGAACTATCTGAGATGTTGACTTTAGTCCTTGAAGTTTAGGTTGTCTTTCATATAGGTCCTCCATAAATTGCAGCTTTGGTCCTCCATCTTTAGACATATTTATCTTTTGGTCCCCAAGATTCTCGATTTGCACAAATTTAGTCATTTTTGCTCATTTTTCGCGTAGATCTCTTCCAATCAACATCCAAGCTCGGGTTTTTACCTAAATGAACAAAAGAACAAAAATAAGCGGTAAACAGCTCTAAAGAACTCACAATTATTCATTTTTAAAGGCTAAAATAAGTGCAAAAACCGCACTTATCAACGTCATCAGAGGAATTATGGACGAATGATGAGGCAGCAACAAGAGATGATACGTCCCAAAATGCCCAATTTGTCCAAGGCAGTTGCTAAAGAAAATCTCGAAGATGAGAAAGAACATAACTTGGGCGATTCAACAGAAGAATTGCCAGAAGATTCTTCTGGTAAGTCGAGATTTGAAAGACGCAACAAAGATGAAAATGAAGATGATCCAGGACAATCCATCACTATTCAATTTGGTTCTTTGCCCCCAGTCTTGGCTAATAATTATTTGTTTGCCAATGAGTTTAAAAGTAAGGGAGATGAGGAGACACAAGAAGATGAGGAAGAAGAAGCATGCACTAGGGATGGCAAAAAAACCCACGACCCGCGACCCGCCCCACCCCGCCTCGTTGGACAATAGGGACGGGTTTGGGGCAGAAAAATCTGCCCCGCCGCAGGTTCGGGGTAGCCCCGACCAGTCCCGCCGCCCCGCGACCCGCCCCTAGAATTTTTTTTTTTTTTTTTTTGAAAAATCATAAAATATAAATATATAATAGAAATTATAATTTTCACTACAAATAGACTAAAAAAGAATCGAACCTGAGTTGAAACTTGTAAACTACAAATCTTAACCACTACACCATAACCTTAATTTTATAATTTTTTTGTTTTGTTCAGTACAAATATATATATATATATATATATATATATATATATATATATAAAATTATTTATTTATTTTTATTATGTTTTCAGTTTAAAAAAAAAAATTTTGCGGGGCGGTTGGCGGGTCGAAGGGCCGACCCGCCCCGCCCCGCCCTGCCAATTCCCGGGTCGAGGGGCGGGGTGGGGCGGGTAAAATTTTTCGCGGGGCGGGGTCGACCCGCCCCATTGCCATCCCTAGCATGCATGTTGGAATGTGAGGGAGTAATCAGGCAAACCTCTGGAGGTATATGTGAGGAAGAAGAAGATGATGGTTTGACCGATGTTGAAGAAGAGATTGGCCTAGAATCAGAAAGAAGAAAAAGAGGAGTTTCATATAACAATCTACTGAAGCAACTATATCAAGAAGGCGTCCGAGAAGTAGATTTATTGGGTGGACCATCTGGGTGATCTTTTGATTATTACGTATTATACGGAACACCTAAGAGAAAAATGAGGGTACCACGCTCTGAAAAGTATGGACCACCTCCAATAATATTGCCACCCCCTACCGTGTGGAAAATATGCTCTCAACTACAATTGAGCGAGACAAAGAGGCCCACTTCCGGTGGGAGAAGCATTGGTCCTAAGTTGATGTTGAAGGTAAGCCATACCTCTATAGAAAGCGGCCAGAAACAAAGAACAGAGATTCAAAGACCTACCAAGGGCCAACTCATGGGCGATGGGCAAATAGGCCATAGAAGGTTTAAGACTAGGAACACAAAGAATATACCTACACAGCCAAACCTGAAGGAAAGTTACACGCTTTGCATGAGTAGGATCTTTGCAAGAGTTGTCATAAAGCTCCTGCATGCCTAAATAGGAATCAGTATATTTCTTATCAAACCTTGGAGCAAGGGAGGATATCAGCATGGCAGGAGAAATGGTATCGCCCAGAGGAGGAAGATTAACCAAAGCGCCAACGTTCCTTAAAGTAATCGACATTGGGCCAAGAGGAAAAATGAAAGTGTTGTACTCGGAAGACCAGAAACTCAAGGCGATTTGAAAAAGGACAGGGTCATAGAGTAGATGACGTGTAGCAATTTTCAGAAGGTCGGAAATCTTGGCACGATCAAAAAACTCTTTCGTAGGGCCATGTTTCATCATACGCGCTTGCCAGAGGCGGAAAGTGGTATCAGCTTTAGGCCAAGTATGAATGCTCTTTTCGTGAATTGGCTTAAAAAAGAAGGGGTCTAAGAAAGGAGGTTCTTGGGTACAAGGGAAGAACTGGGCTACGGCCAGTCGCCCAACAGAGTCCGCGTCCCTGAACGACGGGCCCAAATAGAACTCGTTCATATCAGGCCTAGAAGGTAGAAGGCACGACGGGTTTACATAAGGTTTGGATAGGAGGTCTCAGAATTCTTCGAAAGTGGTACGATTTTCTGAGGGAGTTTTTGACGTAGCCATTTTTTCAGCAAATTGAAAGGATTTCAAAGGTGATGACAAGTTTGAAAAAAGTGAATGTGAAATCAAGAAGAGGATGAATAGTGTCATTTTATAGAGGAAGAAAGAGGCGGCGACGTGATGGAAGCAGAACGTAGTTATTGGTGCAATGTAGTGGCGTCTTTTTTGGGTTTATATAAATCGTGCACTTGGGATATCAGAATTGAAGCGCCAAACGCACTTTTTCAGAAGACGAAGCGTCACTAAGTGAATATGGCTAAATTAATAAGTAATTATATTAATTTAGCCATATTGGGGGGTAACTGTTGACATACAAAAGAATAAGGGCCCAAGAAGGAAACTTAAGTAGAATTATACGTATGGGCCCATAGAAAGTACCCAAGCATGTAGGCCCAGAAGTATATGTCGCTTAGGTTTAATGGACGCCTGGGTGAATTTATATATAGGCCCATAGAAAATAACCAGTCCAGATATGCCCAGAATGGATGTCGTCCAGGCCAAGAACGCCCAGGACATTGGGCAACTAGAACGATTAGTTACCTTATGGAGTAACCGTTCTTGAACAGTTTTCCTTCTCTCTTATCATTTCTCCACGTTTCAGAAGTTTCAAGCAGTTGAATCATCATAGAAGAAGTGGGTAGTTATTGCCATTTAAGGAAGAAAGTGGGTAGTTATTGGGCGACGCACAGTTTTTTATGCAAGATTGAAGAAAACCGTTTAATGAAGTATAAAAGAAAGAATATTAAATAGAAGAGACAATAAGACAACTCTCAAAAAATAGAGAAATGTAATTTCATTCCCTTTTAGTTTTAAGTATCTCTTTGCAGCGAATTCCAGTTTGCTTGTACCCCTTGGAAGCATTTCGTTTTGTTCTTTCATCCTTTGTTAATATTGTAATCTTCATAAATTAAACACCCCTTGTTGGGACTTTGTCTCAAAAGGTTTGGCGTCCCTTACACATCGTCTGAATCTTTTAATTGTTAGCAAAGAACACATTTCTGCGCGAAACAGTAAGGTTTGAGGGTCTAGTTCTCTATGCAAGGACATTTGAGGAAATATGTGCACTAGAACACTTTGTATTGCATATTAAAGAGTATTTGCTAGTTGATTTGAGTGTAATTGTTGGTCTCAGATATGAACATGCAAATTATAATAATGTAAAAAAAAGGTAAAAAAATATAAGATTTTTCACCCTTTTCAGTCTCAATGTTCATTCAAAGGCCTAATCACCTGTTGAGCCTCCACATA
This sequence comes from Forsythia viridissima, assembly GCA_030279155.1. Lineage (NCBI taxonomy): Eukaryota > Viridiplantae > Streptophyta > Magnoliopsida > Lamiales > Oleaceae > Forsythia > Forsythia viridissima. The sequence continues at coordinate 25,434,853 of CM059034.1, read as the reverse complement.
TGCGGTTATGTTCCAAATTCATTAGCACAACATCAAGAAGAGTTCAATATTATAACAATACACTAAATATCACCCAAAGAAAAAGAATATGCCATAAGTTCCTTTCTCTTACCAAAATACACCAAGTATAAAAAAAAATTACTGTTCATAGTAAGAATAACAAACCAAATTTAACACTATTCATCTATCCATTCACCCAGAAATGATGAATGAAGATGAAAGATGAAAGATGAAAAGTTCTTCAGAGAAGAAGACGAAAGCTAATCCGTAGGCATACCAGAATCAATGAATGAGGGAGTATTTATATGGGAACAATATAACCCTCAAATCAAAGGCAGCCAGCACACCACTTGTCACCATTTGAGGAAGTAACTCCAGCATTGCTTAAGTTGCATTTTCAAAAGGCGACATCAATGAACTTGAATTTTGGGCCTTTGTGGATTGTCTAAAACATCACTGGGCTTCTCATTTTTGGGCTTTACAGATTTAATGGATCATTGTTAAGCATTTAAACCCAACACTAATCCTTTTAATGGATGCTCAACGAAGATTAGGCCATTCTTGACTGGACTTAAGATCTTTGAACAAAACAACTACTGCGTTCATTTTGCGTTCTTGTTGTTTCTTGCTTTCCAAGTACTGGTTAGGTAACTTTTGGAATAAGAGCTTTAGATTTAGACTAAACCACATTTATAGATCTAAAAAACTTCACAAAAGGCGTGAATATGAACTCTTAAATATATAAAATCACATGAGTAATATTATTTCAATTCCCAATACTTACGGCGTTGTTTGGGTCCAGGAGAAAACGTCATCGTTTGGTTAAATTCCTTTACTTACATTTTTTCTTTAAGTTGTATTTTTACGTTTTGTTATAAAGGTTGGGAAGCACGTTTCTTCCCAACTAACTTTATAAGCATAGAACACTGTAAACATCTTTTCGCTAGAATTGATAATTAATTCTAACAGAATTCACTGAATTCTTCATTAGTTTGCACTTGTCACTACTGTGAGCAAATAGAGGCATTATCTAGAAGGGTACAAGTTTGTAGTCAAGACTGATTATCAATCACTGAAATTCTTATTAGAACAAAGAATTACAACACCATTACAGCAGCAATGGCTCCCAAAATTGTTGAGGTTAGATTATAAAATTCAATACAGAAAGAGGGTTGAGAATGTTGTTGCTGATGCATTGTCTAGAAGAGAAGAATGCTATGCCATAACCATGACTACCCCAGCTTGGGTGACAGAGGTTTTAACTAGTTATGAAGGAGATGGAAAGGCTCAAGAGAAAATTCAAGATGTGACCATTGATGCAAATGCAGACCTTGGCTATCAATATAAGAATGGACTTCTGAGATATAAAGGGAAACTATACATTGGCAGTAAAGATAACATCAGGCATAAACTTATTGAGAATATACATGCATCTCAGGAAGGGGGACATTCAGGTATACATGCAAGCATTTTTAAGGAAAAATAGAATTTTACTTGGCCAGGGATGCTGTAAGAAATTAAACAAATGGTGCTACAATGTGAAATTTGTCAGAGGTGTAAATGAGAGCGCGGCCAACTCCTTCAACTCGCTGGGTAAACATTTAACGCATATTTATTCATACAAGTAAAGAAAACACGGCAACGAGGGGGTGTGGTTCGTAGCCAACTCCTTAAATTCATTGTGTAAACATCTAAAGTGTATTTATTCATACAAGTAAAGAAAGCACGACAGTGAGAGAGTGTGGTTCGTGGCCAACTCCTTCAACTCACTAGGTAAATATTTAACGCGTATTTATTCATACAAGTAAAAAAAGCACGACAGCGAGAGAGTGTGGTTCGCAGCCAACTCCTTCAACTTGCTAGATAAACATCTAACGCGTATTTATTCATACAAGTAAAGAAAGCATGGCGGCGAGGGAGTGTGATTCACCGCAAACTCTTTCAACTCGCTGTGTAAACATCCAACACGTATTTATGCAAACAAGTAAAGTAAGCTCGGCAGCGAGAGAGTATGGTTCGCGACCAACTCTTTTAACTCGTTGGGCAAACACTTAACGTGCGTACATCCAAAACAACGAAAGAAAAACATAGGATGGCAACACTCATCACAGAAGATGCGAATCATTTGAATTTTTTTGATTTATAAATTTGACAAATGCAACATAGACAAATATTACAAGAGCCTACGATTCCTACAACCCCCTCGGATCAACATGACTAGGAGCCCATAATTTGGCCAACAACTCATTGGCCAGCGACAGCTCCGTCAAGACTTCGGTCAACTCTTTGTGTTTGGCATAGGCCTTATCTTCGAGAACCTTGAGTTTCAACTCAGCTTTTCTCTGAGCATCAGCATTAGGATTTGGTTATCTGAAACACAGCTTGTATCTTAGCATCTTCGACAATGGCGAGCCTTGAACGAATGACCTTATTTTTTGAATGCAAAGAATCAATATCCTTTGCACCCACGACCGTCGAATGCAGTTCGTCAACCTTCATTGCTAGCATTTTGTATACCTCGCAATTGAGGACGTGGCTCTGGACGGTGTTTATCTCTGCAATTTTTATCAATTCTAATAGGTCCACACTATCCGTTGCCCTTGCCCAAACTGAAGTCCAATATTTATGGATGGAGGCAGCCGCCATAGCAGAGGAATGCGACAACTTTTCCAAATTAGCCGGGTCCAACTCATCTTGGCGAGACCCAATGTTGATACGTTCGGTCTAATTAGAAGAATCAGGAATGGGACCTACACCGTGCTTGGAGAAGTAGGAATCGAACCTGCAGTTTCTTGAGGAGCCATTCGACCTCTCTTGAATCTCGCAGAACCTGCAGCATCACCTTCATCTTCCAAGGTCCTCTTCGGTGTAACATTCTTCCTTTTATCTATGGCAACCCCTTTTTCTTTACCTTGATGATTAACATTCTCCGACAGTCTTATGGGTACTTCGAAGAAAAGAGAATGTGAATCACCCCCAACGACTCCTGTTATCGAAAGAACAGTGGCCGCTGGAATAGACGCCGCACTTGGTGTTGGGAGAGAAGATGAAACACTCCCAACCACTTCCACAACTGGAGGTACAGTGAGAGCTAGAATAAGCGCTGTACTCGGTGTCAGAAGTCTCGGAGGAAGGTCCCTCTTTTATTCACAACCCTTCCACCTCTAATATTGAACACATGTATCTTGGAGAAATAAAAACCGGCCATGATTGACAATGGTTGAGTTATAAAAGTAGGGGAATGAGAAGGAAGTGAAAAGAATCAACACAAGTTTTACAAATCTATATATAGGTAAAGAAGAAGGCAAACCATCAAATAACGGGCATGTACAGTGAGGTGGGGATGCACCCCGAAAAATCCTAGGAGAATGTAAAGGCTGCATTAATTAAACGCGCCTGGGAACTTGCACCATCTTGATGCAATTCAAAGGGCATCTGCGAAGACCCACAATGGAACTAGCTTTCGCCAGAATTTTTTTTTTATAAAGTCCCATACCTACCATAAATAATAGGCTTAGACTTGGGGGACTATTGTTACCACCAGATTTTGGTAAAACCTCCACGTTAGCAAAAACCCAGTAAAATCCCAAGCTAGGCCTCGCTAAGGCCTACCTTATAGGCCCAGCAAGGGCCTTCCAGATTTATAAAAGGCCTTAGACATTTGGCGAGGGCCTCGTGAATATTCTTATGGCTCGACAACATGTCAGTACTCATAAATCGGAGTATAGTGAAGCCCATGACAAACCTTGAATATCATGACTGATCCAGTAGGTTTCGTTGAGCTTCGAATCTTTCGTAATCCGCAAGCAACGTAATGTTTCAGAATGACCAGAGATATGCTTAAGGAAAGATTGTGTTTGATTGACACACGGATCCTCACGAGAAAACCAAATTCCAATCTCCTAAAGATTAGGCAATGTGATTAACTCAAATAAGGATTGAAATCTAGGAGATTGCTTTAACAACCGATCATCCCTATCCCATAAGGAAGAAGGATCCAATCATATATCTAATTGATTGTCTTCCTAAGTCAATTAAGTTCTAATGCTATAAATACAACATCTCCAGTTATTTTAAGGTACGGACCATTACGCATTATTCTCACCCTTAAATTCTGCTCAAATCTCTGCCTGCTTGTCCCTCCCACACCAAATTGTTTGTATTTCCCGTATATTATCCTATATACCGGCAGTTGACTTGATCGTCGGAGTACCAACGATCGTTGGACCATTTTCTCCGGTGATCTTGGTGTCTAACGGTCGTCCTAGTGTGCAGGTAACATACAGGTTGACAGAGAATTGACTGAAAATCTGTTGACACGTGGATAGTGCAGATTCCGACGTCACCAAGGGTAATTAAAAAAATTGTGGTGTCAATATAACCACCCTAATTAGATCTGGGCTAAAATGATTATTTCGCCCTTCTAATTATTTTCTCACTAAGCTCACATTTTCTTTAACAATTTCTTTGTGATCAACTCATAGAAATGATGTAACCGTCGGTACATATTGAGCTCATATTTAAATTGCTTAGAAGAAAATATTTAAACTCATTCATTTACACATTGATCCGGTGACGATTTTCGAACACATCTATGTGTTTACTGCTTCACTTGTCCTAAGTTCCCAATGTACCGAGGTTTTGACTATATCTATTGATCTCACTCATTGGCACATCAAAGGTCATCAAGTTCACGAATAGCAACCAATATCCCAATATGAATTTAAGTAATCCATAAGACAGTTACGTAGAGTTTAAGTTTTTTACATGGTCATGCTCTAGAAATTAAACTATATGTCTACACATATTGGTCATATACAATGCACTCCCACATATTACTAACTTCACTATTCTTGAGATCTATTTGTCACCGTCAAGACAAACTATGTTCTCCCCAATTGATAAAACAATTGACCTTATAATCTTATTAGAAGAATGTGTTAACTTTTAGAGATAATTGCATGAAAGGTCCCTAACCTTTCAAAATCATTTGGGATATGTCCTTAACTTAAAAAAATAGCACCAAACATCATCAACGTTTGAAAAATTAGGCATGGTAGGTCCTTTATGACGAAATTGTCATTTCTTTTAAATAAACAAAAAAAAAAAAAAAAACAAAACAAAAAACAAGAAAAAATGATTAAAAGCTAACCAAATGTACCCCAAAAAAAATAAAAAGTAGGAAATGTACCTCAAAAAAATAAAAATTAACAAAGAAGCCATATTCGTTATGAAATCACAATCCTTAATTTATTGTTTTTATTCATTCAATTCTACAATATTGTCCAACTGAATTTTCTAGCCTGGAAAATACTCATATCATATATCAATTGGGTATTTTCCAAGCTAGGAAAATAACTGTTTCAACGGCTGTTTGGGTAGCAAAATAAGGGTCGAAAACCTGATAGGTTAGATTCTTGAATAGCTCCTTCACTGGAAACCATTACTGTTGATGGGTTCGCCAATTCGTATTCCAACATTGCCCCAACAAGCCAAAAAAAAAAAAAAAAAAAAAAAAAATCCCTATCACTGTGCTGCCTTTTAGATCAAAGAGAACTCTAAAATTTGCACATAGAGCAAAAATATTTTATTTACATATATATAACTGAAGAAAGTTCAAATCTGCACAATATCTGAAATCAAGAGAAAAAAGGGAAAAGCTGCAAAGAATTTTTGAGAGAGTGAGAGAGAGACTTTAGAGTCTTTTGAGTTTAAACTTTGTGAGAATTTTGAGTGGATTTGGGGGACATTCATGATTGAGCCTTTGATCATGGGCAAGAAATTTAGATATATATATATAGACACACACAAAAATATTTAGAGCGAGAGAAAGAGAACTCACCTAGTGCAGTTGGAAAAATCAGAGATACAGTGTGGCAATCAAAACCCTACGACAGTAACAATCAGAGATACAGTGTGGCAATCAAAACCCTACGACAGTAACAGTTCACCATTTTCACACGGTTGACAATAACAATCATCTTTCTCTCTCTATAATGCCATCTCTCCCTTATTCGATTCGAAAGAGAAGTAATTTCTCTCTCCAGGTAAACCGGAGCTGAGAAAGAACTCAGAACTACTATTCCAGACAGCTTTGCTCAGGGATAAGTTTGTCTAATAAACATAACTACTCGAAGGTTAGGAAAATCAGATGGAAGATATTGTAGAATTGAATGAATAAAATCAATAAATTGAGGATTGTGATTTTATAAAGAAGATGGCTTTTTTTGTTAATTTTTATTTTTTGGGGTACATTTCTTATATTTTATTTTTTTAGGTACATATGGTTAGTTTTTAATCATTTTTTTTCTTTTTTCTTGTTTTTTTTTTTTGTTTATTTAAAGGAAATGACAATTTCGTCATAAAATGACCTATCATGCTAAGTTTTTCAAACGTTGGAGATATCTGGTACTATTTTTTTAGGTTAGGGGCATATTCTCAATGATTTTGAAAAATTAAAAACATTTCATACAATTATCCCTAATTTTTATTCACGGGTTTACGATCTTATTATCTATCTGCAATCGAAAGTATTTAATCACGTAATCAAATATCATAAATATAATTTCAAATTCAAATGTCAAATATTATAATATAATCCCTAATAGTTTTGAGCACGTATTACAACTGGAATGGCCTTTAAAATTCTATTATTGACAAAGACTCTTTACTCAACTGGAGAAAATTTAGTAGAAATTAGTCCGCAATATCGGCTGCCACATATGTTTTGTTTTCTCGAAGTCCTTGCTTTTCGACGTCGGTTTTGTCGTTTTAGTGGACTTCTGACCAAGTCAACTTTTTGGAATGGTAAATGCCGAAGGTTCTTAATTTCTTATCCTAATAATTTGAGATAATTGCTCCTCAGTTATGTTGGATAATTTTTTAAGTATTTATAAATTATATATCTTATAAAATATATAAATAATTGTTAAATATTAAATTATAAGTCCTACAAAATATTTAAATAAAAAATATATTTAATCAATTTAAATTTAATCAAACATGAACTTAATCAGTTTTATTTTCTCTTCTTCTTCATATTTCAAAAACTTCTATAAGCTCACTTTTACCAATTCTTTAAGTGCTACAAGTATTGTTAATGAAAATAATAATAATAATTTGATTGATAGTCTAGTTTTTCAATATAAAATAGATTAAAAAAAAAAAAAAAGTGCTGACTTAGTCAATAAAGGAGCAATTTAGAGAATTTCCAAGGAGAAAAGGGAAATTCCCTTACTAGCCAAACGTAATTAGGTAATCGAGATTTGGATCATTCCTTAAGGTTAATATTTGATGGCCCATACATCGACACCTCAAGCTGGCTCTTTGTGTATCTGCAAGTATAGAAAAGTCTGAACAAGTTTGATTGATTGATCGATAAAGTCAAATTTTAGAGGAAAATGCTTGTTGTACAGAATGGGTGACAGATGACATGGTATGAATAATGTAAAGACTATTGTACCCTTGTTTTTTTTCCCATTCTGTCACCCATTCTGTACACACTTTCTGTACAACAAGCGCATCCCATTTTTAAATTGTGCATTTCTAGAGCACTTCACAATTCGAGCTATGTAGTAGTATCCATGAAAATGAACTTACAAAATCACATAGGAAATGAAAACGAGTGGAAGCCCAACAATGGAAGTTCACGAAATTCTATATTAAAATCATTTATTAGTGGTTCGAGAATGATATTTGATGTGAATAAAAAATAAATAAAAAAATAAAAAAAAGAAGGAAGAGATGATAATGACTAAACCATGCATTTATTTTAGTTTTGTCAACTTTTGATCCCCATAATGAAAAATATCTAGTATAATGGATATTTGCGTTGATTGAGACGACATATTCGTTGAAGTATTGGTATAATACTTTTATTATGTCCTGTTTGGAGCACAACAGTTTATTTAATGAGTAATGTTATTTATAGTCGTTTATTATTGGTGACTGTTTACGTGATATTGTTCAATTAGAGTAATTATTCATAGTTGCTGACAAAAAATAACATTACTTGGAGTAAATAATTACTTCAATTAAGCAATATAGAATGACTATCGATAATGAACTTTTATAAATGGCATTACCTTGTTCGGTGTAGATTTTCTCCAAAAATATGGTTTTTTTTCCTACACTTTTTACTATTCAAAATTTGTAATTTGTTAAATGACAAAATTGTTCTTAATCAACAAAATGTAACTTTTTAGTAGAAACTAGAAAGGGTAATTTTTTCTAATTAATTACAAAGTTTGAATAGTAAAAAAAGTAGACAAAAAAAAAATCCATTTTTCTGGAGAAAATCTGCACCAAACATGCTCGAATATTATCAATAAAATAAGCTAGAATTATTTGACAAGAAGGGTAAGAACCAAAATATTAAAATATCATATGTTTGTAAGTAGATTTGAAACTAATTAATTTTCCCACAATTTCAAAAATTTGAAAACAAACACTGTCATATTTATTTATTAATTATTAATGATATAATTTGGCCTAGACTTGCACAACTTATCCAAAATTACTACTATAACTTTATCTTTAACTATTCTTTTTCCTCATTAATTAAAATGGGTCCATTGAATTAATCTTTCAATATTTTGACGAAATTTAAAGCCAGAAAGGAAGACATTTTAGAAACATTCAAAAGTCTAAGATAATAAAAGTAAGCAATCAGCTTAAATGAATCAGTTTACCTCAATTTTCTAGAATCCAAATCCATGTTTAGAATTGTTTATAATTATTTATAAGTTGATCAAACATTATTTTTATTCACACATTCCTTAGAACTCACAAATATTTTATTTACATATTCTATAGAACTCACTATTTATAATCTACAAAAAATTTTACTCGTGAGAATGAATAATATTTATAATTTTTCTTAAAATTAATCTGCTTTATCTAATTTTATTTACTCAACATATTAAAAGGGTTCTGCAAAGACGAAGTATAATTATCGCCTAATCAAAGCACTTTTTTTTTTAATATTTAAAATTATATTAAAAATACAAAAATGTTTTTTCAGGTCTCGTCATCGTTTCGACCTCGTTTAAACGTCATCTAAATTCAAAAAAATTGAAACCCGATATCCACACTTAATCATATTTTATATTTTTTAAAAGAATTATATTTATGTTCAACGAGCACTACCCAAATTTGTCCAAGCACTACAACACATTGTAGGGTGTCAATTAAGTCAATAATGTCTGCTGTGTTGCCTCATCATCCTCCACCTCTAATTTGAAATTATCAAAGTGGAACCAACTATAGTCATTTTATATATAAGAAATGGAAGCAAGCAAGCTATTATACATAAATTGCAAGTGAAACCATGAGTCCCATATACCATTTTCTTTTCCTATTCTTCCTCTGCATTTGGATTGCAGAATCTGCAGATCCATCGGGCCAGTTCTGTAATGACAGCACTAAAATAAACAATACCGAAATATCCAAAAACATCGATAGCATATTGCCAAAGTTAGTATTAGGCACGTCTCAATACAAGTTCATTACAACCACGTATGGTAAAGGCGAAGCTCAAATCTACGGCCTCGCACAATGCAGAGGCGACGTCAGTAGTGAAGACTGCTCGACTTGCATCCAAGATGCAGCAAACGAAATCCGTAAGCGCTGTCCAAACCAATCAGATTCAAGGATTTGGTATGAATATTGCTTTTTGAGGTATAGTACAAACAATTTCTTCGGACAAGTCGATACATCTTTTGGCATTTACTATTACAATGTTCAGAACGTAACAGATCCTGATCCTGATACATTCAATAAAGAACTAGGTGCCCTTATGGATAAGATTAGTTCAGAGGCTGTTGTGCCAGCAAACAAAGGACTTGGAAAAGCGAAGACTAAACTTACACCTTTTAATACACTTTACGCCTTGGTGCAATGCACTAGGGATCTAACGAAGCAAGGTTGCGCCGAGTGTTTTGCCATTGCCATTGGCAACTTACCGACGTTTTGCAACTACAAGAAAGGTTGTCGAGTTTTATATAGCAGTTGTTACCTTCGATATGAACTTTATCCCTTCTACTTTCCTCTTGATTCACAAGAGTCTTTAGTTGGTGCCTCTACGAACTATCATTCATACACAGTTTATAAACATTAATATGTAATGCGTAGGTTTCCTTTTATGTATTACTCATTTCCAGTTTGAACCTTCCATTATCGAGTACTTACATGTACAAGATGTGTGGATCAAATGTGGACATTGGAGTACCTACTTCTGCAAATTACTTGGGTAAAATAAATGTTCTCTTCATGTGTTTTTATTTTTATATATCGCGATGATTCTACCCTTACAAAATACATTTTATATTTAGCGTGTATTTACAAATTTGATAACTCGTCTTGCCAATTTACATTTACCTATTTTTGCTGAAAAAATAAAACAATTTACCAAAAAAAAATATTTTAAATAGCTTAATAGAGACCAAACTAGAACCCCTAATTGAAAATAAAAATAATAAAAAAAAAAATCACACATTTTGCTTTTTATTTCTTATATATATTACATTATGCACTTTATTATTCTTCAAAATTTTAATTACTATTCTCTCTGTTCTATTTATAAATAAAATGCTGATTTTTCTTATTTGTAACTTCCAAATTATAGTTCATTTATTTTATTGATGGTATATTTAATTTTTTTCATTTCCTAATATACCCATATCGAACGTACTTTGTTATTGTTATCAATACAAATAAACTTGTATTCTTTCAAATATAGTAAGAATTGACTTAAATTTATTAATTCATTTAATTTAGATAGTGTAGGGGATTAAACCAAGTCAAATTAATCATAATGTGGCAATAAATTTTCCAATTTCTCCTCCCACCAGCAGCTTCTTTCATGTTTAGAATGGTGTAAGGGTGTGTTTGATTTCCTTTATTTTCCATGGAAAATAAAAGTTTTCCACCCATTTTCCATCTTTGGTCTGTTTGATTGGCAAAATTTTCCATGGAAAATGTATTTTCTCACTTATTTTCCATCTTTTGTTTGATTGGAACTTTTGATTTTCCATGGAAAATATTTTCCATGTTTTCCACTTTTGGCCATATTTTCCTTGTTTTCAAGGAAAATATTTTCTTGGTGGGATAGGAGAATTTATTTTCCATGGAAAATTTGTTAACCTTTTCCAACCCATTTATTTTCCATGGAAAATTTGTTAACATTTTCCAATCCAAATTTTCTTGGTAATTCATTTCCATGGAAAATATTTTCTTTCCACCCAAATTTTCCACTTGCAATCAAACACAACCTAATTTTTAAATCACTTAATTTCATTACTACTTCCAACACTAATTTAATAACTATTATTTTTAAATAATTATTATTTATTGATAGTACTTAAATAAGGTAAACTAGAATTTTTTTTTCCAAAATTTAATTTTTCAACAATATTAATAAAAATTTATTAATCCATGTGAAAAACAAAATCAGTCTATATAAATGGAACGGAGTTTGTATTACTTTTTCATCAAAAAAATTTATTTAATCTTTTATATCTATCTTTTGTATGAATTAATTTTGTGTCTGAGTCAAGTTTCTTGAATACATTATTCACGACTTTTTATTTCTTTTTCATTTTTTACACAAATTTGTATATTTTTATTAACAATGTTTATATTTGTTTTGTCTTTCTTGAAGTTCTCTCGGGGAGGGGGGGAGAGAGAGAGAGAGCATTAAAAACTGAAACCGAAAAAATTGAGTATGAATTCTTGCAAAAGGAAATTTGGCGTAAATGGTCCCTAACCTTTGCTCTCAGTATGGAATTGGTCCCTACTATTTATTTTTTAGCACAAAAATCCCTAGACTATGTGTTTTGGTACGCAATTGATCCTTACGGGATGAAAAAGATAAATATAACCTTAGTTTTAACTTTTAATTAGAAAAAATTGTATTTAAATTCCTAATCATTACAAAATATGCAAATATGTCCTATACATTTATTAAATAATATTTAATTTTGCATAATTAATATTTCATTATATTAGTGTGAATTAAATTTAAATGTAAAATTATTGTACTTTAAATATATATAATTGCTATATGATGTGAAAAAAATTTGAATAAAAATTAAGTTAAATAAATAACAAAATGACGTACATAATTTTGTGACATTGAACTAATCTTATTACATTTTTATTTAACATAAAAATACTAATAAAAAATTAATTTACATATTATGTGTTTTATTTTTGAACGAAAATAAAAAAATAATTTAAAATATGAATTTTAATATGTGACAAAGTTATTTTTTTTAAACAGCAATAAAATAAAAGTTTAAATTTTAAATAATATAATTACTTAATAATAAAAATAATAATTTTATTTGACAAGTTTATTAATAAAGTGTTAATTAAAAAAAACTCATTAGTTTTCTTTGATTTTTTATTAAAAAAAAAAAAAATTGGATATATTTGTACTTTTTCAAAAATTAGCAACTTAACTACAATTTTTTCTTATTAAAATTAAGGGTATATTAGTCTTTTTCATCTAACAATGACTAATTACGTACTAAAATACGTATATTAAAAATTTATGTGTAAAAAAATAAACGTTAAGAACCATTTCAACGTTGAGAACAAAAATAATGAACCATTTGCACCTAAATGCCCTTGCACAATGGTATAAAGCTAATAACCTCAACTTAGAATAAATGAAAAAGTAAATTTAAGCTACAGAATAATAAATAACATCATATATTATTTGACTTGATTTTTTTATTCATTTGAATATAACAGATCGTTACTCTTATCAATGAATTTGACAAATAATTACGGCTTTTGATTTATGCTAATCTAATTGTATATATCTATTAAAATCTTTCAAAACTCTTAAATCTACATCCAAACACATCCCTATAAAGATTTAAAACATCTAAACCGTTAGATTAGCTTAAAACAACGGTTATGATTATTTGTTATATTCATTTGTTAAATACATTGGTAGAAGGAATGGTCTCCTCTTATTAAATGAAAATGATTACTACTAAAAATTTCCATTTGTCCATTTTATAATGTTGGACAAACTAAGTTTTTTTCTATATTTTACATTATCGCAAAATATGCAAAATGAGAAAACGTATCATGGTACGAAATGGTTGACAAATTGTGAATATGAATTGCAGTAACAAGTAAATTTTTTTATCTATAAACATCCATCACTTTACAATATAGGTTAACAACATTAGGAAACAATGTTAAATTACAATACTAAATTAAAGCCAAGAAGTACTAATATAATTTAACAAATTAGAGTAATTGTATTAAATTCGTAATACAATATCGTAACAAATACGAGAATACATTAATTTGTTGAATACCTTCAAATAATTATAAATTTGAATTGCTCTTTATGAAACAAGTACGTATCAATCTTATGAATGCTAATTAACATATAGGTTTCATAAAAAGTAATAATTAATAAATTTTTTGAATTAAACATATAATTAGAAATGGCCATAAATATGAGAAAACAAGTAAGAAAGAACAAGATAAGAGATTCGTATTTTGAAGATTTAAATATTAACAAGATGAATACAACATAAAAGTAAAGAAGGCCCATAAAAATAAAAAACAAGTAGAAATGACTGCAGTTGAAAAAAGATAAAACCCAGAAATGCTTTTTAAAAAAATTTAAAAAATGTACATTTGTTTGTTTCATTACAAGAATATTGTATCTCTTATTCAACAACGAACTTCACTACCACGAGAATTCTTCTTCGCCATAGAAAATGGGCGACCGATTCTGATTTTGGATCTAGACTTGCTATTGCTACGTATTTTAGCCATCTTCAATTATCTAAAAAAATCGATTTAAAACATAAAACCAATCAAAATTTGAAATATTGAATAAAAGGGATTATGAAAATAAGAATAAGAAATAAAAGAAGGGATTGGTATAAATAGCATATTGATCTTAATGTGGAAGAATAGAAAGTCCAATGGATCATTAAAAAAATTTGTGACAAAATTGAATTGAATTTTTAAAAAGGATTTTGTGGGATGAAAGGGAAAAGAATGGTTCTAGCGTTTCGAGAGAATGGAGAACTCAAAAGATGACTTTAACGATAGTGAGAGACTATGAATAAAATTACTCATAATAGAAAGAGAAAATCACGCTACCATTAAAGTCATCTTTTGAGTTATTTACCTTATCCAAAAGCTAGAACCATTGTTTTCTCTTTAATCCCATAAAACCCTTTTAAAAAATTCAATTCGATCTTATCACAAAATTTTCTTATGATCCATCTAACTTTATATTCCTCCACATTAAGATCAATATACTACTTATTTTCATAATCCCTTTTGTTCAATATTTCAACTTCTGATTGGTTTTATGTTTTAAATCAATTTTTTTTTTTAGTTAATTATGGCTAAAACACACAACAATAGCAAATTTAGATCCAAAATCAGAATCGATCACCCATTTTCCATGGCAAAAAAGAGCATTACTTATATCACATCTTTCCAAGGACTCTGATAGTTCCTAGCTGATCCAACAGCCACGTTTTGTTCAATTGGTTGCAAAAATAAAGGTGTGTTTTAGCTAGACACACATTCTTCAGTTAAGATACAACTCTTACAGACTATACCTTGACTCGAATACAATAGTGCAAAGAGCAAAGTATCGCCTATGCTTCATACATCCTTGTACCTGCAAAAAGAAAACAAAATTATCCCATATCGATGTTCAATAAACTCAAGCAATTCTTAAACTTATTAAGAGGAAGAATTTCCGTACCCATATCAGCCAGATTGAACTCTCAAGCTTAATCAAATTATTAGCATATATATCTCTAATGACATGCAATTTAACATTGATATATTTCGTTTGTTCATGAAAAATGGGATGTTTACACAAATAAATTGCACTTTACCAATCTGAAAACATGATCATTGACTTATTCAAGAAATCAATCTCTTTAAGCAAACCTTGAAGCCACAAAGCCTTCTTAATGGCTTCGATGGCAGCTATGTACTTAGACTCCCTAGTCAACAGAGCAAATATTTTTTGCAATTGCGACTTATATCTAAAGCAAGTATCACAATAGTAAATATACGCGCAGTCGACCTACGTTTATCTCTATCACTAGTAAAATTAGCATTTACATAGCTTTTTAAAGTTATATCCTCGGTTACTTTGCTTAAAGACTAATCCTAAATCGAAGTTCCATTTAAATACCTAAGGAACCATTTAAGCTCCTCCCAATGCTCTCTAACCCCCTATTAGACATAAACATACTTAACTAATAGAAAGTGCTATGTCCAGCCTACTACAAACTATGATATACATATTTAATTTCTTTTGCATTTTCCATCCTGAATTTACTAAGAATTATGAATATAAGATGTTTGTTTTAAGGTTAACAACATCAGCCCCCTTATCCCTACTTATATCCATTTCTAACATTCATTACGCATATAGTACGTCTTTCACCTCAAACTTAGCACTTAAAGCTAATTTTATCTTTTTTTTTTTATTTCACTCATACTCTAGTATAAGGGTGGGCATTGGGTTGGGTTGGGCCCAATTTTGGACCCACCCGACCCGACCCGACCCGATCCGATATGGACCATTTGGCCCAGATCTAAAACCGACCCGACCCGACCCGGGTCGGTAACAAAAACCGACCCGATCCGACCCAATTCGGGCCGGTTCGGGTCGGATTTTAAGCCCAAATAGTGATTTTTTTTTTTTTTTTTTTTTTTTTTTTTTTTTTTTTTTAAGCCCAACTGTTTGATTTCAATTTTAAGTCCATCACTCCTGCCCAAATTTCATCCTTCATTTCTAATATTTTCTTTCTCAAATTACTATCAATGAATCTTTTACTTTCAATTGAGTACCAAAAAACACTCCAACGATCGTCTCTTGAGATGGGTTGAATTCTATGTAAATAAGACTTCTCATTTGGCAATAATGGTTTTTTTTTTTGGGCCTTCTCATCCCATTTCTTACATTAACAAATAATAATAGAGCCTAAATAGAAAAATACATTTTCAAATCCCAAATAAATCAAGATTACCATCAAACACTAAAAGTAGAATTAAAATAAAATATTACAGTCATCCAACATTAAAAATTATTACAGTCATCCAACATTAAAAATCATTAAAAATTATTACAGTCATCCAACAATAAAAATTATTACAGTCATCCAATTAAAAGTTGAAAATAATACAATAATCCTTCGCCTTCTCTTTACTATAAGAAAGTAAGAAAGGGAATGCACCAGCTCCTGCAGTTCATCTATTGAGAAACCAACGTCGCCTAATAGGACATGGTAGGTCTAGTTCCCTGTAACTCAAACATGGTACAAATAATTACAACTATATGCTCTTGCTATCAAGTAAGGAATTGAAGTTGAATTTACGGATAAGGCAGCCCCATAAAAATTCCCAAGTTGCATATGAAGCATGGCAATATGCAATTAAGTTTTGAATTGCTAAATGTCCAAGTCATTCAATCAGATCATTGTAAAAGCTGTTGATCAAATAAGTTGGCCACAAAAAAGAAAAAAAAAAAAGAGAACATCAATTTTGTTTCCTAACTGTGTTATAACATGAACTTTATCATAAACTTTATCACATGGTTTTCAAACATTGTACTTTACCTTTAAAAAAAATAGAAAACGCTTGAATCACTTTGATTTAGCCTTCATTTGGTTTCACTACTTCCAAAAGCTCTACAAAAAATAATGATTAAATTAACAATAGAATTAATACAAACACAAATTTTAACATAATAATGAAATACAATTAGTTATATTACCTTCATCCAATTTGTTATATTCCTCCACATCTTCCATATAGAATCTATCCATACTTGGAGAATCTTTAAGCCAATTTTGGGTGCACACCAAAACTTCCACCATCTTAGGGGTGCACATACAATCAAATTAACTATATGTGCACAACACCTCATGTGCAAATATTTTCCATAAAAAACACACCCATCATTACCCCAACTAGTCATCTTCCTTTTAAGATAAGAAATAGCCGTTTCATTTGCAGTTGCATTATCAACCGTGATTGTAAACACTCTCTCAATACCCCATTCATGCAAGCAACTCTCAATAACCTTACCAATGGTTTCACCTTTATGATTAGCAATCACACAAAAACTCAATATATATTTATGAAGCTTCCAATTAGAATCAACATAGTGTGCTGTGAGAGACATATAGTTAATATTTTGAATAGAACTCCAAGTATCAGTAGTAAGAGAAACTCTTTGATGTTGGAGGGTCTTTTTCAATTGCAATTTCTCATCCAAATATAACTGGTAAATATCTTTAACAGCAGTCCTACGAGACGGAGGATCAAACTTAGGACATGCTACACTACAAAATTGTCTAAACCCCTGACCTTCGACAAACCTAAAAGGCAGTTCATCCAATATTATCATCTTAGCACATGAAAGTCTACACGCTTCCTTATTAAAGCTAACAGCTAAAAGATTGCTCCCACCACCGCCAGTTGGGCTTTTTTGTCTTTTGTTTTCCACTCTTCCTGGATAAAACTTACAATGACTAATCAAATGGGTTTTTAAAGTACTTGTCCCACACTTTTTAGCCCCACAAGCAAAATCCTGTCCACAATAATTGCATGCACACCTAACATCTGCCGCTTTTGGATCTCTTATTATTGTGAAGTGATCCCATACAAATGAAGATTTCCTAGTATGTTTTCTCTTCCCTAAGCATGATGGTGGAAGTGGGGGAAGAGATGTAGCACCCATTTCTCCGGTAGCTTGAGTTTCACTCTCTAAATCCATATTTATAGCTATACAATCAAACACGAAAACGTTAAGAATGCCACTTATTAATAATGCAATCACAGATTACAGATTTCAAATTAAGAATGCCAATTATTAATAATTACATATTACAGTCACAGATTTGAAAAATAGAATAATATAAAATGCACGTATAAAATTCAAATTTGTCTTAAACTGATTCAACTTAGCACTGGATGAATACCACTCAATCAAATTTGCATACAATAACTGTAATTAGAATTGATTTGCATGCATTATATGTTAACAGGGACTTTACTTTGCATGCATTTAAATATATACATAAACTTTAAGTTTGAACATGAATATGAAGCAGAATAAGATATGAAATGTATTGCATGCATTAATTGTTGAATAAATTTAAACAGAACTTTTCATTTTCAAGTAACAGAATAATGAAGCAGTATATAATCCGAAACAGAATACTAATGTAATTTAAAAGCAACAAATTATGAACTTAAGTAAAAATATTTCTGAATTTATTTTTCCCAGATTACAGTGATATATAAAATGCATGTAATACGCAAATTCGTCTTAAAATGTTGTATATAATTTAATAGTGCAGATTATATTCTTCACTTACTTGTTGATGAAAAAAAAAACAAATTCAGAATTTAAATTTGCAAATCTGTACCTCGATATCTTCTATTTTATAAACTCCGATGTAGACAAATCTCAGGTAGATAATAGGTTTCAGTTCTGCCCCAGTGCATTATCTATGGAAGTAGCAGCAGCTTCAAGTGCCTCTTTGTTTACCTAGAGTCCTTGTAATTTCAAGTCCATCACGGTGCACATACTACAATTAAAATATGCTAAGAGCCTCATATTACACTTATGCTAAAAATTGCTAAAGAAGAACCTAAAACAAAAACCATTGCAACAAGACTAGTGATGGCAATATAACGCTGCCTGCATAAAATCATTTCCCTTCTTCAATTCCTTAACTCAATCCCACCTATCTCATAGTACAGAAATCTTCTGGTGCAGAAACCAAATCTTGATAGTCAGCTCCAAGATCGAAGATGCTCGATAAAAGATAGAAATTAATTAATAAAAATCACGCATTGTTTCTAGAATTCCTTGGCTTTTTGCCTCAATTCATTCAGCTCTTTTTCAATTTCAGGATCTTGGAACTTCAACGAAATGAGAAAATAATTCAAAGGATCTAAATAGATCTCTAAGAAATTTTTGGTTTCCATATAGGATTTGATTTCACCCAAAAAAATGGAATATAGGAATGGCGTTAAATCTAAAGGAATCTAAAGTGTTGATTTGATTTCACCCAAAAAATTAGCAATGAAATTTATTGAAACCCAATTCAGTATACATACCTCATTTCATAATAAAACCCAAGTAATTAGCAATCTAAAGGAATCTAAAGTGTTGATGGAGTTGAAACTTACTGTGTTTTCTACCAAGATGTTGAACAGCTTGAACAAAGTGTTGATGGAGCTCGGGGGTCCATTGCAGTCGCGGAAGCTCCGATTTGCTGTATTTCCTTACCCTATTTCTCCAGCATTCAATCTTCTTCTTCGGCGTTGAGGTGATGACGCGATGAGGATAGGGTTCTTCACGGATCTCACAATCGATTTTTGATCTCCGATTTGCTTTTGATCTTTGCTTTTTTTTTTTTAAATGTTTTAATCTCGGCTTTCCACTATTTGCTAACCGAACCGGCCCATATAATTTTAAACCTAAAACTACCCGACCTGACCCGACCCGACCCAAGAAGAAGGCAAAACCCGACCCAACCCGATTTTGTCGGGTTGGGCCGGGTCGGTTGTTCGGGCCGCGGGTTAAATGCCCAGCCCTGCTCTAGTAGTAAGTAGCATATCATCTACGTATAGTAACAAGAAAACAAATTCAAATTTATCACATTCGTTCCTAAAGTACAAACAATGATCAAAATTACTTCTCTTAAATCATATAGTTAAAACATAAGAGTCAAATTTATTATACCGTTGTCTAGGTGATTCTTGTAACCCGTAAAAGGATTTCATAAGTAGACAAACCTTAACTTCACTCCCGGCTTCTATATACCCCTCCAGTTGATAGTAGGAATGGCAAAAATATTCGATCTGCGGATCAGCCGAGCAGATCGGGACGGATGGGGTAGATCGGAGCGGATTGCGGGGTGGATCGAATCATGTGTGATCCGACCCGATCCGCCCCGTTTGAAAAATAAATAGATGAAAAATTTGGGGCTTAAGTTACAATTTAGAGGTGGCTGGATTTAGCTAAAAAAAATTTATTCCACAAAAAAAAAAAAAAAAAAAAAAAACGAATCAGTATACGGATCAGGGCTCTGATCCGCCCCGATCCGCCCGAAAAATTGCGGATCAATCTACAAATTTAGATCTTCTACAATTATTGTGGGGCAGATACAGATCAGGCCGATCCCCCCGGTCCGCCCCATTGTCATCACTAGTTGATAGCCACATGTAAAAATATTGTTTTCACATCTAATTGTTCTAACCTTCACAAGAAAATATATAAAATTATATATTAGACATCAAAATTTTAGAGGTCTCTCAAGCCTCCATCATGAGAAAGTGAATCTTTCAAGGAAATATCTAAAAATATATTCTAGACCTCGATTTTTCAGGTCTTCGAGTCTTCATTCTAGAAAAGTGAATCTTTCGAAGTATGTTTAAAAATATATTCCGGACTTCAATTTTTCATGTCTTCTAAAACTTTCATCGGTAACATGAATATTCCGAAAATATAAAACTATATTCCGGCTTCAAAATTTTCTGCAAGAAAAAAAAAAGTGTTAATCTTCCAAACAAAACAAAATCGAACTTTACTGATTTTAAGATTTCTTACTTTATTCTTCAAAGTGTCAAAAATAAAAGATCAAATAAAATCAAAATTGTGTGAGGGTAGATAAGGGCCATAGGCGGTAGAATCTCAGTGGATGCTATACTGGATTATGTGTTGCAGATAGTGATCATCTCAATTCTTTTGATATGTGGGCTTTGAACGTGGTTGCCTACACATTGAGGGCATTTGCAGTGGGCCTATTTGGACTTTTTGGGCCGTAATGCCTGATTATACCTTGTGGAAATTGCGCCCCGACTATCAGTTTTTAAAATAATTCCACTTATACTTTTCATGTTTTTTTATTCTAAAAATACTGGATGATGTATAATTAAATTATTATTTTATTAAAACAATATATCATAATAAAATCTCTTCATCCCCAAAATAACTCTCAACAGAATCTCAATCCCTAATCATTCGACTACAACCCAGTGACCAAATCGAACCAAGAACTTTAATTTTCTAGGATTCTTGTACCATCATTCAATATTCATGTATATTCAAAAACATCCCAAACATGTCTTACTTCTCATTGTCCCATTTTTGCAAACCCTAGCCACGATTTTTCATTTTATAAACATATGCAATCATTGATTCACTGTTATTGAAGGCAAAATCCGACCCATGGATACTCCAACTAAAAGATTAACTCGGTTTCTCACGAAAATGGAATCGCCAGAGCATGGGAAGAAGATGAATTTACAATACAAGCAAAATTTCATATGTCTGGACATGCCCACTCCAATCAATGTTACTAACTCTGATCAGAATAGGTATGGTGTTAATATTGGCCATCGCCGTCGAATGATGTCATGTTCTTTGAATGATTCACCCAAAACTCATAATATTTCCAAAGAGACATCAGAGAAGGCAGCCCAAAACTGTAGGTCAAAGAAGATGAAAGCCATATATGAACTATAACATTATCACATATTTTTGTAGCATCAAACTCAGAAGCCATTTATGAACTCTAACATTATTACATATTTTTGTGACATCAAACTCGCAATCCAACATTAATTGATATTTTTGTAATATCAGGCAATGTAACACACGCAAGATGAAACTATACATACTTTTGTGTTCATCTTTGAGAAAATGGAAGAGAGAGAAATAGGAGATAGAATTTTCACGTTTGAAAAAATGAAAGAGAGATAAACATGGGAGAGAGAGAGTGTGTGGATTCACGAGAGAAAATATATTAATTAGTTATATATAAAATTTTAATTAAAATCGTAAATGAGATAGTTAAGGATTCTATTACAATATTTAATCAATTAAATAATTAATTACAAATTAGATAAAATTCAGTATTTTTGGAATAAAAAACATGTTACAGTATTTTTATAAATAATAACATGAAATGGCTTAGTTGTAAAAATTTCTCTTATACCTTTGTAGCGTATAATTGGGTAGACGAAATAATAATAATAATAATATTTATTATTATTGGTGTTTATTATTAGTGACAATTGTATTAATATTAAATAATAGATTCAATAAAATGTAAAATATAAAATTTATTTTATTAGATATATCAGTTAATATTACATACAATAGTAATTATCCAAATAGCGTAGCTCAAAAAGAAAAGAAAAGAAGGGCCTAGATGGGAGATGCTTAAAAATGCATATTTCAAGTGGAGAAACAGAGATGAACAATTGGTTAGAATAGATGTATAGATTAAAGCATATCTTCTCAGTTTTGAGAAGAGATAAAAATTGAATTAGGCAAAAAGCTAGAGAAAAGGAGAATGGAGTAACGTAACAACATAACATCCACAACTCTCCAAATAATATTTTCGGTAATATACAAAGTTCATGTTTGTTAAAACTTAAATTATAATTTAAGTTGATTAAAATGATCAAACATACTTTTTATTCACACATATTATAAGATTTACAATTTACTATCCACTTATTATCTACACATTTAATAGAAAACATGATAAGATTGTACTAGCCATATCACGATATGTGTGGAAGAAAATGTCAAAAATAATTAATTTATTATAATTTCTTTTTTTGCACAAATGATCCCTATCATTTTGTCCTTCTTGTGGGTTGAGGATTAAGCCTTTCATTTTTTATAGGAGATTTTGGTGCAAATTGTCCCTAACCTTTGTCCTTAATTTAAAATTGGTCTCTAACGTTTATTTTTTGGCATACAAATCTCTAACTTATGTATTTTGGTGCGAAATTGGTTTTTATGGGATAAAAAAGATAAATATGCCCTTAATTTTAATTAAAAGAAATTGTATGTAGATTTTTAATCATTACAAAATATACAAATATGTCGAATACTTTTATTTTTTATAAAAAATTAAAGAAAACTAATGAGTTTTTTTTTTTTTTTTGAATTGACACTTTAGTAATAAACATATCAAATAAAATATATTTTTATTATTAAGTAATTATATTATTTAAAATTTAAAATTTTATTTTATTTGTTGTATAAAAAATAATGGCATATTTATCTTTTTTATCAAACACTTTAGTATTAAATATGTCAAATAAATTTTTTGCAAAAATTAGAAATTCAATTACAATTTTTTCTAATTAAAACTAAGTATATATATTTTTTTAATCAAATAATGACCAATTGCGCACAAAAACACATAGATTATAAGTTTTTTTTTGTGTGTAAAAAACAAACGTTATAGATGATTTATGTAATGACAACAAAAATGAGGGACTATTTGCACCAATTTCCCATAAAGTCAACTGCGCCAGCTGTCTATAGTTTAGACTTTAGATGCACTCGCCGCCCACCTGGATCACAGACTCCACGGGGTGCATTAATGAAAAAGGAGTGGACCCCACTGTACAAGAGAACTCCCGGGATTGAGGGTCTACCGACACAGTCCCCCCATCAAGGATATGCCGAAAAATGTGGGGCATTCGTTTTGTATCAGAAGATCCCTTCATTTTCAGGCCTCCTCTGTTCAGCACTCAATTCTTTATAGCAACTTATGAACTTTGAAATAATGTAGTTGGGTTTTTGATATCCCAAAACGTTAAAAGTTACAACATTGGGATTCCCCTTATTTTCTACCATGGAACCTGTTTCATAAGCTCATTGAGTTTTGGCCTACTTTTCTTTCTAGAATGCCAAGAAAACTGATGCTAATTTGAATATTGGGAACTTGTCGTGTAAAAGTCAAAAAGCATGATGAAAACACTGCTTCTTTTTGTTTTTACTAAGCAGAATATGATCAGAATCTTTCCTGTGCGAGGATTCATGCACAACTAATTTGAACATATTGGAGAAGTTTCTGAAATATTTTCGGTGGAAACTGGAAAGGTGACGTTACAAAGGGACTGTCTGACATTTGTGGGGTTGATCTTGGTCAAGCAGCCCTTCGTAAACTTCACCTTAGAATAGAGATGGTAATTGGATTGAGTTGCACGTGAACTCGGAGGCTTGGCGCATTATGGACCCGGATCGAGCCAAAATTTTGAAACAAGGGTTAATACGGTTCCAATCAATTCTGCAACGGTCTTATTTTATATATATATATATAAACTCCTACTTCAATATTCATCACAACTCTCAACTTAAAATATTTTAGGGTTCATTTTTTTTGCGTTTAGTTTTTCTGTTTTAAGATTGATTTTTCATTCTAAAAAACCATTTCTAAAAACAGAAAACTGAAAAACATGTTTTCTCTTAAAATTTTGAGAAATTATTTTATAACATTTTATTCAATAAATTTTATTATTCAATAAAATAGAACAATTTTATACTACTTCCTCCGTCCCAAATATATAGGTCACCTTTTTTCTCGTCCCATATGCTTGTTTTTATTTTGAAGTTTTTTTTTTTTTGGTTCCTTTATTAAAATAACTTTATTTAATTTACTTATTTATAACCATTTTTCTTAACTTAATCTTGAAATTGTACATTCACAATTTACCCTATCTATTATTTAATTATTTGGAAACTTCAAATATTTAATGGTTTCCCACATATTAGGATCTTTGGTTTCTGGTTTTCCACACGTAAGGAGTTTTGTTTTTGGTGGCATGAAGTCACTTCAATTGGATGAATTATTCATAATTAATGGCTATAAATACATTACATAATTGGAGTAAATATTTCATCCAATCAAGTAATACCACGTAGGATGACTATCGATAGTGAATAACTATGAATATTATTACTTATTCATTAAATTCCTTTGCTACAACCGTGAGTAACTAAAGTATTTTCAACAATATTTTAATAATCAACATTTTTAAATAATACTCATTAAATAAGGGTAGATTAGGAAAACTATTGTTAAAATTTACTTTTTCAATAACATTTTTAATCCGTATGAAAAATACAATCAGCCTATATATTTGGGACAGATAGAATAATATATTATTAAGTAATATATATATTTTAAAGTTAGTGGATCTTATAATATATATTTTTTTGTTACAAAAATAAAATATAAACAAATAATAAATTGACAAAATAATAAATAAAAATTAAAAATTAATGACGTGGGCTAAGAATTTTAATCTAGTTTTATTTAAATAATTATTTTTTGTAGTATTTTAGATTTTTTTAAGAATTAAGAATTTTTATTTTTGTAGAATTTTATTTTTTTTAGAATTTTTATTTAAATAAATTTTTTTTCTTGTTTTGAGTTTTTTTCACTGAAAACACTTAAAACGTCAAAAACGTGTTTTGAGTTTTGTGTTATAAATTTAACTTTTTTTCAAAAATATATTTCAAAAACAACATAGTAAACAAGTTTTGGGTGTTTTACAAAACTGAAAACAGAAAACAACAAAGAGAACGAATCTTTATATTCCCAAAATTAGCTTTTTTATTGTGCAATAAACAATTTAATTTGCTTATTTAAGTAATTAAATTTGAGTAACTAAATTTGAGTAGTCTAATATGATACTTAGGCTTGGTTTGGTATTGCTGTGCTTTTAATAGAATCAGCTTCTGCTGTACTGTAGAAAGAATCAGATGTGGGAAGAATCAGATAAGTGTTTGGTAAATTCTTGTTTTAAAATTGATGTATGTTTCAAAAGCAGTGTTTGAGCGTTTGATAAATAAAAGTAATTTATTATTATAATGGTATTAAATTACTAAAAAGGACATTGACTATAATAATGTTATTTTGTATTATTATTATTATTACGAGTTGTAAAATTTATTTTTTTCTTTTATACACTAATATGTAATATTGTCAAATATTTTTTAACAAAAAAATACATTCGCTATTGTTATTTTAAAATAAAAATAATAAACAAGTAATAAATTTCAAATTTTATAAAAATTACAAAATAAAAGCATAGTTATATAGTGAAAAAATTAATTAAATTTATATTATTTTTTATGCATCAAACTTGCATCAATTCGATTTCTCAATTTCTCCATTTTCATATAATAGAAAAAACTAAATAATTGTACATCGAATGTTTGATTCGGTAATGTTGATTCATGAAGGTTGAAGAAGAAGGAGGATGAGGCATATGGAGATAACATGAAATCATGTAGAAAATAAACATAGGATATTAAAGGAATTAGTTTAATTAATTTGGGGTGAAATTGGTATTTTAATAATATATAAATGTAAAAGCTAAAAGCAGAATCTGAAAAGCTGTATTTTTGCTGCTTCTCAAAATCTGCTGTCAGGTGAGTCAGATTATTCTATAATCACTTTTTAAAAATTTGACAAACGCCTAAATCAACTTATGATTGTTTGAGAATCAGAAGTTGAGCTCCAAAATCAATCGCAAACGGGGCCTTAAACATTAACTAAGGGAGGTGTTCTCAGTTTAGATTTAATAGATTTTAAAAATTTATGTAAATTTTGGTGTCCCCAATTCAGATTTTAGAGCCTGTTTGTTAGAGTTTATAAATTAGTTTATTTGACAAAAATTTTTGCCTTAAGCCATCATAGTTAACCATTCTTGGTCAAATAAACCATTTTATTTAAATAAAATAGTTTATAATCTCTACCAAACGGGCACTTAATAGATTCAATTGAAATTTAGGTGTACTCAATTCAGATTTTAATAGATTTAATTGAAATTTATGTGTTCTCAACTAAGATTTAAATAAATTCTTTAGAAATTTAGGTGTCCCCAATTATTAGTGAATTTCTAAATATTTCATTAATTAGAACATTTAAACAGATTTGCATGGCTTTCGAGCTCATAAATATGAACACCAAATTCTTTAGAAATTTTATTCCTACACCTCAAAATTTCAATCTAACTCTTTTCTTATGCATTTTTTCCTCCCGCCCATCTCTTCAATTTGCACCACAAATTTTTGTAGTAAACTCTTATTCTTGATTTTCAATTTATATTAGCATGGAAGTTTATTGAATTTTTTAATTTAATATTTTTTTGTACAATTGTCAAACATCTTCTTTGAAATTTTATTCTTGATGCTCCATGACCATTCATTGAACTAAACAATTGGATTGAAAAATATAAATAATCTATTGGTAAATATTAATTAGATAATTAGTCTCGATCAATTAGATATTGGATTGTAAAATCAGTATAGAACTAAAAATTCTTTTTTGAACTTGGAAAGATTTAATTAACTGCGACACGTGTAAATTATATTTTTAAGCCACAAAAATAACTTTTTATACAATATGGTTAAACAACTAATTTTGGAAGAGAATGAATCCTAAATATACATCATATAGTCTCGGATATGAAAGAGAATTTTATAAAAAAAAGACAAGTAGAAAGAAATTAAGTGAAATTAAACTTTATTTAATTTTTTTTTCTAAGAAGCCTTACTCTTTAATTAATTTTTTTTTTTAAATTCAAAACTGAGGAAATCTTATAAATTCTGTGAAATTCTATTAAATATGTGAAATCCATTCAAATTCATAAATATTAACAAATCTTTTAAAATTTAAGTTAAGAACATCCTCCTAAACTTAGCATATAAATACGAATTAACATTCACTTAGCCCTGAAATGAATAAAAAAAAAAGTGAACATACACGGCAAATTGAATAGTTCTGCTCCCTCTACTTGTGTCAAAGTCCAGCATATCAGCTATATCTTTCACTTGTTGTTCCGCTATAAATGGAAAGTTTAGGTCGTGTTAAGTTTCTTGCGTATGTAGGTAGGGTGGAGAAGTTTTCTTTAGGCCTTAGGTCGGTCGCACGGGAATTTCTACTGTGTTTGGCAATTTATCTTGGAAACTTTGTGACTTTTATTAGTCTCCTTTGGCAGATGCCTTATTCTATACGGAGCCTAATCTCCTATACATAGTAGGTATGAGATATAATGTTTACTAGTGAGATCGTTTAAATATGATTGATAGAAATCATGAGTATGTGGCTATGAATTATCAACAATGTGATGCCACTTCAACGTGGACATTATAAATAGGTAGAATAAGTGAGTAGGAGATCAATCCCCATTCTATATTCCCACAAATTCTTGCCTTTTCTTATCCATTTCTTGTTAATATATATATTTAGCATTTGTTTGTTGGTGTTTTTTTAAGAAATTTTGATAAAAATTTATAAAATATATGATTGTAAATTAATGAAAGTTATATCTCTTATAAAATGTGTAATTAAAATTAATTGTTTACTTTAAACTTTAAATTTTTAACAGATTTTTAAGTTCCATTTAACAAACTCATCATTTTTTTCAAACATTTTACTTAGAGCATGTTTGTCGGAGGCTTACAAGTTGGAGCTATCTTATAAGTAAGATGAGTACTTTATTAAAAAGTTCATATAATTGGATGTCATGTGCTTATAAGTGTAATAAGAGTACTCCAATAATCTTTTTAAACATAAGATGCTCTTTATTTTAAACAATTAATTCTTAATATTATACTCTTATTAGAGGCTCTCCAAATTTGGAGAGCCAAACCCCATATGCATTTAAAGTATTCCAATTTTCAATACTCTACATATTGACTGAATTAAATAGTATATATAAAATAAAATAGAAAAAAAATAAAGGGATGCCATATAATAATTAGGAGGGAAGCACGCCAAAATAAAAGATAGAGAAAAATAATAAGATCCCGTTTGACAGAGATAATAAATTAGTTTAGAAACCAACATTGGTTTTGATTTATTTAAATTGAAATTGTTGACTTTTTAAATCAGTATAATGTAAAATGATAAAATTGGCCTTTCTACTTGGAAATGACATTTTGTTGTTTAGGGTAATATGAGCATTTCATGTTAAAATTAGTTTGATTAGTCTAAAAATACGACTAAAATAAACTACTTTTGATTTATAATTCCTATCAAATAGGACTTAAATACTTATTGAGAGATGTAAAATGAAGCTTTAAAGATTATAGGCTGTTGGAATACCTCAAAAAATTTGTTCTCTAAATTTATAGATGCTCTTTTATAAATAGAGAGTATGTTAGAGTTGCTCTAAGCACATATGTTTGGATGGTAAAAAATTTTGCTCTCTGAATTAAACATGCTCTGAACTTCAAGCAATAATAAGAATATAATGCCTTGCGGATACGAAAAAAAACATTTTGCGTAATCTCGTAGCTTATAAATAGAAACATATTCGCTATGGTCCCTATGGTCATAATTTGTTTATTAAAACTTGAATTCATGTAATTTAAAACAGAATTTGATTTTGTGTATGTTTGATAAAAAAAAAAATTTATAGATTATAAGTAGTGGGTCCTACAAATAAACAGATAAAAAATAGATAAAAGTTATAAATAGTACAAAATGTATAGATAAAAATAATATTTGATTAATTTACAAGTACTTATAAACACTCGCAAACATATAATATCATGATGTGACTACATTTTTGTCTTAAATTTTGTAAGTACTTGTGAGAAGCATAGTTGACAAATAAAGAGGGAGTTTTATAACAACTCAGTGACTGAAATATAGTGTGAGTGTGTACCCGCTGCATGTAATATTATAAATGATTCTTATCTTCATTACTGAGTTATTGGTTGTATATTTGAGCTCAGTATAATATCGAAGTGTCAAGTAACATAACATAAATTGGCCAATGTCTTATTGCCTTCTCTCGATTAGAGATGGCAATAGAATGGGTCTAGGGCGTGTCAGCCTTGCCCCACCCCGTCCCGCTCTGCTCCACTCCACTCCACTCCACTCTCGCAACCCGCTAATTTGTGAGGCAAAGTAACCATTTGACCAGCCAACCGTTTCGGATAATTTTTTTTTTGTAAATTGAAAAAAATAATTAAAAATAAATAAATAGGAATTTTTTAAATCTTTGTAGCAAACAAACCAACAAAAATATAATATTAGAGTTACGGTGTAGTGGTTAAGATTTATAGTTTATAATTCTAACCCTGTTCGATTCTTATTTAGCCAATTTCTAGCAAAAATTGTAGTTTGCATTCTATTTTATTATTTTTCCAAAAAAGCGGTGAACAAAATTTTCTACCCCAGACCCGCATCTATTACCCGAATAAGCGGAGCGGTGGGTATTTTTACCATTCCTACTCTCGACTAGTCTTTACATAATTTCTATACATTATCACAAGTGAAAGGACTTTAATGTTGAAGATTTGAAAAAATTGTGATATTATCTTCTTTTATATTTTTTGAATTGTATGGAATTTTTTTTATTGTTGATTGTGTGATTATTACACAATTTTTCTTTTTATAACTATTATAGTCTTATAATTAAGGCCTTCTACATTGTAATAATCAGATAAATTAATTATACAATTTCTTATTTTCATTTCATTAATCTGTCTCAATTATATTCAATTTATAATTTAATGTTATTAAAATTAGAAAAACCCTCTCAAACACATTATATTTGGGCACAGTCAAATGTACTTTTTTACCACCCATTTGTACATGTTGAAAAGAAGAAGTTTTATTTTGAGTAAATAGTGTTGGAGATCTCGAACATGTGAACCTTGTAATGATAGGGTTTCAGACTTTTGATTTTTAGCACTGGGATCCCAAGCCTTTAAAACGTTTGCATCTGAAGTCCTTTTGTGACAAAAAATGTCAGTTTGACTGTTAAATAGTCAATTTGTTGAAATGACGGTTTTACCCATATTTTAATTTAGGATAAATAGCACTGGGAGTTAATAACCTTTAAAATTTGAGACAGTGAGGTTGTCAATCTTTGATTTTTAGCACCAGGGATTCCAAATCATTCATAAGTCTGTTTGGCCGTTAAAAGAAAAGAAAAATCATCACCACTCAATCAAACCAGCAATTTGTTTTACTACAAACCAATAATCATAACATCACAAAACAATACATCTATTTTCCAACCTCAAAACTCAAAATTTCAGCAACCAAGCACCACTAGAGATTATTTGTTTGTTCTTAAGCTTGATGTTGGCTAGGAATAGATTTGAAAATTTGGGTTTGGATTTGGATTTGGCTGCGATTGGTATTTTTTATCAAATGGCGTGGGTTTTCAATAGTTTGGAAATGGGTGATGATCGACGAAAATGAATGGGATTGAGAGGTACGTAGGTTCTCAGGTGCTACAAATACTAGTTAATTTATTTTTCGGTGGGTGATGCTAGTAGTGTCGCTGCCACAGGATTGAGGTGGGTGGTTTGAAATGGAGGGAAGATAATTATTTCTTTTTCGTTTTGTTTCTTTATTTTTATTTTTATTTAATTCAAAATTAAATATGGATAGACTAATCATTTGACTTAAATTTTGATATTTTAACAATCAATTTGACGTTTTCCATCACAAAAGAACTTCATACACAGATATTTGAAAATATTTGAAATATCGAGTGTTAGAAATCAAAGATTTAAAACTTCATCGTCACAAAGTTTAAAAGTTAGGGATTTCCAGTGTTATTTAACCTACATTAACATAATGGCATAATTGTCATTTCAATAAAAAATACTATTTAATAGTTAAACTGACGTTTTTTGTTACAAAAGAAATTTAGGCATAGAAATTTGAAAGATTTGAGATCCGATACAGCGTGACCTTTTTTATTTGGACCATGCTAGTTGTACATACTCCTTTACACCATTTTTTACATCATTACATGTGTCAAATACTAGTTGGTTCAAATCATTATTTATTTGGCCAAATAAATAAAGTAACCCAACTATTATTTGACACATGTGAGAATGTAAGTGAGTGTGTAAATTTTGGGTGTACAAATATCATTTTCCTTTTAATTTTGTTTTGTAGAAACTTATAAAAAAAGGTTTATTATGTTGACTGACTTGTTTAGGGCCCAGCTGTCTATAGTGGAGAGGCACTCGCCGCCACGCACCAGGTTATGTCTCCAGCTGAGTCGCTCACTGCGCATTCACGCTTTGCTCGGGGATATAATAATTTAAACACCCAAACAGGGATTTACGAAACATGTGGACCCCAATGTAAACGAGGAGTCGAGGACTCCCCCCAACATCGAGGCGACAATCCCTCTCTACCTACACGTGTCCCCATCACAGACGCCCCGAAATATAGACGGTAGCCGTCCCCTGTGGGTCATACCAGACCCCTTCATTTTCATGGGGAAAGCACCTCAGCATTCAATTCTTTAAATGCCAAAGCACAGGCTGCAGCTGGCTATATATCATTCTCCTGTGTTTTCTGATTGTTATTTGAAGGAGAAAAAGAGAGATGGAAGGGGTCATAAAACAGAGTGTGAGTCTTGATTTTCTTAAGAGGAAAATGGATGACTTTGCTAAGGAAAGAGACTGGGAGAAGTTTCACAGCCCAAGAAATCTGCTCTTGGCTCTGGTATGTGGTATCCTTCCTCACTTTTTCAACATTAATATTGGGCTTTTTTTAATTAAGAAAATTTTGACTATCTGCACATGTTAAATATATATAAACTTATCAGCTTTGAATTTGTGTAGTTGGGTTTTTGATATCCCAAAAAATATTCAAGTTACAACTTTGTGATTCCCCTCATTTTCTTTCTTAAAACCCCAAGAGAAACATGATGAACAGTCAATAAAAAGTTCAATGAATCAGCACTGCTTACTTTTTTTAACCAGAAGCAGAATATAATCAGAACATTAAATAATTTGAACAGGTTGGAGAGGTTGGAGAACTTTCAGAGATATTTCAGTGGAAAGGTGAGGTTCCAAAGGGACTGCCTGACTGGAAAGAGGAAGAAAAACAGCACTTGGGTGAGGAGCTTTCGGACGTTTTGCTTTACCTTATAAGACTTTCTGATATTTGTGGTGTCGATCTTGGTCAAGCTGCTCTTCGTAAACTCCATCTTAATGCACTCAAGTACCCAGTTAATGGATCTTCAAATGAATACGAAAATGTCAACAATAGTTACAGTACTACAGATTGAATAGTTCTGATCCCTCTACTTAATTAACCCAGAGTTCAGCCATATCTTAACTTGTTGTTCTGCTATAAATGGAAAGTCGTGTTAGGTTTGCAGTGCATGTAGGTATAGTGGAGTAGTCTTCTTTATACTACCTCGGTGGCATGGGAATATCGATCTATATTGTGTTTGCAATTAATATATATTCGGGATTGTGACTTTTTTGGCTACTTTGAAGTTCCTTTTTCTAATAGTCAAACTTGATGTGAATACATTTGCATCTTTGAAGTTTTGTATGTGTTGCATCACTTGACTAAAAAATGCATGGCCACTTGTACGCTGTAATGTGGTCACCATTCATGAGAATTCATTCAAAGAACTCCGAGTTTCTTAGGGTTGAAGTAAACTTCATGCCGATGCTACCGTGTTTCTCAATGTCTCAAAGCTTGTCGTTCAGAATGGAAAAAAAGAAGGAGAATGTTACTTGTACCCACAAAATTTACAGCATCACTTACACACTCACACTTGTCAAATAATGATTGGGTCACTTTATTTATTTGTTCAACTAAATAATAATTTGAACCAACTAGTATTTGACAAGTGTGATAATGTAAGTGATGGTGTAAGCAAAAAAGAAACTACTACTTTGTCTATGTATTGGACCGTCTACACAAACACAATGATTTTTTATCAAGATCAAGAATCAACTTGAATTTAGATCTTGACTGGTCGATAGTTTTTATCATAAATTAGATTGGTCTCTATTCAAATGTCGGTCTGATAGCGGTCTGGTGCGCGCAGCCCCACTATATACAAAGCAACCACCCAAACTCCCTTGAATGATTTTGATAAATATCGAAGGAATTTTTATCTTAATCTTAAATCAGGAGAGTTCCTTTTATCATCGTTAGCAGATGAATATATATTCTCTTTCATTGAATGGTATAATATGAATTTTGAAAAATAAAATAAAATGATCATTTTTTGTTATTATAATTTATAAACACGAGCTTTGAAAATAGCTGAAAGATAGGACAAAATGATTTTTCTACAAAATATTTTCCTAATATTATTTAGGGAAAATTTGATGCATACCGATATTTAACTTTGCATTTTGATAAATGATAAAACTATCAAAAAATTGGAACAATCAGTTACAAGCCTAATTTTAGAAGAATTTTCTAAAATACTTTCTTGAATCAGACAAATGATGAAGGTTTGGGCAAAATAGATTATTTCCCTGTTTCAATTTTGAAACTCTCCTTGCGGATGACGAATGTTAGTCAATTTGTTTGAGGTATTGTTTGGCTGTGGTAGAGTTTTGAATGCTAAAATCTCTTTTTCTTTAACAACTTCGTATGAGTTCCTAATTATTAAGAAAGATAAATACAAATAGTGATAATAAATTATTTTATTATTAATTAAATATTTAATTAATTAGTTGGATTTTAATTTATTAATTAAAATAATACTTTATTCTTAAAAAAATAAATTGTTAACTTGATTTTGTTGTAAAATTATAGATTATGATGAATGACTATTTAGTTGTATCTAGATGTCTATGTAGTTATTTACTATCTCCAGAAGAGTGTATTCTAATCAAGTTGTAACTCCCTTTCGACCCTATAAATAAGGGTCATTATTATAGTAAATTAACAGACTTGAATTTTAACTCTCTCTATTCTCTTCTCTTTTTCTCTCTACTTTTCTAGTTTTATAACAGATTTGTCAAAATAAATATATAAAAGTACTGTCTAACCAAATTATCTCTATTATTTATTTCCAAATATCAACAACTACAAAATGGGCCCAAATCAAACATCTCATGGAACTTGAAGGCGTAGGCCCAATATCCACTCTCAATCAATAAAAATTCAAAATTACTTCATGGGACCCAACACCTGAAAATTAGGTCATCAAACGAACTTTATAGACAATTATATTAAGGGAAATTGGCCCAAAATGTCCCTAATGTATAGATTCGGTATTCAAATCAATTTTACCTTTCAAATTTTGATAATTACATTTCTCACCTATCTATTTAGTGCGCAAATCATTCTTTTGAACAGAATCCATTTAATATTTCGTTAAACCTTTGGGAGTTTGGCGCAAATTGTTTCAAACTTTTGTCCTTAGTGTGAAATTGGTTCCTAACGTTTATATTTTGGCAAACAAGTCTCTAACCTATGTGTTTTGGTGCGAAATTGGTCTTTATAGAATGAAAAAAACAAATATACCTTTAGTTTAATTAGAAGAAATTGTATGTGGATTCCTAATCATTACAAAATGTGCAAATAAGTCCAATACTTTTATTTTTTATAAAAAAATTAAAGAAAACTAATGAGTTTTTTTTTTTTTTTTTTACTTAACACATTAGTAATAAACATATCAAATAAAATTATTATTTTTATTATTAAGTAATAAATATAATTGAGCTTGCAGGGATTAATATGATTGAGGCTTGAGCAAGGATCGATCCTATTGAACACTAGAATATGATGTTTCGAGGGTAGTCAACCCTTGAGCATGAACCAAGCATAATTGAGCTATTAGAATGCATGTTAATGCACATCGAGACATATATAAAGCTTGTTTGATATAGTTTATAAACTATTTTTTCAGTAAAAAATACTTTATTTGACAAAAAATTGGTTAAAAATGTCATGTTGTGAAGGCAAATTTTTTAGTTAAATAAATCATTTTATAAACTAGAGAAATTGGCGCAAATGGTCCCTAACGTACGACATTAGTGCGCAAATGGTCCATAACCTTTCATTTTTGGCAGAATGGTCCATTTAAGTGCACAATTGATTCTTTTTTACGGATTCCATTAAAAACATATCCATTAGGTGCACAAATGGTCCCTCTCACTTTTTTTGTCTTTATTAGTGGAGATAAAATTGTAAAGTTACATTTTTCTTTCTTTCTTTCAATTGGCGCAAATGGTTCATAACCTTTACCTTAGTGTGGAAATGGTCTATAATCTTTGTTTTTTGGCGCAGCTGTCCCTAACCTGTATATTTTAGTGCGCAATTGATCCTTATTTAATTAAAAAAACAAAAATATCATTAGTTTTAATTAAAGAAATTTGCAATTGGATTTCTAACATTTGCAAAAAGTGAAAATGAGTCTGATACTTTAATTATTTTATTAAAAATTAAAAGAAATTAACAAATTGATAATATACTAAATTATTTTATATATTTTATGAACTATTATAAAATAACTAAAATTTAAGTTCATAATTATTAACAAATGTACTAATTAAAATTATTTTTTTATTATTAAGTAATTATATTATTTAAAATTCAAACTTTAATTTTATCATTACAACTAGAGGTGGCAAAAATGGGCTGGCTCGTGGGCCAGCCTAAATAACCCGGACTTTGGGTCGGGCTAGCCCAATAAAAAAAATTAAATAAAAATCGGGTTTATTTGACCCAGTATAACTAATACATTGGGCCAATCGGACTAAAGTTGAGTTGACCCGATAAAAAATATTTAAACCCGAATCACCAACCCCATTCACCCCACCCCACCCCACCCCACCCCACACTACACTCTATGCTGGAAACAGGTGGGAATTTTTCCCCTTGTTACCGGTGCCAGAAACATGGAGGAAAAATTTCTCCCATAGTTCTACGAAACCAGGGAGAATTCGCAAAAACCAGAGCTCAAGATTTTTCTCACTGGTTTCGACCAAATCAGTGGGGATTTCTCCCCCTGGTTCGGGAAATCCCAGCGACCGGAGAGAGAAATCCTCCCTTTAATTTGGTTGATTTCGTCAGAGTGGGGGTGGTGAAGAACGTTTGTCTAGTTTATTTTTTTTATTTTTTTAAATTTAATTTAGTAATTGTTATGAAAAAATAAATGTAAACATCCGTGTATATATGTATATGTACGTATTGTGTGTATATACAAAATAATTTATTAAAAAAATTTAAGTATTTAACTAATTGATATATACAAAATTATAGTTCAAAATACAAAATTAAAGTATCGGACCAAATTTGTGTATATACAAAATAATAGTTCATAAAATATACAAAATATTTTTGTATATTATCAATTTCTTGGTTTCTTTTAATTTTTAATAAAAAAATTAAAGTATTGAACCCATTTTCACTTGTTGCAAAAGTTAGGAATCAAATTGTAAATTTTTTTAATTAAAACTAAGAATATTTTTTTTTCATTAAATAAAGACCAATTGTGCACCAAAACATATAGATTATGGACTGTTGCGCCAAAAAACAAAGGTTATGGACTATTTCCACAATAAGGTAAAGGTTAGGAACCATTTGCGCCAATTGAAAGAAAAAAAAAAATGTAACTTGACAATTTTACCCACACTAATAAAGACAAAAAAAGTGAGATGGACCATTTGCGAGCCTAATGGATAGATTTTTAACGGATTCCGTAAAAAATGACCAATTGCACACCTAAATCGATAGGTTAGAGATCATTCCACAAAAAAATGAAAAATTAAAGACCATTTACACATTAATATCATACGTTAGAGACCATTTGCACCAATATCCCTATAAACTATACCAAACTAGTTGTTTTTTGCAAGTTTAAAATTTAAATTATGGGACAAGTCACACTGCATTAATGCATTTAGTACGCTACTGGAGATTAACATAGGTTTAATAAGTCAAAATAAACCAGCTAATGACATCTGGCCGTCTTAGCTCAGCTGGTAGAGCGCATGGCTTTTAACCATGTGGTCGTGGGTTCGATTCCCACAGACGGCGTTTATTGTTTAAATGAGTGAAGAATTTTTTACAGGTTCAGATTTCGTTATTAATTGGATATCCAATTTCAAATTATTTGTAAGCTAAATTTAATTGTGATTTATATATGAAAAATTCTATTTAGCCTTGAGAATTCGTGAGTATTTCAATTCTATGAATTGAGACAATGATGGTTATTGAATAAAAAGGGATGGAACACACAAATTATTTGTCTTTATTCTTATTTTAGGACATCGCACTTGTAGTATGTGATAGTTCTTGAAGGAAACAAGTACAAAAGTTTTGACTATATTTTTCAAAAATATAAATAAATAAATAAATTGGTGGAGATCAGGAGGGAGAGTCTTTTATTTCAATCAATAATGGATGAAAACAGAAACTGAGACTAGTGAGATTGTGTTACATCCATCGATTATTGGAAATTAGGACGTGTAGTCTGTAATATTAGTGGTTATGGAAAAATTTAGATTGTAGTCCATCAGTTGTAACTATCTATTTTTCTTAATGAATTTATAGGTAAAAAATATGTGGTTTATCTGATTTTAAGTTTTATAAATAAATAATGATGTTTCTTTTCATAACAGAGCACTATAAGAATTTTATATTCCAAATACAAATTAAATTTATAGGAAAATGTTCTTATTTGTAGACAAAAACCTTTCCAGACAAAAAAATGTTAGTGGACTAAATCCAGCTTTTCTCTACAAATGATTCTTTTTGAGAAGGCATATTTGTGAGCTAAGTATATTATATTTCTAACAATGATAGAATTTGTAGAGAGAAATTAATTTTTTTTTATATTTTATATTTTTTATTTATATTATATAATTTTTTTTACCTTATTCAAAATAATATAAACAGATAGAAACACAATAAAATTGTAGAGAAAAGTTAATTCTGCCTATAATTTTCTAAATATTTTGTATATCTACTATAATAAAAGAAATAAACTTTTTTACTATTCATTTCGCCACGTTCGACTTCACGTGTGGCTATCTTCCTTTTTTTTTTTTTTTTTCCCCATCTTTGTTCCTTTTTTGTTTGGATAATTATATTTAAACCACACTTTTTTTTAACCACATCACATTTTGATTTTATATAATTGTAGTAAAATTCTTCAACAATATCTAATTTTCACATTTATGTCCATAACTATTTTTTATCACATTTTTTATCATCAACCTATTAATTAGTACATCTTATTTTTGTCTTTGATAATGATTTCTATTCAAAAAATTAATTAAAGAGGCATAAAAATATTTTTTTTTAGCTACACCACATTTTATAATTGTAATAAAAATTTTCAACAATATCTAATTTTCACATTTATGTCCATAACTATTCTTTTTTACTATTCATTTTGTCACGTGTCGGTTTCACGTGTGGCTATATTCCTCTTTTTTTTTTTTACCCTTTTTTGTTCTTTTTTATTTGGGTAATTATATTTAAACCACATTTTTTTAACTACACCACATTTTATATAATTGTAATAAAGTCCTCAACAATATCTAATTTTCACATTTATATTCATAACTATTTGTTATCACATTTTTATCATTAACATATTAATTAGTACATCTTATATTTGTCTTTGATGATGGTTTCTGTTAAAAAATTAATTAAGGGGGCGTAAAAATATTTTTTTTAACCACACCACAAATTTATAATTGTAATAAAAATCATCAACAATATCTAATTTTCACATTTATGTCCATAACTATTTGTTATCACATCTACCTAAACTTTTTTACTATTTATTTCACCATATGTCGGTTTCACAGGTGGCTATCTTCCTCTTCTTTTTTTCCCCTTTTTTGTTCCTTTTTTTTTGTTCCTTTTTTGTTTGGATAATTATATTTACACCACACTTTTTTTAACCACACCATATTTTATATAATTGTAATAAAAGTCCTCAATAATATCTAATTTTTACATTTATGTCTCTATTTATTTGTTATCACATTTTTTATCATCAACCTATTAATTAGTACATCTTATCTTGTCTTCAATGATGATATCTGTTCAAAAAATTAGTTAAGGAGACGTATTTTTTTTTAACCACACCACATTTTATAATTGTAATAAAAATTATCAACAATATCTAATTTTCACATTTATGTCTCTAACTATTTGTTATCACATTTTTTCTTATAATAAAAGAGTCAAACTTTTTTACTATTTATTTCGTCACGTGTTGACTTCACATGTGGCTGTCTTCCTCTTTTTTTTTCCCTTCCTTTTTTCCCCCCTTTTTTGTTCCTTTTTAGTTTGTAAATTTATATTTATTCCACACTTTTTTTTTAACCACACCACATTTTATATAAATGTAATAAAAGTCCTCAACAATATCTAATTTTCACATTTATGTCCCTAACTATTTGTTAATACATTTTTTATCATCAACTTATTAATTAGTACATCTTATATTTGTCTTTGATGATAATTTCTGTTCAAAAATTTAATTAAGGGGGCGTAAAAATATTTTTTTAGCCACACCAAATTTTATAATTGTAATAAAAATCTTCAACAATATCTAATTTTCACATATATGTCCCTAACTATTTGTTATCACATTTTTTATCATCAATCTATTAATTAGTACATCTTATATTTGTCTTTGATGATAATTTCTGTTCAAAAAATTAATTAAAGGAGCGTAAAAATATTTTTTTTGTTTATCATATTTTTAAATAAACAAAATAAATAACAAATACAAAAGTTTGATAAAATATTTGTCCCTCATTTTAATGCACATTAAAGTCCTCAACAATATCTAATATTCACATTTATGTCCCTAACTATTTGTTATCACATTTTTTATCATCAACCTATTAATTAGTACATCTTATCTTTATTTTTTATGATGATTTCTATTCAAAAAATTAATTAAGGGGGACGTAAAAATATTTTTTTTTGTCTATCATATTTTTAAACGAACAAAATAAATAACAAATACAAAAGTTTGACAAAATATTTGTCTCTCATTTTAATACACATTAAAGTCTTCAACAATATCTAATTTTCACATTTATGTCCATAACTATTTGTTATCACATTTTTTATCATCAACCTATTAATTAGTACGTCTATCTTTGATGATGATTTCTGTTCAAAAAATTAGGACCCACAATTTACAACCCACTTTTTATCTACAAATTCACTCACAACTTATAATATAAGCACTTAAAAAATAAATTTAGCATTACCAAACATATGCTTAGTATTTCTCAACTTCTACTCTTTTGCTTAGTAAACAATTTGAAAACAGTTATGCAATCAACCACAAGTTCTTCTAGGTTGTAAATTGTGGTTTGTTTAAATTAACTGTTTGCTTGTTATATTTATATTTAAGAAATGTGTCTTTTAATTATCTATTTTATATTTATTGAGTGTTAATTTTCTTAAACTATTTGCTGCAAATTATACTCGGACTATTTTATATCTGTATAAATTACAAATTAAAATACAATAATGTAAGTATTCTACGAATCATCTTACATGCATCACATGTCCTACAACTAGTAGAGTATAAAATTGTTGTAGTAGAGTTTTTAATTTTTTATTATACAAAACTAAATAAAAATACATATACAAACTTACATTGGTGAATTGACGAGGGTATGATATTCTCTCAATTGGTATATATATGGACTTACATTGGTGAGACAAGGGGCAGTTAGAGGACAAAATTGTTTTAGATAAATATTTAATAAGGGGAATGACCCCTACTCATGGTGGATATGAGATATATTGTCTACTGTTGATGTAGATTGATGTGAGAGTGTTACATTGGCAGTTAAACCCACAATTGTGTGTGGAACACAAATGTGTCTACACACAATGGACAACATATCTCCCACCGTTCTACTCACCATGTGTAGGAGATCATTCTCAAATTTAATAATAATATATATTATTATAAAAATAAACTTTACAATAATATATAAAGAGATTATTATAATTAATGTCCATTTTAGTAATTATATTCATACATGACAATAAAGTACTTTTCTTAAAAAATGTTAAAACGCTAATTATTTCTGAAACATATAGTAATTCTAAAATAAAATTTTACCAAACACTTAATTGATTATTTTCGAAGCTGGTCATTCTTTTAGTACAACCAGAGGCGGATCCAGAATTTTTTTGGAGATCGGGCTACTCACTTTAAGATCGAGTTGTTATTAAAAATAAAAATTTACACTAAATATTTTTTTACACTATATAAAACGATTTTTTCCGAGGCGGGATCAGGCTATAGTCTAGTCCCGCCCCTCTCTAAATCCGCCCCTGAGTACAACTAAAGCTGAGCAATATGAAACAAAACCTAAATTGAATCTGATTAGACATGACCTTGCAAAAACCTAAAAATACGGATTGACACACAAATTTCACTAGTTATAAGTAGCATACAAGAGAAACCTGAATCACGGGTCCACGCGTTTTGCAATATCACCAAAGGAAAATCATAAGTTTAAGACCTCCAAAGAAAAATAAATGGAAATGAAGGAAAGGCTAAAGCTCTAATTAAGCTTAAAATTTCGTGTTCATTCATGAGCTTTATGAGAGATCATATTGTTTGACCGTTATGGCTCTAATTATTTCATTTGGCTCGTGGTTTCGTGTTAAAATATCAATCTAATTAAAAAGAGTAATCAAAATATTTCAACTTTGATTATGTTTTTCAAAATTTGCTAGTCACTCTTAATTAACGATATCGTAAATTGTATATATTGCATCATAATTAAGGATTACATACACTTATTATTGCTGAGTGATATTAAGACTTGTTGTTTTCTATTAAAAATGTCGCCATTGTTAAGAGGAGAAGTTCAAGCTTTTATATATTTAATAATATTTTGGTATTTAACCGATGTGAGATTTATCCCTTAACATACCCCCACAAGATGGTAACTCGTTTGAGTACAACAATATTAGAATTTGAATGCTTGTTTGAAATTTAGACGGACCAAATTGTTCATTTGAGTATAATGAGCTCTGATACGTACTATATTAAGACTTATGATTCTATCTTAAAAGGTCAATCTTATTAAGAGGAATAATTTAAGCTCTTATATACTGATTAATATTTCGACTCAATCTTGTTAAGAGGAATAGTCTAAGCCTTTATATACTGATTAATATTTCGATACTTAATCGATGTGAAATTTGTCCAAGTCAAGTGACAATCCAATTTTTGTGGTCCTAATAAAGACTTAGGCATTCTTATCTAAACATAATTAGCCTAATTATGAGATTAGTTAAGGAGTGTGAATTCTAAAGCAATAATGGATGTCAACCAATAGGCAAGCTGGGCCTACCATGTTCGTTTTTGGTTCTCTTAAAGAATGGTTCCATCCAAGCGTGCGTCTCTTTCCATTGCTTCAAGTTTTATATATCTTATTTTTGATCCCTAGCTACCTATATGGAACTTTGCTTTATTATTTCTTGACTGCTTATTGAATAAAAATTTCATAAATTGGAGTTTTTGATGTCTTTGATTCAATAACAAGTTTGTCGATGACATCAATCTTTGTTATATGCTTAAAATCAACGAGATCAATTAACTTAATTGTCATTTGAATGGTGATACATAGTATTATTCAGTAACAAACCAGGCAAAAAGACTTTGATTGATTAAGTCTCGTCATTACTTATTGATGAAAAGTGTCTACATGTGAGACTTTTGATAAAAAATAATTCCAGTTTCCACGTGAAGATATGATATATTCCACCAATCAATGTTCACTATGTTCGAATTGACATAAAATGAACCAATAAGTACTAGAAGTTAAAAGGATTATTTCATCACACCACCATCCGGCCCCACCTTCTTCAATAGCAATCCAAATTATTTTCAAAGAAATCCATCTATCTCTATATCTACATATTTGAGTTAATTTTTAAGCTCGCTATCGTGGTTTGGCTTTATTTGCTAGCTCATTTATTGATTGATATGAGATTTTGTCATATCACGTCTATAGTTACTTTTAGTTCTATATACCTAACGATTTGAAAGTAAATAATATAGAAGCAACATGGAAAATAGCAATAATGGACCCACAAAAATTGAAAATGGTCTACCACTCAAGTGGGCAATGGAACCATGTGCAATCATATGGTGGTTGCCCCTTATCCAAACCCTACAAAACAATCTTTTCACCTTGACATTGAAAGATAAAAAAAAACTTCTTATTATTCTATAAAATTCACTCATAAAATTAGATTGATTCACAACTCGTCTTCTCACCTCCCATTTTCAATCCCTTCTTGATCTACCTTCACAAGTTCGTTCTTGACAATTCCCCATTCTCTCTCTCTCTCTCTCTCTCTCTCTCTCTCTCTCTCTCTCTCTCTATCTCGATCTCGATCTCGAGCGCGTACAAGCACACACAAACAGGCATGTTCGTTATATATTGAAAATCTTGTGTCAAAGAAGTCTGAACCGAAGTTTTGTTAATTTGGGCAAAAGAGGTCTATTTATTCAGAAGAAAATCTTTCGACTCTAAGTTGCTTTCTCGATTCATTGTAAAAGAAGCTTTGCCTTTCTTGGATTCATAAAGAAACAACCCAACACGCAGAAACCCTAATAATTTTCTTTATAAATCTCAATCTTCTGAACGTACTCAGCCATGACTATTCAGAAATTCCGCTCGAACCTCAGTTCAGTCAAATCTGGGTTTACACATCGGTTCCTTCAAGCCCTGAACAAAATGAACAAGAATAAACCTGCTTCGCCATCAATCAGAGAGACTTACAGGAGATATCATTTGATTAGGGTTGCATCATATGCATCCATGGCTTCCGTGATCAGGCCGAGGAGAGCTTGGAGTTATGCGACTCTTTGGAAGATTCGGAACCATGCTTTGATGAAACGAAGCAGCAGAGCCCGTTCCTTGACGAGAAACCCTAGAAAAGACACAGGTTTTGAGCAGGTAAGTGATCTTCGGAAGCTTGTGCCAGGCGG
Source organism: Forsythia viridissima (assembly GCA_030279155.1). Lineage (NCBI taxonomy): Eukaryota > Viridiplantae > Streptophyta > Magnoliopsida > Lamiales > Oleaceae > Forsythia > Forsythia viridissima. Next base: position 25,390,252 of record CM059034.1, on the reverse strand, counting down.
TGAAGAAATGAAAATTTGCAGATTACTGAATGAAACTAGTCACTACATCAAGTGCCTTGAAGCCCAAGTAGAGATCATGAGAAATATTGTAGATCATTGTTCCACTTGAAAATATGATCATATAAAGAAGCAGATATATAGTAGATTTACCCTAAACCTCTTACTGATTTTTATTTATATTTCGTTTAATTTGATTAATCTTGGTTTGCATAAAAAATATATGAAGATTTTCAGTTACCTTTTGGTTAAAATTTGATATTGTTTCTTTGCTTGTAACTATTATATTGGTAGATTTGACAAGGTAAGCATATTTAAATTTGGCATGTTAATGCAAGTGCAGCTAATGCAGGAACAACAACATCGTACAAGTGAACATCCTCTTTTTAGTTCACTGCTTCACATTTTTGTCCTGCAAACATGTATACGAACCTACTCTTTCTTGTCTGATCGGACTCTACTCCTTTATGAACAGTTTGAGTTCTTCAATAGAGGAATAGGGTTCTGATATGATAATAGCTTTATTATTTGATAGATTGGAGCTTCAGGAATAGTGATCTAATACATGTGAACTATTTTGTCTAAAAAGTTTAAGCTTTTAGATAAGGTCATTTGACTTTTAAGCCTTGTTGGCAGATCGAGCTTGTGGAATTGAAAGAGATGGCAAGTCTCGGATTTGATATCCACTGCCCCAGAAAGAAGCCAGACAAAGGCCAATGATAGCCATAGCAACCCCCAAGGAAAAGAATGCCTATGAATCCATTCCATTGTAAGGTTGTGTTTGATTGCAAGTGGAAAATTTGGGTGGAACGAAAATATTTTTCATGGAAATGAATTACCAAGAAAATTTGGATTGGAAAATGTTAACAAATTTTCCATGGAAAATAAATGGGTTGGAAAATGTTAACAAATTTTCCATGGAAAATAAATTCTCCTATCCCACCAAGAAAATATTTTCCTTGAAAACAAGGAAAATATGGCCAAAAGTGGAAAACATAGAAAAAATTTTCCATGGAAAATCAAAAGTTCCAATCAAACGAAAGATAGAAAATAGGTGAGAAAATATATTTTCCACGGAAAATTTTGTCAATCAAACAGATCAAAGCTGGAAAATAAGTGGAAAATTTTCATTTTCCATGGAAAATGAAATGAATCAAACACACCCTAATAGTTTAATTTAAGGAAAATGCTAGATGAACAACAATTTGGACATAATGTTATACCACAATGTGTAAAATGTCAAATCTGTCATTTGAAAAGACAAAAATAAGAATTTGAATTATGTCTTTGCAAAGCACATATTTGACATTTTACATATAGTGGTCTAACTTTATGTCCAACTTAATGTTCATGTAGCATTACTCGGAGTAACAAGAACGGATGGAATGGTAGTCGAGCTGGTTAATAGAATACTCAATGCCATATCTCCTTTTCTCAAGAAACTAGCGTAGCTTGACAGCTGAGCCCCTGCAACACAAGACATGAGAACAAAACCGGCATAGAACACTGGAGACATCTCGAACGAGCGTTTTACCAACAGAAACATACTGTGCCTCAAACAAGAATTTATTATTTTTTGAGTGGCAAGTGGCAATTAAAAAATGGCATGAAAATGTAAATGACAACACTAACAAGCCGAAATAGAAGAAAAGAAAGTAAAGCTACCTTTTAAATGCAAGAGCAAAATCATCAAAGGAGAGTCTAAGTGCAGGAGCATACAGTTCCTTTGACACCATCCACGTTTATCAGTTGCATACTGCAGCAGCTACTCACCAAGTGAAAGTAGAAGGCTGAAAAAGGGCAGCAACAGCAGTAAGAGCCACTACAAATGGAAGTGAAGGAAAAGTTGTGGTCATTGATGAAAGCGTGTTTGGTCTTGGAAGCGCTTTGTGAATTATTCAGCTGCTTACCTTACAAATGAAAGCGTGACACTTGGACTCCACTGACTTGATATAATTGGACGTGAATAGTTTCATTATCAGATGAGTTGTTAGATTTTTATTTTTTTCATCTTCTTCCCTTTATGGTTAGGGTTCAAAGGGAAATCTTCATTCTCTTTTTCTTTTTCACCTCTAAAGTCTTTGAGGCTAAAATACGCTTCTTTTCTTGACAAGAAAATACAGAATCTAACTAATAGATTTGTGTATTTTCGCTGTGTTAGTGATGAACAGTACTTTGTGTTGGTAGGTTAAAAGAGCTGATGTTATGTTTGGTTTATGCCAGATCTGATAAGATTTGTCATCTTTGTTGTATTCTGAACTGTTCCGATTCGGTTATAGTGAAATCTTACGTGCATGGGCTGCCTCAACTGAGCCTCCCAGATTAAGCCTTTTGGCTGAACTGAGTCATCATATCTTGTGTTTAATCTTTTACTCCTGCGTGTTTGACTTTATTACAAGTTATTTTGGGTTACAAATCATTACAATGGTATCAAAGTCTTGTTCTAGGGCTCACTTTGACAACCAGTACAAGTTCTAGGGTTCTTGATACTAAGATCTGTAAAGATCCCAAAGAATATATATCTTGGGTAACCAAATCTGGTGTTTTTTGCGTTAAAATACTAATCGGGTTTTCTTTTACTTGTAGGAGTTATAGCAGTTTCTTGGAGTTTATGGTAAGATCTGTCCATTTCGACTAAAAATCTTTTAGATCTTTTGATTATTGAAAATTATCTTGACTATATATGCATCTTTTGTTGAGTATCTGCTAATCTTTTGTATTTTTGAACCACTTACTTTGAAACTTTTAATCCGCATGCTGTGATTACTCTGATTTTTTGAAAAGCTTTTATATCTAGATTGTTGGTTGTTTAATTTTTTGTTATAAAATACTAAATAAAATTGACTAGAAAATCTAGGGTTTCCAAGAATCCACCATTTTACAGAATCTGTTATGGGTTCGAAGGTCGAACTTGAAAAGTTCGATGGAAATGGGAACTTCTCTCTGTGGAAATAAAAGATGAAGGCCATTCTAGTAAAACAAAGGATCTCTAAAGCTTCATGGTCCTCTAAAACCCTCAAAGTAAAACCAGATGCTATACTTGAAATGAATGAAATTGCTTATAGTTCAATCTTTCTGCATTTAACTGATAATGTGTTGAGACAAGTCACTGAACAAAAAACAGCTGTGGAACTTTGGAAAATATTAGATGATCTGTTTATGATTAAAACGTTGCCTAATAAAGTTTATTTTCTTGAAAAACTCTTTAGTTTCAAAATGGATCCCTTAAAGGATCTTGATATAAATCTTGAGGATTTCAATAAACTTGTACAAATTTTGTTTATTGTTGATAAAAAGTTTGATGATGAAAATTTGTCTGTTATTTTGTTAAATTCTCTACCTGATCACTTTAAAGAAGTAAAAAATGAGAAAAAAATATAGTAGAGATGATCTATCCATTTCCATTATATTTGATGCTTTAAGATCTAGAGAATTAGAAGTCAAACAAGATAACAGGCACTCAAATAAGGAAGAAAATTTGTTTGTAAGAGGAAGAACTAAAAAAAGAGATTACTATAATCAGAATCAAAAAGGGAAAAGAAAAGAAAAATCTAGGTCTAAGTCAAAAAGTGGTAAAACATGTTATCACTGTGGAAAACTTGGACATTTTAAAAGAGATTGCTATGATTTAAGAGGAAAAATAAAGAAATAGATAGTACTAATTCTGAAAATCAAGTAAATATTACTGATGATATGCAAGTGTATGATGTTTTTGATTATCAATGTAATACTGATTGAATCCTTGATTCTGGTTGTTCATATCATATGTGTCCTGATATAAATGCCTTTATTTGTTATGAAAAATTTGAGGGTGGGGATGTTTATATGGGAAACACCCAAACTTGTCCTATAGTTGGAATATGAACCATACAGTTAGTGTTACATGATGGTACAACTAGAACTCTTAAGGAAGTAAGACATGTAGTTGGTCTTAGAAGAAATTTAATACCCTTAGGAGCTCTTGATGATCATGGTTATGAGTGTAAAATTATAGACAGAACCATGAAACTGATTCTTGGGTCTTTTGTAGTCTTTAAAGGTGTCAAAAATGGTAGACTATATACTCTTCTTGGGCAAACAGTAACAAGAGACTCTAATCTCTTGTGTAATGCTGATCAGATCACACAAATCTGTGGCATAAAAGATTAGGCCACATCAGTGAGAATGGACTATCTCTATTGAGAAAACAAAGTTTACTTGGAAAGGATAAAGTGTCAAAAATTGATTTTTGTGAAACTTGTTTCCTAGGTAAACAAACAAGGTTAAGTTTTAAGATTGATACTCATTCCTCCAAAGCTCCTCTAGAGTATATACATTCTGATCTTTGGGGTCCTGAAAAGGATCCTACATGTGGAGGAAATAAATATTTTCTCTCAATTGTTGATGATTATACTAGGAAAACCTGGATTTATTTTCCAAAGGTAAAGAGTGAGGCTTTTTAGAAATTTAAAGAATGGGTAAAATTAACTGAAAACCAAACTGAAAGGAAGGTTAAAATTCTTAGGACTGACAATGGTTTAGAATTTTGTAACCAAGAGTTTGATAATTTCTGTAAAGATAAATGAATCTTAAGACATAAATCCGTTAGATTCACTCCTCAGTAAAATGGAGTTGCTGAAAGAATGAACATGACCATAATGAACAAAGTTAGATGTTTACTAATTTAGTTCTAGTGTCCCTAAGGGTTTTTGGGGTGAGGCAGTGGTGGCTACTGCTGTGTTTCTAAAAAACAGATGTCCTTCTAGTGCTATCCAGTCTAAAACTCCTGAAGAATTGTGGAAAGGAAAACTCCTTGATCTTTCTTACCTTAAAGTTTTTGGTTGCACTGCCTATGCTCACCAAAAAGAAGGAAAACTAGATTCTAGAGGCAAAAAGTGTGTTTTCTTAGGTTACCCTGATTGGGTAAAAGGTTTTAGATTGTGGGTAAAAGGGGAAAAATGGGTTAAGATAATAATCAGTATGGATATTATCTTTAATGAACAAGAAATGCCATGTCTTGAATCAGAAATTAAGGAGGGAAAATTTGTATCTGTTATAAAACATGATAATCAGATTAAGGTGAAGCCTTTAGAAGAAATTGAATTTGATGAAAACATAGATTCTGATCCTGAACAAAGTGAAATAGGAGATAATACACCTGGAAACTTGGCATAGAACAAGAAGAAACATCTTTAGATGATTACCAATTAACAAGAGATAGGAATATGAGGGGTTATAAAATCGAATCTTAAATATACAGCTGAAGGATTAATGAATTTTCTTTTACTTATTGGAAAATAAATTGAAAATTCTGAGCCTATTACCTATGAAGAAGCAATGTGTAGTAAAGATTCTGCTTCTTGGTTAAAAGCAATGAAGGATGAAATGTCATCTCTTTATAAAAATAACACTTGAACTATTGTTAATATAGAAAAATCTCAGAATATTGTTAGCTGTAAATGGTTAAAAGGAATACATCATTCTTCGAATCAACTATTCCCCATGCAATAGGATATATCTGCATGTTCGCATCATAACATGTAGTAACAATCAGTGTACCTTTATATCTTTCTTTCAGCGATGTTCCGTCTACAATAATTACTGGTTGTATGCAATTGTGAAATCTACGAATACAAGGTTTGAGAGCCATAAAAAATATAGAAATCTTCCATCACTATCAATTTGTAGACGTGTTACCGTACCAGAATTGTTAACGGACAAGTTGTGAGCATACGAGGCCAATTTAGCGTAACTTTCCTCAGGTGAACCTCTTAGATCTGTAAGGACAAATTCTCTAGACTTTCATGCCTTCCGATAGCTCATGACTGCCCCGAAGTCATTTCGCACGTCATTAATGACATCTGCTGGTCTGTACACCGTGCTGGAGTTTAGAAACTTTGGTACTATGTGTCTCCCTACAACCCACGATCTTGTCTGTCTATGATCATTGCCGCGAATGCTTATAGAGCAGGTATCTTTATGTTTGTACTTGCGAACTTTAAAGTAATCACATTGTGCGAACTTCGTTGCTCGCAAACGCCATTTGCAATTCTGATCGAAGCAAACAATTGTGTATGTCTGTTTGTTTGATTTCTTCACTCTGAATTCAAAGTCATACTTCATTGCAAGCAAGTACAGCTCCAACATCAAATCTTTTTTTGACTTAAAGACTTTGTCATCTGTCACATCTTCATCCGTTGGAATCACATGCGTTGTAATAGGTGAAGATAAAGCTAAAAGTTGCTCATTTGTGAACTGATTGTCTTCGACCACCTCAGGTCCAGAAGAATAGCTGCTGGCAGTATTCTTAGAATTTCTAGCTGGACTTTTGACATTATGATCATCTGTATTTATATCCATCCCATCCCGATAATCATCTACATTTTCATCCACTTCATTATCGTCGTTGACTTGCAATCGTACATCGTTTTTTGGAAGTATCTCCAAGTCTTGCCAATAGTCATTCCTTTATGATTGAACATTGTTGAATGACAATGTCTTTGTTTCGATTTCACGCTCGAGTTCACCTGATTTGACTGCATCAGTTTTATCATTAACCAGTGCTGGACCTTTGCTCACACGGGTTACACAAATGGGATGAGACTGGCCTTGTTTATTGAGACCTACATACCAGTGCACATGTTTGTCTAATATAATTTGGATTGGCTCCACAAATATTGCATCACCAGGTAGAAGAAACTTCATCTCCAATTCATGCAAGGAAGAGTCAACATTGCACAACATCTCAATAACAATTTCAAGTCCATCCACAACATGACTATCACCCCGTTTCCAATTCTATTTTTCCTAATTATCTCTAACAAACTCACCACAAAATAAAATACAGCGATCCATAATGGTGACTCCATTCTTGCAATTCATTGAAACTTTGATTACTTAATCTAAATAAAATTTGTTTCTCAAAAAATCAAATATTGTACTTCAAACATCCTCAACTACGCTGCAATAGTAGTTCAAAATATGTTTCGTTGTTTAAACGACAGATGGTTATTTTAAAACAACCACCGTCATTTAAAATGACTCATGTCATTCAACATAAAACAACCATCGTCGTTTAAAATGATTCATATCGTTCAACAAGACTACAATAGTTTAAAATGTTCCACAGTAGTTTCAAACGTTCTAGAAATCAGAAATAATGCAGTTTCTTCCCCAACTCCACTATTTTAGATGAATAACATTCCTCAACACCTATTTCGAACAGACACAAAAAGAATGTCATGTACATATGAAACAATGAAAGGGGGGGAGAATATATTACCAATGACGAATTTGCAACAACAAATGGAGTGAGAAGTAATTCTCTTCGCGACAACAACGAATGGCGGCAAGTCTTTCTCTTCCTCCACATAAAATGAAAGAAGAAACCCAAGATTACAGTGGAGAAATTGGAGGGAGTAGGGTTTCTTCAATTTACCAATTTCACGTCGTTAACAGAGTGAGATCAACGCTGAGGATTTTTGGGTCTTTTGTGCTAATGGCATTTCAGTTATTATAAAAATATTGTAAGGGTATTAAAGACTTTTTCTACAAAAGAGGCCTTACAAAGATATGAAAAATAAGTTAGGTCTTAAAAAGACTTGAGTTATTTCAAAAGGCATTTTAAAAAACAGTCTCGTTCTCCTCCACACCAGTGGGGAGCTTATTTACCCCATTCGCCTATGTGGCATGCCACCTCATAAAAATTGGTCCAGCTGGGTACAATGAAAACCAGTCCAAATTTGGTCCCCCCAAACACCCACCCCCATTCTGCTCCCTCATTTCTCTCTCCGCAAAATCCCCAAATCCGTGCCCTAAATTCTGAGAACTCATCCCCGGTCACCGTGAAACCAACCACCACTCCTGTCGCCAGCGAAACACATGCGCTTGCTGTCTGGATTTCTTCTCTTTCTGCGCGCTGTCTCCGTTCTCCTCTTTCGTGACCACCGTTTGCCGTGGAACCACCCTCCGTTCTCTGACGTCGCCTGAAAAACCAAAGTCCCGTTCTGGTATGAGCTTCTTTTCGCAAGTTAGTGTCATTGGATGTTCGTATGAAATCAACCGGATACTAAATATTGTGTTTGTTGCGAACCGGTTTGTTTGGTCGGAAAACAACATCTAATGGTAGAAGTAGATTGGAGAATCATTAATGTTTGATGCCAATCTTATTTCTACTCAATGATTTTATAATGAGAGGGTTTGTTCTTTATGTTGAAATCTGAATTTTGTTGCCTGGATTGGTACCTGATGGTTTGGGCTAATGGATACATGATTCATACCCAATGGTTTTGGCTGATGGATGATTAGTCCTAATTAGCTTAGTGCAGTTTTGAATTAGGCAGGAGAATGGGACTATAATTGACGAACGGGGCTATGATGATCAATGTTATTGATTATTTATGATTATTCGATTTCGATAATTAGAGCATCAGCTCCGTATCTTAGCTTGGCAGCCCAAATGGCATGAGAATGCGTGTTCATGCAACCGGTGTGCTGCAGCCATGGCGGTGCAGTATGCATCTAGTCCGAAGCATGATCTGAGCCTCCAGTATATTTCTAAATTCGTAATAGATTGTATGCCGTATGGAATTTATAGTTATTCATGTGTTATTGGTGTAATCTTCGAATAACAGATAGGTAAGGAACAATGTCTTCTTCTAGTAGAAATGATCCCCAGCCACGACTTAGATGTAGATGTGGTACGAATATGAGGATTCATACCTCACACTCCGAAAGGAATCCAAATCGACAATATTGGAGATGTCATAGTATGAAGGTAAGTGACCTTTGATGTTGTAGTTTTTGGATTGGATAATTGCATTGATTTCAATTATATTTTCCTATTGCAGGATGGTGTAATGTGCGGGGGGTTCAGTTGGGCCGACGATGTTGAACCTAATGGGGGGTGGCAGCCACAACGACGTGAAAATACAAGTACATGTTCAGTTGGGCCGACGAGGTTGAACCTAATGCGGGGTGGCAGCTACAACGACGTGAAAATACAAGTACAGATTTTGCTGAATTGAATTGTAATGTACGGACGTTAATTGACAAGGTAGAGCAGTTAGAAGACAGTGTGTGTTCACTTCGGCAGGATTTTTTCTTATTTTCATGTATCTCGGTTTTTGTGTTTGTTCTAGTTAAAGTATTTGTGTGAATTATGTAGTTTCGTTCTTGATTATGTTATGTATTGAACATGTTTAATGAAAAATACAATTTCAAGCAAACTTCCATTCCAAAACATTACAGCAATGAATTTGATAAATAATGATAAGACAATGATCCATATAGTCGCTAAAAAACAAAATTCCCTTGATAAAATAACAGCTTTTAATTCAACTTCTACTACAACACAAATTTTACAGTACGCCAAAATATCAAACTGATCATTGTCTAATAATCCATACAAATTATAAAAAAAAATATTCAAATCATACATGTACAAACTACAAACCAAATTGGAAATTACTACTAGCAATTGAAGTAAACGTAGTGTCCTCTCTCCCATCATCTTGAGGGTCATCGTAGTCATATTGTGTCTCGGGGCAGTTGCCGACATTTGACCTACAAAATGAAACTTAGCAGATTCAATTCACATAGTCGAATAAAAGATTGAATAATTGAATATAATGTACCTATCATGAAATTTCACGCAGATTCTTTTGTCATGTCCATTTACACCGCAGACTGAACATAGTCTAATACATCTTGCCATGGCCTTCTCTTTTGATGACTTCAATCGTTTTCCACTTTCTCCACTTGGATCTTGTATTACTTGTTGAACCTCACGACTCTGGCTACTAGACTTGCTGTTTCCGACTTGCCCACCGTTGTCAATTTTATTCAATTTCAGATTCAACGTTTCAAACTCACCTATTAAAAACGTACTGCGAGCATCTGTCAATGCGGCATTATCCATTAACACTTGAGCCTTTTGTGATAACAGCCCATGGCGTCTCATTAATGATTGGATAGAGCATTATTTCCTAATGTTATTTTTGCATTCATGGCCCAGTTTGGCATTCTTTATCCAACGTCGAACTATATATTTGTCTGGAAGTATAAGCACTTATTTTTTCTTCAGAAAACACACCATGTGGCGACAATGATAACCTTCAAACTCAAATTTTCAACAATTGCATGAAACAAAATCAGTGTCCGTGTAATATTGCAGCTCCCGAGGCCTATCGACATTCAGTCCAGGTTCTAATCTTTGTACAATGTATGTTTTCATGTGACTGAAGGTTTCTCTCTTCGAGCAAATATATAAATTACTCTTTACAACCTCTGTCTGAAACATCAAAAACATCTTCTTCGTGTAGATTTGAACCATCTGACTTTCCATCATAATGCTTTCCGTTACCTGTGGTTGTTCATTCAGATCAACATGGTTTGCTACCAATTCGTCGTAGCGTTGATGACTTAATGCCCTATTGAACCTCGTAATGAATCCCATCTGTGAGTTCTTTCTATTCACATACTTCTTCAAAACTAAATGTCCACTCTCGGATCTTAGCTATTTGACATTCCTGCACTGAAGATGTGTTTAACATACGCTGGTACCCATCGACTATGGATATCATACATGGTTTGTAGCCATTCATTACAATGCAAACCTGTGTTGACCATTGCTTCATTCTATCACTCTTCAAATTCAGCAGGGAACTCTGAATTTTTTATAATACGAACTAGCGAATGATACTGCTCATTGTACACCATCGCGTTAATTTTTTTTTGAAAACTTGTTTAAAATGTGCTAAATACAGTACCTATGGAATGTCAACGACATTACTATTGATATGGCCTTCGCAATTGCTGCATCTTGGTCAGTTATAATCAATTGGGGCACTTGATTGGATATCGATTCCATGAACTTGGACAACAACCACACAAATGACTCTGTCGTTTCGTCGCTCAAAAATCCACACCCAAACACAATAGTCTAACCATGGTGATTAACGCCTACGAAAGGGGCAAATATCATTGAGTACCTATTTGTGTTGTAGGATGTGTCAAATACCACAACATCGCCAAAACAACCATATGACCGTCGAGATTCAGCATCAGCCCAATAACACCGAATAAACTTATTTGCGTCATCAAACTCGTAGTCAAAGTAGAAGTTTGGATTTTTCTCTTTCTCGAATGAGAAATGTTCAATTAGTGTTTCAGCATCATGACCTCTTTGCTTTTCTCGAATGTTTCTTTCATGGTTTCTCATATCTCTCTCCGTACACCAATTGATGATGGACCACCTGAATCAATCTCCATTAGTCGTAACTGCTAGCACGTGGGTATATTAGCATTAGCAAATTGTTGACTAAGTGCTTTCTTTGTAGTCGACACAGTCCGGTAAGATCTTAACAAATGGACTCGACTAAGAGTAGTTAGAGCATGATTGTGTTCCTCAACAAATTTGTTCACAATCCACATTTGTCCAGTTTGTTGCTTTACCACTGCTAATCTAGCACAACATCCAACTCGTGTCTGTCCAAGCTTTCTTTCTCCGGCACGCAGCACATAATCTTTATGTTTCCTTTGATATGTATCATTTGGTTGTCCCTCATTCGAACAAACAAACAATTTCCAGTATATTTCATTAGTAATCTTATTTTTTTTACTGTTCTCAATTCGTACGCTAAATCTAGCTTCTCGAGCGTATTGATTGTAAAAAGTGTATGCCGCCTCATGTGATGTAAATTCTTGTACAGTTGCGGGAATACTCTGTTCGGCAACTTGAGGAACATAGACGTTGTCTCCACTTCATGATTCCATTCATATCATATACGAATCAATAATCAAAAATCCAACATAGCCATAATTCATCAAAGATGCCAATCAAATATACTTTCATAACAACTGCTTTCATGTTTAATTTTTTATGAGCACACAGTTACAGTCATTGAGTTACATTCATCTTGAATTTTTTCAATACACTCAAAATTAAAATTTTGCCATTACATTAATACGTTTCTCTGGGTAAAATTTTTTCAATATATCCAAAATTAAAAATTTTCCATTACAATAATCTGTTTATCTGGGTAAAGCATTCATACTCTCTGTGCAAACGGAGTTAATCTCGACGGTAGGAGACAGCGAGCGAAGCCACAGCGAGCGCAGAAATGGGACTTTGGTTTTTCAAGCGACACTAGAGAACGGAGGGTGGTTCCACAGCGGGCGGTGGTCGCGAAAGAGGAGAACAGAGACTTTGGTTTTTCAGGCGACGTCAGAGAACGGATGGTGGTTCCACAGCGAGCGGTGGTCGCAAAAGAAGAGAACAGAGACAGTGTGCAGAAAGAGGAGAAATCCAGACAGTGAGCGCATGTGTTTCGCTGGCGACTGGAGTGGTGGTTGGTTCCACGGCGACCGGGGATGAGTTCTCGGAATTTAGGGCACGGATTTGGGGATTTCGCGGAGAGAGAAAGGAGAGAGCAGAATGGGGGTGGGTGTTTGGGGGGACCAAATTTGGACTGGTTTTCATTGTACCCAGCTGGACCAATTTTTATGAGGTGGCATGCCACGTAGGCGAATGGGGGCAAATAAGCTCCCCACTGGTGTGGAGGAGAACGGGACTGTTTAAGAAAATATCCCAAATGACAACACTAACAAGACGAAATAGAAGAAAAGAAAGTAAAAGCTACCTTATAAATGCAAGCGCAAAATCATCAAAGGAGAGTCTAAGTGCAGGAGCATACAGTTCCTTTGACACCATCCACGTTTATCAGTTGCATACTGCAGCAGCTACTCACCAAGTGAAAGTAGAAGGCTGAAAAAAGGGCAGCAACAGCAGTAAGAGCCACTACAAATGGAAGCATTGCTGATAAAACTTGTGAAGTATCAGCCTTTGCCTCCGTTTCCCTACAGTACTCTTGGTGTCCACAGACTCCAAACCAAATGATAGCAATGAAAAATTGGCTTCTATTCTGTGCAGCAAACTTTGCCTACAAAAGGCGATGGAGTAGAACATGCAACAAAAAATAAAGACCCCCCATTAACACAAGTAGCCCTCTTGGACATAGCTTCTTCGACTGGAATTGGAAGGAAAAGTTTTGGGAAAGGAAATGAATGTAATTGATAACATTTTTTCCGGTGGTGCTTTCTTGGGATTCATTTTAGATTTTACTCACCAGTGAAATTCGGCTTTATTCCGGCGATGTAACGTTGGTGGCAGAGGAGGACAGTAGCCGCGGAGCTGGTAGACGGTGGCTTTCTTTATTGTGCAAATGAAAGGAATAATGTGGCGGAGGATTCCGGTGGGCGAAATTTGTTTCATGGGTTATAGGACTGGTTATATAATTGCAAATGGGGCAAATAATTGCTGTGGCGTCCTTTGACTATTTTATGTTTTCGTTTCTTGGTAAACTTTTCATTTTCGGTCCATTCTTGTGTAAAGAAGTTGTTATAAAATCATTTATACCATATGAGTGTTTTAGTCTATTTGATCTAAATTGACATCAAATGCATTTTTTCTTTAAATTTTTTAATCGTCTAATCTAACATATTGAATTTAAATTAATATAATAATGTTATTCATAGATACTTATTATCGATAGTGAATCTATGTGACATTACTTAATTAGAGTAATTATTTATATTTGTTGACTATAAATAATATTACTCAATTAAAATAAATAATTACTTCAATTGAATAATATCACTTAAGTTCACTACCGATACTGAATGATTATAAATAACATTATATATTAATATTAATTATAGAGCTTTGAGTCTAGGAGAACGGATTATAAGAGTCAAATCTTGCCTTGAAGGCTTGTAGAAATCTGAAGTGCAAAACTAATTTTGCATACAAAGTTCCTTTTAGATAACATTACTTGTGAATTTAAATCAAATATAACTAAATGATCGACATATAATATATATTACTTAACTAAAGCAATGAACATTAGTTCATTCACTGGCGTCACTCCATTAACTCAAACATTAGTGTCTATAAGGACCCGTTTGTCAATACCTAAAGATAATACATAAAATTTATCTTATCCTATTTGGATAGAATTGATATCAGATAACAATTTAAGTAAAAAAAAAAAAAAAAAGGATAAATTTTATTCTCAAAAAGAGGAAGACATTTTTTTTTTTTTTTTGTGAAAATTAGATTCTCCACCAAATTTAATTTAATTTTTTGAAATTTACTAGATTATATTTTTTTAATTAATATTACTATACATTATATATATATATTCTACTGGACATATTTAAAATAATTATTTATTTTTATTTATATATTATTCTATTTTGTAACTGTATTAGCTAAAAACAAGGGAATAATATAATTGATCTATAATTATGGAGCAAATCAAGTAATTAAACCATTTGAATATACAGTCATTTAATACTACGTCTCTTATAAAATTATATAACACCACAGAACCTAGAAAACCCTAGTTTCTTTCAATAGAGGTGAAATCATCTAAGGGGGGTGTCCTCAACTTAGATTTTAATAGATTTCTTAATATTTATAAATTTTTATAAATTTCATAGAATTTAATAGAATTTGACATATTTGATAACATTTTAATAGATTTCTATATCATAGATTTTAATAGATTCTCATAGATTTCATTGAATTTGTGGTCTTTTTATTAAAAATTATATTTTCATCTTTTCAATTATGTCAACTGTAAATTTTGAAAAAAATTTAAAATTTCATCATAACATTTCAAATCTTTTTTTTTTTTTTTAAAAAAAAACCAAATTATGTCTTGACGAGAAACTTGCTCTAAAATTAATGTTGACAAGTAAACTCACCATAAAAACACAATTTATTTTTTTAGTTTTTAAAAATAGACTAATAGCAAAAAAAAAAAAAAAAAAAGGAGAACTAATTCATGATATATTGATACAAATAATTTATATTTTAAATATTAAAAATGAGTATCGAAATGTTTTAACTTTTAAAGAATTCTAAATTGTAGAGGTTAATAGAGTTCGTATTTGTGATTTTTTTTTTTTACCATAACCACTCATTGTGCATAAACGGATTATTATTATTTTTTTAAAAAAGCTAAGAAAATAGTATAATGTCTGACTATATCACTAAAAAAAATAACATTGTGATTAAAAAATAAAGTTCATAACATTATCGTACGTTAAAAGAAATTCTTAACTTTATCATTTTAAACAATAAATTCATGAAGTTGGAAATATGGGCATCGTTTTAAAAAAACGGAATAAAGACGTGAATAATTACAAATTGGTATAAAAAAGTTTCAATAAAATTTTATGTGAAAGGAGAGAGGTTTGTGAGAGAAAGAAATAAAAAAAGTCAATTGATACAAAATAGTTTCAGCAAAATCGTATGTGAAAAGTGAGATGTTAGAGAGAGAGAGATAAATCAATTGAAATTTTGAGGTTTGGAACAAGAATTGTTAGAATCTTTAGTAGTTATAATTATAGTTTTAAATCTATTGAAATCTGTCAAAATCCATTAATTAATGAAATCTTTAGAAATTCACTAGTTATTGAGGACACCTAGATTTCTAAAGAATCTATTTAAATCCGAGTTGGGGACACCTAAATTTCAATGAATTCTATTAAAATTTGAGTTGAGGACACCTAAATTTATGTGAATTTTTCAAATTCATTCAAATCTGAGTTGAGGACACCCTCCTAAGTTTCATCTCCATTCAAATCTGATTAATTGATTTTGTTTCATGTTCAACGTCATAATCTTCCATCTCATTGGCAATCATTCTTTGAAGTAAACTCCACTCTTCATTAATAGATAATGGCATCTTCGCGCAGCAACTCGAAAATTAGGTGCAAAACCAAAAGGAGACAAATTTATCTGGGTCAAAGAGAAATCGGGTATTAATTAATGGTACAGTTAAACCAGAGAAGAAGAAGGTTAATATTCTAGTGTCTTTTTTTTTAGCCGAAACAGATTGGTGACATTATTTCCTGATCATACATTTCCTAGGCAGCAAACTGAGAAACTTATCAGTTCCAAGCAAAATGATAAAATTGAACGGCATAGAGAAACTATTTGAGATGATCTGCTAACAACATTTGAATTGTGAGTCTATACTCCAGTAAAATGAGGCATTCTATTGATAAATCACTCAGTGAAATTTATGGTGAAACACAAATTTGCCAACAATAATGCTCATCGGAAGATTTCTTATAGCACCTTCCTGAGAAAGCAATGAGTCATTCAGCTTACAAATCTGCGAAAGCAAGTTTGAGAAGCTCATCAATTACCGGTCTGTCAATGGAGTTCTTTCGTTGATATATTCTTCAACTACTTTTCTTGAGGGTGAAAATGTGATTTCGACATTCCTGCTGGCACAACCATATAGTCCACCACCTACCAACGCATTCTTTGCCAGCACGCTTTTTTCTTCAGAAAGTTGCAACCTCTTCACCTGATAACTTTATGAGGATTTTATACTGAAAATTTAACCCCAATTTTTCAGTGCGTGAAGAACAAAAAATACAATTTTTTGATGCTTCGCTTTGTCAATATATGAATGCATTTTATTTCATTCAATTTTTGATGTTCTCAAATTGAATCATTTTCAGGGCATTGATTAATTTTGGAGTATTTTCGTATAATAGAACCTCACATTTGAACTATTCCCGTATCATGTGTTTTATCAATTTTTTTTTTATTGCATTCTATCACATTTGTTCCAACAAAAATGCGGTCACGTTTGTTCATACCGATCCATATATTTTGCATAGGGTATGTTTTTTTTTTTTTGGGTATTGGAATTTTTTTTAATGACCATGCATGAAGTTTCAATTTCCTGGATGGATGATGCCTTTATTGATAGAAAATCATATTTATATATATTTTCTGCATTTTGGTTTTTTTTAGCAGTCTACCCATAATTGATAAATCGATATCGATAACTATTAATGAATTGTTTTTGTTAATATTAGATGATAAATTAATATTGAATTCTATTAAATTCGATATTTTATTCCAATGAACTTCGGTAACGTAGACAGTGGCTTAAAGTTGTTAATTCAATTTGCTAATTGGTTTTGATAATATTCATTACTCTACTTATGGATACACACATATGATATTTTCTATTGGTTTTTGTTAATGTTCATTAGTACTATAAATACATGTAGATACTCGTGTATGAAAATATAACTATTTGTTTTGATACTTTGTTATGTTATCTTGTACTATATGTTTCTCAATAATATTTATACTAATTGATACTATTCTGCTTCATAACTTTTGTATTGATCTGAACAAGAATGAGACTATCTCATTTTACACAATAAATGGGCTCTTAGCAAAATGAATGTATTCTCTAATATCATGACATTCAGCTCATTTAAGAAAAGGATGAATGATTTATCGAAGAAAATATTCCGTGAAACTTGCTTTGCCTTCGTCTTGGATGTAGAAGATATTGTTGTAAATCACCAACTAATACATCGAGTCTTGCTGAGGAAAGTGAAGCAATTAATGATTCTCCAATTTGAATTTTGAAATTTCCTAAATTTTTGTCAATCAGATTTTACGGCCACACCTTTATCTAAATGGGCAAGAGGATTTTTATTATGGAGTTTATTTATCAAACGACTATAATAATCGTATTGTTTTATCCAGTATTTGTTGGTTAACATCCAGTAAAATTCTATAATTGCAAATGACCCAGTACTATTCTAATCTATCTTTGATAATAAGGCATATGTGTAAAAAACCTTTTTTTTTTTATTTGGATTACGATTCACTCATTACAAATATACCATTTATAATATAGAACGAATATATTTCCGAACATCATATCTTAAGATAATTGCTGCCACCCCCCTCCCCTCTCCCACAGCCCCACTCTTTTTTTTTTTCTTTTGGTTTTTTTTTATTTCCTTTTGTTTTGTTTAATTAAAAATAAAAGTTGAATTATCTTTTTACGAAAAGCTGACATTTTAATAGTGATTTTTTTAATTTTAATTCTTAACTGAACTAAACGTGATAATGATAAACATGTTATTTGGATAATTATTATCTAGATAAACAATTTAAACGAGCCCTAAAAGACTATTTTTCTACTCACGATACGATCTTTATTTCCTAGTTTTTAGCATCAGCAAATGCCGTGAACGATAATTGCTCTTAACCAATGTTCTAAAAAGCGCACCTAGGCGCGAAGCGTGACTTCCACGTCTCGCTTAGGCTGTAAGGGTGCGCTTTTTTGGTCAAATATATATTTAACTAAAAAGCACGCGTATAAGCATGCCTAGGCTCGCTTAGTCACATCTAGGCGCGCTTAGTTACGTCTTGGATTGCTTAGACGCATGTTTTTTAGTTAAAATTATTTTTTTTTATCTTTTTTTAAATATTTAAAATAATAATAAAAATAAGAAATTGTTTTTTCATGCTTCGCTCATGCCTTCCTCAAAAAGCTTAAAACTTGGTTTCCACCTCTAGCCACGCTTTACGCTTTTTAGAACTTTGCTCTTAACTAATAAATTTCCTAGCTTAAAAATGGAAACCACGGGGTCAAAATAAAAAATAGTACATACATAGAATGATGAAGTTTAGTAATATTTAGATATATGGGTCTTGATTTCCTACCCACTTATGTTGCCCATTTATAATGCTCATGTTGAGGTGACATTACATAATTGGTAGTTCATGGCCCCACACTCATTATATAAATTGACAACATAATAAGTGAGTAATAGATCAAGACCATTAGAAATATATTCACATCCACAAGTTAATTGAATGAAGGGTATTGATCTCCTACCCACTTTTCATATCCATTTATAATATTAACGTTGAGGTGACATCATATGGGACAGTGATCTCCTGCCCCTAGTGGGCAGGAAATCCTTGCCCACATGCTGATTTGTCAGCATGTGGGCTGTTGATGCAAAAAGCAACTTTTTGCATCAAAAGCTCACATGCTGACAAGTCAGCATGTGAGCAAGAAATTGCTGCCCACTAGGGGTAGCAGATCAGGACCCACATCATATGATTGGTAAAAATAATGAGTGTGTGACTATGGGTGGGCGTCGGGTGGTTCGGTTTGGATAGTGGATGAACTGGAACCACCCGTTCATGTTCGGGTATTTTGTAAAAAAAATTGGAACCTCCCACTTTCAACCGGAACCGAACCGGAACTGGTCTAGAACCGCCGATTCTCAGTTCATTTATTTAGTGATAGGAATCGGACCGGATCCGTCGGTTCCGGATAAAATATACACCCCTATGTAGGACCATGAACTACCAATCATGTGATACCACTTCAGCGTGGACATTATAAGTGGATATGATAAGTATGTAGGAGATCAACTGAATAAATGCCAAAAAATTTCAAAAGCTAGGTTGGAAGAGTACAATATACTGTTAAGAGTAGTGATATAGTACCCACAGTAGACATCAATTATGGTGCTCATTATATAAGTGGCATTACCGCATTGGCTGCTTTTTAAAAAGTTAAAAAAGTTGTCAACAATTTTTTATATAGCACTTAATGTGGTGATACTACGTAGACAGTGTAGATCCTATATCACTACTCATACAAGTGTACAGTACTTCTAGAATACTCTCAACATCTTTGACTACTGACGTGCAAATTTTCTAAGAGTACGTTTCACGTTTGGACCGGCTTTTGCAAGTTAAAAACAACTTTTTAGAGGACAAAAATTATCCTAATTAAATACTATATGTTTCGTTAAAGTTCAAAAATGCATGTCGAGAAAGAAAACTGTATTTTTTTATTTATATAAAATGAAAATTTATATTTAATAAAAATTTTCAATTGAGAAAATTATCTCTATTAATTTACTAAAATATAAAATATATCTAAATTATCCTACCCATCAATATATAGATTAAATATTATATTAAACTGTATAATTTAATTTTTTTTTGAAAGATGTATAACATGTTTTTATCTTATTATTAATAAATATTATTTTAAGTATTAAATTGTTATATATATATGTCATAGATGTGTTAAAATATATTATAAAAAAATAATACAATATACACTAAAATAATACAAGAATGCTCATCTAATTAAAATTAATTTTAATAAATTTTATAGAGTGGAAATAAATATTATTTATGAATATATTATAAAAATTTAGTTAAATATAAATATAATAGTTCTACAGAAAACACTTTTGTAGTTATACAGCCAAACAATCAATTTAATATTAACAACAATTTTTGAATTAACAACTAAGTCGGCAATAACTTTTTATTAAAAGTTTTTCTTAAAAGAGTTAAATTAACAAAAACTCTAATTAAAATAATCGTGTGTATAATATAGAGTATGACCATCTTTGAAAGATGGGCTGTATTTCCAAGATATCTAGTTTAAGTGTCCTACCATCTTCTTTTTGAAAATCGAGTTCTTCATCAAGTGTGATCTAAGATTTTTGAGTAATGCTATTCATAGTCGCTCACTACCAGTAGTCATCTCACGTAGTATTACTCAATTGGATGAATTATTTACTTCAATTGTGTAATGTATTTATAGTCATTAATTAATAATAATTCATCAAATTGAGTAATATCACGTATGATAACTACTGATAATGAGCGACTATGAATAGCATCGCTCAAGATTTTTAATCACAAAATGACACAAACTGATTTCAAATTTTAGTACCAAAACCTTCGGAATTACAAATTGCAGACTCTTATGTCCTAATTTTCACTAATCCTAGATGCCATGATCACCAATTGAAATTATAAACAATATACCTATCTCTCTGTTTGCACCAGTACTATACTAGAATGAGTGACCTTTTGTTAATCTTACACCATCTTCTCAGGTGAGTGATAGTCAATATGTTGGCACCTATCCTCTCCAGGAATCGTTGCTACAACTTGGAACTAAACACTCTGTTTGTGTGAATTGCGTGTTTCGTTCTAAACCCATGTTAAATATCAGTACAACCATATCTAATTAAGCTCAAAACAGTTTGTACTTGTTTATTAAACTAGTCAGACATACTTTTTTATTCACACATTTCGTATAATTTACAATTTATAAGTATTTAAAAAATAATTTTAAACGCGCACAGTTCTCTAAAGATTCTCTGAAAAGGTACTCTTCACATAAAGAACTATGGAAACAGAGGAAGACCTTAAAAGCTATTCTGTGAACTCAGAAGTGTTACCAACCTGTGCAGTTAAAAGTCTCTTTCTTTCTCATAAGGGCATAAAGCTACCTCTCTTTTACATTGCTTGACTTGACAAAATAACTAAACACAATTTTAATAGTCTCAATATCTGAATTATCAGCTTGAGATCGTGTCTTCTTTGGAGTATACTTGATGTGCAAGTCTATTTCCATCGTGATATTATCCATTTTCAGCTTAATAAATCATTTTGAATACAAGGCATAGTAATCAACAGTTGGTGCCATCACACTGCCGGATTATCCTTGCTACTAGGCAAAAGGAGAGAAAATCCCGACCAATGCTACAACTGGTTACATAAAGAACAAGAAAAGACAAACAGAATATGTTGAAGCAACATACACATGTATTACTAATAAATTACAACCCAATATCAGATCATGTAATAAACTACAGATCTTAAATAGAACAAGTTGCAATTCCAGCCAAAAGTATGTGTCAATTTGTTTCCTCATCTTTAGGTAATGAATTGCCCTTTTCAGGACTAGTAAATCTGTTCTCTCTAATGGATACAGCAAAGACAACGTACAACCTTGTCATTAGTTTGCCAGAACCTAACATGCTATACATCAGAATCTACATAGTTTTCTAAGCATTGACAGCAAGAAACTGCACCCAGTACAACTAGGACAAGCAGAACAAAATCGCGGTATCATGATTTTTCTTTTCATTCCTCTTTTTTTTTTTTTCCATGGGTGTTTGGGGTTGGAGAGGGACAGCCAAGAATTAGTAATTTGCTTCTGAATACAATTTCGAGACTCAAATGTACCATGCATGGATGGGTATATATATAGGAGAGAACGGACAAATGAAGAACGAACAAAATCATAGGAAGAAACTATTTTATTCCTTATTCTTTACCATGACAGAACTCTTGTATGATTCATCATCTAACAATTACACTACAAAAAGATAACCAATCCAACAATCATGTTTATATCCTTATTCATAATGAATTCTTTGTAGTTTATAAAGTTCGATAAATTTATAACCTGATCCCTGGTCCTGATGCTCCTCGTCCCCGTATTGTTGTCTCCTCTGTCTTAAGAACCCAATGATTTTCATACAATCTTTGGCTTAGCTCTCAATTCAATTAAACACTAATCGCAACATGGAGAGGAGCTGGCACGACTAGTTTGCAGACGCTGCACTATATACAAAACTGCAAGCAAACACACTACAATGAAGAAACACGACTGGCTAACCAGACTCTTTGCAGACGTACAAACAAGGATTGAAAATCCAAGGCGTGATTGAGCTATCGTCCATTATCATCTCTTGCAAAATCTATGATGATGCTGTCCTTCCAAAATCATGGTACCGGAGCTTCCCACGTAGGCTCTGTTTATGATTATACATTTATCAGAACCAATAATGCTTCAAATACAAATCACCAACCAAAGAAGCACAAATTGAGATCAGACCCAAAAAAAATGTAGCATTAAATGTCATGGTACAATTTTTTTATTCTGTCATTCATACCCTTTTTTTATTTTCTAAAACTAAATGAAAAGGTTAAATAATTTTTTTCCCAGGTGTAATACAAACAGGAATACTTCTAGAAGAAATTTGAACTCAAACATACAAAAATTTATAGAAATAGCAATGCCTATGACAATGTACCATCAAACTGAAGCTTTTTATTAAAAAAGCGCCAGGGAAAGAATGATATTGTAAAAATATATTCCAGGTTGAGGTATCTTTTGATATCTCATTGTTAGCAGCGTATAGAGAGCTGAAAGGGGAGAAGCATGGATACAAGAAGGCAGCCATTGCCCAAACACAGCCTAGTCTAGTTGAGAGTTTCTCAATTAGACCTTTGATTGGCCAGTTTATACTTTGTCATTACGGGGAAAAAAAAAAAAACTCAAATGCATTATATAAGTGCTATTTGCAACCCAAGGATCAATTAAGTCCGTTCAAAATTTTTCTGGACAACTAAATCCAACTTGTTAGAATATATTTCGAAGAAGCCCTATAGGCATAAACATGTTTCCTTTATTACAACGTACTTTGGAAGTTCAATTCATGACAGAAATGGAGGGCAGAGCTTCTGAGTTTTTTCATATTGTCAAAGAACTGTAGATGGTTTTATGTGTTGTGAAAGATTTGAACCCATAATTAGCGAGCAAAGTTTGGGCACTTCTTTATTTCTAGCCTTTTCGTATGGATTGGATTGTTTGTTACACAGAACAACATGGGGGAGACACCAACAGCCAGTCAAGGTGGACCTTGGCTCCGACTCCCAGATCCTTACTTGCACATGGCCTTTCCTCCCCTCCAACCCACCATCACCATTCATCATCCTTCCACCTCTCCTCCTTTACTACCACAACGAAAAAATAACAACAAGCCCTTCTTCTCCAAATGCTTTGAAAAGGTCATTTGTTATTCTTGGAGGCAACCTGTATCCTTCTTCTGCTGTTGACCCTTCCCCTTGGAAGAGCAACCTGTTTCTAGAGGTGAACCGACCCTCATTCTGTCCAACGAAGAGGTAGCAACCCTTTCATGTCCTTTTAAATTTGCTATTATTGGTAAATTCCCCCATAAGAAACCCCATTGGAGAAGGTAAGGGCAGCTTTGGATTCATTTGAATTAACGGTCCTTTTATAATGAGTTTAATTGATTCAAAGCTTATTGTTATAGCACTTCAAAGGAGGCAGATTATATTAGAATCTTTTTTAAACCTCTGTGGTTCATCAACTGATCACCTAAGAGAGTCCTTATATAGATTTGCAATTTCCACCCTTCCAATGAACTAACGGGCCTGTTTGGGTTGCACACCACTACTGCGACTGGTTTTGCTTTAACAAAAACATTATTTTTCCATTGCTACCATCCTAGGTTACCCACTGCAGTTAGACGATGCTACTGCCAATAGGAAGAGGCTGAGCGTTTCAGGAATTCAAGTGGAAATTAATTTGAAGTATCCCCTCAAACCTAGGATTTGCATTGGTGATATTACTGATGGTTTCTGGCAGCAGTTAGTGTATGAAAAAATTTGCCAAAATATTGCTCTATTTGCTCCATCTGGGCTATGATGGTCAGCATTGTCTAGTGGGTAGTGGTGCTCCACATACTGCTCCTAAGGTTTCCGCAAAGGTGTCCTACAACCCTCCAAGTCCTTTTCAAACTTCCGTTTGTTAGTTTAGCGTTGTTCCCCAACTCTCTGTGACAAGGTTCAGTTCCAACAGACTCGGGCTCTCAAGTTCAATCCCCTCTGCTCCTGCTACTCGTTTGAATTCTCTTGCCTTGGTTCAGTTTCCTTATGTGGGGATACAATCTCTGCCTCTTCTCAGCCTGGGAGCCTCCTCTTGCTTCCAGTCAACCTTGCATCCCTTGAAAATATTTTGTAAACATTCTTTGCTCCTAATCAGTAATCATATAACTTGCAAAATTCTGCATGCTTATTTATGTACACATTATAGAACTCTCAATAAGCGGTTATGACACAAGTAAAGGCCGGTAGGGCTGTGATTAGGAAAAAGACCAAGGCTTTTAGCATCTCTCGTCTCAATAATTCTACCACTTGCACTAGGCAATAACCTCAAATGTTTCTCCATTATAAACGTTCAAAATTAAAAATTAGCAAGTTCCACATTAACTCCTATCAAATTCGTAAAAGAAAACAAGAAAACGGATATGTTCAAGAAAATCAAGAAAGAAAATATGTTAAACAACTAACAAGTAACACAATCTATAGGTGAAGATCAGTAAAAAGAAAAGAACTTTCAAGTATTTGAAACAGAATTCAATTCAAAAATGGCAGTAGATGACCTTAGAAACAGATTGCGCTATATGTCTATCATCCTGAAGATCTGGGAGCTGCACAGCCAAACAATCCCTGGGAGTCTCAAAAGAAGACAATGAAAACTGCTTCGAAACCACTCCCACATCGAAGTAAATCAACCCGGAGCTCGGAATATCTACCCGGATTTCCTTAACAGGAAACCACAGGAACAAATCCTGCGCAGAAATACCAGATAGCTCGTCGATCTGCCCGTAACGCAAAGTACCCGAAACATTCCTGTCATACTGCAGTTCATTTTCAAACTTGGCAATGCAAGCGCGATCTAAGTGAACCTCAAATTTCCCAGAATTATCCAAAATAAAGTCCTTCACGCCTTTCGGTAACAAACCCATCGGAAGCCCATGAAGTTTAAGCACTTCGTATATCGATGATGAAGTTCCAGTTCCATCATATGCAGCTGATGCTATGAAAAATAGAATAGAAAATAAGATCAAAAATTTGCTAAACGGAAGCATGATTTTATTAATGTTATAGCATGGAAAAAAATGTGGGTTTGGGTTTTAAGGCAAAAAAAGAGTGCTAAAACGAGAGTACACAGAGATGGGATTATGAGGGGGCGGGGGGGGGGGGAATTGAAGAAGACGAAGACGATGCCAGCTAGATTACAGAGAGGATTTAGGAGAATGATCAATTATTGGTGGAAACAGCAGGGCCCATTCACTGATTGTACTTTATCTACGCTCGACCTTTCTACTATTTGCTGAACTTGCCAATCGGGATTCTAATAGTAGGGATATAACTGTAATTGACTCTTTAAGGAAGTACTGTTTGACACTTGTCACGCGAAGGATAATGAAAGGATGAGCGAAATAAGGGAGTGCGGGCCCCATTATCGGCAGGTGATATGCATGAAGAACGAGCGATAACTACGAGAAAGAGATGACAGTTCATATTTAGAGAGTGTTTGTTATTATTTATAAGTTGATCCCTAATTTTTATTTATTTATTTATTTATTTTATTAAATATATTCTTAATTTGATAAAAAAAAATTATTGATTATAAATAATCGGTCATATAAAATGCACAGATAAAAAATAAATAATAACTATAAATCATATAAAATATATTAATAAAAATAATATTTCATCAATTTGTAAGTCCACGCAAACATTAGAGTGCAAGCATAACTAATGACATGTGTATCATCAGTCACCAATTTATTACTCTAGTAGCAAAATTGGTCCCTAACCTTTAAAGCAGAGCAAATCAATTAAAAATATTATAGTTGGTGAATCGGCCCTCACACCTTCAATTATATGAAGCAATAGTTTGTTCACAACTTGAACCAGCGTCTAGAAATTTAAAGTGAGACACATTTCAACGCAAAATACATGACAATTTAATGAATATTTGAATAATTTTTCACATTGAAGACTAATTATACAACTTTAATAAAAGACTAGAGACTTTGTATTCCAATTAGTATTTTAAAACTCGGACCAATCAAGTAGTTAAATTGCAAAATATTTAATTCGGTCAATAATATCGATCCAGATTGCTCTATTAGACAGGTAATACGATCGATTAGGAAGAAAATTGAAAAACTCACTGAGTTTTCATTAAAAAAAAAAATCAATGATCCAAACTCATTAACCTGACGGGCCATTACTGATTGAAAATTTTCAAATTTTATTTTGAACTTGAATAGTGCAATACCACTTTAGGCTTTAACTTTCACTTTTTTAATTTTTTTTTTTCATAACATGATTTTTTTTTTCCATCTTCAAAATATTTCATCTCCTTTAATTTTACAGTAAATATTTTATTAGATAATAAAAATAATTATATTATATTTGTTGACCAGACGATTCAACCATCGAGTTTGCAGTTGAACCACTGACCCAGTGACCCCACCTCTTCATCTGAGTCCGTGTCTAAATCGAGTCTAGGAAGTATAACTGCAATATTGGGCTATATTCCAGTGTTGAATTTGAAGGGGGGGGGGGGGGGGGGGGGGGGGAGATTTTCTTACTTCATAAAAATCCGCTCAATTTTTTTTTACTTCATAAATTTGCTCAAAAACTTTACCCACCCTAAACTCATATATAGCTAAACTCTGAATTTTAGCCAATTTTAAAGAATGATGCTCTTTAATACCAATTTAGGTAGTAATAGGTTTACTAATTTATTATCTAAAAAATAAAAATGATTCCAACTCATTTTAAAACCGAATTCTAGTTGATTGAAGATCAAGTTGCTATTAGAACAATTAGTTGAGGACTAATTATGCAATTTTCTCAAGTGGAAAATGTAGAGATGAAGAGTATGAATGTCGTGACAGGATGATCCCAGAAAGGTCTTGTAAGCATTTGAAAAGGTTTGTGGGTGTTGGGTGCAAAATTGAACAAGAATCCAAGAGAGTCTCTACGTATATATATACATAGCATGTGAAGATGAGGCTGGATTTTGTTCTTTTGATAATAATGATTTTTTAGTCTGCTCATACATTTTGTCTCCCTAAAATTATTCTGTTTATTTTCATTACTCTAATAATGCATCATGGCCAAATAGTAGTAATTGTAGGGAGGTATAAATATAAGATATTACATGTGATATTAGGCATGGCAAGCAAGTGCCATTATGGGTTTGAGTATTTATTTGGTCAAGCCGGCCAACCACACATTAAGACTTTGTTTAGTCATTTATTTGGTAACATTTTGGTACAAACCCATTTTGAAAATGACTTTACAAGTCGAATAGTCTATTCTAAATTATTAGAATAAGATAGTGATTTATTATTGTTAATATGAAATCAAGAAATTGTTCTTACAAGTGATTAACACATAATAAGTGTATTTTGTGCACTTATTCGGGCCTTTAAACTAAATTTTTATCCCATTATTTTATACTTAATTTAGTGTATTAGTCCTTCTATTTCAGTTTTGGACCCGTCTGTGAGCAGTTAGAAAAGATTGGACGAAAAGAGCAACAAGTTGGCAAATATTTCAGAAGTATGAAGATTAAATTGCATTCACTTGAAGCTTGAGGACCAAATTGGAAGTTATGGAAAGTTTGAAGACTAAAATGACCAAGACCTAAAGATTGAGAACCAAATTGGAGGTTTTAGAAACTTGAAAGACTAAAAGAGACAAAATAGAAAGATGAAGGACTAAAAGCACAATTTCAAAAAAAACTAAGCTGCAACATTACCAAGAAACAGTGAGCAAAACTAACGTCCCTGGACGATCGCCCAGGCTAATTTTAGCCAGCGGAATTTGTTGAAAATTTTGTTTCTTTTTTAAATCCTAATATGATTAGGTAACTTTTGGCCCACGATTTTAAGGACTTTTAGGGAGATTTAGGGAAGGATAAATAGGAGTTCTTAACTCATAACAAGGGTGGAGTTTTAGAAATTGATTTTTGAGAGAAAAACAAGAAGATAAACAAGAGCGAAGATCAAGATTTATCTTTACAACAATTCAACGAAGATCAAATTCAAGATTTCTTCTCTTTCAAGTTTCTTCCGATCCGGGTGATGGCTTCAATATTTTATTTCTCTTTTTATTTTCTTCTTCTTAGTATGTTAGGTTAATTTTTTTTTTTTTTTTTTTTCTAGGATCATGATGAAACTTGTATCATAATCCTTTAATTGTTTGAACCTAGTTTTTGATATTCAAGCATGTTTTTAATTTTGAATAATTGATATTGATTTTTCTTCATCTACAATTATGTGTGCAATAGTTGTATAAGTCTTGTAGCTTATTTTACCTTCGAGAGATGGAAAATAGGTTATACATATATCAATTATCGATAGAGTATAGAGTATAGAGATATACCGCTATACTTTACGTGATAACTAAGTATTCACAAATTTTAATACATTCTTGTAGGTTCGCATCCGTCATAGAGATATAATCGGGTCACATATAGGAATATGTTTAATTATACTCGATAGAGATTGTTAACAAATTAGGAATATTGATCTTCATAATTAAATCATGTTATCAAATTCAACGATTCAGGTTAAAGGAAATTGGTATAAGTGAATTTGGGATCCTAGTACGCTTTTCTTTTCCTTTCTTTTTCAAAGTTAAAGTAGTTCTTATTTAGTTTAATTTCTTATTTGTTTGATTTATAATTAGTTAATTAATTTTGGTTCATATTTTAATTATTTTAAGAAACAAACATTCAAAAGTAATTTGATTCGGTTAAAGTTAGTATAATTGTATTGAACTATCTAAATCTCTGTGGGTAAGATACTTGAATTCATAATTCACTTTATTACTTGTATGATCCGTACACTTATAGAATATTAAACACATAAAATCTCTTACAAATTTTTAGCGTCGTCGCCTGTGATTTAGGGGGGTGTATTTAATCTATACTTTTAAAGATTTTGATTGATATTTTTCAAGTGACTTATTTTGATAGATTTCATTAACTTTTATTGATTTTAATAGATTTTAATAAATTCCTATAGACTTTTATAAATTTTTATAGATTTTATTTTGAAAGATTTTCCTAAATTTTCACAGACTTTTATGGACTTTTATAGAATTTGTTTTTTCATTTAAAAATTTAATATCCTACAGTAAAAAAATTTGTCGCAAGAGAAAATTTTAACAATAATTTTTTAATTATACTAATATTAATAAATTTATAAAAATTAATGTTTTATTTAATTGCTGCAAGTAAACTACGTAAAAGTTAATGATGTCTCATTCTATTTTTTCTCTTGGGTAAAATTATAAACTTTCAAATGGCTTGTGGATAAATTCAAAAAATTATGGCATGCGACTCATTTTAAAATATTTTTCAACAAAAATTTTTTTTCAATTCATTATCTCCCTTATTATATTTAATAATCTATATGTAACACGTCATTAGTTACCACAATTGTATAAATAAATAACCAAAGTACCAATTTAGACGAAGAAAAAAATACAACCATGCTCATCAAGATAAATAGAAAAAACGAGAATAAAAATAAAAAAATAGTTTTTAACTTGATGATATTTATTAATAAACTGCAATCAACAATTATATAAGAATTTAATTATAAAGTTATCTTATTTTTAATGAAAAATAGAAAAATGATGAATAAAAAGAGAGAGAGAGAGAGAGAGAGAGAGAGAAACTAGTTATGAGAATATTGAAGAAAAAAAAATTCACATTGTGTCTAAAGGTTGATAGAAGAAAAAGAAGAAAATTGGAAAATAGTTAAGAGAATATTAAAAATAAAAATTAAATTGAATAGAGATAAAAATATTAAAAGAAAAAATAGGAAAAAAATTAGGTAAATATATTGAAGGGAGACAAATATCACATTGAAGAAAGAAAAAAATATTAATCTTGACTCTATAGCTTGTTGAAGGAAAAAGAAATGAAAAATGTTGGATATAGGAAAAAAAAATAAGGGAATGAAATATGTTTTTTTTCTAGTCTTTCAAAATCGGGTTAATTTCACTGACGGTCACTGAAGTTATTTTAAAATTACAAAATGGTCACTGAAGTTCAAAAGTTTCAGCAGTGGTCACTGAAGTTAGAAATTCTTTCACTAATGGTCATTCTATTAAATTTTTAATTTAAAATAGTGATGTGGCATGATGATTTGGCATTTATTTATTGCATGGTATTTTATGTACTTATATAATATTTACTTTAGTCCATATATTTCAATTAAGTCCTTCAAATACTGCATTTTAGGTCCTTAATCTTTTACATTTTTACACTTTGGACCCCAAATTTTCAATTATCTTTCAACTAAGTTATCTAAAAATTGCATCTTAGGTCCTTCAACTTTTTACATATTTACACTTTGGTCGGCCAAATTTTCAGTCATCTTTCAGTTAAGACCTCTAAAAATTGCATCTTAAGTCCTGTCATGAGCTTCGCTGTATTCCGATTTGTGAGTGTTAACATGCTGCTGGGTCTTAAGAATATTCATGAGGCCTTTGCTAGATGTCTGAAGCCTTTATAAATCTGGATGGCTTTCGCTGGGCCTATAAAGTCTTAGCGAGGGCCAACTTGGACTTTTATTGTGCTTTTGCTGACGTGGATGCCTTATCAAAATCGGGTGGTAACACTTATCTTTGCAATGAGCCCATCCCAGCCCCAATTTCCGGCCCCTTTGTCACTCCTATAATCTGAAGCTTCAAATCAGCCCAACCTTGTTCTCGCCCTCATTCCCACCCTTTCACCTTTCAATTCCCAGCCATGGTTAACAAGCTCACAAACTATTATTGAATACTCAATTTTTAACTTGGGGACTAATGGTGCAACACTAATGAAAGATTAAGGACTAACTTGTTTCTTTCCGTAAGTTGGGGATTCACTTGCATTAATCACACACAAATCCTAGAACCCAATTATGTGCATTTTTGTACTGTTATCTTAAGACTTAAAGAATGTGTACTTTGACAAACCCGTTAAGAATCCGAATCTTGATTCCGGGTTGGAGGAAAATTGAGTGTGGAGCTCACTTTCACAAAAATACACCCCAAATGTGGGGAAGTTTTGGTCTTCAAAAGTCGATAAACTTTCCAAATAAAACCTAATTGTTTAATATTTTTAATTAAAAAATTGTCCAGAGTTAATCTATGGTAAATGTATTCCCTGACAAACATGTTGCTTCTAACAAGGCTTAATTATCAAATTAAGATCACTTGTGTCTCTTCTTATGATGATACAAGTTTTATTAACTAGCATGCTAAGGGTATGGATGAGTGCTTCACTAATAAGTAATATAACCCATGTTTTTTTGGGTCTGTCCATACATTGAAAGATACCCATTATTACTTAAAGCATTATTAATGTTAATGATAAGCGCGAGAATGGTCTTTCAAATATTGTCTAATAAAAGAAAGAAGTATTACAAAAAAAAGAAGTCATTAGGAAAATTGTTTTGCACCTAAATTAGTCGGGGCCTCATGAGCCAGGACGGACCCAAGAATTTTTAGAAATTGAGCTGAATTTGCACTTCAAAATCGAACTGTTACTAAAAACATATTTTTTTACACTAAAAAAGTGTTTTGTACACTATAAAAAATAATTTTTTTTCTGGGACAACTCGGTCCCGCCCCCTAAATCCGCCCTGCTCACGGGTATAACCTATTTTATGTTTTGTGCCTAAATTAGCTTATGTGAAGGAACCTGCAAATATCTAACTATTTAGTTGGGTTTAAATCGAAAGAAGGATAGCGATCAACTAATGTAAAGGTAATGGTGCATACATTTCATTCAAGATCTTCCTTTGAAAAATATGAAAAAGAACAAATAGATATAATAACAAAAATACAAATATAAAGATTTATATGGAAAACTCGAAAATTAGTGAAATATCACATGTTGTAAAGTAGCTCAAACTTATATGTTAGTTATAGTTTTAATATTTAGTCGATGTATGAATAATCTCTTAACATGTTCTCATAAGATGGTGGCTCATTTGATAACAACACTTTTGAAATCTTAGTGCTCGTTTGAGTTTTAGTTGGATCAAATTGCTTGTAGTAAAACACGGGGTTCCATCTTAAAAGAATAACTTTGTTAAGAAAAGTAATTCAAACTTTTATATATTGATTATAATTTCAATATTTAATCGATGTGAAAATAATCACTTAACACTCAAAACATATATTTATTCTCAATATAGGTCCCATCTCATGGGTAATTTAGTATTTGCATTCCCAACCTTTATTTTTTAGTATCTACGTCTCTAAAATTTAAAAGTTGATATTATTTGAATCTCAATGGACACATCTATCAATTTGACTCTACAATATTAGAATTTGACTAAAGAAATAAGTATATCCTTATACCCAATACAATAATAATAATTAGATGTGTCAAAATTGGTAGGTTGGCCTAATTCATATCGACTCACTCGTCTCGATCTTTAACTGCGGGTCAGTCCGTGAACCGAACTAACCAGTTACGTGTCGAGGACGTTGAACCGCCAACCGGAACGGTTCAACATCTAACCACTGGCCCATTTGATAATTACAAAAAAATGTGAATTTATCATTGTTATTTATTTTTTATTTAATAATTTAACATATTTTTGCTATAAATGTCAACATTTTTTTTTTAAGTACAATAAGTTAGTAAATTTTTTTAGTAATTTAAAAAAAATTAATTTTTTATTCATACGAGCCAAATCGGGTCGAACCGCGTCCTACATGGGCTCGCCCAGATGAGCCGACTAGTGGGCCGAGCTTATGTTCAATTTTCGTGGGCTGGGTTGACCCGATCAGCAGGCAGCAACCCTATGTGGCGCAGACTTTTTCTAATGTGGAGCGTCTCTGGGCTTCATCGGATGCGGGCCAATCCGACCCGACTCGTCCTATCTCGTCTAACCTGGACTGACACCTCTAATAATAATAATAATAATAATAAAGAGTTACTCTTCACCCACCCCGCCCACCACGCCAAACGGCCATCATAGGCAGGGGTAGGAACTGGAGGTGGGAGCAATGGCCAATGAGAAACCAATGGTTTGGGGAATATGGGGGAGCAACAGTTGGGATGGGATAGGGGAAAAACCACTAGGAGTGGGAGGAGCAAGGAGGGAGTTTTTTCGGTGGTAGATCGGGAGTTTGATATTTGATATTTTCCTTTTCTTTTCTTTTTTTCATTTATTTATTTATTTTATTCGTTTTGTTAGAATTATTTGTGAGCTATTTAAAATGCTTCATGAAAACCGTCATACAGACAAAAACGGTTCATTATGAAATTTTGTATAAACTTGAAACAATAGTGATTTAGATGTCAAAACTAATGGCATGTTTGACAAAGCTTTTGAAAAAATAAATTTTAGGTAGTTTTTATAAAAATTAAGAAAAATAGCATATTTGGTTCTCCAATCTTTCAAAAATGTAAGAGATATATCCCTAATTTTTAAAAATAGCACCAAATATCTCAACGTTTGAAAAAAATAGGCATGGTAAGTCATTTATGACGAAATTACCATCTCCTTTAAATAAATTAAAAAATAAAAAGCAAGAAAAAGGAAAAAGAAGAATAGAATAATAACCTAATGTACCACCAAAAATAAAGAATAACAAATACGTCATCTTCTCCAGTTATACTAAACACCATAACATGCAAATAATCGTCAAGGAAATCCAGCTTCTCCGTGCTGTTTTCGACTGGGATGTCGGAGACAATTGTAACATCATGTAGACTTTCGGCTCCAACATGGCCGATGATCATATTGCAAGTCTTGATAAACAGCTTCTAGGCTTGTGGGCTATATAATTCCCAAATCAAGGACCAAACAAGAGGGAGTGGAGCGTCTATTATTTGGGTTATGCTAGAGGTGCCTGATTTAGAGAGAGAAGGTGTGTGGGGGTATAAGCCCATTATCATCTCCAGCATATTACGTAGGTTAGATTTGTTATCTTGGCTCGATTTTTTTACATTCGAATATAGGATCGTAGTTTTGGAGTGGAAATGAGTTGAGAATTAAGGCTAGCTATCTAGCCGCCATGGCTAAAAAAGAGACCACTTTAATGTTGGTTATAGGGATGGCAACGGGGCGGGTTCGGGGTGGGTCGGCCCCCCCCCCCCCCCGTCCCCGCCCCGTCGAGGAATTTTAACCCCCATACCCGCCCCGTTCCCCGTTTAAATCGGGGCGGGTCGGGGTCGGGGCGGCTTACCGCCCCGTTTTCTGCCCCGTTTATATATTTTTTTTAATTTTTTTAATTTTTTTTTTTTTGTAACCATTATTTTCAAATTTAAAAATATTTAAAAAAAAAAATAGTATTTCGGGGCGGGTTCGGGGCGGGGCTACTTCGCCCCGAACCCGCCCCGGGTAATTTTCCCCGCCCCGTACCCGACCCGAATATCCGATTATCCGGGGCGGGGAAATGTTAAACGGGGCGGGGGACGGGGGTCGGGTTAAATTGCCATCCCTAGTTGGTTAGGGTTTGATAAAGAAGATGTCCTATTTGTTATTCTTTATTTTAGAGGGTATATTTATTTATTTTTCTATTCTTCTTTTTCTTTTTTCTTGTTTTTTGTTTTTTGTTTTCTAGTTTATTTAAAGGGGATGACAATGTTTTGTCATAAAGAATCTACTATACCTATTTTTTTAAACGTTGGAGATGTCCAATACTATTTTTAAAAGTTATGGCTATATCTCTTACGTTTTTGAAAGGTTGGAGACCAAATATGCTATTTTTCCTAAAAATTAATGAAATGTGTGGTTGAAATGTTAATTAAAGTTGTAGGTTTCATGAAATATTTGATTAAAATTAATTGTTAACTTTAACTTTAATTTTCATGCATTTTTCCCCCATGAATAATGCTAATTATCATTATTGTTGATTATCACCAGTCTACATATTAATTATGTTGACATTAAATAGTAAATCTAATAGAATATATATTCCCTCCGTCCCACAAAGATAGACTTATTTTCCTTATTTATCTGTCTCAAATTATAGACAGCTTATTTTATAGATGGTGTATTAAATTTTTCATTTTTCCAATATACCCTTATTCAATTTACATTGTTATCAACCCAAAACAAGCATTTAAATTTAGTAGATTCATGAATGACTAATATTAAATAGGGGTATAATAGAAAAAGGGGTAATGCTATTTGTACAATTTGGATTACAGAAAGTTGTACAGGGGTGTGACGTGGCAAATTGCATTAAATGACCCAATTACTTTTGACACGGCAAAATGCATTAAATGACCAAGGATATCACGATACTTTGAATTGCAATATATCATGATATTTTGCTTTAAATGTTAAATGATCAATATGCCATAATCCTAATTCAGGCGGGAAGGAGATTGGAAGAACATACAGTGGGCGACTTTCTCCTCCAACAAAAAGCACGCGATTGTCTTCTCCGACCAAAACAAGCGACTATTTTCTCCGACCAAAAGCACGATGATTGACACAAGTATATTATTTTTTCCAGTAATTTATTAGGCAATATAGGAAAAATCAAATTTTGTTCTTCTTTGATATTTGTTCTTCGATTGGGACTTGAGTGATATAATATTTTTCGATTTTTCAAACATCGTATTTTAATTCAAAATGCTATGTAGGGAAAATTAGTATCTGTTTTTTATTTTTTTTTGCTTCTTTGATTTTTGTTGTTCGATTGGGCATTTAGTATATCTGTTAAATTGTTTATCATATTTTTTTACGAATTTTTTTTTATCCAGATGAGACAGTACACAGGCATGCTTTAAATTTGGATGACGAATTTTTGGGAGAATCTGATAATGAGATGGTAAGGGAAAATGTGAACATATTGACTGATGAAATCTTAGGAGAAGGTAGTTCGATTGTGCCTGAGGTTGGAATGAAATTTAAAGACGAGAATGAAGTATTTGAATTTTATAAAAGGTATGCTTATAATATAGGTTTTCCAGTTAGGAAAAGGAATTCGAAAAAGGGAGATGATGGGATTGTGAGGTATGTGACCTTTACGTGTAGTCGGGAAGGTCGAAGAACTAGTACCACAAGCACGTCTTTAAAACCGCAACCAACCATTCAAACAGGGTGTAAAGCTAGGTTGGCAGCGAGTTTAGAGATTTGTGGAATATGGCGAATTAACACACTCCATCTTGAACATAATCATAAAACTAGTCCTTCGAAATCTAGGTTGTACCGATGTAATCGAGAACTTAGTGCACGTATGAAACGCAAGCTTGAAGTAGATGATATAGCTGGAATTCCATTACACAAAAGTTATAACTCGGCTGTTGTTGAAGCAGGTGGATATGAGAAGATGAAATGTGTCGAAAAGGATTGTAGAAACTATATTGAAAGAGTTAGGCGATTAAGGCTTGGGGAAGGAGATGCTGCTGCAATACAAGCTTACTTTTCCAAAATGCAATCACATTGTCCTGGTTTTTACTTTAGTATGGATTTGGATGAAGAGTCTCGATTGAAAAATGTGTTTTGGGCAGATAATAGGTGTAGACAGGCATATAAGGAATTCGGCGATGTAGTCACTTTCGATACCACCTACTTGACTAATAAGTACGACATGCCGTTCGCCCCTTTTGTTGGAGTGAATCATCACGGACAATCAACATTGCTTGGATGTGGATTAGTTTCTAATGAGGATACAGAGACTTTTGTTTGGCTATTTAGGACATGGCTTCAATGCATGGATGACCAGGCTCCGAATGGACTAATTACGGATCAAGATAGGGCTATGCAAAATGCAATTGAAATTGTTTTTCCAAATACGAAGCATAGATGGTGTTTGTGGCATATAATGAAGAAGTTACCTGAGAAATTTGGCAACCACATTCATAAGGGTTCTATACTTTCTGCTGTCCATGATGTAGTTTATGATTCACAATGTCCTGAACAATTTGAACATGGTTGGAGTGTCATGATTCAATTGTATACATTGCAGGAGAATGATTGGTTGAATGGACTTTATAAAGATAGAAGTCGTTGGGTTCCATGTTTCTTGAGAACTAGGTTTTGGGCTGGGATGTCCACAACTCAACGTAGTGAGAGTATTAATGCATTTTTCGATGGGTATGTGCATGCGAAAACATCGCTTAAGCAATTTGTTGAACAATATGAGCGTGCATTGCGGAGTAAAGTGGAGAAGGAGTTTCAAGCAGATTTTAAGTCATTTTCACAAATGGTCCCATGTGCAACTAAGTATGATATGGAGAAGCAATTTCAATCAGTTTACACTCAATCGAAGTTCAGGGAATTTCAAGAAGAGTTTACTGCGAAAGTGTATTGCGAGGTAATCTCTTCTCAAGATGATTGTATGGGAACGAAATATGAGGTTCGAGAGGATATCATTTTGAACGAGGGAATGAAGAAAAAAATATTTTCGGTTTCATTACAGAGAGACAAACTTCATTTCGTTTGTAGTTGTCATTTATTTGAGTTTAGAGGAATAATTTGCAAACATGCTATCTCTGTGTTGATCCGTAATGATGTTACAATACTTCCCGATTCGTATATTTTAAGGAGATGGAGGAGAGATGTGAGTAGACTTCACACGAGGGTAAAAATAAATTATGATGGTTGGATTACTACCCCTGGGCAGTTAAGGTATGATCGATTGTGTATTGCATTTTCCAAAGTGGCAGATTTGGTGGCAGATGACGAAGAACGAACTCGGGAGCTTATGGAGTGGATCGAATGTCAATCGAATGAGTTGTCCATATCGAAATCTAGACAAACTTGTGGAAGCAATATCCATTCCCAACGAAGTGTTGCAACCGAAAATATATTCGATCCAATGCACTTGAAAACAAAAGGAGCGCCGAAGAAATTACGTAGAAAAAGCCATTTGGAAACGGTTTCGAGGAAATCTAAGGTAAACATAGTCAATTTTATCATTTTTCTAACAGTTTCTCATGTTAACTTATATATTCTATTGCACAGGTAGTTAAAACATTAAGCAAGTCCAAGAGCTCGAAACAAAAGAATAGAGAAGAGACCGATGCTTTTACTCAACCATCTCAACAATCACAATATCCCGTAAGTAATGCCTATTTAAGACTTTGTGGTACTATTTTTTAGCATGTAGTATTGAACGCAATTTCATTTACTCATATACTTTGTTTCTTTTACAGATGCATGAAGCTCACCATCAACGGTGTAGCCCTTCTTTTGGAGTTAACTTGACACCTACGTATGGGCTAGATAGTGGTTCGATGCCATTTTATCAGTTGAATCGACACCCCATCGAATATGCAACTCTCGGATCAATGGAAGATTGTAATAGTGAAACAATGAATAGGTTTAACATGTAATGCATATTGTTTAATAACATTTCCCATGGATTCAATGATACCATTTTTAACTTCATTTCATATAACCGTGTTCAGACATTATATGTGTTACGATTTGAGTATTTTAATTCTGCATGTTTAAGTCAAACAAACTGATTTTATGGTGTTTAACACAGCAGGTGGACTACACAATTTCTGGTGATTTTGTGAATACTGGACGGATGCCGTTGAAATCAATGATATTCTGCAAAATTTCTACTGGGCGAACGCCCAGTACAAATCTGGGCGTTCTCCCAAGTTAAAAATTTCGCCTCTGTACTTCACAATTGAGGCTGGGCGTTCGCCCCAAACTTCAAGCTGGGCGTTCACCCAGATAAATTTCTAAATACATTTTGCTGAATTTTTTCCCTGACTCAGATTTCACTTTGTTATCAGCAATACTACATCAAATCAACAAATTCATATAACAGCCATACATGAACTCAGCAATAATACAAGGGTTTTTAATGGGTGGGAGAAATCCGACATCAATTTTTTATGGGTTGGAGAAATCCGACGTCAAATTTTTTTGGGTTGTTGGAAAAAATAAAGTAGAAGATGATGACGGGTTTGAATATCGGGTTAAAGATAGATGAATGTTGGTGAAAGAATGGGTTGATCAGAGAGAAATTCTTGAACACTCGAGTGTTCAAGGGTTTTTAAGCCACTGCGGATGGAACTCGGTTATGAAGAGCATATGTGCAAATGTTCCGATTCTGGCATGGCCGATGATGGCGGAGCAACCGCTGAATGCAAAAATGGTGGTGGAGGAGATTGGAATTGGGCTGAGGGTTGAGACTTCCGATGGTTCTATGAATGGGTTTGTGAAGTGGGAGAAATTGGTAAAGGAGTTGATGGAGGGAGAGATGGGGAAGGAGTTGGCGAGTTGTAGAAGAAGGTACAGTGACGGTTCGGCGAAAGCTTTCTCTGGAGACCAAATTATCTTTTCTCTCTCCATGATATTATTGAGGAAATGAAACAGATGCTGTTGAAATCAAAAGAAAATGTTAAGGAGGAGTAATTGGGTCATTTAATGCAATTTGCCACGTCACACCCTGTACACCTTTCTGTAACCCAAATTGTACAAATAGCATTACCCTAGAAAAAGTGTGTGAAAATTTTATAGTTTCAATTACATTAAATAGAATTTCTTAATCTGTGTGAAAAAAGAAATAAATCTATCTTTATGGAACGTAAAAAGTACTAGTAACGATAAATAACATTACTCTTTTTTCCAAAATATGGCTAAATTTTAGAAACCTAAATGCTCAATTTGATGACACTTACAATTTTGAATCTGGCTCTCACAATTTCTATACGTTAGAAGAAATAATCATTACCAGTTTACCACGACAACTTTATTGCATAAGCCACCTATTCTGGATAAAATTCCAATATGTTGAATTCCCACCACAATTTTATAAGACCCCACTTTAATGCATTGCTGGCTTTGCGAGCGGGTCCACATTTCTCCTCTGCACGTTTTAATTGTTGGTAATTGTCTTCCCTAAACTTTCACGTTATTTAAATATGATAATCTATACTAATCTAAAAAAGACTTAAATTGAGAAACATTTTTGGACCATTCCACCCTTACAAACTTTTTTAAATTCCATATTCACCTTTAGTATTTATTAATGGATAATTATTTTTTAATATTTTATTTATTACTCCTTTATTGTTTATTCTTATTATACATTAAATTTTCAACAATTTAATAAATATACAATTAAATTTTTTATACGTTTAATCTATTCAATTAAAAATGAAGGCGAAAAGATGATCTCAATTTTTTATTTTTGCATTAAGTAGATAAAATGAATGAGAAATGAGTTTTAATCAAAAAAATAAATGAATGAGAAAAATTGTAACTTTGTTTATCACCGTATTAAAATTCAAATCATAGTTGTCAAAACTAAAATAGAGATAAAAATATTATTTTCAATACATTAGATTACAGTGATTACGAGCATGTTTGATTCAGTTCTTTTTTTTTAATTCCTTTTTTCTCAAATTCATTTTTAACTACATATTTTGTGGGACCTACAATTTTTATCATCTTTTCAACAACATATTTTACCAATTTTTTTCAAAATCTTTAAACCTCCACCAAAACATATAATATAGTTTAGAACTAACGTGCGAAACTTTTTTTATTTTTATTTAATTTAAAACTCATATCTAATTGTAATTGTACTTAAATGAATGCAATTATCTTTTAATAATTATTTTTTACTATTTTATTGTTCATTATTATTATATATTGAATTTTTAACAATCTATTAAATGTACATTTAAAATTTGTAAATATTTAATATATTAAATTAAATATGAATGTGAAAAGATTATTTCAAATATTTTTGCCTTACGTAGATGAAAGAAATAAAAAATGGATTTCAAAAAAAAAATTAATGGGAAAATTGTAACTTTTTTTATTATCGGATTAAAATTCAAATCATGGAGATGAAAATATTGTTTTGAATACATTGGATTGGATTATAATGATTATAGTTGACAACTAATATACGAAGCTTTTTTTATTTTTAATTTAATTAATATAGAGAGAGAGAGAAAGAGAGAATTGTTCTTTATTTTTTGTTTCTTACTTACATTTACATTTATATTGTTTTCATTTACATCGTCAAATCAGACGCGCTAAATAAAAATAGAATATATAAAAATAATATTCTTTATAAGGAGTCACTACTACTCCAACAAATGTATAATATTATATAGTCAATCATTACATTCTCTCTAATAAAATTAATAATTATTAATTTTTTTTCCGTAAAATACAACCCTGAAGATCCCAATTAGTACATCAGTAAATTCTTACGATTTGATATCAATGGTTTGTCAATCATCAAATCTCAAATCACCAAAAGTTCCTCACTGAATTCGTATTACTACTATATAAAATTTATCTTTGATTGTAATTGTACTTTTATGAATGTAAATAAAATATCAACATTGAACAATATAAAACAATATGTTATCAACAATCATATTTTTTTATTGCAATTGCAACTTTAATATTTTAATTATTAACAATTAAAAATTAAAAAATATTAAAAAATTAAAAATTAACAATATGATTACAAAAGCACGTGCAGCACACGCATGTCTAACTAGTTGATATAAAAAGACGGGAATTACTCTTTTTAATAAAGTTAATTTTTTAAAATAGAATTTCAAATTTTAATAGAGTATCGTAGTTCAAAAAGTGTAAACAAACAATTCAATTCGTATAAATTTCAATGAATATGCAATTATGATAATAGTAGAAATAGATATGGGTCACAAAAAATCTCATCAAACACGTGATATTGACTTTTTTAAAACCCATACTCATATTGTCAAAGTTAACACTGATGCAGAGCATCACTTGAACATGAAGGTGAGTCAATTTTTGTATAGAATGCTTCGAAGTAAAGATCAAAACAAATATTGCTTGGGGTGGATTCCTAGACTTGTTTATGAGTAATAAAGGATTTCATTGCAAAAAGTGATTGCATCTCCCAATCAGCCAGGATATAGTAAATGAGTGGGTCGGAGGAAGAGAAACCCTCTTTATGGGGGTTCGGGGGCAGCGCCCTCGAAATTTTTTGTAACCCATGTTAATGAGAATCTAATATTTTGTAATAAGTCATAATTTTTAAAAAGCTTACAAAAAGTCATTACACAAAAATATTCAAGATCTAAAATTAGCAAAAGAAAGTTATGCTCGACCACAATTCTCTCAAATTTTTCGTTAAAGAGGTGATTATAAACACAATTCAATTGTATATCCTTTTCTTTGTACTAAATATTCGCTATAAAATTCTATTTGATTCCATAATCAAGATTTTGAATAATTAATCAACAAAAATATACAATAAATATTTTTCTTTGTGTATTGTATTTAATACATCACATATTAGTAATCAGTTATTTAATACATCACAATCAGATAACATGGGCTGAAAATGCTGATTTCTTCCTTATTCAAATAATATGGGCTGGGCCGCTAGTTTCACATCACTGGGCCTGAGGGAAATTATCTTTTTTTTTTGGTCCTGAGGGAAATTATCTTTTTTTTTTTGGTTAAAGAACCAAGTTGTGGTCTAGGGCAGGGCTAGACCTGGGCCCAGTAAGGCCCAGCCCTGCCTCCGCCCCTGCTCCCAACAATTCTTAGTGCTTTTGCTTCAAATCGAGTATATCATGCTCGCATCAAGCACATTGAAATTAATCTAGACTTTCTTAAAGATATAGTTTTATGTTTGGCCTTAAAATGTGTTCCCTTGTGAGCTAGTTAATCGAGCCTTTTGTCTACTCACGTTTCAATTATTTACAAGACAAATTTTGGAGTGTGCTTCAACTATCCTCTCGTTTGACTGGGAATGTTAGAATTGTTGACCCTCATTTTCTTGCAGTATGTAAATGGCAATCTTCCTTTGTAGCTATAAGCTATTCTGTTTACTTCTTTGATGTATTAATCAGCAGAAGTAACAGCATTGTGTTAAAATTGAAATTTATTTACACAGGAATAAGACATTTGGGCCGAAATGCCCTTCAAAATAGAAGGCACATTAATTGGGCTAAAACTACCTCCAATGTTGTTGACTATTTGAATCAAATTAGGCACCATAT
The DNA here is from genome assembly GCA_030279155.1 of Forsythia viridissima. Classification (NCBI taxonomy): domain Eukaryota; kingdom Viridiplantae; phylum Streptophyta; class Magnoliopsida; order Lamiales; family Oleaceae; genus Forsythia; species Forsythia viridissima. The sequence goes on along the minus strand of CM059034.1, from coordinate 25,346,969 downwards.
TCTTGTAGTTCTGAAAAATAGAAAAATAAGGTAAACCCAAAACAATTTCAAGAACCACCCCCCACCCCCAAAAAAAACCACCACCACCGAAAAAAAAAAAAAAAAATTCCATTATACCAATCGTGTGATTTTTCTCCAAATCTCTGCTAACGACTCGTGTGATTTCTTATCTGAAATTCATACTAATCTTCATTAGAATCTTTGATGAAATAGTACACAATTGAAAATTAATAAGTAGCTCATCAAATACGAATCGTATTTTTGTTTTTGTTCACTTTTTAGGATTTTTTTGTGTTCGATCATTTTACATGTTTTGTTGCACCAATAAATGTCCAAATGTAATATTTTTGAATTTCAAATTTACATGCTTTGTTATCCTTTTGTTTCATGGTTTCTCAAAACGTTACATGTCTTGTTATGAAATTGTTTGTTGGCACTTTAAATTCACAGTATTTGCTAATTCGTATCACGGGATGATTTTACATGTCCATTCATTTGGTAAATTTATAAATTCCTGTAATTTTTTTTTTTTTTTTGCACCACACCTTATTGTATTGAAACTGGTTATTGAATTTAAATAGTCTGTAAGTAGTCCCAATGTTACATTCTTTGTTAATTTGAAGCAATGGCAAGTAATGCTTACTTTTTTGTCTTTTTCTCAAGTGGTGTTACAAGATGATTATTTTCGAATAAGAACTACTGCCTTGTCCTTGACAGCAGCATTGTAGAAGTCATGTATTGTTCCAAAGTACTCATTTATCCTTTAGTTATGTGCTCGGTCAAAATTACTCACTATGGACAAACTGCAATACTTGGACATCAATAGAAATTACGTTTTTTGTGCTTCAGGGGAAGAAACGGTTCATCACTTCTTTTTTATTTGCCAGTTCAGTGCCAACGTTTGGGGACATATTAGGCGATGGTTGGATATCTCTAGATCAATGTCTACCATAGCCAATTCACTGAAATAGATTAAAAAAGAAGCACGTAGAACAAGATGTCAAAGCAAAGGAAAGTGTGTCGCACTTGCAGCCACCGTTTACCTTTTATGGACAGCCCATGTGACGACCTCTGAAATTTCTCTAATTTTTTTTTTGTCTCGGTTAAAAACTACTAGTAGCATTCAGTTGAACTGAAAACACAACTGCAGGTGTATACTAGTATCCTCTTGCTGTGACAGAAATAGTTTCAAACTAAAACCTTTTTAAACTTTCTCAAATTTTATATCTTACTCTATAATTACCAAAAAAAATTTAGAAAAGATAATTTGAGCATTACACGCAATTTATAAGAGCATAAGGATATATCAAATACTCAATGACTTTAAATACTTTGATTCCCACCTTACAAACCATTACACAAAGATTCCTTATTTACATATTACATTTTCCTTTAAACAAAAATAGTATCCCTTCCTTCGGAATCAGGATTTGCCATTCTGATACCAAAAAGGGTCGGAATGACACACTTGGTTAGTCCATTACAAAAAAAAAAAAAAAAAAAAAACATTTCAACATTACAACTTCAAAATGTTCACAAATAATTAAGGGATACTAGAAATCCTTGATACCACAAAAATAGCCATCAAAGACTTTTAGTTATTTAGTACACAAAAAGGAGAGTCCCCTTCGGCTCCAACGTAATGGCATTGTAGGTATAAATCGTCATATAAGATATTTCCTTAATATACAAGTCCAGGCATTGCGGAAAATGAACTCATACATCTTTCTTGGTGATGATATAGAAGTCCAACCTGTTTCTCGATGTCTTTTCATAAGTATGTACTACCTCAACGTAATTCTGTTCAATTTCCTACATTAATCATGAAACGACTATAAGCAATGAAGCTTAGTGAGCAAAGTAGCACAATAACATGAAATCACATAATATATACCTTCAATTGAATGAAATTTTTCACTTTACCTTCTAACTTTGTTGTTCAATTCTCACATAAGTAAATAAGGTCATAGTTACACATTAACTTCTAAACAATTAATAACATATATGTTTCATGAATGCCTTTGATGATCACTTACAAGCAATCAATACAATGTGTATAGTATAGATGCTAAACATTGGAGTGAAATGCATGTATTAACCAAAAATAGTTCCATTCATATTTTCTTACTTTTCATTTCTTTTTAACTTTCTTTTTCATTTCTTCTTTCTTTTCAGGCCCTTCCCATATTAGGGTCGTACACCGAGCGCTCATAGTGTTTTACTAAATACAAGGTCACCTCTTCTCTAGAGCTTCTATGCTCTCAAGTACTTTCATTCTCTTTGAGCACTTTGCTCAAGTACTTTCATTCTCTCTTGGGCATTTCATCCCATAGGTATCTCGTAGCCCGTGACCTTCAAAATGAGATTTGCTCCCATGGTGTACAACCTAAATAGGACATTCTTAATTATTCATGATTATTATGTAAAGATAACTTTTTGCTTTAATGTTTGGGGATCGTGGATTCTTTCTTGAATGATGTCATGATGCAACACATGCAAACAAATGATTTAACTGTCAAGCATCATTCAAAAATCTTGCACATAAACTCTTAATCCAGTTCTTCCTAAAACACATATTACTTTAATTCCAAATCAACATGCAAGGAATTTGTCTAAAAGTTCTTCATCATGCTATTGCTTCTATTTCTTTCTTGAAATTACAGCAACATTTTAAGTCATTCTTAACTTAAATAAGTACATCTTTACTATAGAAGATTTAATATTAACATTTTCCAACAATCAACAACAATGATACACAGGATAAAGATCTAATTAAGTAGGGGTGGCAAAAAAGCTCGTCGACTCGTGGGCTCGTCGGCTTGGCTCGTAAAAGTTCGGCCCAGCCTGGACTTGGGCTCGTCGAGAGACGAGCATGAGCTAGGGCCGAGCTCAAAAAAAAAAAGAGGGCCGAGCTAGCTCGGCTCGGCCAAAAAACGAGCCGGCTCGTGGGAACGAACCCACAAGCCCAAAATCACGAGCCACGAGCCACGAGCCGGCTCGGCTCGTGGCTCGTGCATTACACCATTTTTTTTTGTTTTTTAATTTCATTATTTTTCTATATATACTCTTATTCTAAGGAGAAGGATTTTCAATCTTTAATTTTCAACATAAAAGATACCCGATATTGTATTTTTCTCTCATTTTCAAAATTTAAAAAAAAAAACAACAAAAAAATTTGAGGGCCGAGCCGAGCTTGTGGGCAGCTCAGCTCAGCTCGGCCAGTTCGGCCCACGAGCTCGTGGGCCGAACTGAGCTTGCATTTTTGAGACGAGCCGAGCTCGTATTATTGCCATGCCTATAATTAAGCACAGAAAATTATATTAACCATCCTATCAAAGTTATCATAAGACTACAGATTCTAAGCTCACTAAAAATTGACTTAAATATAAGTTTTAGAGACATGCAAGGCTATTAACATGAAGTTGAAGTTTCTGCATATTTTATTACCCATACTTCTCTTATATAAGCAATTAATTTCAAGACCTATGCATCACTAAATAGGAAATTGGATAGGCAACGGTAGTAAATCACAAGAGGGACTTTATTCAATATAGAAACTCATGCTATACATTCTGATCATAATAAGAATAATCAAGATAAAAACATAAATACACATAAACTTTACTCACTGCTCAAGGAATTTTTTTTGGTTTAAATGACCTGAAATTTACAAGTTTCTAGAGGGTTAATAAAGTAAAAATAAGAAAAAAAACAATTTATATGTTAGACTTGGCTAAGGAGGAATTTCTGTCCAAAAACTCATTATTTTAGGCTGAAAACGGAACTACCACAGAACAGGGCAGATTCGGGGCTACCAGATGCCTTTCCGTATTGTTTCTAAAGCTATCAGTAGCCTCGGATCACTGCTGTAACCTGAGTTTTGAGTTTCTGGATGGAAAATCCTATTTTTCTAGCTTAACATAAGTATAGATGTGATGAGTTCCTTGTTAGTTTAGGATTTCATCACCCTATCTCCCAAAGAAACAAAGAAGAAGGAAAAAAGGTTATTGTTTTCTTTTAATTTTTCATTATCACCTTTTTCTCTAAATTTTGGCAGATTACTTGAATTCTGGTTTTAAAACACAACTAAAAAGGGTGTATTTATAGAGGATTAGATAAGCCATGTTTGGGTTAGCTTAATTTTTGGAAATTCTTGCTTATTCATATTTTATTCTATTATTTTATTAGTTTATCAGTTATTTATACGAATATTAATCGACATGATTCTTATTTATGATAAGCGTTGCCAAACATTCCTTAAGGTGACAATCATTGCATATGACATGTGTTCCATTCATCTAATATTTTATTCAAAAATCACAGATTTCTTGTTTCAAGTAGCCATGTTCTGATCAACATTTGGGGGTCGAATCGAACTCGATTTTGGTCAAACTTTATACCGTTGTAAAGTCCATACTACAAGCTTTACAACGACCACACATGCAAAAGAAATAGGTCAGGCGATAGCTCGTACGATTAGCTCAAAAATAGTTGTCCGACTGTTTTCTCTCATACTTAGTCAAATTTGGTGGTGAAAATTTCTGCATTACTTAAAATCTAACTACACCACTTTGGCTCGACTTTCTAGGTGATTCCCAACTTGAAAAATATCCAAACTTGATATCAAATTAAACATCTCAATAAGAACTACGCTATAGTATAACATGCATAGGCTACATGTCAATGCATGTTACACACGACGGTTGCAAAGTTGGTTCGAAACAATGGCAAAACTGTAAATAACTTGAAGTTTTCCAGAATTTTCAACTTAGTCTCTATCTATGAGATTAAATTTGATTAAATCCAAACATTTTACATAACTTAATATTTTTCCTAAAAAGTCCCCAATACTTTAATTCAATACTATTTATATACTTTTTCCATACACTTATTGAAATTGGCACACCAAACTTAACAATTTTTGGGAATCATTGTATTTTTCCTAAGAAAAAAATACGAATTTCGATTTTCTAAATTATAAAATTAAGATACGAAATTTTTGGGTCGTTACAACCCGCAACCAAAAAATTTTTGAAGGCTTAAAGCCTAACCCGGATTCCATAGTTAGGAAATCAACACACAAGTATACAAAGTTTTATTCTCTTTGTATCCTAATGCTTTGGTTCCTTTTGAATCTTTAGCATCGTTGCCTTAGATTTGCTTTTATGTATTTCTTGCTTGTTCTCCCGAGTATGCCCGAAGTACTTGTTTTGTTGTTGGAGTCATTTTGCCACTTTTCTGAATACTCTAGTTAGTTTTTCATTGTAATACTTTTTGATCTCTTGGGGATGTCCGGTGTACTTGTACAAATATTTTTTGATCAATACATAACTACATTTCGATAAAAAAAAATGTTATGATTTTGCAAATGCAATGCATATGACAATATTAATTGTTTTTTTTTTCCTTAATTTTTCTGCTTTTTAATATTTTAATTTAGAATAATAGAATAAACACTTTGCCTTTTTTTAATTTTGAATTTATTAGTCAAATGTTGACTAACAAAAAAATGGACGGAAGTCATCTATTTGAATGAATGAATGACGCATACAAATTAAACTAAAGGTTAAAGACGTTTATTGATATTTACTCTTGATTTTTTTTTTAAAAAATAAATACGTTCCATAAAAAATGGTATCTATAAATTTAATGTATTTTTCAATTAATATAATCATTAATTGATATATTTCAAAGTAATATGTAATACCTTTTTTTTTTTTTTTTTTTTAAATTCTAGTTACAATTTAATGTGTATGTGTAATCCTTTTAAACTGAAAAGGCCTATAACCTGAGCCCAAATTAAAACAGACATATTGCATAGGGTTGACATTCATGGTTTAGACAGTTATATATACTTTAATATTTAAAATTCTTATAATAAATAATTCTTGAGAGATAAAATTAAAGACTTAATAGTTTTGACGACTTTTTTGCAAGTGAAATTTCAACTAACACCTCTATTATTCATGTATATAACTTTAAAAGATTGTAGTTGGTCAAGATTATTTTTAGAGATGGAGAATTGTTAAATAAATTAAAATATCAATTGAAAAGATGTAGCGAATATATATATAAATATAAAAATAGTAAAGTGTGAAGACTCATTCGTGTGGAAGGATGAGGATCATCCCTGTGCGTAGAGCTGGCAAATGGGTTGGGTTGAGCCAGCCCAACTCGTCAGAGTAGGAATACACATGAAACTGAACTGGACTGACCCAACCTAGTTTTGTGTGGGCTAAAAATATGCTAGCTCAGTCCAGCCTATTGGCCCAACTTAGTCTTAATTTTTTTTAAATAAATTTTTTATACAATCTAATGCATTACATCAAATACAATCTTAGATAAATTTAGACTATATATTTTGAGATTTTTAAAGAGATTAATTTATAAAATTGGGGTTATAATGTATTAGTCAATAGATAAACGTCAGTTTTCTTTCAAAATAATAATTTTTTTTTGTTAATTGTAAACTATTTGTAGATATTTTTTTTTAAAATACAAATATTAAAAGCATGATAGTCTTATTGCTTTGAGATATAAGCATGTTTGACTTAAATTAAAAAATTTACTTATTAGTAAATTTAAAATAAATAATTTATTTGTCACACCAAATATGTTTTTGGTTGAAACTTAAATTAAACTAAATTTTAATTAAATCTAAACAATTTTATGTTGGATCTTGGGATTTTTAGACTAATGTTTATTAGTGACTTAGACTTAGATCAATTTATATTAATATTATTTGGATTATGTATTGGGGCTATTCATAAAATGAGTGATAAGTTTTAGTGGATATTACACCAACTACTTACCAATATTAAAATAATTCTAAATCTAACAACTTAACTTATTTATTCCAAAAATACTACCTAACTAATATTATATTAATTAATAAAATAATGAATTAAAATTCAAAGGACCAAGACCACGTGAATTCTTAAATTTGGTGATTGAGTCATTAATTATTTGTACGATAAGTCATTCATATTTATAATATCTCCACTTTAGTCCTCGTACTTTCTCTTTCATTTCAATTTCGTCTTTTTTTTATTTGCAACAAGTTCTTCAACTTTTAAATGTGTACAAGTTGGTTCATATATTTATATTTTTATATCAATTTAGTCCTTTGTATCACTATTTAATACAGATGTTACAAATGATATTTTGTATCACTAAATATATTACATATTATATTATGTTATTTTACACATCACATGTTACATGAATTATTATTATGTATCACTGATGTTACAAATGATGAAATCAATAGTTTTATTTGTTAAATTTAGCATTGTGTTACATATCTATATCATACTATAATAAACTTATTGAAGTTTAGAGTTGATTTTGCAGTTGTAACAATTTTTGTTTAGTTTCGCAATCTGATACAAATGTTACAAATCATATTGTATATCATTGTTTGATACAAATGTTACAAATAATATTTTGTATTACAGAATATGTTACAAATTATATTATGTTATTTTACACAACACATGTTACATGAATTAATATTTTGTATCACTGATATTTTACATTTCAATTTGTAACACAGATTGTTACAAAATATCATTTGTAACATTTGTATCAAATATTGATACACAATATCATTTGTAACATATGTATCAAATAGTAATACTATAAAGGACTAAATTGATATAAAAATATAAATATGTGGATCAAGTTGTAAAAATTTTAAAGTTGAAGGACTTAGGTTGCAAATAAAAGAGGACGAAATTGAAATGAAAGAAGAAGTATATGGACTAAAGTGAAAATATTATAAAGATGAATGACTTATTGTGCAAATAGTCAAAGACTCAAAAGCAAATTTGAGTGAATTCACGTGAAAATATATTTTTTAGTATAGATTTGATTTTAATTTATTATTTATTAATTAATATAATTTTAAGAATGTAGTATTTTTAGAATAAATTTGTTAAATTGATAAAATTAGAATTACTTTGAAAAAGTGATTTATTTATAAAAAAATCCCTAAGTTTTAAGGAGAAAAAAAAAATCAAAATCGGACCGGCCCAATTAACCCAATTTTAGTTGGACCAGGGCCAGCCAAACTAAAAAAGTTAGATTATATGGATTGGCCCGTAAATCGGGTCGATTTTACCACTTCTACATGTGCACATGGACATTTGCACACAACGTGGGGTATAAGTAGAGGTGGCAAATGGGCCAGCCCAGCCCGAAATTTGACGGGCCAAAAAAAGATTGGGTTGGGCTAGCCCTAATCCAATTTTACACGGACTCATATTTGTTGGGCCAACCCAACCCAATTTTGTGTACAGGGCTACGGGCCAGCCCAACATAAATTATTTAATTTATTTTTAAAAAAAAAAATGTAAAATTTTAACCATCTTCCACACCCCACCCCACCCCACGCCCAAAAGCCACCCCCACTCCCACCAAATAGGGGGTGGGGAAGGTTTCTCCCCCCTCCGTCGCGAAACCAGCTGGTTTCGCGACCCCTGGTTTTTCGCGAAACCAGGGATCGCGAACCCTGGTTTCGCGACCGGGGGGGATAGATTTCCCCTCCTTGTCGCCGGGAAATCCCGGCGACAAGGTGGGGAGAAATTCCCCTCCCCCTTGTCGCCGGGATTTCTCCCCGGCGACAAGGGGGGGAGAAAAATTCCCCTCCCCAGTCGCGAAACCAGGGATTGCGACCCTGGTTTTTCGTGAAACCAGGTGGGTTGGGGGGAGGGGTTTCCCTCCTTGTTTCCGGCACCGGCACGACCGCCGGTGCCGGAAACAAGGGGGGAAAATCCTCCTTTGTTGCTGTTATAGAGAGGCGTAGGGGTTGGGGTTGGAGTGGAGTGGGGTGGGGTGTTGGGGTTGGGGTTGGGGTGGGGTTGGGGGTGTGTGATTTAGATTCAAATTTTTTTGCTGGGCCAGTCCAAAATAAATGGGCTAGCCCGGTTTCAGCCCGATTGGCCCGGTGGGCTAGTTGTACTGGGCTGAATTAGCCCAATTTTTATTTGATTAATTTTTTATTGGGCCAGCCTAGCTCAAAGACCGGGCTATCTGGCGGGCTGGCCCATTTTGCCACCTATAGGTATAAGGCACCAAGTGATGTATTGATGATGCGCAAGCTCTCAATAATTATCAAGATTCAAATTGTACGGTTTAAATTTAATGCGATCAATCACTGAACATTAGTATGATCAGAATTTAACTTTACTAGCGATTTTTATAATGTAAAATATAAGTTGAAAGATTTAGAATTTTCAATTAGTCTGGTCAAAAGTTGAAACGGTTGAAATTTTAAATTACAATAATTGGGTTTTTATTTTTTATTTTTTTACACCTGTACGTCTAGATATTTTTAGACTTTTTGTAAGAATTAACGTGCTAAGCTAGTCAATTCCTCTTACTTTGTAACTTTATTGAAAAACACCAGTAGTTTGAGAAATTATTTACTTTGCCTAGAGCTCTTTCACACGTTATAATCCCAATTCAAGGAGGCCAATTATGCTTTTAAAAATACGATACTCTAAATAGTTCTCAAAAATTATTTTTTGCTATTTATTGTTTCAAAAGTAGGGATGGACATTTTATCTAGAATCGAAATTTTCGAATCGGAACTAGACCAGAACCGGCAGATCCGATTCCTAGTCCAGTTCCTATCACTAAATAACTGGATTCGGTTCTAAAGAACCGAAAATCGACGATTCTGGACCTGTTCCAGTTCCTAGGAACCGGTTCCAAGTACCCAGTTTAGAATCGAAAAATTAAAATTTTTTTTTTTTTATTTTTATTTTTAGATTTGCAATTTTTTTTTTTTTTTTTTTTTTACATTTCACATTTTTTTTTTTTTTTTACCAAATTAACTCTATTACCCATTAATCTCAAAGCCAAAGAAAAAACAAATTAACCCATGACCCATTAGTATTGAATCCAGGGGCAGAGCAGGTATAGGACTGGGTCATGGTTTAAAATATACTGGGTCATAACACTAAATTTTTTTTTTTTTAACCTGATTATTCTAGAAATTTTTGGGACAGGGCTGGACCTAGGCCCAGACAGGCCAGTCCTGTCTACGCCCCTGGTTGAATCCATTACGGCATTACCCAAATTCAATAATTTATTTGCATTGCCCCATTTTCAAAATTAATATTGACTAATATATCAGGGACCAAAAGTACGAAAATGAGTAAATGACTAATAATTTAATTCACATTATTGAATGTTTTTCATACTATTTTTTGGTGCCTATGATTTAAAAAATTTGTTTATTTATACATTTAGTTTGAAATAACAATTATTAAAAAAAAAAAATCGAGTAGAACCGGAACCGATGGTTTCGATTGAAAGTGGGTGGTTCCAATTCTTTTTACAAAATACCCGAACATGAACGGGTGGTTCCGATTCTTCCACTATCCTAATCGAACCACCCGACGCCTATTCCTATTCAAAAGAGACGACCGGATAATACAAAATACAGACTAAGGATACAAAATCATTTTAATAAAATCCCTTTAAAAGAATATTTGTAATTAATTTACTTCAAAATTATTGTAATGCTTGTCTCTTTTTTATTGGGTTGTTTAGTTGGAGAAGAAAACAAATGGCTTTAATCGTTAGTTGAGATGGCAAGTCACCAAAAAAGTTAATAATATAAATTAAAAAATATAATAATATTTCTCTTTCATCACATTTAACTTTTTTTATTTATTTATCACTGAGTATAGAAAGGTTTATTCCATTACAAACACAAAAAAAAAGATTTCTTTGTCTGTCACTACGTCTTCATTTTTTCAGACCAAAATTCATATATAATTCTCTTAATTCCTCAATTTATTCTTATTCTCCATATTCTTCAAAATCAATTCCATTCAAACAAAACTCTCAATTTCTCTCAATTTCAACATTATTTTCAACTCATCAATCTATTAAAAATCAATTACAATTGAATCCCACTGCAAAAAAAAGCAATATACTAGTTTATATTGCTTCCAAGAAAAGAAAAACATTTTCCAAAAGGATAAAAATCATCAAAAGGCCAAACTCTTTCTAGTGCAATAATGGGGACAGTGCAGTTACTCGACATCATGGGATGGTCGATGGGTCAGTTTAAAGATTCAAACTTGCACAACAAGTTCAGTACTAATAATTTATTTCCAATATAATTCGAAATAATGATCCAAGCATGTAGAGCAAATCATTATTAGATGACAATTACAGTCAATCTTTTTGTGCTCAATAAGTCCAAACTTTAATTATAATAAGCTAAAATTGTTTAGAATTATTCAATTATCCAATCTCCTCTCTTTTTCTTTGCATAAAGCATATTCGTTATGCGTATTGTATAGTAGAATGTAGAGTTTAACAAATTTAATATTTATAGTTCGATTTTAAATTTAGCTTCCTCTAAAATACAGTTTTTAATGTTTAAGTTGTGGAGTTTAATTATTGTCTTTCGCAGAACCGTATGCGGGTTTTGTGAAGCCTAATTATTGTCTTTCGGTTGCTTTAATTTTTTTTTTTTTATAAATAGAGAGGTGTCATTAAAGTTTTACATGTCCTCTCAAGCAAAAGAAGAGAGAGGTTGGGGTATTAATTTCTCTTGTAAATGACTATTTCATTATATCGAATTACTACATTGATAGGGAGAAACATTGTCTAAACGAATCTCTATAAAACTTGTGTGTATTATAACTTTTCTTTATTTGTTAAGGGAAAAATCCCGAAGGCGAATCTCTCCCACTTGTGTCAGAGGCCCTTTGACCAGGTAGATTGTAAATCGAAGAATGTGTACGAGTGGCAGGGACCTGAGGGAGAGAGTGAACAGGCTAACCCCCAAGACAGATCCCCACAATATTTCTATAACTTTTCTTTCTTTATTAAGGAGAAAGTCTCGAAGGCGAAACCCCCCATCTGTGTCAGAGGCCGCTTGATCAGGCGGGTTGTAAATCGAGGAATGTGCACGAGTGACAGGGACCTGAGGGAGAGAGCCAACAGGCTAACCCCCAGGACAGATCCCCACAATATTTCAGTGAAAATCTGCCACACACAAGAATCGAACCTGCATTGTCAGAAGATTTCTCCCCACATCAGCTCATACTTTATCAACTCGTCTATGCCTCTTAGGGGCTATAACTTTTCTTTCTTTTTTTTTTTGATCGAAATATAACTTTTCTTTCTTGATACTGCATAAGGCGTGTATAGCATGTCAATATTCGACGGTTTTTCTTTGCCGTTGTAGGAAGGAAACTGGATGATAAAGGTTTTGCACCTTGAGCCTCAACTACTCCACCTTCCTTAAATACCTCTCCCAAATAATAAAAAAGGGTTGCAGGAAACCTGGTTCCTCTGTCATTCAACTTCTTTGTAATCTGTGAAAAACAATACCAGAAAAAGTCAAAATTCTCATTCAAGATATAGCTTTCTTCATTGACTTGTAAAACCCTCTTTTCAATTTCATTAATGCCGGTCTACAAACACCAGATTTGATCTACTTATCCTATCTATACAAGAACCATAATCTTGATCCTGGATAATAGATTTGATGATCCTACTATCAGAAATGGATACCATGGCCGTTGATCATATGATCACAGATAATCCAAGTCCAAGAATCTCATTTTCTGATGAAGTTGCAATGTTTAAAGACACCCCATATCGCTCAGATTCTGCACAGTTTGACTCAGATTTTGATTTCTGCATTACCAGTAATGAAACTTGTCTGGCTGATGAGCTATTTTCAGATGGCCTAATTCGACCTCTTCAACTTCAAGAAAAGTTCGTCAATTCGAAGCAATTTTCGACGTCTAAGCCTCCCCTCCCACTTCCTCCTCCTCCTCCTCTTACAAGTCAGAGTTTAAGGCCAGATCAAAAGCATCAATCAAAGGCTCCTTTCTGGCATTTGAAGAGAAGTAGCAGCCTTCATTGTGATCATAGTTCCAAGAAAAGTTCGATTTGGTCTTCGTTATCGCGTAGTAATTCAACAGGCTCTGTGCCTAATTCAAAGAAGATGTCCAAGAATTCCATGGCTATAACTTCACCATCTTCTGCTAAGTTTGGTTCACAAAAGCCACCATTAAGGAAAAATTCTAGAGGGCCTTATGGTACCGGTGTTCAGATTAGTCCAGCATTAATGAATGGGCCACCTCCTTGCGTTATTTCTATGACTACTGGTAATCTCTTTGGTTTGGGTTCTTTGTTTCGCAATGGAAAAGGCAAGAACATCAAGAAATGATCGTCATTAATTTATTCATTAGGATATGTGGAATGTTATATAAGATTTTGGGGTCGGCTGAGTGAATTCTTTTTTATCACTTTTTCGATTCGTTGTTATCTAAAGAAATTAAATTATTAGCAATTATCATAAGCGATTCAATATTGTGTACATATATAAATCATTATGAATCAGTGTCTTGATACTGGTTACAAGGGTGAAGAATTATTGATTAAGAAATGATAGAATTAGATGTTTAATTAAAGGGACAAGGAAAGAGAAGGATAATCAAAAATTATGGAGGGTTTATGAATTTTCATGTTGATGCATATCAACATGTCACTAGCTCAGGGAACATAAAAACAGGGTAACCTTGTCCATTTCTTTTCTTCTTTAAACTTTTTGTATTTTACTTACCTGCCTTTGTTTAGATTTTTATTTAAATTCTTATGGTTATGGTATTGGTATCATCTTTCTTTTGTTTATTTATTACTGAAAGAAGGTAGAGTTGTTTGCTCAATGTGATTTCCCCTCCTTTTTGCCCTGATTTGTGGCAGCAGTAGTATTTTCTACTGCCTCTGTAGGAAAGAAGAAAGACGATATAAAGTGTGTCAGTTCTCGTGTTCAGTCCAGCATGTCATATCGATATTTGTCCAGCTTCTTTGAGTGCTATAGTCGTTCACTTTCGACATGTTTGATATGGTAAATTAGATAACATTCAACAAAATTAAGACAGTCTAAGACTGTATTAAAGATGCACTTTATATTATATTAAAACAAGAGTGGTGAAAAGGGCTTGGGAAGAGAAGGGAGTGGTTGTGAAATCACACAAACAGTAAAGTGGCAATGGAACAAGACAAGCAAAATCATTTAATGGGCATTAAGGCAACAAACATTTGTCGATACCTAAGTTAGACGGAGCATATAAAATATAATAAATACATAGAGAAATTTAGTAGTGTAATAAATTGTGTAACGTGAGAGGAAAAATTCGATAGACTCAATTGCACACATATCAGAAGCACATTTAGTAGTTGGGGTCTATGCGGCTAGTTTTCCTCCAACTATTAATAGCATATTTGGTAGGTTTGAGTAGACTCAGATACTACTAATGACAATTTAAAGACGTATCAAATTCGACTCAATTTCATGCTGGAATCGACAGCAATATATGAACAACTTGATAAGCATTCAAGAACTACATGACATCAATTTCTATACTGAGCAAGATGGATGCTAAAATGGTGAAGCCCTGATGTTCTTCTTTTTTTCTTTTCCTTCTTTTTCAGAACAAAATAGTAATCTAGTTCAATTTCTAGACCGAAAGTGGAACAGGGAATGCAGATACATATAAAGACCTCAAAAGACACCCTCTGTGATGTTCAAGAATATTCACAACAAAGTAGGCATTATATGTGTCAAGGCAAATTAAAAATAAAAAATAAAAAATAAAAAAAAAATCCTCTTTTTATCTTTCTGAAAAACTAGTTGATCCTGTCGTAGTAGACCGTATTTCTTCCTGATTTTTAAGTATATGGATTTTAGCATATAGACAGACCACTTCCCGGTCCAGTTCCTAATTTTTTGGGCCGAATTGGATGATGGTTCGGTCCGGTTTTTGAAAGCTTGCTTTTATCATAGTAAACATGCCTCATCCCTCCTCTGATCTGGGCAACAATAATCAATTCTGTTTTTCCTTATCACCAGAAGAAAGACAACCTTAAACACATAAGGTACTACAACATGTTCCAACACAGATTCCAACAAAGAAATGAAATGTCTTGAGATAATAATTATTTCCAGTGTGTCATATATACAGAAGTCGAGAAATATTTAAAACTTGAGTATACATTACATTCTTTTTGCACTGGATCATTTACATAAGATAATTAAAATCCACAAGACCATTTCTTGTGAACCAATTTGTCATACAAGAACTAATGAACTATCCACCTTTTAAATTTTGTCAACTTCACAACAAAAACCTTGCCTCTATAACTTCTGCTGCTCCATGCCTGCCATATCTCGACTAGTAGAACCTATTTGCATAGTACAACAGCCAGTGAACTTCACATGGGAGAAAGAAGGTCAAATACATCAGAATTCTGGAGAATAATAATGCCTACAAAGATACATTGGCAAGATTTTAATCTTCAAGAAATTAGTGCGTTGCATAATAAAAATAATGAACTAAAATGAAATGGAATTACCAGAAAGAATTATGTAACATGCTGAAACTTTACATGGGCTATGAACAATTTGATGACTTTTGTACTTCTGTTTCAAAGTCTCTTACATTGCCAACAACTTCTTGGATTTTTGACGAGAGAAGTTCTGTTTGCTCCTCAACATTTTTCAAAAGTGTAATTAGCTGCTCTCGGTAAAGAGCACATAACTTATCCTGGTGTTCCAACTCCAATGTTAATACTTGTATTCTCCTGTCCTTGTGATCCTATAGAAGGAAATCACCAATCATCATGGAAATTCCTTAAGAAATGAGATTTACAGAGAGACAAAAACAAAAAAAGAAAAATGATGCATGCTGTACAGGATTCATCAATTCCAAAATGAAGAGAGGAAATAAATTAATGTGTGACACATGAAACCTTGACTTAATTAAGGCATCTTCATGCAGGCACATGTAACCACCTTGTGGTTCTGAAACTTGACATATTCCCCTCATTGTTTTAGAATAAAGTGACGCCCCCCGCCCAAAGAAAACGTTTTATCAGCAAGAATGCAACAGAGGATGAAAAAGAACTTCAAACCAAGATAGCCAAAGGTGAGCTAGGACGAACTTTCACACTGACCACAGAACCACTTATCGGCTTCCAAGAATTTTATTTTTTATCAAGACGATGTATCAGATATTTTTAGACCATTAACTATGTTTCAATTACAATCTATGTGAACAAGTTCAGTGTTGAAGGATAGATTCTTCATTTACAAATAGTCTACTTTCTAACACCCACCAACAAGCTTAGACTCGTGAGTTTTATGCTCGTTTTTACAATGGCAAAGGAGCCCAGACAGCACTTGACAATATGGACGTGTGAAGTTCGCACCCGCGAACAAGCTTGGACTCGTGATGAGTGTTAGGCTTGTTTTCACAATGGCAAAGGAGCTGATGATATGAACATGTGAAGATTAACATATCTTTAAACAGGAGCGAGCCAGAATATTATTCCAGTGAGGGTGTGAGTTAATAAACCATTAGAGAATTGTTCAGTGAACTGTAAGCATATCAACCATTTCTCCCACAGAAAAGTCTTTATACTAAAATCTACACGTTTCCTCTTTCAAAACTAAGGCTGGTTCTTCTGCTATCTCTACCTATGCACAGTTACCTTCTTGCTTTTATTCCTTGCTAAAAACAAGGTTTCTTAAGCAAACCTGGAAATTTCTTCAGGCATTCGAAACCAGAAAGTTTGGCATTAACAGTTTTGGAAGCTGGGTGACCAAAACACTAGGGGAGGGGAAGATCCAAAAGCCCCCTTGGTGCCTTACCAATGAAATCCCTTACAGTAGTTAATCAGAAAAGTATCCCATATCTGCATTCACTACAGTATCAAATAGGCAGTGATTTTGATCAAACTCCTAAGAATTGACCATGTTGAAGCAATGAAACTGGATATCTCCAAATCCATTTTCTAAGATGAATAGCCAAGTGCATTGAAGTGATAGTTCCAGGAATTCAATAGTAAGATGGTAGGTGTACAAGGTGATTTCATCTTTATGCACTATTACTAAACCTCCTTATTATCAGCCAAAATTTCCGCACAGCAAAGTGCTGCCTTTGAAAAAGGGAAAGAAGTTCAAAGAGCAGGAAGCGCGCCAGAAAGGAGTAAATACAGAAAGTGCAGAAGGAAGAAACAAATTAAAGAGAAAAAGATAAGGTGGTAAACAGAGAAGCACATGTATGTCAAAAACAATTTGGAGACCTGATTAAATCCCTATAGTTGTAATTAGAAGGCACGATAGCAGATATACGATACTTCTTTCCTAGTAGGCATGCAAAAATCCAAGTAAAATAATGTATAATTTGAAGTTTAACATATAACTTGTGAAATCAAACAAGCTTTCCCTAGCTTCAGTAACAAGCATCAGGACATACTTGTATCATCTTAGCAACGCGTGTTACAAGTAAACTGTATTGATATATTTTATACTAATTATGGTTGGCAAATAACAGGTCCTTGATTTGGTTTTTTGACCTCGACAAGAATAACAACTCACCATTTGATTACGAGATGGACGACCAGAAACAACAAGTGGATGAGTATGTTCCTTTACAAATCTTGAAACAACCCACTTGCCAGCCTTGTCAGCCTTTACCAACATCATTGCCTTGCAACCTTCTCGTGAGCTACCACGTGGGTTTCTAACAGGTCCATATTGGTCTCTCATTTTGGCATTATAACCCTGCTTATTACAAGATAATCTCCGGGAAAGAATTCTCTTATCCACCTCTGAACGCCGGCACTGATCAATACGCATTATAAACCCCAAATGCCTAGCATACTCATCATAAAATTCCTTGGCTGCATCTTCAGAGTCAAATTCCATACCAATACATGGTTCTTTAACAGAATTTTCTTCTGATACAATGGATTCCCTTTCAGTGAAACTGTCCACTGTAATAGCTTCAGAATGTGAGTCCACTGCCAACAATGTCACGGCTTAGTATCTGACAATCACACAATGATAATTCTCACTTTCTCCACAAAGTAATTACTTGTGGACATATAATTTGTACACATCAGATACAACCAAAAAAGGGATTCAGCCCAACAATGTTCCTAAAATAAACAATTTTATTCTTTTGCTTTGTTTTTCAGGTGTAATTACATGCTCGCATATCCTAGTAAAGTGGCCATAATGGGAGTCAGCAATTTAGATTCCTTTATTTGGATATATATGGACCTATATCTTTATCACTCATGCATGCACATGCACAAACATACAATCACCATTTCCTAGTACCAATATCAAACCTCAAGCCGTTGACCATTAGTAAGCTAGTTCAACTTTTAGGATTCCACTTTGCCCCCACTTTATTCAAATGATAGTAAAGCTCAAATCACACCCACCCTCACTTCATCCCCCACATCAGGTCGAAATGCATATTTATACACACATTGCAGTAATGCTGTACATCCACGTGCGAGTTTGTATGCTGTCAAATTACTAACATTAAATGATTTACTAAAGAAGCAATGTTTTATATAGAAGGCCTAGCCTAATTACCAAATAATTGAAAGATGCAATTTTTTTTATAAGATTGTTCACTATCACACTTCTTAAAATTCGTTCACTCTTACTTTGAAGTTCTTCAATCTTCAAGAATCACACAACTGATATTGCAAATATCATTCCGAGAAGGCTTCACGGAACTCAAATGCATTTTGAGATCGAAAATCACCAAGCTTGAGAGTTTTTCCTTTACCATTTGGTTTTTGTTCTAATTCAAGAAACAATAAGAGAATACTATGAGTTTAAAGTTAATTTACAGTAGTAATCAATTAAGCCCATCAAACCTAATAAATGCAAGACACATTACTCAAAAACATTGCCGACATAAGTTGCTTAGTAGCTTTAGAAAATAGAAAAATAAACATTACAAATTGATAAATTAGCTTCATAAATAGGATAAAAATGAAGAACTTACTAAATTGAATATGGCAAGACCCTTTATGAAAAAGTAAAACTATTCACGTTGGTTGCTGATGAATCTTTCAATTGAATATGGCAAAACAATTGGGTTTATCGTCGTTAGATTTTCAGAGGTGGTTTTGTTTTGTTTTCTCCCCAAACATTTGCTTTAATTGTGGGATTTTACTTACAGTATCTGCTGAACTCCATGTAATTGTTAGCAATTGATCAAAATTAGGGAAAATATGAGTGGATGTCACTCAACTTACAGTTTGATTCATGTTGACAACTCAAATTTAATTTATTTCAATTTAATCACTTAATGTGCATTTAATATTTCAGTAGTTTAACATTTTCATCATGATACTTAAAAAAAAAAAGTACTTTTAAACCCCTTTTAAGCTTAAGTCAAAAAATATGAAGACACAATAATTTAAATGTGATTTATATACAATATTTTTTTTTTTTTTTACAATAGACGAACTATCCTATGCTTTTAATTTATATTTTTTTCTTAAATCCAAATAATCAAAGATATCTCCGTATTTTTCTATCAACATCATTGTCCTCTCGAAACCTTTATCAGACTAAACTTCAACAATCGTGTTACAATGATACTCTCGGATGACCGTTCGATATTTGACTAATATTCCTTTTTCAACATTACTGTCATCTCAAAATATTTGACAAATATTCATTCTTCTTAATTGTTGATAGTTTTAAAACGAAAGACATTAATTAATAAATATTCAACAATTATATCAATCAACAAAACTAAAATTAAAAGCAAAATGTGTAATAAAAATATGGTTATCACATGTCGAGCCTTGATCCATCATTCTTACTTCTCTTATTCATTCTTTGTTTGTTCGGTTCAAATTTTATGGTCAAAAGTTAACATTTTAATCACACATTTCATGATATCTACAACTTAGATTGACTTTTTAACCGTACATTTGATCAACTTTTTATAAGATAGAGATTAACAAAGCATGGGAGGCACCTAAAGCAGTGTATAGGAAAAATTAAAGAAAGAAAGCATCACGACTTGTTCTTGTTTACCTGTATTTTTTGAGGGAAAAAAAATGAAATTTAATCTCTTGAAAATGCTCCCAAAAAGTACAACACATTCTAGGGTAAAGTGACGCAATGTAATCGTGCCTCAAGCATAGCCAAAATAAATCAATAACAAAAAATTGATTTTTCTATTTGGGATTGATTTTAAAGCCCAACTTCTGATTGTCAAACAATCATAAGTTATTTTAGACATCAGTAATGATTTATTGCCCATAGTGGGCAATTCTTATTTTGCCCACTGGATATTTGTCCAATGGGCATTGAAGGAGTGTTTGACTTATTTGTCAAGCACTTTTTCATCCTCCAATGCCCACTGGACAAGTGTTTAGTAGACAATAAAAATTGCCCACTAAGGACAATAGATCATTACCCTTTTAAGCATTTGATAAATTCTTAAAAAGTAATTCTAAAGGAATATGTATCATCTGACAACGAATTTTGAGATACAGCAAAAAAATAACTTTTCAAATTCTGCTTTTAATTTTTCTATTTATCTATTATTAAAATACCAAATTTGACCTTAATTAATTAAAATAATTCCCTTTATGTCACATGCTTATTAGTAATCTAATTATAATATATCTCCACAAATAATTTAAATTTAAATTCAATTAATTTTTGTACAATATTAATATGCTTTTATTTTTTAATATTTTAAAATTTTAAGATTTAATAGATACATATTAGTTTTATTTTAAAACAATTATCGTATCTTAAAAAAATATTTAATAATATTACATATTATTATAAAAGTAAATTAATAATAATACAAAATAATATTATTATAAATGTCTATTTTAGTAATTTTATACAATCACATCAATAAATCACTTTTGTTATCAAACGCTTAAATACTGATTTTGAAACAGAGTAATTATGAAACAGTTAAACAAACATTTATCCGATTATTTTCATATTTGATTCTTTCTGCAGTACAGCAATACCAAACTAGATCACATCAATACCAAACCAAATGAAGTGCGGCTATGATTCATGTAGGTAGAACATACAGACTAAATTTGACAACCAACTGAAACTTGAAATTTTTGGCTCGTTAAGTTGAGAAGCTGCTCAAACGTCGGAAATCAACTTTCTCAGCCTTGCAGAATCTTGTTTTTGCTTGTCAACCCAAAACCAATTGGAAACAGGGGATCATACGAGTTATCTTCAGCATGCATCGGCAGTTGGTCAACACTTCTAAACCATGTCATAGGAAGCTGTCCTTGGAACTCGTAATCTCCAAAGATGACATCGGCAATTCCACCTCCTTCACTTCCAGGTAACCATGCAGCAACCAGAGCATCTATTTTGTCCAAAAGCCATTGTTCTAAAGCCAAAGGCCTCCCCGATATCAAGATACCTAATGTAGGTACTTTTTCAGCAACCACACCTATTAGCTCAGCTCCATTAAAGTGAACTGAGAGCTCCAAACTATCACCACCAGATTCCACGTATGGACCTTCTCCGACAACTACAATAGCGAAGGAGTAACCCTGACCTGCTATGGTGTTTGATGATGGATTCTGTTCATATATCACTTCTGTTTTGTATCCAACAACTTCTTTGATAGCTTCCAAAATGGTGGTGCCTGTAATAACGAAACTGGTCCCATAAATGCTTCAAGCATCAAACTTAAGGGAAAGACGAAAGCAAAGAAGACAGAACTTGAAGTTGAATTATAGTCTAGTGTGGAGCTGAAGAGAGAGCAACATATTGCTTTAAATCTCAGTAGTAGTACTTTCAAATGTTTATATTTCATAGCTTGAATACAATGATGAGATAGTGGGCAAGACTAATTAAGGGAGAGTATTTTCATGCTTTCAACAAAATCATAGCGTTGTCAACAAAAAAGGGATTCACCTTATTGCATAATATGGGTGAGATTTAGGGGCAGCATACCTGCTAACTCACTATGAACGCAATACAGTTAGTTATCCTATTTATATGATACAAAATTGCAGGTCAACCCATGAAAACTCTAATATCATGTGTCATAACACCCCAAGTTAGACTAGTTAGACACGAACTACATATTGGATTTTAAGTAATTTTATTAGTCAAATAGGCATTTTGGTAAGTTGAGCTACATTTTCATGCAATGTCAAGTTTTTCGTGTTGTGTCAAGTTTTTATCTTCTATACTATTTGTGTTTTATGTGAAGCCCAGTTCCTTGATCAAAGGAAATGAAATTATCTCAGTTAAGATAGTAGCAAATACTCCTACTGAGAGCTTGCTGACAGTATTTATGTTATGCATTTTATTTGTAATGGTGGAGAAGGGAAAGTTAATAAATTCATATTTCTAATGCTCAATGAATATCTTAATAATTTGTAATAGGAAACTAATATTTACACGTCCATGCATTGCATTTCTTATTCGATAAAAGTGTCAAATAGGTGATGCAGTCATTCAGAGCTCTTTTCCATGCATGGCATTAATTCTTCTATCATTTCCTTTTAGAAGCAACGTACCGTTATTTCAAGTTTAGTAAATTTTGAAAGGATGGCTTACCAGTAGTTATTCTGCCACTTTTTCCGTCCCAAGTGGCTGTCCATCCTCCGCATTGATATCCAAGATCATCAGCATGTATTCCAGCAACAAGAATCTTTTTAGCATTCCTGTCCAGCGGAAGAAATGGTTTGTCTGGATTCTTCCCATTCTTTAACAGAACCAAGGACTTGCGAACTGCTTCACGTGCTAAATTTTTATGGAGCTGACACAATTTTCACAACATTAAAAGTCTTTTTTCAAGTCATAGTTATTGTTTTATAGTCCCATTCTTGTACTAGATAGTCAAGGGCTCAAGCCCACTCCACATATACTTGGCTCATTAAACCAAACGGAAAGGTATGAAGAACCCACAGAGAATCATGTAGGATTGGTATATCAAAGCTGGCACAGGCACCAAATCGTGCAAGGTCAAACTAACACATACGAGAAACAGGGGAGAAAAAAGACTAGCATAGATAGACAGATGGATCATTTCCATGGGTGAAACAAAGAAGGAGAAATCACTTACATTTGTTTTAGGTAAGTTATGCAATATCTCTTGCTTTTGGATAAACATGTCTAGGTCAAACATATTCGAACTGTAGTCAACCATAAACATATGTTTTTGTGAATAAAATAGGGATCTTTGATTATGATTAATTTTATACACACAGTTTAGGGTGATTGAACTCCCATCACATCAAGTTTTTGGTTTGGACAGGTTGATGATCTCCCCCTGACATGAATGGCAGTTCTACGACTTTTACCTTCCCCTTATCCCTCGGCCTCTCTTTCAGTTGTATATTGGCTGAGGGTAGCAAGTAGCTTTAACATAATACTTCCACTTCAGCCCAAGAAACGAGAAGCGAAAAGAGAAAGAAAGGATCTAAATTTCGTACACGCGCCATTCCAATTTAATTTAATTTAAACAACAGGGACAAAATTCATCTCATTTCACTCAATGTAACACCAATTCCATTTTAGATTTTCCTTCTTTTTTTTTTTTTTTTTTTTTTTTACTTGACTTGAATTGATCGGACATGCCTCTGCTTCTATCCCTACCATTTACAAGCATAGTGTCATTTCTTCAGTGAGGTGCATCTCCAATGATTTTCTCCTAACATAACCACTCAAAAGTGCTATTTAAGCACTTAAAAAGTGTAATCACTTTTTGTTTTATTAGTCCTTGGTTTAGTGCAAAACTTAAACAGAAAAGATAATCCATGCTATGGAGATTTTGAACTCACATCACAACTAACTGTATCCAGCAAAGACCCATTGCTCAAGGGAAATTCGAAAAGTCCAGCAGCAAACTTTACTCTCAGGATTCTTTCAACTGCGTCATCAATTCTTGTCATTGGTATTTTTCCTGACTCCACCAAATGTGTCAAATCTTCCAAAAATAATTGATATCGAAAAGGAACCATCACCTGTAAATCACACAGTAACACAGGTGAAGGCACACACTAGGAAATTTCTTGTATTGCCCTAAAGACTATGACCTCTACCATATCGATTCCTGCATTGATGGCACACAGAACACTTTGCCGATAGTTTGACCCATGAGGATTAGAAAGCCGGTCAAGGCCTTCAGCATCAGAAATAATAAATCCCTGCAAGAAAAATCCCACTGTAATAAGTATGTGCCGGGATTTTGTTTACTTCTGTAGACTGCAGCATTTAATTTCTGCTTTAAAACGGATACGAAAAGCGAGTACTGCGGTTTGTTAATTCACATAAGATACAGGTAACAAAGCAAGGAGAACTGCATAGAACGCCAGTCATATAACTAGAAGCTCCCTGTTCACCATCCCTAAATCTGGATATCACCTTTGGGATATTTATTTTAGCTGTTAAAAGTTTAGCCGCCCCCCAGAACAATCTATATCTCTTCTCTGTTATTCATGTCAACCTCACGATCTTTTGGGTTTATACGTGATTGCTTGGAAAAGTAACATAAAGTAAAAATAGAAACTGAAAGCAGTTAATAAATCTTGTTCACTTGTAATTTAGCTTTTCTGTTTGGACCAGTAACTCATAACATCACAATGGTTTACAAATATTTTTCTATGTGCACTTCGAAGTAACTATTGAACCCTTAGAAGCTGGTTCATGCATTATAACCTGAAAACATTCATGAACAGGAAAAGAAGGCTGAAGAAGAATTACCAATTCCAGTAGGAATTGGCTCTGATACCATGAAGGAAGGCACTGGGGAGAATAAAATCAAATTCACTGTTGATTTCCAATAATATTACACAGTTATTCATAGAGAATTTATAACAGAACATATAAGCAACCAGTAAAATCTAATCAAATCCAATTTGGGTAACAAATCTGTTTGAAATAGGTAATCTACCCTAATCTTATTACACAGAATCTGCTATAATTTAAAAAGGCTAACATTTTTCACTACTTACTACTTAAACCAATCAACTCATACAAATCTTCCCTTAAAACAAATCACAACTTATTTTCTACCACCACATATTCTTCTTGGCTGAATGAACGCATGGATGTAATTAACACAACACTACATGTGCATCACACACAAATAAAAGATGCATAAGATTGGGAGTATTCACCTCTTATTGGGAATGAATAACTGTTTCCTACTGCAAAACAACACTGTGATTGTGATTATGTATTTAAAGTGTTCCTTATATTCCTGTGTCCAAAGGTGCTCATGCGAGGTACCTATGTTTATGTGCTTTTTCTGTTATACACAGTACAACAGTTTGATTGTGTTTTGAATGTGTGGTGTCACGTGTGTGTGAATCAATTGTTTGTGTGAGAATCAATTTTTTCCATATTTTCTTGTCCAAAGATGTGGATAGTGAATGTTTTGGGGGCATGCACAGTATATGCCCTTCCCTGTCTTAATGACACCAGTTTCTAGACTAGGTTTAGCATGATGTAACATAAGAATGGTGGTATGATTTGGAAGAAGAAGATGAGATTTAATTGTCAATGAAACTTAAAATCTTCGGCATTTTTAATCCTTATATTTGACCTGATTTTCAGGTGATATGACATACTTTAACTTTTCCCAGGAACCATAAAGGTGTCCTTACATCATGTCTAAACCGACAGGATATCATGAGCACCAGCCAGAACACAAGCAAGATATAATATCCACGCAACACAAAAATAGTATGGGTTTGGGATGTCTCTTGCAAAAATTGCCACCGCTTACCTTAAATTCCAGCTTTTCTTTCAAGATCTGTGTAAGAAGAAAATGGCTAGCATGTAATTTTGTCCCATTCCAGCTAGAGTAGGATGCCATGATAGTACAAACCCCCTGAGAAATACAATCCAGATAAGGAGCCATGTGGATTCTCTCTAGTTCATCATATGACAATATGGTATCCCCCTCATTCATGCCTTTTTTGGTGCCACCATCTCCTACAAAATGCTTTGCACATGCAACAACATTTTTTCTGGAGTTTAATATGTTGATCAGTGAAAGAAAAGATGAAGGGAAAGAAATTCAACATGGATAAAAAATTTGAACAAATATGCAGACACAGATAAAGGGAAACAAAAGATTAAATGCACAGAGGAAAAGAAATATTGTAAAGCAACAATGACAGAACAAGTTATAACATACACTTCAAAAGAAGTGGAAAGAGATGCAAATCTACTGATTGTACTCCAATTTTGAGATGAAAAGGACAAACAAATTCTAAAAATCAAATCACCTCTATTTTTCATAACATGTATCTCTATCCTTCTTAATTCTTATTGAAGAAAAATGTGATTGTTTGTTAATAATAAAATTACAGGACCGCAGTCATATGGATAAAAACTAAAAGAAATCCAAAATCATGCGAAACAGTTAAGGCATATTACAATTCATACTTGAATGTGGACCAATAAACGGATTGATAAGTCCTGTCTACCTTCCAGCTACAAATGGGTAACCATTTGGGTGTCCTGGTGGTGGTTGTCCTTGCAAACCAGCCACTATGGAGGTCATCTTTCTAACAATCTCAGTGTCTTCTCCATAACTCTCATAGCATCTTCCCCATCTAGGATCCCTACACACCTGTCACAATCATCTTCCAATAACTGTCATTCCGGAAATTGCTCAAGACAACGGACTGTGTGTGATCGAATCTGTATCACAGAGTAGGACAGCCATAACAAATAAAGAGCTGTTACAAATGACAAATGGAAACTAACTTGGACTATCCTTTGTCATTACAATATCACGGAAGGGCAAAGGCATCAATCACAACATTGCCTCAAGCTATAGTGAATTGATCATTCATTTCTCTGGAATAACCATTTTATATTATACAGTTACGTATCCTCACATTACAAACAGTATAATCTAATAAACAATTGGGACCAAAATGTGGGGGCAGCATTTAATTTAGAATGAACTGGAAAATAGCACTTTTAAGACCAAAAAGTGACAGATATTCAAGAACTATGAAGTATAACTTACAGCAACACACGGAGCAAAAGTATAGTGAATGCCACTCGCCCTTACTTCAAGAGCTGTCGCGGCCCCAATTCTTCGAGCCAAGTCAGCATCCCTAAAAAAAGTACCATCACATTGCTTATAATTAGCATTATCAAGAATTGTAAAATAAATTGTATCTACACTCGCCATAAACCGAAACTGTATAATCAAATCAAAATTTTACCTGGTGGCTCCGAGCCCTATGTTGTGAGGAAAAATGGTGGCACCATAGACATTATTGTTACCGTGCACCGCATCAATCCCATATAGAAGTGGGATTCCAAGCCGCGACTCCAGAGAAGCCTTCTGGTAATTATTTACCATCTCAGCCCAATCCGAAGACTTCGCATTCTCGAACGGTCCACTTCCACCAACACTCAGTATACTCCCTACGAATCCACCCACCAAAAAACGAAATAAAATTTCTGGCTGTAATTCTTTACTATACATGTCGAATGCAAGAAAATAAAATGTACATATAAATTATTGTTTTAGGGTTTGACTGTAAAGTGGACCTATGGAGAGGTCTTTGACGGCAGAAGGGGTGGCGACGCAGCGTTCAATCTGCGTCATTTGACCGATCTTTTCTTGGAGAGTCATCCGAGATAGTAGGTCTTTAACTCTGGCTTCGATGCTGCAATTTGGGTCCTTGTACATGCAAATCATCGCTTTATCCGTGCTCATCTTTTTCTACAGTTTTTAGCTTTTTGTAAACTACAAATGCGATGAAGAATTTGGAACAAAGATGACAAATGGAGGTTTTGGTTGACTTGAACCCGTGGGAATTATCCAGTGCAGACTTCAAGTGTGTGAATATTCGGAAAAAAAACTTTGTTGGTCACCACACTTACATAAATTTTATTTTAGTCACTAATCTTTCATTTGTTTCAATTTAGCCCCAAACTTACAAGATCTTTTCAGTTTAAACCAATCGTGAAAATGGAACCAATGGTTATGGTGCTTAAACCCTCTTCACTCTTTTGCTCTATCCATTTTAGCTTTGGTGTCTAGCTCAAACCAAAAGAGAGGCGAAGAATGGCACTGCAGCAGTTTGTGAAACTAACCATCTTACGCAACTGTGGCGCTTCCATTGACAGCAGCAGCTTCGTCATTTTCTCGTCCAGATTACCCTGTCCCTGGTTCTCTGGTACTTTCTTCTTTAATTTATACTCTTCTCTTGTACCTGTTAAGAATTAACAGGAAAAAAGAATAAAAATCTCAGTAAAAGTTTAATAAAGCATTGCTATCTTTTCTTGTTCATTCTTTTTTTTTTTTTTTTTTTTTTCTGGCTATACCCATTTAATAATTTGAGTTTTTGTGATATATTAGTGGCATTTATTAGCCGAGTATTTTGATGGCATTTTCTTATGGACTCAGATTGTATTTTCGAGATATCATTTTTCCATATGATTTCACGAAATGATAAAAGTTGCAATCTCGCTGCACGCAGAAGGGTATTTGGAAACATGATTTTTGTACATTTTCAAATTTTGCATAATCTTCTATTAAGCACTTAAAGCTGTCTGTTTACTATGTTCGGCCATCCTTCTATATAACTGCTCTCTACTGTTTAAAATCAATAATATATATTTGTGTGTCTTGAATGGTTTTGATTACTTTTGTTACTACAATCAGTGAGACGGGCTACGGCCCACATGCATCAGCCTTTCCGAAGTTTTGCTGCTTCAAATTCAGGGAAGATTCAAGTACAGAGAAAGTAATTACTCTTCTATGCTGCCTCGTTCTCCTCATAATTATAATCTGTAATGTAATGTTATCATGGTTCTATCTTGTTATCTATTTTTTCATATTGCTTTTTTCTCAGGAAAAAGAGACTTGATGAAGTATGTCTTGAAAGATTTCAGCAATATAGCCGAACATTCATACAATCGTGGATACTGCAAGGTGGGTGGTCTTTGTCTTTGGCTGCTGTGGATTTGGTTTCTGCCTGTGCAAGAATACAATCGAGGACATTGTGTGTTCATTCAGGCTCTCTCCTTAAATCATTTAATCACGCACAGGAATTCCAAAACTTATGAGGACATTTTCGATACGTATATCATGGAAATTATGAACCATGTTTGATAGTATTCCAAACTCAAAAAAGATTTTACATCATTTAATCACACAGAAATTTCAAAACTTATGAGGACATTTTCGATACTATCATGGAAATTATGAGCCATGTTTGATAGTATTCCAAACTTAAAAAAGATTTTACATCCAATATTATTGATGTAAAGAAAAAGTGAAGGAATGGTTATATTGAGTTCTAATGCTGTGTAATACAAAGTGCTGAAGCAATCATGTAATAATCCTACTTCCGATCTATCACTTATTTATGCAACACTGTTAACAAATTTCCCAATTTTCATACTTCAAGTTTTGACAGATCCATATATTGACCAATTTATAATTGTTCATTATATAGTTGGATGCATTTTCTGCAATATATCTGCCACTTCAATGTCCCTAGGCCAAGCACTTCCTACTTCTCTCCCTACACTACTTTCTGTACGCACCTATACCATGCCTGCAAAGTCGCAATATTAAGAAATGGGGTCCAAGAATGAAGCAGTAGAATTACCGAAATTGATACATTGGTTATCAGACTTTGCTGACACTGTTTGAATCTGAATTTCACTAAATGAACTTAGTAGTTCATTATTTATGCTGGTTATTTGTGTTCCCAACTATTGGGGATTTTTGTCTTGCTTTAATCGAATTGTATATCCTTTTTTTATTGGCCAAATCATGAGGTCCTATACAATTTCCATCTTCCTAACCATATTTCTTCTTCTTTTCTCTTGGTATTGTGCCCTCAAGAGTTTAGTCTGCAATCATCTTAGAGTTTCTGATTTCATACTCAACCTGAGATTTCTAAGAACTTATGGAACTTTCTCAATTGATGAACATATGGAAGCTGACTTTTTCTTACTCTTTCTTCCTTACCCCTCCCCTCCTCTGCATCAATATAGGCAAAGTTGTCGTTGATGGAAAAGTGGTAAATAAATCTGGAACACCAATCTCTGATAGAGCTGTTGTGGAGATCAAGGCCGAAGTTCCAAAATATGTATGTAGGTGATTACTCTCTGAACTACCTATATTGCCTTCCTTAAATCATATCATATTTACGGTAGCTTTGGTGAGGTCAGAACAACTTTTTATTTTTTTTTCCCCTCTCTTGGTATAAACTTCAGAGCAGGACACAAATTAGAGGCTGCCATCGAGCAACTAGGGATTAATGTTTCTGGAAAAGTAGCTCTTGATTCAGGGTTATCGACTGGAGGATTTACTGACTGCTTACTTCAGCATGGTGCTTCATTTGTTTACGGAGTTGATGTAGGATATGGACAGGTAGGACTTTGGAAATTATATCTAATGGTCAGGAACGGTGTTTTGGTTTTCGTTCTTTATATATCAATACCTTGAATAAAGTGAACGCTAAAAGGTTATCCAGTTTCTAATTCAAAGATGTGAAGAATTGTTAGTCTTATGTAGGGCATATGTGGTCCATAATGTGTCCTGGTGGTAACACTGCCTAAATCATTCCACTATAATGCAAACGAGAATTGATTGTTAAGTTTCCTATTGATTTTTTTTTATATGTTGTAAGGCTCTATTGGGAATGAAATGTAACAACTAACAAGAAAAAGAACACAATAAGAATTTAGTTCCCTTGCATTTAATCTTTTTTCAAAGTAATAATCACTTCTAAAATTTATTAATTAACTATCACAAAATTTGAAATGAATTATTTATAGATTATCATTTTTTCCAATAATTTGGCTTTATGATCACTTTCATTGCTTTATTACCAGCTAAACACATTGGAAGGTTTCTCTGTCATGGTGTTTTACTTCATTTTCTTGGTCAATTGAGGATGCGAATGAAGCCTAAAGTGTTTGATGGATTATGGGTGAATTCATTAGATTTTTGTTTATTCAAAGCAAAAATTAGTACGGTTTGATAATGGTGTTGTAACACAAAATTAATTAGTATTTGTAATGGTAGAGACACTTGAGAAGCTTATGCATTAGTCTTATAGATATACGTGTGCTTTATCTCCACTACCTTCTGAGTATCTAATTAGATTATGATGAAAAAGTCAAGAAAATTGAAGACACTGATAAATAGCATAAAGAGATACACGGGACATGGATATCATAATACTATATTTTCACCAGGTTGCATGGTTTGTTTTTCTAATTAGTTGAGGGCTCTTATTTTTTTAGGTAGCAGACAAAATTCGTCGAGACAATCGTGTATCTGTCATAGAACGGACAAACCTAAGATATCTTTTGGAACTCCCACAAATGGTTGATCTGGTTACTTTAGACCTTTCCTTTATTTCCATACTAACGGTGAGTTCTCAAAAAGAATACAATCACTTTTCCTGCCTGCATTTGGTCAAAATGAGCTATTTCTTTTGTTAATTAATCCAGCAAATGTCACTACATTCTCATTGATTATCTCCTCTTATTATCTCTTTTGATAAGTAGTTTATCCATTTTTAACTTTTTCCTTCCACTGTGCAGGTCATGCCTGCTGTGGTCAGTCTGATGAAAGAAGAAGCTATACTGGTTACTTTGATTAAACCTCAATTTGAGGCTCGCAGATCCCAAGTATGCAATTTTTATATTTCATTCTTGATTGTTTGAATGCTTCTTACATTACCTTCTTTTTTTTTAATTGTTGTTATAGTTGAGAAAAAGTACTTGTTCAATTCTCAAGAAACACCTTCAAAGTAAATGAAATAATGAAACACTCATGAGAAGCATTCAAACAACCAAGAACGAAAGACAAAATAGATAGTACCTTTCTAGTACAAGGCTTGGGACATATCAACTAAATAAATAATAGTTCCTTTCTAGTACAAGATCCATCTCAAACTTCCTTTTCATGGTGGATTTTTTATTTAAGGGGAGGAAATGATGGAAGGTACATGGTTGAGCTCCCTTAATAAAGTGATTCCTTAATCTGACAAAAATACGACCTTGATCAAAATAAGTATTAGTGGCTGATCATATTTGTCCTATGGGAGAGTGGGTTTTATCTAAAGGTGATTAACCTTGGTTTATATTCATCCACAT